>CM060116.1:22440269-23640269 GCA_030522415.1 Channallabes apus
TTTGGCAAGCTTCTCCATCTTTAGTTTTTGTTTACTGCCAGGAACATTATTTTTGGAAAACATAATGGAAAGTGCAAGAACTAATGTCCAATACGAAGTACCATGAAATGAAGAATGATTTTGTCAAAAGTTAATTTATATAGTCACAAAGAGTGTATATCACTTATATTACTTCCATGATATTTTTTTTGCTAAACGTTTGTAAATTTAATCTTGCCGTACAGACCGTATAATATAAATATACTTCCTTATGCAATTTTGCCCATAATTATGGAACTTACACATATAAAGACACCAAGCTGAAATCTTAAACATCAAATAAATCAACACAAACAATTATATTTGCAATCTATAGCAGGGAGAGAACATGTAAGCTCCATGCACACAGACCCTAAAGTGGGAATCGACCCTGGCTGGGAAACGAACCCAGACCCTGGAGGTGCAAGGCAACAATGCTAACCACTTAGCCACTTTTTAACATTTTGATTTAATGATACCACTAAATCTGCTACAATGTAATTCAATTTAATAGCCTACTAATATATCAGTTTAAAAAAAATATATAATTTTTTACATGAAAATGTTCTGTCTGTTTTTTTTTATTTTATAATCTGTTATAACGGATAATACTCAATGTATGATTGTTGCCTGAATTCATTTTTAGTCTTTTCCATTTAATCTGTACCAGTCATTCCACAACATAAATGTAATATTCCATATTATTTCAAGTAGTGTAAATAAACAGAGCTTTAGTGTATCCATGTTGAATAGTGCTAAAAAGTAACATTTAAAGGACAATTTTCAAGCAGGGTTTATTATAGAACAAACACAGACTTCAGTACTTGCTCATCAAAATCTGATTATGCACAAAATCCATTTGGGGATGCTTTTTTAATACTAGACTTTTAGGTGAGAAGGGTTTTGTAATTTAATTGTGCATATTATAAACTGATGTGCTTTCAGAACAAATGTTTGGGAAATTTAAATACCTAAAAAGGATCTTCATGAAAGGATTTGAGTCTTTCACATAAGATAAAAAAATATTAAAGGCTTTTTACCTTTCCATGAAATAGTGGCCTTGAATTTTTATGCAGTTATATTTTTCACAGGCTGTATTTCCATATATTGCATTTCAATAGCTCTGGCCTATAATCGCCTATGTGGAAACCATGCTCTCTTGCATCTGTTTCTGAAATTATTCACTGCTTCACTACTTCTTACATAATGCCTCCAAGGGCCCTTCAAATTTTGAACTCACATCAAGTTAAAGTGAGGAATTAAACTATTTTCATAACTTTTTTTTGGGATTTCTCTAAAACTGGAGATTTTATGAGCAGACAAGATTCTCATTTGCAGCTTGGCTCAGTCATGGGCCTGTGTTCAGGGTGGAGCAAGTCCGATCAGTATGTCTGTGTGATATCCTGTAGAGATATTGCGGAGAACCCCCGGGCTTCATGAAGATGTGCCATGCTCCACCAAGCACTGACAGTCCCTCCTCCGAGATACTGCCTTAGACACACACGTGAATCAGGCACATGTGACACCTGCCAGTCACCCTGAATCCATCCTGCATTTACTAGGATTAGAGCCTGACAAGCCTATGCTTCCTGCTTTCCAGTAGACAGGACTTATGGGGGATTGGAGCTGCAGCCTGCTGTGTTACATGCTTGCAATGATAAACATAGACTGCTGCATGGGCTGACAGTTGTTTGGAAAACTGTTTATTCGTTCCTTCTCCAGGCAAACTAGTCAGACTCCAACAGATAATAGTGAGAAAACAGGAAGATCTTAGACAAGGTAAAAACATATCTGTAAAAAAAAAAAAGAAAAGAAAAAAACTGAAAAATATGCAAGCTTTCTTCAATATCCCAAAATCCCAAACTTGTGTCATGTGAAATTAAATCCTAGTTGGTTAAAAGCCATGTAAGGAAATCAACATTTGGGGGTGTGCTGTTATACGTAGGAAACAACCACAAAGCATATATCTGGTACCACCTCAAGTTTAAATTCTTTTATATCACTCCTGTTATCACTTGCACTATAACAATGCACAAGCCTTGTTTTTTTGTCTCTCTTAAAAAAGTCTTCACCCTCTAGATTTTTTTGGATGTAAAACGTCAAGTTACCAAATAACCGCTGACTGGAGAATTTTGCAGGAAAATTTAAGTTTAAAAAAAAAGAAGACTTTTATGTGGAGCCTTCAGTGCACAGAAACAATAATACATTAAATGAGTCCACTAATACAGTATATGCGTCATGAAGGCAGATGTATGCATGTGGCACAAGGCAGGATTCACGTGCAGAACATTTAAAAATAATACTGTGAAATTTAAACATCTTTTAGAGTAGTTATTCTCAATTCTGTTCCTGGAGGACGTCCTTCCATGTACATTTTTGTGTGTTTTCTGTACCTGAGTACACATTGCATATTATTACTCTTGTATACAACAGGTGGCAGTTTGCATCTAGTTGGCCTGCAAGTTGCTAATAGACACTAAGAAGGAGATTAAACTGAAGACAAACTTTACGTTATGCCTATTATTGATGTTACGGGTAAAAAGGTCAAAATTGACCCTCGGATATACCTTCCTAGTTTGTTAGCCATGGCTGTATAGTTCAAAGAATGAGATCTGTGCACATTTAAGGATATTATAGAAGACAGGCATCATTGATGACATTGTGTTATAAACAGAAGCCCACTTCTGAGCTTAGGGTTAATTCGTGGGATTTGAGCACAGCATGCTGATCTGTGCCTGGGCACACTCCGGAGTGTTCATATTACAGACATTAGAGTCCAGTGTGCTTGAACAACTGGAACAGAGACAACATACCAAACTGGAACCGTTAAGACTCTGACTAGAGGCTTGACTAAGAACTAAATGCTAATGCTAACACATGACAATATGGTAGTTAACATAATTGCGACACTAATGATTCCCTTGAAGAACAATGATGAACAACTAGCCTGAAGACAACTGAAGAAATGGACTTTAAATAGACAAAGTGAATGAGAGAAAAGAAGACACACCCTGAACTCAATGAACAGAAGAAAACAGAAAATGTGACCATGGAAACAGTCAAAATGTCCTACACAAAAAGGTCAGGAGGACCCAAAGAATCATGACAGAGCCCATTTCTAGGAATCCTAAAGCACCCAAGGTTGGGTCAGGACAATCTTCCCACCATATATGGTCAGTACATTTGATGTCAAGGCTAAAATAATACAGAGAGTTTAGGTTGAGGCTTGGTGCCTGGAGCACAGCATAGGCAGTGAACTGGGACTAGACATGAGCACTGGGTGGGAGTTTGACCTTGTGGCTGTGACTGATTTCGATATAGGAGGTGGATTTGGACTAGGCATTGTTGTTGGCCCAGGTCTTGGCACAGTGACTGGGCTTGAGTTTGGCACAGGTGCACTTAGTAAGGGTATGGGGCCATAGTTTGGCATGGACACTAGGCCAGATTTTGACATGGGAACTGTGATTAAACTTGATACAGCTGCTGAGTCAGTATTTGGCTTGTCACTTGTCACTGGACTTGTCACTGCAACTGGGCTGGGACTTGACACAAGCCAAAAAAGAACTTGATATGAGCACCATGTCAGTGCTGGGTGGGCTTGGGTTAGGGCAGTGGTTCTCAAACTTTTTCTGTCATTCCCCACTTAAGGGGGTGAGCGAATTTTCAAGCCCCACTTGTCAACAAAATAATAACGAAATCGGCCAAGTTTACTGTTTATTGAAATATCAATTCCTAAACCAATACGATCAAACACCACCAAGTTAAAAATAGATAAAATACACGTGCAATTGTTATAAAAGGCTTACGTTGTCACTTATCTTTGCATAATTGACCCCATGTTTATTAGCTGCTCAGTAATCGTTTGTAGTTTTTTTTTGCACTGGCCAATTCTGTATGCAACTTTGAATGAAGCCATTTGTGCTTTGCTGTCCACTGATTCAGATGTTACCATGTGATTCTCCTGCTGTCTGTATTCTGCCAGCTTTCTTTCAAAGACGTCCAGTGGCTTATTAACGTGACAGTGAGTGTGTTGTCTCTAAGTGTCTTCCTAATTTGTTGGGTCTCATGCGGTCTGCTGCCAGCAGTTTAAGACACAAAACACACACGGGTCTCTCCTCTGCCCCCAGCATCCGCACCATGAATCCAAGCTGAAGATAGACTTCATTAGGGGTGGGCGATATAACCAAAATCTTCTATCACAGGAGAAGCGATTTTCTACCTCGATAACGATCACAATCACAATATAGCAATTTGTATTTGAAAATGCATAAATAAAAATGAAAACACAAAGAAATTGTTTTACATAATTTCATTTTTTTAATGTAATTTTATTTAAACTGTGAATTGCTGAGGTTTGCCGCATTTTTTTTACTTTGGCCATATTCGATTTGTATTTCAGATGATAGAAAAGGTTTGATGTGTTTCCACCCCTTGTTAAAACAGTGCACTTGTGTACCTTACAAATCGCGTTCATCTCATTCATATCACTTTTCTTATACCCAAACCAATTCCACACCACAGACGAGGCACTTTTTTTCTTTACAATCTCCTCGTTCTTGGTTTTGTCACATGTAAGCAAACTCACTGCTGCTGCACCTGTATATAGTCTTCTTCCATTGTCGAAGTGTATGTGAAGCCAAACACATCAAAAGTGGGACGAAACCGCGGCAGCCGATTGAACCAAATATCTGCGCAAATACAACGCAGCTCGACTATCTGGATAGCGCAGTGATGATCTGGTTTATTCGCGCAGCCCGGTGGACCGCGCAGCGCCGCTCGAATCACAAACCTGTGTGACCCACTGTGTTTTATTTAAAAACAATTTATTTAAAATGTCAGGACTGTTTAATATTGTTTCCGCCTTGCCATAATTTGATGGTCGGCGCGGTTTATTTCTGTCAGAGTCGCGCAGCGCTGCCCAGTGGCTCGCGCAGGTTTGTGATTCGAGCAGCGCTGCTCAAGTTGGCCCGACGTTAAATTGTTATTGTTGCACTATGGTTCCACTTTTTCTCCCGGCCCACAACTGATGTTATTTTAAATTTACTTGTATTATTGATCCATTTATTTGTGTGTGAATGAAGAAAAGCATGAATTAGGTACTTTCCTGTTTTTCCTCCCGTTCATTGCGCCCCACCTGTCATGTCTGTATTCCCCACTAGTGGGGCGCGCCCCACAGTTTGAGAACCACTGGGTTAGGGTTAGAAGCAAAGCATTGCATGGACACAGAGCGTGATACAGGCAGAACATGGCATGACTCTGGCAAAGCTAGATCAAGACAGGGCATCACTTGGTCAACATAGGATTGGTTTGGCTCAGTATAGTAGAACAAGATTTATGCAGAACATGATTTAGGAATAGCATGGAATTATTGAGACAGATTATGCCATGGAAGAGGAAATTATGCAGGTATAGTATAGCATGGGGCATTGTTTGTTCCTGACATGGAATCCTCTCTCTTCAACCTCTATAGGATGCTATAGAACAGGCAGCAGAACTTTGAGTCTGGCCATGGAGACCACCAGGTGGTCCTCCACAGGGCATTAAGTAAGAAACAGGGTATTAAGTAGTGAAGCTGTGGAGATTGTCGTGTTGATCTCCACATTGTGCTAAGTGGGGGGCATGGATTCAAGCAGAGCTGTTCTGTCAGGTCTTTTCAGGAGCTCAGTGTTGTCTCCCCTTTTGGAGATTTGTGCAGAGAGCTACCCTTTACCCTGGAGTTTTGTGCAGTCATCATTTTGTGCCAGGAGCCATGCTGTCAGTCTGAATCTAAGTAACCTGGCACTCTTTGGAGTTTCTAGTGAAGCTCATGTACTGGAAAAGCAATCTATTGGGTGAGGTGTCCATGCCATCAAATGGGGACAGAATGGTCTTTATCTTCCAATCCTCTGCTTAGTGGAAACTAATCATAGTAGCCTCTTGTCATGCTCCTTGTGCTTATCTGCTGCTAAGTGTGTTCTATCATAAATATGAGCCAGGAGGCAAGCGCAGACCTTTTTTAGCATAAAGAAATTTGCTCTTCTTTAAACATATGTCAAGTTAGGTAACGTAGTTAAATAAAATGGTATGGTTGATTTGCAACATAAACATTTCATGGTTTGATTAGTTATTTCTGAATAACGTTTGGATGATATCTATAGCATCATCATGATAAGCATCATCAATAACTACTTTATTTTGGTTAGGGTAGATCCAAAATAATTACAGAGCACTGGCTAAGAGGCAGGATGTTATGCCAGTCCATCACATGGCACATGTTTTCAAAGAACCATTAGGAATTAAGTGGAGCTGAAAATGTCTCTCTTTTTATTCAGTCTCTTTTGTATATGTAATCTTTCTTTATCTGTATTAGCTGCTCTTACCAGTTGAGTCTAGTGAGTTACTTCTATCAAATAAAGCGGCATGTGAGTACTCAGTATAACTGCTTTGTTTCTTAATGAGTTTGAGCAATAAATAATAGAGGTGTCATCATATTTATTAGGAGTGCAAGTGGGATTTGACCTTTGGTAATAGTGATATGGTGACTTTATGGAGTATTTAGTACTTTGGCCAAAATGCGCACAAATTCAGAGTTAGATTTTTCTTGATATCCTTTTTTTTAATTCATAGATTCATAAACAATTGTAGATTCATAAACAATTATTATAGAAACCAGAGGCACTGCATGGATGGCAATTCTGTTACTCAGCCAGAAATACCATGTCTATGAGTTACTTACTATTCTTTGCTGATACCAAAATCTGAATCCTTTTAGCCAGTACTATGTAACATTGCACTATTAAATGCTCAAACACAACCACAAAGAACTTCTGGAAATATCCAAAAAACGCTTTATTCTAAATGTTGCAAATCTACACATTTTCTCACTATTATAAAAATCTCTCCCAGTAGCCTAAAAAATGCAAAAAGCTACAAATATTTGCAGCATGGGTCCATTCACATTAACTGAACACTTGTCTTTATAGCTATTCATATAATGCTACACTGACTTGATTGCAGCTGTGATACTGTCTAAAGGCTGTTTTATGTCCTTGTGTCCTGTAACTCTTATTTTATAACATTTATAGAATTGTCCTCTCTTTGAAAATGCTATGGCTTATTAACATTTTGTGTCACGCTCTCAGTGCCTTCGCGCTGATCAGAAACCTTTTGACATTTCCTTTCCCACGCTGTCAGACTCTCATCACATGATCATGCTTTCCCACGCTGTCATCGCTCCTCCCGGACCGCCCCGCCGGCACACCGGTTTCTCATCTGGCGCTGATTTCACCCAGCTTATAAGGAAGCGCAGCGCGCTGCCTCGCGCTGGATTATTGTGTGTTTTTTTGGCCATAGTTTTCTCGCGTTTCTGTTCATGACTTTTCACGTTGCCGACTTCGCTTGCTTCTCGTTTTCCCCCTCGCCTCCCGATTTGGATTATTGCCACGCTTGGATTTAACGGCTTTGAACTTTCGCTTTCGTTTCTCGACCACGGCTCAGCTTCACGTTTTTTGCTCGACGCCCTCGCTGACTGATCACACGGCTTTGATCTCTTGCTCTCCTCCTCGACCACGGCTCAGCTTCACGTTTTTGCTCGACGCCCTCGCTGACTGATCACACGGCTTTGATCTCTTGCTCTCCTCCTCGACCACGGCTCAGCTTCACGTTTTTGCTCGACGCCCTCGCTGACTGATCACACGGCTCTTATCTCTCGCTCTCTACCTGCAACTGGGTCCACTTTCACAGTCCACGTTCTGCATCACGACAGAATAATCCAGCCAGCACTATGGACCCAGCAGGGTTAGACGGAATGCGACGGGCACTGGAGACCCAAAGTGTGCTCCTCGGAAAGAACCAGGAGGAACTCATCGCCACGAGACAAACTCTAGCTGACGTCATCTCCCAAATACAACGGCTCCAGGTACCTACAGCTCAGACCTCACACTCCGGAACACCACGAGAGCCACGCCTACCAGCCCCTCCCACCTATGGGGGAGAACCAGGAACTTGCAGGTCCTTCCTCTCACAATGCTCACTGATTTTCGAGCTTCAAACCTCCTCCTTCTCATCAGAACGTTCCCGGGTGGCCTACATCATCACGCTACTAACTGATAGAGCCAGGGAGTGGAGTACAGCCCTCTGGGAGGCTCGCGACCCATGCTGCGAGAACTTCGACAACTTCTCCAAGGAGATGAGGAGGGTCTTTGATCGCTCATTCGCCGGCAGGGAGGCGGGAACAAGGTTATTAAGACTTCATCAGGGATCCCGCTCTGCTTACGACTATGCCATCGAGTTCCGCACCCTAGCCGCTTCTAGTGGATGGAATGACAGAGCCCTAGCGGATGTCTTTCTGGAAGGGCTATCAGAAGCTCTTAAGGATGAGCTCATCTCCCGCGAAACCCCCACGGACCTCCACGAACTCATGGATCTCGCCGGGCGGGTCGACTCACGTCTCCAGTTAAGACGGCACCCCAGAATAGGGCACGCGCCTCCTGCCCTGCAGCAAACCAATCAGGAGGAGCCCATGCAGCTAGGCAGGACCCGCATCTCTGACGAGGAGAGACGCCGACGCCGCCTACAAGGGGCTTGTTTTTACTGTGGAGCTTCAGGACACAGGCTTAAAGACTGCTCATTAAAAGGGAGGCCCCCCCTAGTCAGACTGGGAACACTAGAAGGCTCCCCTCCTGATAGATTTCCACAATCACGTCCCCTACTTCCCGTAAACCTAATCATCGGTGGTCAGGCTCACCCAATTCAGGCACTAATTGACTCCGGCTCCGATCGAAATTTGATCAGCGCGAATACGGTGAGAGCATTAAAGATCCCTGGCTTACCACTAGACACTCCGCTCGCCGTTCAGGCCTTGGATGGGAGCCGGCTTCCACCCATCATACTTAGAACCCCACCGTTAACCTTAAGAACGTCAGGGAACCACTCTGAGGAGATCTCCCTCTTCATTATGGAGAAATCACACGCCGCCTTGGTCCTCGGACTTCCCTGGCTAGCCCTCCATGGACCCCAGATCGATTGGAACAAGCAAGTCATCACGGGTTGGAGTCCCTCATGCTCCACGACATGCCTGCACTCAGCACTCCCTCCAACTCCTATCCTGGCCACGCCCCATGAAACCCCGGACATCTCCAGCGTACCCACCGAATACCATGATCTTGGGCAGGTCTTCAATAAGACCCGAGCCATGTCACTTCCGCCGCACCGACCATACGACTGTCCCATTGATCTTCTCCCGGGCACCTCTCCTCCGAAAGGCAGACTTTACTCTCTGGCACACCAAGAAAGAGAGGCCATGAATAAGTATATCACAGATTCCCTCGCCGCCGGAATTATTCGTCCATCCTCCTCGCCCGCTGGGGCAGGATTTTTCTTCGTCAAGAAAAAAGACAAGTCCCTTCGTCCATGCATTGATTACAGAGGGCTTAACGAGATAACCGTCAGGAACCGCTACCCGTTACCTCTCATGGCCACCGCCTTCGAACTTCTCCAAGGGGCGGACATTTTCACCAAGCTCGACCTACGAAACGCTTATCACCTCGTCCGCATCCGGGAGGGCGACGAGTGGAAAACTGCCTTCAACACACCCACTGGGCATTACGAGTATCTGGTGGTTCCGTTCGGACTGACCAACGCCCCTGCCGTATTCCAGGCCCTCATTAATGACGTTCTCCGTGACTTCTTGAATTCCTTCGTGTTCGTGTATTTGGACGACATTTTGATTTTCTCTCGAGGCCTGGAGGAGCACCGGCACCACGTTCGCCAAGTTCTGCAGAGGCTCCTAGAGAACAATCTCTTTGTTAAAGCCGAGAAATGTGAGTTCCATACAACTTCCACAACGTTCCTAGGGTTTGTCATCTCTCCCTCCAGACTGGAGATGGAACCCGCCAAGGTCCAGGCCGTCTCCAACTGGCCCACGCCAGCCTCTCGACGTGACCTCCAACGGTTCCTGGGGTTCGCGAACTTCTATCGCCGCTTCATCCGGGGTTACAGTTCTGTCGCCGCCCCCCTCACCTCCCTGACTTCCCCCAAGACACAGTTCTGCTGGAACAACGAGGCAGACAAGGCCTTCACGGACCTCAAGAAGCGGTTCACCTCAGCCCCCATACTCACCATACCCGATCCATCTCGCCAGTTTGTGGTAGAAGTGGACGCCTCCAACACTGGCGTTGGGGGAATTCTCTCCCAAAGATCCCCGCGAGACAACAAGCTGCACCCCTGCTCATTCTACTCCCGCCGTCTATCTCCAGCTGAGAGGAATTATGACGTAGGCGACCGAGAGCTCCTGGCCATCAAGTTAGCACTAGAGGAGTGGAGACATTGGCTGGAGGGGACCGAGCTTCCCTTCATAGTGTGGACCGATCACAGGAACTTAGAGTACCTGCGCACCGCCAAAAGACTCAATGCCCGCCAAGCTCGGTGGTCGCTGTTCTTCTCAAGATTCAATTTCACCCTGTCCTACCGCCCAGGTTCTAAGAACACTAAGCCTGATGCCCTCTCACGTCAGTTCTCCCTCCCACAAGATCCCACACCATGCCAACCCATTCTACCATCTCGTTGTCTCGTTGCCGCCTTAGAGCTAGACATCGAGACCAAAGTCAAGCAGGCATTGACTCAGGAGCCCGGCCCAAGCAATGTCCCCCCAGATCGCCTCTTTGTTCCCCCCGGTCTGCGCCCGCAGGTCCTGGAGTGGGGTCATGGATCCAAGCTGTCCTGTCACCCAGGCTCTGCCCGAACGCTATTTATCATACAACAGCGTTTCTGGTGGTCCACGATGGGGAGGGATGTCTCCAGCTTTGTGGCAGCCTGCGACATTTGCACCCGCTGCAAACCCAACAACCGTCCTCCGGCTGGCCTCCTCAGACCCTTACCCATACCTCACCGTCCCTGGTCGCATATTTCGCTGGACTTTGTAACAGGGCTACCCTCATCTGACGGAAACACTTGCATCCTGACCATTGTTGACCGCTTCTCCAAGTCCGTCCACCTAGTCCCGCTCCCCAAGCTCCCGTCCGCCAAAGAGACCGCAGAGCAATTGATATTTCATGTTTTTCGTCTTCACGGCCTCCCCACCGACATAGTTTCAGACCGTGGCCCTCAATTCACCTCACGCTTCTGGGGGGCCTTTTGTAAACTCATCGGAGCCTCTCCTAGCCTATCTTCTGGTTTTCATCCCCAATCCAACGGCCAAACAGAACGAAAAAACCAAGCAATGGAAGTCTCCCTCCGGTGTATGACTACTCGTGATGCCACCACCTGGAGTAAGTTTCTCCCGTGGGTCGAGTACGCTCACAACTCCCTGCCATCTGCCTCAACGGGCCTCTCTCCGTTCCAGTGCTGCCTGGGCTACCAACCACCACTGTTCCCCACTCAAGAGGAGGAGGTAGAGGTCCCCTCGGCACAACACTTTATCCGCCGCTGCAAAAGTACATGGTTACGAGCCAGACGATCCCTGCTGCAAGCATCCCGCTTATACAAGAGACAGGCGGACCGTCATCGCTCCAAGACTCCCAGGTATCACATAGGAGACAGAGTCATGCTCGCCACCAGAGACATCCCCCTAAAGACACTTTCCCGCAAGCTCTCTCCCCGTTTCATCGGACCCTTCACAATAACCAGGATAATCAACCCGTGCGCTGTCCGTCTCCTACTCCCATCGTCTATGCGACGCATCCACCCCACCTTCCATGTGTCCCAGCTACGACGCATTGTAAACTGTTCTCTAAGTCCACCCTCCCACCCTCATCCTCCTCCCCGTATCATCGATGGCAGTGAGGCGTACACAGTCAGAAAACTCCTGAAGGCCCGCCGGCGAGGCAGAGGAATCCAGTTTTTGGTGGATTGGGAGGGCTACGGCCCTGAGGAGAGAAGCTGGATCCCAGCCAGATTCATCCTCGACCGAACCCTGATCACGGACTTCTACAGACGCTGCCCCAACGCACCCCGCGTAACGCCTGGAGGCGTTCGTTAGAGGAGGGGTACTGTCACGCTCTCAGTGCCTTCGCGCTGATCAGAAACCTTTTGACATTTCCTTTCCCACGCTGTCAGACTCTCATCACATGATCATGCTTTCCCACGCTGTCATCGCTCCTCCCGGACCGCCCCGCCGGCACACCGGTTTCTCATCTGGCGCTGATTTCACCCAGCTTATAAGGAAGCGCAGCGCGCTGCCTCGCGCTGGATTATTGTGTGTTTTTTTGGCCATAGTTTTCTCGCGTTTCTGTTCATGACTTTTCACGTTGCCGACTTCGCTTGCTTCTCGTTTTCCCCCTCGCCTCCCGATTTGGATTATTGCCACGCTTGGATTTAACGGCTTTGAACTTTCGCTTTCGTTTCTCGACCACGGCTCAGCTTCACGTTTTTTGCTCGACGCCCTCGCTGACTGATCACACGGCTTTGATCTCTTGCTCTCCTCCTCGACCACGGCTCAGCTTCACGTTTTTGCTCGACGCCCTCGCTGACTGATCACACGGCTTTGATCTCTTGCTCTCCTCCTCGACCACGGCTCAGCTTCACGTTTTTGCTCGACGCCCTCGCTGACTGATCACACGGCTCTTATCTCTCGCTCTCTACCTGCAACTGGGTCCACTTTCACAGTCCACGTTCTGCATCACGACATTTTGTCTCTAGTTGGGGAAAAACCTTTTGATTATCCCTGATCATGAGGCGATTTTGGATGGACACATGAATTATTTCATGATTGTTTTAGACAGGTATGAAGCAGAGCGGGAGACTGGGGCTTGTGATTTAATTACAACAACTTGAAAATTAAATGTCTTACTGGACAAAGTAAGAGTTTTCTGGTTTTACACAAAAATTCCAACACAAACTCCACGCACACAGACCTGAGGTAAGATTCGAACCCGTACCCTGGAAGTGTAAGGCAACAGTGCAAACCACTAAGCTACTATTCCTCCCAAAAGGAATGCTTTTACCCCAAATTACTAATAAACATTAGATGAAATGTTTGAGGATTTTTGGAATTGCTAGATTAGTCATAATGAACATAATGCATCGCTTGATTAGGCTTTTATGGTAGAATAATAAGCAGGTACGTACAGTCAAATTAATGCAATCTAGTCAGTGGCAATTTCATCTTTTTTTTACCTGATCAAAATAGAATGGAAGTGCTCTAAAATCAGGTTTATTTGTGAATGAATAATGCACTTTGCACCATGTTTGTGGGTCGGTCACTGACTCATGCACGGCTCTGTCCTTTGTCTGAACTTATCATACTAGACATACAGGAGGACTCCCACTGAGCGGAGGAGAACGCCTTCAAAAGGTGAACTTAAAGCCCTGTCACTTAACATTAGACCACGGACGGTTCTTTGTCTTGTGCTTGTTATCCTGACCTAAAGCCGTCTTGCCTCTTTTTAATTCAACACTTGTTATTTTACTTTTTCGGGGCAAAAAGGGCTATGCATCTACTTAGCATAGCCATCAGTCACTGTAAAGCTCTAGCTTTCATTTCCTCCCAGCTGTGCTCTCAGCTGTCAGTGAGAATATTCTAGTGCAGCAGTCACTCACTGCTGATTGACAGGGACACTGGAGATGATTGGGAATAGAAATGAGTTTGAAGGCAGTAGTTTGAAGCTAAATATTGAACCCCAGTAGTCTGTATTAAACTGGACAAAGCTAAGGTGTCAAAGACAAAAGTAGTCAGTGTAATAGAGTGGCAGATTTTTAATGGGATCCTGGAGAGATGATTAAAAATCTAAGACTTGCACTGGAGTTGGAAAGAGAGTATATTTAGTTTCACAATGAATGGCAAGATGTCTGAGATCAGTCGTCATAGTTTTAAATATTTTTTTTTTTTTAGATTTTTCCCCGATTTTCTCCCTAATTTAGTCGTGTACAATTCCTCCCCGTCACTAGGGGGCTCCCACATTAAGGCTACTACTACCACTCAGTCGGGAGGGCCGTAGACCATCACGTGTTTCCTCCGGACCACGTGATGGCAGCTGACCACATCTTTTTCGAACTGCTCACTCACGCACTGTTGAGGAGGCGTAACACACTCGGATGACAGTGCTATCCGCTCCGTCCACTTGCGTGAGCTCAGAGATGCCCCTGATTGGTTGTAGAGCCATGATTAATGTTGGAGCACAAAGTACTGTACCTCTCATTCCACCCCCCTCAGAGAGGTCGGCCAATCAGCTCTCTCTAGACCTCTGGCTGCGAGAGGTTACAGCATCACCCGGGAATCGAACTCCGGATGACACTTTAACACTGTGCCACTCGGAGGCGATTGCAGTCTTTTCTAACCTTACAAAACTGTTTGCTCTCCTGCAACTCAGAATACTTCTCCTGACTTTCCAGTCTTTCAGAGAGTGGGTCTAATTACGATGAACTGAACAACCAGTGGGTGATTGTCATGCATTTCACTTTTGCGAATCGTTTCAGGTTTTCAGATGGATCATGCCCCTGACAGGAACTTTTACAAGCTGATCTTTTACTAACAACTTCTTAATGGACTCAAAAGCACTGTACCGCATGACTGCAGTGATGTATGAAGTGATAAACTGTCACATACAATAGAATAATAAATCCTTTTTCACATAAATACAGTTATATAGAGAGATTGCCATTAAATAGCTCTTAGTCAGTCATTATGGCAGAATAATGACTTTGCATTACTAAGGCTGGATGTCAGTCAGGTAGCATGAAAAATTAGTCTAAGAGCTGTAATTTGTCTGATTTTGTTAATTGTCTGCTTTTAGGCTTTAAGAAACGCCAGCTGTCTATTCGTCCCTGTTCTACGTAAAAAGGCTGCTGCGATGTGTTCAATTTACACAGCGTCTCTGCTGGGCACGTTAGAGCATATTAAGGTGCAGAAATAAACACTCTCCCCTGCTAGCTTTACCCAGATCTGTGAACCTCAAAGCCTCCACAGTCCTTACTTCAGGGGATTCATTTTGTGTATGTGATAATTACTGAGAAAATCATCTCAGATAGGGGTCCAAACAAGCACCAACATTACCCATAGTGGTAATTTACTGTGATTTCCAGAAAATTTCCAAGGGATAAGAGTGTTCAGAAAGTTGATGTTAAACATCAGCAATATTCACTTTTAATTTAAATTCATTTTCTGGGTTTTTGTCTTGATGTATAAACAGATGGATGAATTGTTTTTTTATAGAAAACTCATAAGCATTCATCATTAAAATATGTGAAAAAAATATAAATTTCTTCCTACACACACACACACACATTATATATATATATATATATATATATATATATATATATATATACAGTGGTGTGAAAAACTATTTGCCCCCCTCTTGATTTCTTATTCTTTTGCATGTTTGTCACACAAAATGTTTCTGATCATCAAACACATTTAACGATTAGTCAAAGATAACACAAGTAAACACAAAAAGCAGTTTTTAAATGAGGGGTTTTATTATTTAGGGAGAAAAAAAATCCAAACCTCACATGGCCCTGTGTGAAAAAGTAATTGCCCCCTGAACCTAATAACTGGTTGGGCCACCCTTAGCAGCAATAACTGCAATCAAGCATATGCGATAACTTGCAACGAGTCTTTTACAGCGCTCTGGAGGAATTTTGGCCCACTCATCTTTGCAGAATTGTTGTAATTCAGCTTTATTTGAGGGCTTTCTAGCATGAACCGCCTTTTTAAGGTCATGCCACAACATCTCAATAGGATTCAGGTCAGGATTTTGACTAGGCCACTCCAAAGTCTTCATTTTGTTTTTCTTCAGCCATTCAGAGGTGGATTTGCTGGTGTGTTTTGGGTCATTGTCCTGCTGCAGCACCCAAGATCGCTTCAGCTTGAGTTGACGAACAGATGGCCGGACAATCTCCTTCAGGATTTTTTGGTAGACAGTAGAATTCATGGTTCCATCTATCACAGCAAGCCTTCCAGGTCCTGAAGCAGCAAAACAACCCCAGACCATCACACTACCACCACCATATTTTACTGTTGGTACAGTATGATGTTCTTTTTCTGAAATGCTGTGTTACTTTTACGCCAGATGTAACGGGACACGCACCTTCCAAAAAGTTCAACTTTTGTCTCGTCGGTCCACAAGGTATTTTCCCAAAAGTCTCGGCAATCATTGAGATGTTTTTTAGCAAAATTGAGACGAGCCTTAATGTTCTTTTTGCTTAAAAGTGGTTTGCGCCTTGGAAATCTGCCATGCAGGCCGTTTTTGCCCAGTCTCTTTCTTATGGTGGAGTCGTGAACACTGACCTTAATTGAGGCAAGTGAGGCCTGCAGTTCTTTAGATGTTGTCCTGGGGTCTTTTGTGGCCTCTCGGATGAGTTGTCTCTGCGCTCTTGGGGTAATTTTGGTCGGCCGGCCACTCCTGGGAAGGTTCACCACTGTTCCATGTTTTTGCCCTTTGTGGATAATGGCTCTCACTGTGGTTCGCTGGAGTCCCAAAGCTTTAGAAATGGCTTTATAACCTTTACCAGACTGATAGATCTCAATTACTTTTGTTCTCATTTGTTCCTGAATTTCTTTGGATCTTGGCATGATGTCTAGCTTTTGAGGTGCTTTTGGTCTACTTCTCTGTGTCAGGTAGCTCCTATTTAAGTGATTTCTTGATTGAAACAGGTGTGGCAGTAATCAGGCCTGGGGGTGACTACAGAAATTGAACTCAGGTGTGATAAACCACAGTTAAGTTATTTTTTAACAAGGGGGGCAATCACTTTTTCACACAGGGCCATGTAGATTTTGAGTTTTTTTTTTCAAAATGAACGTAAACCTTCATTTAAAAACTGCATTTTGTGTTCAATTATGTTATCTTTGACTAATAGTTAACGGTTTGTGATGAGCAGAATCATTTAAGTGTGACAAACATGCAAAAGAATAAGAAATCAGGAAGGGGGCAAATAGTTTTTCACACCACTGTGTATATATATATATATATATATATATATATATATATATATATATATATATATATACACACATATATACACACTTATGTATTTGAGTAAATTGCATTATATGATTACTTACCAAAAGTAAATACAGTATTTCCATACATGTTAGAGCATTATGAGGCATTATTAGAGTTTATACAAAATGCTTAGATGAATTCATGAGCAGCTTGGAAAGAATTTTAAAAACAATTATAATGATTTATACTGTAATACGGGCACTTTGGTTTGATTGGCATGTTTTGCACTGCATAAATCTATGTGTGCAGCTTTGCTCTATGTCTGTGTCCTGTGTGCAGTGTGTATATCTGCCAATTTGTTTAGCTGTGTATACAGATTTTCATGGCTTTGCCCATGGAGCAGATTATCTTGTGTGGGCAGGATGCCACAGCACACTGACCACAACCCCAAGAGCAGGTGGAAAGTTAGCCCAAGGACACTAGAGACTTATTTAGAAACAAAGAGTTATAGTGCAGGCCTGTGAGATTAGTGCTTTCGGTACACATCACTGTTAGCTACAGACTGGTGGAAGTGTCATTGTTGGAGCAGGTGCTTTCCTGTTAAAAATGCTGATAATTGTATTTTTTCCCCCCATTTAGTTAGCTTTCATATTATTCATATTCTTAAAGAAAACAGGCGACTTTTAATATAAAAATATTTAATTTTTTTTTTTTTTTTTTTTACATAACTGCAATTAAAGAATTATATTACAGGAATATTACAGGTTCATTTACATTTTTATTCTGAACCCAGTCATAGCATTGCTTATGTTCCTATACAAAGGCTGTGTTTCAATAGAAAATTACTGCATGCACATTAATGAATTCATTAATTCATCAGCAGTAACTGCTTTATCTTTGTTCAGGTCACATCAACTCCAGAGCTTATTCACAGAACATTTGGCAATAGGAAGAAATACACATGGTCGGAACACCAGTCCATTACAAATCAACACACACTTACACACACAATTATGTACACCTTGGGGACAATTTAGCATATTTAATCCACCTACTGGCACGTTTTTTTCGAGATGAGAAGGCATAAGAATATAATATACAGTACTGTTTAAAAGGTCTTTGGTGTCTGTAGCAAGATGTTGTAAAACATAGATGCCTTCAAAAATCATGCAATTGCAATTCCATCTTTTCTACATGAAAACGCTTCTTTAAAGAGAAATAAACAGAATCTATCAAAAGAAAAAAAATATTTTGAAGATGATGGATAATCTGCACTGTACTGACTAAGTTTTTAGACTGATTGTAATCTTTGTGGTGGTATGGTGGCGGAGTGCATAGCACTGTGTCCTGTTTCAGGTCTGTGGCATGGAGTTTGTATGCCCTTCTTGTGCTTGGTGGGTTTCCTCCAGGCACTTCAGTTTCCTCCCGAAACCCAATGAGATATGGCTAATTGGCAGATAAGGCTAATTGGCATTCCCAAAGTGCCTGCAGTGTGTGAGTCAGTGTGAGAGTGTGAAGGATTGACGCCCGAAGGATTGTCCAGTGTGTATCCTGCCTAATGCCCCGGGTCTCCCTACACAAGATAAGCGGTATAGACACAAGATAAGCGGTATAGAAGATGAGTGAGTGTGTGAATGTACTCTTCGTCCCTGACTTAGTGAACTAGCATAAGGATGTGTTTATACAGAATTACTAAAAAATTTGTGTTAGTTGCTCTGGTAAATGCTTGCTTCTAGTTTTCTTTACATAAACTTTTTTTTTTTAAAATAACGGCAGCACAGGGGTGTAGTGGTTAGAACACTGTCGCCTTTCACCTCCAGGGTCCGGGTTCGATTCCCAGCCAGATACGATTCCTGTCTCTGTGTGCATAAAGTTTGTATTTTCTTCCCGTGCTTGGTGGGTTTCCTCCGGGTACTCCGGTTTCCTCCCACAGTCCAAAGATATGCAGGTTAGGCTAATTGCTGTTCCCAAATTGCCTGTAGTGTGTGAATGAGTGTGTGTACAGTATGTGTGTGTGCCCTGTGATGGATTGGCACCCTGTCCAGGGTGTACCCTGCCCCGTCCCCATGACCCTGAATACAGGATAAAGCGGTATAAATGGTGAGTGAGTGAGAGTGACACAGATTATAAACTTTGTCCATGTGAAAGGCTATATAACAGAACTATATAATTGAAAATCAACAAAGATCAATTTTAAACCTAATGGGCTCTGCTCAATTTAAACTTTTACTTGCGAATGAGAATACAGGAGAGCGGAGATTAATGAAGTAATGAGCTACACTGATGAGTTTGTGCTCTTGCCTAGAGCAACATTAACTGACTCGTTGGTTTCTTGCTTCTCACAGTGTGTTCAGAAACTGGCTTTTTTTTTTCTCCGAGTCCACAGAGAGGCTGCTGCTGACCGTGTGCCCTTTTCCCTCCCTCTCACTCTCCCCTGTGCTCTGGCCTCGGCGCTGTGCTACCTAAGGGATCTGTAAATGAAGTCTTGGTTCTGTTGCGCCAAGCCCAGCATTGCCCATTAACCACTGTGAAACTGTCCTCTGTCTAACCCCTAGAGCAATTCAATTGGCCAAACACTGGGTCACAACATAGTGGCACTCATGTAGGAAGTAACTGCATGGTGACCTTCCAATTATTAGTATTCAGGTTAAGATAAAGTTATTTTCAGTAACTGAGGACAAAAAACAAAGTGTAAAACTGTTTTGACATTATCATCAGTAATGCACCATTCACGTACATAATGCAATGGTAAAATCTGAATTTTTGTAAGTTATATTAATAAAATATATTATACTACAAACAATGGCTTTTTTCCTTCAACAGCATCAGTACTTTTTAAATTGTACCCTACCACAAGGTGGCGTATCTGTAAATCTTTCAGTCAATCCTTCTGTCAGTGTGTGAATATGCACTCATGTAAATGATTATGTATATATGACACACATGGACCTCCAGGGTTGAGGATTTGAATCTCGCCTCCAGTCTATGGCATGCTCTGTCTGTGCATTGTGAGTTTACTCTGGTTTAATTCTGATTACACACAAGAGGCACATTGCATGTCATATATTATAGGGTGTGTGAGTGTGTGTGCTTGTGCCCTGAATTGGATTGGCACCCCACCCAGGGTATCCCTTGCCGTGTGCTGTGAGCTCCCAGGGATATGCCTTAAGCCCCCTATGACACTACACTGGATGAGGGTATGGAAAATGGATGGATGAATGAATGAATAAGAAAATTAATGTGTGCTGAAGGAATACACTTGATGAGTGAATCTGCTGAAAAGCTTAGGAGGAAGAGACCTGTGCAGAGATTAAAAATTCTGACTCTTTAGGAAAAAGAAAGATGTGCTTAAGCTGTTTAAATCAAACAAGATCAAGCATCGATTCAGATAAAACCCGACTCACCAGGCCACTGCTTGCCTTTAAGGCTTAAGATCTTTGTAGAAAGGGAGGTTTTGATTGTGTCATTTGATCTGTAGCCTGGTATTAATTGTTTAAAAGGGTCTCTTTGAGCTGGAAAAAAAACTGCAGAAAATTTCCTTAGCTGTTTCACAGAGTAGTTATAGGTCTCTCTCTAGCACAATATATCATCACTAGCTGGCTTTTTGTGAGTGGAGCCCATTCCCACTTGATTTAGAACTATTTATAATGATTTAGGGCCTACATTATCAAGCACCTCGGAGTTGTTGGTGAAGAATGCTAAATTCACATCTGTTCTGTAACCCGGAGATAGCAAATGAAACAGCTATAACAAAAATGTACAAACAAAAAATACAGATGGTCATCAGTTACATGCAGTATTGTTCTATCTTTAAAAATATCTAACCATTAGCCATTTTCAGAGCAGGAAGAAAAACCCCATATACCCCTAAAGCAGGGAATTCTTCTTCTTCCTATTATCCTTTCATTCATTCATTTTCTATACCGCTTAATCCTGTGTTCAGGGTCGCGGGGGACCTGGAGCCTATCCCAGGAGACTTCGGGCACTAGGCGGGGTACACCCTGGACAGGGTGCCAATCCATCGCAGGGCACACACACATACACACACTCACACACCCAATCACACACTATGGGCAATTTGGGAACGCCAATTAGCCTAACCTGCATATCTTTGGACTGTGGAAGGAAACCGGAGTACCCGGAGGAAACCCACCAAGCACGGGGAGAACATGCAAACTCCATGCACACAGAGAATCGAGCCTGGCCAGGGAATCGAACCCAGACCCTGGAGGTGCAAGGCGACAGTGCTAACCACTACACCACCGCGCCGCCTCTTCCTATTATTATTATTATTATTATTATTATTATTATTTAATCAAATGTTTATTTTCAGTTAATTCATTTCCGAAGACTGAAAAATCCTTTCTTTGGAAAAATAAAGTGCCTGGGCATTTTAGTATCATTTAGTTCATACAAAAAACTAAAATGTGTACACGTCTACACTTCTAACCTCACATAACTTAAATACTACCACTTGATCATTTACACTTATAGGTTAGGTTAGTATGTTTAATATGTTTTTGTGTGCTTGGCTTTTAATTCAATATGTCCTGGGGAGAAGTGTGACTTAGTGGCCCTCTGACTGAGGACAGATTTAATGGAATAGCTGTGACCTGCAGAGCGGATCAAGCACCCTCCACTGGACATAAACCCCATTCCACTTTGCGCCTTGTTCTTCTTTCTCCTCCTGTTAATACAATCTCTTTTAAGCCTGACCAGGGAATGATTGTTCCATCCTTCAGCCAACCGGCTCCTGGATAGATTAGGGCATGTTTCCACACCATTAATGGTTTCTACAGCCCCGGATGCCAAACATGACAAAATAGCACCGATGTGAAAATGTTCTAAATTATTGTGGCTCTTAAAAATTAAAAACAACAAGTAATAACAAGTAACAAGTCTCAGACTCAAATCCCAAGATATCTCCTATGAAATTTTACAACCCCTGGCCCTTCCAAATGTATTAAATACTTCAGTGGATGTTAAAACAGCGTGCTGCTTTAATATGCATTAAAATATGCAAAACATGCTTACTTAATTTAATTAAGTTAAATTCCTCCCTTATGTTAAAAATATTTACCTCCAAATCCATAGCAGATGGGTTTGGGATAATTGCGTCCTGTCTAGCACTCAGAGTGTGACATACACTAAATGTGTGGCATACACTGTAACCGTATCCCACAAGCTTGACATTCATGCCACAAAATGTCCCATCTCTCAGTGGCTCCAGATGCCAGGAGTCAGTTTAACACTGATAATTAGAAACTGGAGACCACGACACAGGGTAGCTTGTGACAAGTAGTGTAGACTCAAGCATACAACAGGGAATATGATGATAAAAATAGACAATCTGACACATACAAAGAGCACCCAGGATGGCTATGTTTGGCTGGAGGTGCTGACGGCCAGCACTTGCTCTTCTCTGTCCAGGGATCACTTGCCTCAGCACATGGCTTTGATTAACAGCAGATGAGCTCAGATTTCTCCCCTGCATTATGACTATTCTAGGCCAAGATGATAATATACAATTCTCTGGTGCATATTAAATGACCTACAGCACTGTGTGAGTAGAGATATTAAGATTAACACCACTTTTTGTCCTGTTTTCTCATTTAAAATGAAAAATCTGAGTGGCAAAGCTACTTTCCCTTGTATGCAGCCCTAAATCTTTAAACAATTAGCAAACCTAAACCAGATGATATAGTCTAGATGAATGCATAAATGAATTGAAATGATCTGTAAATGACTGTAAATGGTCTAGCTGCATGTTTTGATAAAAACAATTCAATTCAATTCAATTTTATTTATATAGCGCTTTTAACAATGGTCATTGTCTCAAAGCAGCATCACAAAAATGTAAGAAATTTAACAAAACAAACAAACAAAAAAAAATAAAATAAATAATAATAATAATAATAAAAAATAGATAATAATAATAATTGTAGAAAAGAAATTAATTGGAAGTGTGGATGTGTGAGAAAAATGTGCAGATAATAATAATGAGACGAATGAATGAAATTTCTCTGATGAGCAAGCCAAGGGTGGCGGCGACGGTGGCAAGGAAAAACTCCCTGAGATGGCATTAGGAAGAAACCTTGAGAGGAACCAGACTCAACAGGGAACCCATCCTCATTTGGGCGATAACAGATAGAAATGATATAACATCTTGTGTGTTGTGCAGGTGAAAATTCAATATGACAGAAATTATTTAAATTGACATGAAGACCAGTTCAGCATAGGGATGAGTCAGTAGGTGCAGAGGGCAGATGAGGTCTGGATCACTGGAAGCACAGGAGCAGCATGTGTAGCTCCAACCATCATAAAGCTGAATCCAGCTGGAGCTGGTCCTTCTCTGGATGCCTCAGGAACCTCGCAGGGTCGGCCTTTGTCTACTGAAGCTGGTAAAATCTCCCGATGCCTCGGGATGGGTAGAGAAATACAGAACAGATGGGGAGAATTAGCGTAGTTGCCATTCGGTATAGGTGTACTGGAGTATGAGTACTGGGATGAGTTACGTGAATGCCAGATTAAAAAGATGCGTCTTGAGTCTACTTTTGAACTGAGAAACCATGTCTGCTCCCCGAACACTGTCTGGAAGGCTATTCCAAAGCTTTGGAGCTAAATATGAAAAAGCCCTACCCCCTTTTGTAGATTTTGAAATTCTGGGAACTACCAGAAGTCCGGAGCTTTGTGATCTTAAGGCGCGTGGTGGATTGTAGCGTATCAGAAGACTGGTTAGGTATGTGGGAGCTAAACCATTTAAAGCCTTGTATGTAAGTAATACTATTTTGTAATTTATTCTAAACTGAACAGGTAGCCAGTGCAGGGATGATAATATTGGGGTTATATGATCATATTTTATGGATCTAGTGAGAACCCTGGTGGCTTCATTTTGGACTAACTGAAGCTTGTTTATTGAGGATGCAGAACAACCACCTAGTAATGCATTACAATAGTCCAGTCTGGAGGTCATGAATGCATGAACTAGCTTTTCTGCATCAGATACGGATAAGATGTTCCTAAGTTTAGCAATATTTCGAAGATGGAAAAAGGCTGTTTTTGTGATATTTGAAATGTGAAAAACAGAGAAAATATCTCATCTTGCATAAATCTCTTAGTAACTTGTAACTCATACAGTAAATGTCTTAGCAGTGTCAAGTCATGTAAGTCAAGTTCAAGATATACTGTAGGATATTTTGACAGCTTTACACTGGTTTGATTGTGACAGCTAGAAAATTCTTTAAAAATAATAGCTACCGGTATCCATGTATTACAGTTACACTGATCAGTCACAAAATGTATTACGCCCACTTATTATTGAGTTGGGCCGCCTTGTGCCACGAGCTCATGAGAAGAACCGCTTAATTCTGTTTCCTATGTAACGCACTGCATAGCGTCTATGGGAGTCATGTGACAAAAGAACGAACAATTTGGACCAGAAGATATGAGAGGTGAGCTGCTCATTCTGTTTATCATAATATGTCCTTAGCTGCATTGTAATATTTTCACTACTGGAACTATAGCCAAAATCTGTGTATATAGACGTGTTGGGGGTGTGTTTATTGAAAATGTAAACATTTTATTTTATTTCCGATCAAAAGAATGAAATGAACTAAATGACTGAAAAAAAGATTGGTTCATTTTGATGAACAAGATTCAAAGAACCGAGTCACTAAAATGATCGAAAGTTCCCATCACTACAGTAGTTCCTAGGATGCAGTGGTCAGGATCAACCAGAAGTGCGCCAAGGAAGGAAAACCTGTAAACCAGCAACAGGGTCATGTATGGCCAAGACCTATTGATGCACATGCGGAGTGAGGCCTTCTGATGTATTCTGATCCAATCCAAGCTGCTGTAGCTCTAACTGCTGAAAAGGTTAATGCTGGTTTCCTTAGAAAGTGTCAGTACACACGGCATTACTAATTGTACCAAAAGTCCCATTGTTCCTTCTTATTATATTTAAATTACTGAGACAGTGTTTGGATTTACTTCAATGTTCTTCTAAAAGAATTACATTTACAAACTGTTTCACTGTGTTGAACACCATGACATAGCTATGACAAAGCTGCAGGGTGCATGAATCTGGGATAGAGAGGCATCAGCCCCAGCCTACTGTATACAGTATCATACTGTTCTGTGTCAGCTTAATCACCAGTGGTGGTGCTGTTGTTTTTCATTTTACAAACAAAACAAAACCTTCTTCAGACAATTTGTTTACAGCAAATACTATACCAAAATCTTTACCAGAAAGTTGTACGCATGTATATATTTTTTCCTTGAAAGAGAAGATATTCTAGTCCTGCTAGTTAATTTTATCCAGCCAGTCTTCTTTTTTTCCACATCAGTTATTCAATACACACTGACATATCTTTTAGACATGTCTCCAATTCTCCAATTAACATATCTGTTGACATTTCCAGCAGAAAAGATGTCATTTCAAACCGCAGACAGTCAGGCTGCTTTCCGAAGTTAGATTTTGAATAAGAGGAGGAAAAAATACAGCACAGCATAATGATGGTCTATCAAAAAGTGAATAAGTCATTATGAATAAGAAAATGGTTCTCGTGTGATCTGAGATAGCTGAGTGCATGTTACTGACAGTAATGACTTTTATCAATTCTTTTTAATACTGTCCTAATAAATCACATCCCAATTACTTGACTGCTTGTTTCGCATCAAACATATTCTTTCTTCGAACACCATTTATAAAGACGAATAACCGATTTTTATTTCTTCGAGACTGTTTGGCTGTTTTATTTTAATTGAACTATTGGATAGTTGAGACACAGACTGTGTGTGATCTAAAAAGCTGCAAAGCAAGCTCAAACCTATAGTGTGTTTCAGCATGCTTCTTAATTTGTACTATGTGCATGGCATAATGTGCTGTAAATATCTTCTGTTGCTGTACTTGAGAAGCCAGGGATTAAACCAAATAAGCACTTTTCTGATGAATCTGATGAATAGGTGAACTCCATGTGGGCATTCCACTGATTGCTCTCTGAGCACACTTTGCTTTTCATCAGTGAAACTGGTCCTCTGATAAAAAGATTGCGTTTACACCTTTAAATAGTCACTTCCTGAACGCTAGTATTCAGCTCAAATCTGTGCCAAATTATATAGTTAAAGATTTCCAGTCAACAACCTAGCCTCTTCTGCAAATGTCACTATTATTTTTTATTTTTTTCAATGTTTTGCTGTGTACTGCGAGAAAAAAATATGTACACGTGACACATGATTTTTTTGTTCCATGGATGATAATGTAGTGCTTCCTCTTTAGCCTTTTCCTTTTGTCGACTAGACATGTGTGATTTATCAGTTTTTTTGCCAAGTGACACATGTTGACACAGAACCGCAGTCATCAAATCATGAGCTGCAGTCAATAGAGGGAAACTAACAACATGGTGTGGGGATTTTATAGATCGACAGACATGCCGGTGCAATTTACAGAGCGAAATGTGACAGTGTGAAATCAATCCTGTCTTTTAAGTATTTTATGTCTTTCTACCTGACCTGTTCATTTCATCTATTTTACTTCAGACAACAGACGGTCCTGCAATATCATCTCCTACACGAAGTGTTTCAAGACAAAAAACATGTATGGTAGCCAAGTCGGGACAGGTTTATAGGTTTATATAAATTTATTCTTTGTGGTTTCTCCACAAGTCTTTTACAGGGAGTTTTCTAAATTCTGTTTATTCACCCTTTTTTTTTCTTTTTCTTTTCCAGAGGGCAGCCACAAACTCTCAGTTTACCACAGTAAACAGTTTTCTTTTCTGTCTTGTCAGCCTTTCACTGCTGACACATATGCACGAAAGAACTGCATAAAAGCAAAGTGAATTATCATTCTGAATTCCAACTCATAACAGAAATGATGGCTGACAGAAGTTCGGCAGAAATTGTAAATGCGCTTCCCTTCAAATCTGACCCTTCCACTGCAAAGGACACAGATTACAAGTGCTCTATTTCCTCATGCCTGTGCTGCCAGCATTGTTGCCCATTTTTTTCTTTCTTTTTTTTTCTATTTTTTGCCCGAGATAACAAAAGGAAGGTGAAGGTTTTTTTTTTCACCATTAGATCCTGTTGCTCCTCTAATTAACCTCAACAAATTAGTGTTTTGTTTAATGTTGCTGTATTGCTGTTGTTTACATTCATTCATTAAGTGGAGGGTTTTTATCCAAATGGACTGAGTGAGGCAAATATAATTAAATTCTTAAGAGTTTATGGCTAAGAGTCTTGCCCGGGGGCCCAAGAGGAGCTATCTAACAAATGTTAGCGTTATAGGAAAAATCCACCCGAACAACTTAGAAATTAATCTTTATAATTAGCCTGTGATCTTCAGTGTAATAAAGTTGCAATGGGCTGACTTTTTTCGTTTTAGTTTAAACCTCTTTCATTCACATACCGTCCTGTTTTCTCTTTGGTTAACGGTTTTCTTTATTACCCACAATGCAGTCTGACTACTTGACATTATATTGACACCAGTGGGAATTACGCCTCACTTCATCTTTATCAAAGAGCTTTAGTCCTTTAGTCTGTCCTGCTTTCTCTCCTCCTCATCAGTATATTCTGCTCAACCAGACCAGGTTCCAAGGCTTTAACCTTCATATTAACACCATCATGTTTGCCATCTGCTGTATCTCACTGCAGCTATTTTGTATTGATTCCAGCATTTTCTGTCTTCACCATTTCTGTTTTTATTTTGGGCTAGTGTTAGTACCCGTCGTTGATCGGAAAGAGAGTTTGTAGAAATAGTTAAAAATAAGCTGATCAGCTTTAATGTAATCAGTGATATTATTATTTTAGGTTGAAGCCCATGTTCTTGTCTGTCTGTCTTCAGAGGTGGGTAGTAACGAGTTACATTTACTGTACATTTACTTGAGTAACTTTTGTTACTCAAAAAATTTATATTTCTATGAGTAGTTTTACTGAACCATTATTTTTACTTTTACTTGAGTAGATTTGTGAAGAAGAAACACTACTTTTACTCTGCTACATTTGGCTACACTTGACTCGTTACTTTTCTACCATTTGTTCTACACATGCAGCCTGTAGATCTACTGTATGACTGTTTCACCAATCAGACGCAGCAACAATAATCACATGACTCCGTTTGACCAATCAGCCACAATAACAATAACCACATGTAGTCAGCCGGCATTGTGGGAAAAAATCTTCAGCATTAATTTTTTATTAATTATTATCATTTCTAAAAAGAATAAATGTCCTGACATTTCCTCAGAACTTGAGTAGACTTTTCACAGAATAAATTTGTAATCTTACTTGAGTATTATTTTGAATGACTAAATACTTCTACTTGAGTAAATTTTTTGGCATACATATATACATATATTCACACACATACATATACACGCACACACATACACACACAGTGGCATTATTTTATATCCCTACCCTTGTAACATTTCAGACTCATGTATGTACTTATGTTTGTGAAATTGTATTCTCTATATTTCATATTATTTTATGTATAAATACCAGATACTAAGAGGTAGAACCACAGGGGTCCAGATGATAGTGTTAGTAAATCACAGCTTCAGGGTCTGGGATTTCACTTCAGTTACTGCTAATCAAGAGTTTTGCATGTTCTCCCTGTGTTCATGCCGGTATCAGTTGGGTGCTTTGTTTGTCTTCCATCTCGCACTTTTGAATTATCAGCAAACACCCTTTTTCTGCCAGACACCCCCCCCCCCCCCAATTGTCATGTTGTTTATTCTACCAAGACATAGATAGAAGTGTCCTAAACTCTGGGAAATAATGTGAAAGTACAAATTTAGAAACTAAATGCAACTTTCTGGGAGTTTTATTATAACCTCATGATTTTCAAGTCTTCATGTTGTCAAACAAATGACATGGGTCCTACACCTACATGTGTAACCCTCTGAGAATTTCGGTATAATTTGAAAACTGTCAGTAACTCATCCATGGAGGATTGCAGTCATACCTTTATATATATATATATATATATATATATATATATATATATATATATATATATATATATATATATATATATATATTACATTAGATCAGCTGAGCTTAGGTACACTGCCACTTTTAGAAAAGGTAACAGACTCAAATGTGTAGCGTGACCAGTGTTTTAGTCCCCGTCAATGACAATATAACGGCACTACATGAAGGCCTGAAAATCATTACTCCCACTGTTCATTATCTTGTAAGTGATGCACAGATTCAATTCAATTCAATTTTATTTATACAGCGCTTTTAACAATGGTCATTGTCTCAAAGCAGCTTCACAAAAATTAAAGAAATTTAACCAAAAAAAAATAAATAATAATAATAATAATAATAAATAAATAAATAAATAAAATAATAATAATAGAAAATAAATAAATAAAAACAAATAATAATAATAATTATAGAAAAGAAAATAATTGGAAGTGTGGATGTGTGAGAAAAATGTGCAGATAATAATGAGACGAATGAATGAAATTTCTCTGATGAGCAAGCCAAGGGTGACGGCGACGGTGGCAAGGAAAAACTCCCTGAGATGGCATTAGGAAGAAACCTTGAGAGGAACCAGACTCAACAGGGAACCCATCCTCATTTGGGCGATAACAGATAGAAATTATATAACATCTTGTGTGTTGTGCAGGTGAAAATTCAATATGACAGAAATTATTTAAATTGACATGAAGACCAGTTCAGCATAGGGACGAGTCAGTAGGTGCAGAGGGCAGATGAGGTCTGGATCACTGGAAGCACAGTAGCAGCATGTGTAGCTCCAACCATCATAAAGCTGAATCCAGCTGGAGCTGGTCCTTCTCTGGATGCCTCAGGAACCTCGCAGGGTCGGCCTTTGTCTACTGAAGCTGGCAAAATCTCCCGATGCCTCGGGATGGGTAGAGAAATACAGAACAGATGGGGAGAATTAGCGTAGTTGCCATTCGGTATAGGTGTACTGGAGTATGAGTACTGGGATGAGTTATGTGTATGCCAGATTAAAAAGATGCGTCTTGAGTCTACTTTTGAATTGAGAAACCGTGTCTGCTCCCCGAACACTGTCTGGAAGGCTATTCCAAAGCTTTGGAGCTAAATATGAAAAAGCCCTACCCCCTTTTGTAGATTTTGAAATTCTGGGAACTACCAGAATTATCACTTAAAGTATATTTAAGTTCACTTAACAGCGATATCATCATAGCACATTGCTGGATCGCTACTGCTTCCGTAGTCAATTACGGAAGGCTACAAATGACCAAGGATAGACTTATGGAGTTTTCAGTAGACATATGGCAGACCTATAGGTCATAAAATAGATAACTAGAAGAATCCAGTGAAAGGGAACAGAGAACAATGGAATAATACAACAAATACAAGATAAGCAAGAGTCAACAATCCAGAAGCTTAAAAAAAAAAAATTCTGAATGCTGAAAATTAGGGAAGACCTAAGCTCAAAACAAGTCCACAAAAAAGCATCTAGAGGCACACAGCACCTCAGGGAACTGCCGTGAATTATCTTACTGCAAGACTATGCCTTCATCTCATCACTGTTCGCAAATGCAAAGAGATCCATAGCAAATATCAAGGAAGTGGAAACTAGGCTTTACTCTGGAGCGTTTTATCATATCCTCGATGAGTGGAGGTGGATGAGGCAGCAGTAAGACTTTTGTAGCAGCTCAGCCTTTCAAAGCTCTGCAGGATTTGAGCTGGGGCATCACATCAGCCTGGTTTGATTAGCGACTTGCTGTCTCTTGTTGGCCTTCTGACTGTGAGCTTGGCAGCTCCAGCCTCAGTGGGTTTTATTTTAAATGGTCCTACAAACACATTCTGTCTTCATGGTGTGCTGCCCCATCATGCTTGCAAACATTATGTACTCCATTCCTCACTTCCTGCTCCAGTGACCTTCTCTTTAGCTCATGCCGCAGGGACACACTGAACACACCATAATCACTCTGTACATTTGGAATACACTAGATCATAGGCACTCTGTACACTTGCACACAACTCAACCTTGTAAACATGCTGCATACTGTACTCTGAATTGAATACTCAACTTTACCCTATATATACACACACACACACACACATACATACATATATACACACATATATATATATATATATATATTTGACATTTTGGTCAAATTAAATATATTTAGGTAGGTAAAATGTTGATTTTTACCCACATTCCATATTTCTCTAATTGACACACAACCCGGTGTACATACTGTACACTCCTCACATCATAAACTATTAATAACAAGAATTATATATATATATATATATATATATATATATATATATATATATATATATATATATATATATATATATAAAAGCAATAACATTCGATCTAATAAAAGACAAGTACAAAAGAGATGGTACACGAGTCGCTAAGTATTGAACAGAAGCAGCAGAATATCTTTTCAGTGAGCTATGGTGCTTTCAAGCAGCACTGAGTAATATGACATGGAAGCAGAGTTGCTGTTATTGATCAGTGAGATTCATTAAGTGCCAACACACACCTCGCCCCTTTTCTTCTTTTAATAGAAAGCAATGTGTCAAGCTCGAACTCTTAGCAGGGAGTGACCCAGAGGTATGTTTCACAAATAACAAAGAGCTTTTTGAGTGCCGGCCAGCACAGCATAATTCCCATGTAAGTATTCCATGATCTCTTTTGAGCTGTCCTTCTCCATTTGCTTGGAATGTAACTGTTATCAACATCACACATGATTCCTTTCACATAAACAACGCTTACTCAAGGTCAAGACGCAAAAATATTTCCATAATTCCATCTCCATACATCTTGGAACAACTAGGGACCCTTGAGGCCAATGGCGGTGATTGTATTTATTCCCATTTGTACAACCAACCTCTGGTCAACACTTTTATACACATTCCCACACTACAGGCAATTTGGAAATGGCAATTAGACTAATCTGCATGTTTTTGGACTGTAGGAAGAACCCAGAGGAAACCCACCGAGCATGGGAAGAACATGCTAACCACTATGCCACTGTGCCGCCATTTCCATAATTGCCTGAAAACATATGCAGGTAAGCTACAGGTCTTGAGTAGTTTTAAGATTTTATGGTTTGGCTTTCAATTATTTGAGAAAGTGAAAACGAATCTTAAATTTAAAGTACTATTTAGTTTTGATTCATGAAATCTCTCTGTTGAATAATACCACTGTGATTTGCATGAAAACCCATTAATAATGTAGCAGAACATTAAGTAGAAATAGAACATGGTTTCAGATATATCTGATTTTATTTCAACAGCAGCATGCTGTTAACTACTCTTGGTGGTTATGTAAGGAATAAAACGTGACTGTTAGTATTATGGGTAAATAATCAGTGGTGACATGACATTAACAGCTGCAAGTTGATCATTCCTTCATTAATCTTCTACATTATACCATTTATCCTGTACAGGGTCAGGGGCATTAAACATATCCCAGAAGACTTTGTGCACTATGCAAGGAACACCCAGGAAACCTAGGACAAAATGCCGATCTATTTGAAAAGACTAATTAACCTAATATGTATGTCTTTGGACTGTGGGAGGAAACCGGAGGTCAAGGAGTACCTGGGGAAAATATGCAAACCCCATACACAGACCCAAGGCAGGAATTGAAACCTCGACCCTGGAGGTATGAGATCACAGTGCTAATCACTATGCCACTGATAAGATGATCAGTTTTCAATTAAGGCATTTACCTCACATTCACTCACTCATTGTCTATACCGCTTCATCCTGTGTACAGGGTTGCTGGAGGTCTGGAGCCTAGGGCACCACGCGGAGGACATCCTGGATGGGGTGCCAATCCATCCCTGGACACACACACACCCAGGCCATGGGCAATTTGGAAAGCCAATTAGCATAATCCGCATGTCTTCGGACTGTGGGAGGAAACCGGAGAACCCGGAGGAAAACCACCAAGCATGGGAGAACATGCAAACTCCATGCACACAGAGGTGGGAATTGAACCCAGAACCTGGAGGTGCAAGGTGACAGTGCTAACCACTGAGCCACCATTTGTCAAAATGTTTTATTCCGCCTATTCTACAGCATGTTTCCATTGTTAAAATACTTATTGTTGCATTCAGTATCAATCAGCCTCCTCTTTTTCGACATTAACATTGTCATATTACACACACACAAAAAAAACAGAAATAACATTCTTCAAATTTTGAGAATTCAATAGTGTAGTGCTATAAAAAAATAAATCTAATTAAACTATCATTATTTACACTACAAATTATTTATCACATCACATATTATGATTAAAACATTACATGTTTGGATATGTGGATATGTTATTGATTTGTTTGGGAATAAACAAAGGTCATCCTTTCACCCTGTGAAGGCCAGACAGCTGCGTTGACTGTGCAAGAGCAGAGAAAAGCTGTCATGAATGAACAGCAATTGAAGGTGTCAGGACCGTAAACACTGTTTAGTGATTGCGGATATCCACATGTGTCAGAGAGTGCAGACAACAGGCCACATTTATCAAATCAACACAGCCCTTGGTATGAGTGTGCCATTCTGATTCTCTCCATAGTCTTCTTATCACAAGTTTTATGAAATGAGTACATCATTAATGCCGGGCCACTCATGAGATACTTGTCAATTCCAATGTGTCCTCACTTTTGGGAGAACAAAGTGGGAGTCTGAAATATTGGTACTCGACGAGCAGAGTGCTGTTGCGCAAAGATAAAGTTGTTGACTACTGCATTGCCACAACGCAGTCGTCTCAGCACCTCTGCACAATGCTGTCCCAGAATGAGAATGGACTGGAACTCACAATAAATAATTCCATGCATTGAGTGAGGCTGCCCACTGCTCTTTATCAAGCTAATGTGATCTACAGAGGGAGCACTTTGTCTTGTGCTGTCATGAGCTTGAAGCATGCATACTCCTCCAGGCCTTGCCTTTATGTCTTAACCATTACATTTTTAACCTGCTATGGTATTATAATACTGTGGAAGTGAATTTTTACAACATTCTGGAGACTTAGCCAATATCTGATTTGTTAGGTGACAGATATTTGTGTAAGATGCTTACTGGAAACACATAACCCTGGCTCACACTGCTTGGCTATGGGAGGATGGATGTACAGATAAAAGAGGCTCTTAATTACCAGCATGGTGGAGAAATGGGATGTTGCTGGTTGTGTGACATGACAAGTGTGGCCTACTTTAATCCCATCTTTATTTTTTTCATATCCCACAAGACTCAGGGGCATTACTGGGGATCAATGCAGAGCGACCAATCATTTAAGAAGCCTTGCTGCACAGGGCTTTCTCTTTAAAGCTATTCCCAGTTCAATGGTTAAAAGCCACTCAGAACATCCAGAGTCTTTCGGTTAACTGCTGCACGTGAGTAATCACTTTGACTTGCTTTCAGCATATTGATGGATTTATAATTGGTTTATCCACTATGTAATGCTAAATGTCTTTGTTCTTTCTGATTTAATTTTGATTATCCTTACATTTTGTATTTTGTAACATTGTTTCCTTTCATTACACCGACCTCAAATTTAATTACAAAATCATTATTGTCTGTGATAAGGAGGTCAATTTTCAGTTCTAGATTAGGCTTACTCACCCTAAGCTTCAGTAAATCTGATGCGTTATTAAAAAGGTGAGTATGACAACTCATTTCCTCTATGCTTTATCTATAATCTGCTTAGTCCCTGGGTGATTCTTAATGTTCCTACTGACCAGACATCGACCAAAAACTGTCACAAAAGATAGATATGTATCTGGTACAGTACAGAACTGCATGGATTGTATACAGTACTGTATGTGCTACATTGCATGTAGACTACCGTATAAAACCCACCACAGAATTAGCAACGTGCAGCCGATGCACTTGCCCCAGGGCCCGTGACCCAGGTGGCAGCACGGCCTGATGCCACTGCATGGCTAATTGCTTACACTGCAGTGTGAGAGCATAAGTAGTTCATTTGTTCTACTCTTTCAAAGACGACAATGAAAGCCAAATCAATCTACTCTGTTTTTACAATTTACTTTTCTATTATAACAAATGCATTATAACTTTACACCCACATGAGACTTATTGGCTAATAGCTGCTAAATGGCAGTCATTGTCAGGGTTTGTGTCTGTGTAATATAATTTGCTTATTAGCAGTGGTGGAAAGTAACAAAGTACACTATATTTACAGTACTCCAGGAAATGGTTCAATATAATGACAGCATAATTAAATCCAAAGTACAGTATAATTACTTTTACTTAAAATATTAAAGTTCACCATTTTTGTTTATCATTAAAAAACGAAGAAAAGCCTTTTCTGCCATAAGACTGCAGCAGCAATATCTGAGAAAAAAGAGAAGGCGACCCTATTTATCAGGTCTCATAAGTTTTAGATGCAACAGATGAAACAGTGTGAAAAGACTAAATACAGTGGTGTGAAAAACTATTTGCCCCCTTCCTGATTTCTTATTCTTTTGCATGTTTGTCACACTTAAATGTTTCTGCTCATCAAAAACCGTTAACTATTAGTCAAAGATAACATAATTGAACACAAAATGCAGTTTTTAAATGAAGGTTTACGTTATTAAGGGAGAAAAAAAACTCCAAATCTACATGGCCCTGTGTGAAAAAGTGATTGCCCCCCCTTGTTAAAAAATAACTTAACTGTGGTTTATCACACCTGAGTTCAATTTCTGTAGTCACCCCCAGGCCTGATTACTGCCACACCTGTTTCAATCAAGAAATCACTTAAATAGGAGCTACCTGACACAGAGAAGTAGACCAAAAGCACCTCAAAAGCTAGACATCATGCCAAGATCCAAAAAAATTCAGGAACAAATGAGAACAAAAGTAATTGAGATCTATCAGTCTGGTAAAGGTTATAAAGCCATTTCTAAAGCTTTGGGACTCCAGCGAACCACAGTGAGAGCCATTATCCACAAATGGCAAAAACATGGAACAGTGGTGAACCTTCCCAGGAGTGGCCGGCCGACCAAAATTACCCCAAGAGCGCAGAGGCAACTCATCCGAGAGGCCACAAAAGACCCCAGGACAACATCTAAAGAACTGCAGGCCTCACTTGCCTCAATTAAGGTCAGTGTTCACGACTCCACCATAAGAAAGAGACTGGGCAAAAACGACCTGCATGGCAGATTTCCAAGGCGCAAACCACTTTAAAGCAAAAAGAACATTAAGGCTCGTCTCAATTTTGCTAAAAAACATCTCAATGATTGCCAAGACTTTTGGGAAAATACCTTGTGGACCGACGAGACAAAAGTTGAACTTTTTGGAAGGTGCGTGTCCCGTTACATCTGGCGTAAAAGTAACACAGCATTTCAGAAAAAGAACATCATACCAACAGTAAAATATGGTGGTGGTAGTGTGATGGTCTGGGGTTGTTTTGCTGCTTCAGGACCTGGAAGGCTTGCTGTGATAGATAGAACCATGAATTCTACTGTCTACCAAAAAATCCTGAAGGAGAATGTCCGGCCATCTGTTCGTCAACTCAAGCTGAAGCGATCTTGGGTGCTGCAGCAGGACAATGACCCAAAACACACCAGCAAATCCACCTCTGAATGGCTGAAGAAAAACAAAATGAAGACTTTGGAGTGGCCTAGTCAAAGTCCTGACCTGAATCCTATTGAGATGTTGTGGCATGACCTTAAAAAGGCGGTTCATGCTAGAAAAACCTCAAATAAATCTGAATTACAACAATTCTGCAAAGATGAGTGGGCCAAAATTCCTCCAGAGCGCTGTAAAAAACTCGTTGCAAGTTATCGCAAACGCTTGATTGCAGTTATTGCTGCTAAGGGTGGCCCAACCAGTTATTAGGTTCAGGGGGCAATTACTTTTTCACACAGGGCCATGTAGGTTTGGATTTTTTTTCCTCCCTAAATAATAAAACCCCTCATTTAAAAACTGCATTTTGTGTTTACTTGTGTTATCTTTGACTAATCGTTAAATGTGTTTGATGATCAGAAACATTTTGTGTGACAAACATGCAAAAGAATAAGAAATCAGGAGGGGGGCAAATAGTTTTTCACACCACTGTAAATATTTGCAAATGATGTGAATCAGAGCATGTGGATATAGCATTATTTCACAGCTTAACATCCTGCTAAAAGAAAGGAAACTAAGCCTTTATCTAGCTGAATGAGACAGACTAGACAGTCAGCCAGTTGATATGGTCCTCCAGGGGTGCTAGGTGCCCTTTAAAATCATTTTATATTTTGGCGGAGTTTGTTTTTGGTTTATGGATTCAGTGTTCACTCGATAGTGTTTTAAGGTGTTTTTCATTTTCTGGCTATCACATCCAGTCTTATAGCTTATTGTTTTCTTCGGTTCTTGTCTTGCAACTCCTCATATCTCGGTTTAGGTCTCTGTAGTGTTTACTGCTTATTTCATACAGTATACTGCTATTGCTACAGTATGCTTTGAGCATGAATAGTTGGTACTGTAGTTCCTAGCTCATTGCTTTAACCCTAGTTTTTTGTGTGTTCTTACATACTTGTTCTGTAACACAACCTGCCACAGATCTTTTGATCTTTTATAGTATGAATGCTCTTAAACTTAAGATGTCATTCTGATGTTAGGAAGCCTTCAGGTTAAGGATGTTCAACTCCTGTGTTATGTCCACTAGGAATGCAAGGTCCATGACCCATTTATGACCATCAAATTCAGGAACATCCATTCTGCCATCTTCCATGAATCTCTTCACCTCTGCTCTTAATTCACATTTCCCCTGCTGAGCCAGCGCACTTCATTAAAGTAAAGTACATCATGTATATACACATCATGATATGTTGCCTCAATTTCTTCTAAAAAGGCGTGAAACTGGCGGTGCTGGAAACCCCTCGACCTGATGTAAGTGATCCATTTCAGGACAACAGACATGACGTTCGTACAGTATTTCAAGCATTTACAACACAGTGCCTGTTGGTGTACAGTGGGAGCCACGTCAAACAGCCGCCTGGAGCATGGCTGCTCCGTGGCAGTTCCATGAAGGGTTAATGCACGGTCCGTGCACGGAATGTGATCCCCCGCGATGACGCAGTTAACGATGCCCCGCCCCATAAACGCCCCCATGCGCTTTCTAAAAAGATGGTTGCAATGCCGTATAATTCCGCCAGATGGAGCATTGACTGGCACAGTTAATTGCAGTGTCCAGGAAGCCCAATACCGTATCTTTAATATACAGACAGTTCTTGCATTGTCAACATAGTTTCATAAATAGATGAAAAAACAACAACAACAGATCGATTAATAAAACAGATTTGTTAAATCACTCAATACACAACCCATGATGATTATGCTATTTATTATTTAATAATGAATTAATAAAATTAGTTAGTGAAATATTTTTTAAGACATCCTGAAATGATCCTTAAAGACACGGTAGCGGCTGTAATTTGTCTATACCGATCATTGTAGGTACGGAATAAAAACGCGGGCTATGTACAGTATTTTACATTACGGTGTATTTTACCCCGTTCCATTTAATATACTGATAGATAATATTTTGCTGCAAAGTAAAGCTCAAAATGTAACGTCTGCTTGGGTTTGTTTTCGTTATATTTTTGATGATGTTTTCGCTGATTTTTTCACTGATAGTCTACAAGTGGCATAAGAAATGCAATTAATGCCGCATGCAACCTGGAATAAATATCTGCCCATATGGAATCATGCATAATGCTCCCCCGTCAATAGATCTGATGGGGCATTAATCACTTAAACACTTGGAAACAATAGTAAAAAAAAAAAGTTCCAGAGGGTTAGCGCCTGTTATACTAATGTATTTTTACTGATTTTTTTTTTTTACTGCTTATATTTCGTTGGGTTTTACGCAATTTCATGTGTGTGTGTGTGTGTATGTGTGTGCGCGCACGAGAGAGAGGATACTCTGACAAGACCAACCTCCGTGTGGCTCCAGTGGCGCAATCGGTTAGCGCGTGATACTTATAAAGCGGTCCAGGTGAAGCAATGCCGAGTTCGAGTCTCACCTAAAGCACCCAAAGCTTTTTACTGCATATCGCGCTGTGTATGTGACAAATCAAATTTGAATTTGAAAGTAAAGCTTAAAATGTAACGTCTGCTTTGGTTTGTTTTCGTTATATTTTTTATGTTTTCGCTGAAAGTCAAATTGGCATAACAAATTGATTAATGGCGCATAATATCTGGAACAAATCTCTGTCCATACGGATCAGTGTGTCTTTAGTCATTTAACCAGCATAATGTCCCACATTAAAGATCTGATGGGGCATCAATCACTTATCACAACGGTGTATAGATGCAGCAGCAGAGACAGATTTAATCCCCATAAACATTCACACTTGAAAACAAAACTAACAGAAGTAAACAGTTCTAGAGTGTTAGTGCCTGTTATCACAGGACAGGAATCACCTACAGGATACTACTGTATTTTTACTGCTCATATTTTTACCCTAGTTTCATTTGGTTTTACGCGATTTCATGTATTATTTGTGTGTGTCTGTGTGTGTACAGTGTGTGTGTGTGTGTGTGTGTGAGTGCGAGAGATAGCGTGAGAGCGCGTGCGCGAGAGAGGGCTTTCATGCTGATTTATCCAAGGTTACTAAAACCTGGCTTACTACCTATAAAAAATATTTCAATTTAACTCATGGGTCTCAATCACAGATGACACGACAAATTATATACTCTGAAACGTTCATTTGAACATTTAGAAATATATACAAAAACATGAATACTAATGTTATCATGGTGTAAATTATTAACATTAGGTTAGGTCCTGCCCTTAATTAATTCATATTATAATTACTTTTACATAGTATAGTTACTGGACTGACATGACCAAAACTAGCTATTTGATTTAGCCTTTCTAAAATCAACCCATATATCATTTATAATCAGAAAACATAAAACATATTATGATCTGTTCAACAGCCCATCTGTTTTAATTTAGTTTGTATTTTTTATTATTCATAAGACAACCTTTCAGTTTTGTACATATTTTAGTTATAGTGTGTTAAGTCTTACTTTAGGTTAAACGTTTTTGAGAATTTGACCATCCAGCTTAGATAAATGTTATGTCATTGATTGATAAAATCTGGATTAAGGATATTATATAATTATATATATATATATATATTTATATATATATATTTATTTTTTTTAGTTTCCCCCTGAGGGATTGCCACCTTATTGTGGTCAGGGGGTTTGCGTGCCTCAACACAATTCAGCAAATACAATACTGTTACTATACAGTAAGGCCAGGTAAAAACAGTGCTTGAACATGATGCCCCCCTCCCCCCACCCCGTGTTGTCTGGTCTAGAACGGCCCTGCCTCTGACCGTCTTTTGTCTTGTAAATGAGTATTCTCACTCACCTTCCAATCCCCCCAGCGCACACACTCTGTTTGTACTGTAAACTGTACTGTAACTGTTTGCTAGGGCACTTGGTTATACACAGTACTTTAATTTGCCATAGAAAATGTTTTGGAGTGTGTAACAATTGAAATTGAAACAAAAAGTACAAAAAATATAATGATCAGTTGTGTGTACAGAGCTCCAGGCACATGCATTGATAAATTTACAAAAGAGTTATTTAATATGTTCGACCAATCAATTAAAAATAAGGTAAACATCATATGTGGTGATCTTAACATTGATTTACTAAATCCACATGGAAGTAAGGGAATTGCTAATTTTATTGATGCACTGTACAGTTATGGTTTGATTCCAATGATAACAAAACCTAGTAGATTGACAAAAGATACAGCAACATTAATAGATCATATATATACTAATGAATTAAAAGGAAAAAGACTAGGAGGGTTGCTTATCAATGATATCACAGACCATCTTCCAGTTTTTGTGATTTTCTATGATTTATTGAAAAATCCCCCCCTCAAAAAAAGGACTAATAGTTATAAAATTATTCGCAATAGAACACAAGAGGCAATAGATGCTCTTAATGAAGATTTAGTAATACAAAATTGGGATGAAGTTTATGCATATAGCAATCCCAGTAAGGCGTATGAAGTGTTCTTGAATATATTAAATGAGCAAATTAATAAACATTGTTCATCTAAGAGGATTATAATAAAGCAAAAGAATGTATATAAACCATGGATTTCTAAAGGAATAGAGAAGGCATGTAAAAAGAAAAATGTCCTATTCATGAAATTTCTAACAACAAGATCAAAACAAGCAGAAATTGATTATAAGACTTACAAAAATAAATTACAAAATATAATAAGATTCAGTAAGAAGGACTATTACAATAGGTTATTGAATATCCATAAAAACAATGTAAAAGCAACATGGAAGGTACTTAATGGTATACTTAAAAATAATACATGCAGTTTTGATTACCCAAATCGTTTTTTGTAAATGATGATAATCAAAGTATAAATAAAGGGGAAGATATTGTCAATGAATTTAATAAGTATTTTGTAAATGTTGGATCTAAATTAGCAGAAAAAATTACTAAACATGGAGCAGTGAATGAAGTAAAAAACTTATGTAATAAGTATACAATGTTTATTCAGGCTGTAGATGAAAAAGAAATACTTCTAACAGTTAATAATTGCAAGAGTAAATATTCCACCGATTGTGATGATCTAGACATGTCATTATTAAAAAATATAATTGTGAGTATAGCAAAACCTTTTGCTTACATTTGTAGTCTGTCTTTCTTAACCGGTATCTTTCCTAGTAAAATGAAAATGGCAAAAGTTATTCCGATCTTTAAAGGAGGAGATCATTATTCCTTCTCTAATTACAGACCAATTGCTCTTCTGCCGCAGTTTTCAAAAATCTTAGAGAAAGTATTTGTGCAGAGGCTTGACAAATTTATAGAAAAACATAATTTACTGAGTGAATATCAATTCGGATTTAGGACTAAGAGGTCGACTTCAATGGCAGTAATGAAAATGGTTGAAGATATCTCAACTGCAGTAGAAAACAAGGAATATACATTGGGAGTATTTTTAGACTTAAAGAAAGCATTTGATACAATTGATTATGATTTATTAGTGAAGAAATTGTTAAATTATGGAATAAGAGGAAAAGCGTTAGACTGGATAAAAAGCTACCTGGAAAGCAGACATCAGTATGTACAAATTAATAATGACAAATCTGACTTATTGGAAGTTACATGCGGTGTTCCACAAGGTTCAGTATTGGGCCCTAAATTATTTGTGTTGTATGTTAATGATATTGATAAAGTGTCCAATGTATTAAAATTTTTATTATTTGCTGATGACACTACTTTATATTTATCAGGTAAAAATTTGAAACAGCTTCTGAACACAGTGGAAAATGAATTGCTGAGGCTTAAAAGTTGGTTAGATGATAGTAAGCTTTCATTGAATTTGACTAAAACTAAGTTCATAATTTTTAGTAATCAAAAAATTAATCATGATGTGAAAATAAGAATTAATAATGAGGAAATAGAAAGAGTCTCCAAAATTAAATTTTTGGGAGTAATAATTGACAACAAACTGAATTGGAAACCACATATTAATTTTATTAAGACAAAAATCTCTAAATCAGTTGGAATTCTTAACAGATTAAAGTATGTACTGGATAATAAAACATTACGCATATTGTATTGTACACTCATATTTCCATACATCACTTATTGTGTGGAGGTATGGGGGCATACTTATAAAACTTATTTAAACCCAATATCTGTGTTACAAAAAAAAGCAATAAGGATTGTTAATAAGGCCGATTATTATGAACACACAAATAAATTGTTTATAAAATCTAAAGTTTTGAAATTTGTGGATCTAGTTGATTTGTATACTGCACAAATAATGTATAAAGCCTATAATAATTTACTTCCCAGCTGCATCCAGAGGCTGTTCAAAATTAAAGTCAGCCAGTACTACTGTCTAAGAGGAATGTTCATGTTTAGCAAAATAAGGGCCAGAACAAATTTAAAGAATAAATGCATTTCCGTTAAAGGGGTTAATTTATGGAATAAATGTGATATGGAATTAAAATTATGTAATTCACTTCATAGATTTAAAAAAATGTTTAAAGACAAGGTGTTTAGTGAATATATGACAAAGTAATATATATACTGTATATAGACATGATTATTTTCTTTTCCAAATTTCTCTTCTCTTCCCAAGTGAAAGAATAATTAATTTTGACATGTTTTGTTTATGTGCACAAGTGACAATATTTGTTGACAATATTTTGTGCAATTTACTGTAAAGTGTCGCTCATCATTTGTTGATGTACAAAGGGTAGGCATAATAAGCAAGGCTTCAGCCTACACCTTTTTTCAGTGTTGAACTGAAATAAACTATCTATCTAATGTATGGAACACTTACTTAACTTACTGGTTTGGTTTAAACATCGCTTATTACCTTATTCAGCAAAATAAATTCATTATTAACGTATTGAAGTATTTTAGTTAAGGACAAAAACTGTGCTTGTGTTTAGAACTGCTGAACAGCCGAAAACACACACACACCCATCCCCCCGCCAAAAACACACACACAGAGCAATTAACACCATGTCATACTCAGGAGTGGAAGGTGAGAAACCGCAATGGAGAATACCAAGTTTGTCGTTGCTCTTTTGGAGTTCTTAAAACCCAAAACATTTATTTATACTGAGAAAAAATTATTATGGGTCACAATCACAAACACAAATACATATAATCAAGTGTTTAACTGGTTTCATTTGTTTCTATGATCAATAATTATTATTATTATTTTCAGCCCAACTCTTTGACTATTTAAAACAAAGTTGTGTCCCATTTTTTGCCAATTGAAGTTGTTGGTTCAACTAAACAATTTTTAAATACCCAAACAATCCCCCAAAATTAAAACACGCAAAACAAGACTTTAACAATTCAATTTATTCTTCCAAAACTAGTCAAAGTTAAAACAGTAATTTATATAAAACAGATGAATACATGTTGTCTTTTTGCTTAAAGTTCATTAAACAACCCGGATACACCAGCTGCTTATAAGTCTCTATCTATAGTCCTTTTACATTAAAATAAAACATTTTCAAATATCAAAACTATTACATATTTGTTATTAATAATGTTATTACTTAACAGTTTAAGTCTTTGTTTCCCCCAAAGTACTGTATCAGACATTTTGCAGTTCTATGTTCAGAATATACAGTAGACCTGATCAAACATCATTCTAAAGCTGTCGGACTGTGACGTCATCCCTCCTACAGCTCCCTCAACAGCTTGTTCAGGCTCCTCCAGTCCTGTAGCTCCAAAAGTCCAGCCGTCAGCCGTCTGACCCCCCAAATCCTCCACAGCGGAGCTCTGCTTAAAGACAACAGGAGAATTTAGTCAAAACAAAGATAAATAAACTTTACAGAACATATAGTTCTAATAAAAATAAAATATATTAATAAACCTATTTACCACAGAGTGTGTAAAGTACTGCTTTGGGGATTCTGTAATGTAAATAATCTGCCTGTGCTAATGTTAACCAGTGAACAGTGTTAGTGTTAACCAGTGAACAGTGTTAGTGTTAACCAGTGAACAGTGTTAACCAGTGAACAGTGTTAGTGTTAACCAGTGACTGTCTGTATTATCGTCTGCATTAAATTAACCGGGAATTTACTTAATGCGCTTCTCATACAAATAAGTTAAGCCATATAACACTTGTATATGAGCATTAGTTCATCCCTGAAGCCAAACTATAACTTACTGAAGCCCCTCACACACACACACACACACACACACCTCCCCCCTCCTCCGCTGATAAACACTTCTGTGTTGTTATTCAGCTCTTTAACTAAGCGCTCGCGCTACTGCGGAAAGTCCTGGACAAAGTGTGTAAAATATAAACCGGGTTATGAGCGTTACTAGCTCCTGTACAGCTCCCCTCAGTCTGTGTCCCTCATCAACTGCATCACATTATATTACAGTCACAGAAATAACCTGCAGATTAACTCTTAACCAGAGAATAAATAAGCGCTGAATTTATCCAGACAACACGCGGTGAGATTCTCTCAGTATTTACAGAGAACACAAACACTCTTCATCGGGTAGTGCAGCTCTTGTAATAGGGACATTAATAGTATTGTCGAAGCTTGAGCATGTTTTTGAGTTAAAGTGGAGTGACATTGTGAGTGTGTGACACTGACAGTAAGCTGTAATATTAACTCCAGACTTGGTAAACAGAACATTAAGTTCTCTAAAGTCACATCTGACCGCTGCTGGTGCTGCCAGTGATATTTAAAACAGCCAATAAAAAACTAAACTGGGAAATAAACTGTAAACTACCCCAAACACATTTTATAAAATAAAATATCACTTACCACGAATAGTCCGTTAAGCCGCCATCTTCATAAGCAATTTAAGCAATTTCCCTTTGGGATTAATAAAGTTCTTTGAATCTTGAATCTTGAATCTTCATCTCTGTAGTTTGGCAGCGTCAGTTCGGCGGGGGTGGAGGCGGGTTGTTAAAATCACGTGATTGCAACTCAGCGCAGCTGGCTTGTTTTAACGTGTTCTTGAGAACGAAGCGCCATCTAGTGGTGGCACCAGGTAAATGAATAAATTGGGCTTGAATGGGCGTGTTTACTGTGAAATCTTGACACGCCTTTCAGCCAGAAAAGGGAGGGGGGATTACGGCGTGCAAAGGCCATTCACACGCCATTCACACTTCAGCCACACTGTCGCGGCTATTTGGCGTGGCTCCCACTGTATAATGCAATGCAGAACAACTGCTGGATCTGCATTTCCCTCTTCTAACTTTCTTTGTACCAGTGCTACCAGTCCGTTTTTTCCGCCTGTCATAGATGGGATGCCATCAGTAGTAATGCCTAACAGTCTGTTCCATGGCAAACCAGCACGCTCAATTGTGTCGCAAAGCTGATGAAATATATCTTTGTGCATTGGACACAAACTCAGCAACTTTTCCATTACTTCAAATTGGTCATTAATACCCCTGATGAAAATGGCTAGCTGAGCACTGTCGGTTTTGTATGTGCTTTCGTCAAGCACCACATAGTATGTAGTGAAAGCTGAAGCTTTGTCGTAACTGATCATAAATGTCATTTGACAATTCGCTAATATGCTCTGCTACCTATGTTTGCCGATAGAGAAATATTTTTGAACAAGCTCTTTTTTTCTGGACATAGAATACCAGCGACTTTCAACATGCAATCCTTCATAAACTGCCCTTCAGCGAATGTCTTTCCTGCTTTAACGATCAACTCACTCACCACATAACTTGCTTCAACTGCAGCATCAGCGACCTTTTTGACTTAATGGAAAAGGCTTTGCTGGGACGTTAGCTCGCTCTGTAAGCATATAGCTCGTTTTTTTCTCTCGTCTTGGTACTTATCATATTGTTCTCTGTGTTTTATCGAGTAATGGCACGTGAGCTTATATTTCTTTACTACGGCGACTTGTTCCTTGCATATCAGACATGTAGCATTTCCATTAAACTCTGAAGAAAATACTGCAATGTCCATCTTTCTTGAAACTGTGTTCATCCACCTTTCTTTTCGATTTGGAAAGAAACATGTTTTTGTTAGCAGCCAAAAAAAAAAAACTACTAAAGACCCGAAACCACTTCTCAAATCACCTGGAATGCTCGTTTTTTACGCTTTTACGGTTATTTCATTGAATTGCATTTCCCCTAATTAAATATGGGGTAGTTTAAATTTTTATGAAACAACTAGGGAATAGAAATTGCTGGTCGGATTATACTATATTTTTGACAACAGTTGCGGGCCGGAGGGAGGAGGAGGGGGTGGGGGGCGTTAGTTTGAGTCAGTTTGTGGGCTCGCTCACAGTTTTGCCTAAGAACACAGCCATGAATAAAGAATGGTACAAAAACAACCTCTGAGAGCAACTTCTCCCAACCATCCAAGAACAGTTTGGTGATGAACAATGCCTTTTCCAGCATTATTGAGCACCTTGCCAGAAGACAAAAGTGGTAACCAAGTGGCTTGGTGAGCAAAACATAAAAATTTTGGGTCCATGGCCAAGAAACTCCCCAGAACTCAACCTCATTGAAAACCTGTCGTCAATCCTCAAGAGGCAAAACACAATCCCACAAATTCTGACAAACTGATTATGTAAGTATGGGCTGCCATCAAACAGGACGTACCCCAGGGATTGACTGACAGCATATCAGGGTACATTGCAAAGGTCATGAAAAAAAAAAAGTTGTATATTCACTCTTTGCATATAATTTTTATAAATAAAACCATTGACAATTATGAAATGCTTGTCATGAATTATAATTCATTACGCCATAGTAACATGTGATAAAAAGATCTAAAAACATTGAAGCAGCAGACTGTGCAGATGAATATTTGTATCACTCAAAACTTTTGGCCACAGCTGTACCTGTACATGTACAGTAGGAACTAACAGGAACTAACTAACGAATCAATCTAATATGTTATTGGATAGTCAAAAGCATTCTGATAATGTATTGTTCATGCTCATTACATTTACTCAAGTGAATAATTTCTGCAGGAACGATACTTTTACTAGTCTTGTCTGCTTACTAGTCTTGTTCATTGTTTTGCTTTGATAGCGTTGGGTCATATATACTGCATGAGAAAGTCTGAATATCAGAATGCCTTGAAAAATCCACATTGAAATTCTGCTCAAAGGATGCTACCATTTGCCTTTATTTCCCATCCCTTTGCCATAAATTGCAGCTTGTTCTATTCGCATACTGCATATAAACAGTTCACAGTGGTAATTAATCGCTCTGATGTGGACAATTTCAAGTGCAACCGAGGATAAAAGAATGCTTTATCAAGTCTTCATAGTGAATGTAATGTAATGGATCTCCAGTGCGATGTAAAGGATCCTGTTACACTAGCAAAGAACAGTAATGAATTATTACTAGATTTCCTTTTTTAAGGTGACATTTAAAAATGATTCTCAGTGGGAGAGGGCACACACAGGCAGTCAATAGAAAGGTGCGCTATGGGACCTGCGAAAAAAGTACTGTAGGCTGACACATTTCTGTTTTTCACAAGCCAGATAAAGGATTGAGTTAGAATCTGGTTCAAATTAGGATACAAGGAAACCAACTGACAATCTTAATTGTGCTTTAAATACTTGGCTTAATGTAACAGAAATCAGCCACTTTCAGACCAAAAACAAAACTGTTTTTTATTATTATAATTGTGGTGTCTCAAACAGTTAAGGCTTACTGGTCGGGAGGTTGGGGGTTTGAGCCCCAGCATTGCTAAGTTGCTACTGTTGAGCCCATGAGCAAGGCCCTTAACCCTATCCGCTCTATGGGTGCTGTAACATGCTTGACCCTGTGCTCTGACCCCAGTTTCCTAACTGGGATATGCGGGAAAAAAAATTATTCCACTGAGCTGAACTTATTATTGTGACTAATAATTGAATATTATTATTATTATTATTATTATTATTATTATTATTATTATTTTGAACAGTGATAGTTATGAGATCGTCAGTGTGAAAGAGGTCATAGCAGTAAGCCCTAAGAAACTGATCTCTGTGCAACCTTACCAACATCAATTAGCCATAACATTACAACCTGCAGGATAGGACACATACTTGATCAGACTGGGATTTTGAGACAAGTTGATACCTTGACCTCTTTGTCCTGAAAACCTTTTCCAACCTTTCCTTGGACCACTTTTGGCAGGTACTAACTACTGCATAATGTGCGAATGTAGAATTTAGAGAAGCTTTGATCTTTACACCGGTCCAATTTTCAGAGAATTAACTGTGGTTGAATAATAGATTGCACTACTTAACAGACAGTGATGACCAAATGTATTGCAACAATGTTTTAATGACAGTCTCAATCTTTTAAAATAATGGACATTCAAGAGAAGCATAATTTGTTACAGTACAGTATGTATAAAGTCCTTTATTATTCATAACCTGCTGCATCTGGCTGGGCTTAGAGTCAAAAAGACCCTACAGTACTCTAGTGTCACTTGTTCAACCTATGCCTGCTGAATCCTTCCTGAGGATCTTGGAAAATAGGTTCTTGACTGCTCCTACCTTCTTCACTATTGAACAACAATTGTCTATTTGGTTTAGGTCTGGAGGTAACTCTGGGCTCTGTAACTGAAGACCATTGTCACGACCAGTTTTTTCCCACAAGTTTTTAAGTTAATTAGTGCAACTCTTCAGCCAGATAGGCTAAAACTAATTAGTGAAATCACCTGTTTTGTGCACAAGGAAAACTAATGCATGGCACATGTTGTGTTCCTGCCTTTTTGTCTCCAAACCCTAACCCTTTTTGTATGCCAGTGGTTTTAATGTTATGGCTTTTTTTTGTTTTGTTTGTTTCCAGTAAAGGAAGATCTATTTGCATTTGTCATTAAATAGACGGCTTAAAAAGGATGAATCTGTCAGTAATCTGTCTGTTACGAGGGGGTGCTTATGTATGACACCACCAAGCATGTTGTTAAGTGTGGGAGCCCCAACGCAGGACTTGGAGGGGAGCGTTGGGCCATGGGGTGTTTATTTTGGCCGCGGATGAGCCAAGGTTGCCCGAGGGTGAGCACCGCGCAGCGCAGGGTAAGGGCGCTTATACACCGCTCTTATTAACTCTTTTGCTCAGAAAGTTGTGTTTTACTATGAAGTAAGGTTTGCTTATGTTTGTGCATGCCGCCTCGCTTCTGATTCTTTTCCCTGACTTTTCTCAAACTTGTGCTCCGGTTCCTTTCCTTCTCTTGTAGAATCCACAAATAGTTTTAATACCTATTTATTTATCATTATTATTATAATTTTCATGTCTTTTTAGGTTCTTTTTAATTTTCACTTTTCTTTCCCCTATACCAGAGCAACGCTCTCATACCTGGTGCTATCTAATATTCGCACATAGTGTGCTGGGGGTTTAAATAACCTGCCGGACAGGTGTAATGCGTCTTCTCTGATTGGCAACATGGCAGGGTTGCCTAGCAACCACGGCCGTCCACTGCTCTTCCTGTCTATAAATCTACCTAGTTGTCTGCCGATTTGCCCTTCATGTGGGTGGCGGTGTTACTCAATCTATCTATATATCTATCTATACAGTACATACATCTATACATACATACATACATACATACATACCATGCAGCAAAGTTTGCAGATGCAAAAATAATTTTCAAATAAAAAGACAAAAGTCACTATTATACACTAAAATTAGTCACACACTCCAACGGTTTGTTGAATAGATTTATCTTAGATCACCGCATGGAATGTGGTGTCCATTTCATGTGTGAAAATGATTCCTCTTGCTCCTAGAACCACTCCTTCACAGTCTGAGTCCAGGATCACAATCATTCATGATTTTTTTTTGTTCTTTTGCAAATTTAATGGTCAACACTATCCTTGCAGGTTTTAATAATGATCCATAACACAACTCTAGAAATGTAAATCTTTTCTTTGCTTGAAGTTGCAAAATGGTCAATAATTTGACCCCTGATGTAAGTCACTCTGGATAAGAGCATATGCCTAAATGCATGTAACTGATTAACTACAAATCTGCTTGATTTAACAACAATGGTTTTCAACCCAATATTGAAAAGCTTTGAGAATAACACTTGATACAGCACATTTTACTAATAACGTTAATTAGTTTGTTTGTGTGTTTTCTTAACTTAGGTTTTCATTAAATTGTAAAGTGTGCAGTATGTTACATTTTATTTATTTGTTTCCATGTTTATTTTCTCTTCGAGGTAAGATCAATGTAATAAATTAATGGGATTTTTTTTCATGTGCAAGAAAACATGACCATGGTTTCAAGGATAAGCAAAGTGAGTTCTCATTTCTTATGTTTACAACTCACTTTTACATTCCTATCTTCACCCATAAAATTTCGCCCCTCTAGGAGCAATGTCTTTTTTAAGGCACAGTTGAGTCTGATTATGGTTGGAAAATAACCTTTGGGAACATTTTGAAAGCTGTATTCATTTATTAACAGCCTCATATTTATGCATTTAATATTGGTATTAAATGGAATTTCGTGTTTTTTAATGTACACTTCAAAGATTGAAAAAATTGTCCTGACATCCAATTTTAATGTTCTTTACTTGAGCTGATATTGCACAAGAAAAAAAAACCCTGAGTCTGATAGCAGAATCACACATTATAAAGACAACTCCCTATTTTAGCCAAACATGTGCACAACTCGTGCATAACATTGAAACAGTGCTCAAGCCTGTAGAACCGACTATAAAAGCATTGGTTCTACAGTTCACCAAAAACTGAAATGTCAGATTTTATCACATTTGATGTGGATATGCTGTTTTTTTCACACATTTTTCACACATTTGTACATTTATATATTGCTTTTCCTTTAGCTCGAGTGGTCTCGAGTGGGGAATTTGAAGCATTCAGGATGACAACTCATCTGCTTTGCAGGTCTCTTGATTATGTATGGAGGACAATCAGTGCAGTGCAATCAATTTCTTAGCTGAAAAAGAAGAAACGGAAAGAGGTGTGCTGATTGGTTCGAGCACAATGCAGTGACTTTAACTGCTCAATTGACGACAGTAGGGTCAATATGACTGACATGGTCACTGAGCAAGAACATGTGGATTATTAAACACACACATAAACAAACCTACACATAAAGTGAAGGTGTACTTTGCCACAGTTTATAATGTATGCTGCAGCCTGTATATGTCAACAGAGATCAAGTGGTGCATGCTGTAAAAATGCATTGCATGCATTTTTCTTTTAGGCACTCACTTCTGTTTGGCTGCCCATTTATTATTTCTTCTTCTGAGTAGATTTGTAATGCTGTTGGAAATAAAACAAGGATGTAAAAAGGGATCGCGATGGTAAATGTTATTAGCTGGTTTAATATGCCAGTGGAAATGTTTGGAGAGGTTCGATCTGAAAACTGAGTGTAAAAGTGTCTCAGTACAAGGCATTCATTTACATATCAAACATAAGCTACAGCATCCATTGTATACAACATAGATATATGTATCTAGTAGTGTATTCATTCATTCATCTCTATTCATCCTTTCATTTTATGTGAAATATAGTACATACTGTATGTACAAAGAGAAAAAATAGTGTATCAATTAAAATGGCCCTTTGTTTGAATTTCTAGACATTGTTCTAATTAATTTGCACCTAAACTCTAGGATATTTATGAACCGTTTTTAAATATGCTCATTTCCTAAGATTGTGCAAATCCAAAATGAACTTTGGAAGCAAAGTTAATTAAATGAGTTTAAAATTGAGACGTAGTAGTAGATGTAGTAGTGGTCTAACCATGCAATTTTTTATTTATTTTTTACCTCAGCCATGTTCTGTACTTTTTCAAGTTTCTAATAGCTCGTCTAGGTGAGTGCAATATCTGAATATATTATGTTTAATTGCAGTATGCATTCCCCCCCCCCCCCACTTTCCTTTGTCTAACCCCGTTTTCCTTTCATTTTTCTTCCTCCTTCTCAACTGCCTCTTGCTTTGAAACCAGCCCATTAATTTAGCAGTGAGCTTGGTAACATCTGTGACAAGCCTATAGGCATCACTCGGACTTGATTTATGACTGTGAGGCTCAAATCATAAAGCAGCCAGCTGAACACAAGCATAGCACTTGCCATTGATTTCCCTCTGCCAATTTACAACACATTGGTAAATCATAGGCAGCCATGCTCTGTAAACTGACTTTGTCTGCCACTTCCTCACTCGCCACAATGAATCACATTATAGTAATGGCAGCAGTGGTACAGGCCTGTTTGTTTTAACCCGAGGTGCCGGAGGATTTCCAGCCATGATTGATGTGCCATTCTGTATGGGGTGATAACAGTTGATTGTAGTGTCAAACAGAAAGGCGCAGAGTAATTCATAAAAACAGTAGCTCCAACTGGCCGTCTCAGTGCTCTGAGCATTAGAATTGAAATGGGAAAAAACTTATGTACCAGCTCCACTGGTTTTGATTAACTTTCCACAAAATACAAGGAGCAAAAATGAACAAGGGGAAAAAGAAGGCGATGTAAGGAATAGATTTGGTTTATGGTTACATGGCCTTAATAATGCCAGCAAAATCAAAATAAAAAGATTAGATTCTGTGAGAGCACATGAGTTTTGTTTGTTATTTAATAAACAATATTTCCCTTATACATCCATTTCAAATGTATATATACACATACTTTTCTATGTGTACTCATAAAAGCAGAGCAAAGCCATTATTGGCAATTTTTTACTGTTGGTTACCAGTGTTTGGTGTAACGCGTTACAAAATACTTAGAGCCGAGGGCAGTTCTATGCAGGGGCAAGAGGGGGCAGTGCCCCCACAAAAAATGTCTTGCCCCCTCTAATCAAAAATTTTAAATGTTGAGAAAGCACATGTTAATATACTCACAAAATGAATATATAAATCAAGCTGATAAAATGATCTGCGGTAGCGGAAAAATCTGCCAAAAAGGGGACACTACATATTACAGTATTAGATTTCCCTCAAGTCTCTGTCCCTCCGCTGTGCGTATTCATTCACAGGCTGCAGCGCGCACACACACACACACACACACACACACACACACACCTCCCCTGAGCCCTCGGTAAACATCCAATCACCGTCCGTATGCAAATGAGTCAAGACGTAGCCTAACGTAGTGTCGTCTTGGATTTCAGCGCGGTCACGGAGTGGAAAGACTTTGAAGAAGTTGCAGCGTTTTTTCAGTTACAACAAGCACAGTGATGAGTCCACTGATTTTGACAGACTGAAGACAAATTACCGTTGTCTGACAGACCCTTACATAAAGCCTATAGTAAAAGCCTACGTAAATAAATTTAGTAAAATTTACCTCGTGTTTTCTACTATAAGATTATCATAAACCAAATCTAAGCTAAGTGTTACATTTTTAAGTTCTTGTCCTGTTGGCAGAAAACCACTATAGTAAAAGCCTATAGTAAATTTGACTATTTACTTAGAGCTGTTCATTTACTATAAAAACAAACAAACAAAAAAAAAAAATATATATATCTATATATAACACAGTGGAACCTCGAATTACGAGCATAATTCGTTCCGGAAGTGGGCTAGTATTCCAAAACACTCGTAAACAAAATAAAATTTTCCCATAGGAAATAATGGAAACTTAAATTATTCGTTCTACAGCCCCAAAAAATAAATACATAACAATAATTAACACAAAATATAAAGTACTGGGTGTGTGCTCTCTGCCTTACACAGACCCACACACATGCCATAGACAGACACTTTGCAAGCACCCAACAGGGGAGACGATAGGTCTCGTGTGTGTGTGTTGGTGTAAGTGAATGAGCGCGCATGCGCACACACACTCGTTTGCGTTTACAGCCCCCCTCCTCTCAGGTTTCCAAACAAACACACACAAACTCTGCTCTACCGTGACTGTTTTCAAAGGTGAGGAGCTGGTTGATTTGCTTTTGTTGATGTTGTTGTTTTGCTTTACAGCAGTGATTCCGTTAGTATGTGCTCACGCGAGTGTGACTTGCTAATTTTTAAACGGTTTTAAAAACGATCTCTCCATTAATGTGTGTGTGTGTGTGTGTGTGTGTGTGTGTGTGTGTGTGTGTGTGCATGCACATTATACACACACACACACACACACACACAGCGCGTGTGTGTATTCACCCAGCAGGGGAGACGATTACCTACAATTCCGCAGCGCAAGAGAGAGAAAAACCGTTGGCTCTGTTGTGATGACGTGACGCTCGGCGTCAAAACAAGAAGTGAATGCATTATACATGATACTCGGTACTCATAAACCAAGAAAATGCTCGTTTTTCAAGTCAAAATTTATTCAAAATCTTTGCTGGTCTTGCGGAACACTCATAAACCGCGTTACTCATAATCCGAGGTTCCACTGTAATAATAATTATAATATAATAATAATAATAATAATAATATACAGTAAAAACATAATATGATCTGTTCTATAGCCCATCTGCTTTAACCTAGTTTCTTTATTATTCATAAGACAACCTTTCAGTTTTGTAAATATTCTAGTTATAGTGTGTTAATTCTTACTTTTTTGTAAAGTGTTTTTTGAGAATTAGACCATCCAGCTAAGATAAATATTATGTCGTTGATTGATAAAATCTGGATTAAGGATATTTTATTTAATTTAGTTTTATTTATTTAATTTTTATTTTTCAGTTTCCCCCCTGAGGGATTGCCATCTTATTGTGGTCAGGGGGTTTGCGTGCCTCAGTGACCTTAAGAGCTATACCAGCAGGAGCTTAGTCTTCAAGTGGGACACCCAAGTTGGACAGGTTTGAAGGTAGAGGCCTGACAAAGTGCAATCCACTTCTCCAGGCTTTGGACGCAGCTAACAACACAATTCAGCAAGGACAATACTGTTACTATAAGCACAGGGGAAAAAACAGTGCTTGAACATGATGAGTACACATGATGCCCCCTGAACATTTCTGATTGCCCCACCATACTGTATGTGCCTGTCTAGAACCGGCCCTGCTTAGAGCGTTAGAGTACTTGGATTACTTTTTTGATGTAACGAATAACCTAATGCATTTGGTCCGCCATTTAAGTACAGTGTAACCTTGAATTACGAGCATAATTCGTTCCGGAAGCGGGCTCATATTCCAAAACACAAAAACCAAATAAAATTTTCCCATAAGAAATAATGAAAACTCAAATTATTCGTTTCACAGCCCCCAAAAAATACATAAAAATAATTAACACAAAATATAAAGTAAAAATAAAACAAATGAACCTGCACTTTATCTTTAAAAAATTTTAAGTCAAAATAAATCCCAACAGATAAGTGTTTCCGTTTGTGTACACAGGTGAGTGTGTGTGTGTGAAGTTAAAGTAAGGTTCCCTCTCCCCCTTTTCGTCTTACACAGTTGTGCACACACCGCAAACACTGTTTTATCAGGAAAATAAAAAAGAAATCTCAAAATCCACACACTAAAGGAATCAATCCTGTAAAGTAAAAATAAAACAAATTAACGTGCACTTTACCTTTGAAAAGAATTGCGACAGAGCAGTGTTGAGGAAGAGTGAGAGGAAGAGTGTGTGTGGCACGGTGTCCAATGACGCGCGTGCACACTGACACAAAGAGGAGGCTGAGCCTTCAGCAGAGAGTGAAAATGGATCTTTACCCTCTCTAAAGAGACTTGCGTTTGCTTTACAATGTACACTGTACACACATGCATACAGACACAAAATAAAATATGTATTACGCACACACACGTGGTCACAGTGTTATAGTAAACAGTACATAAACCAAGACTTGTTCGTTTTCCAAGGCAAAATTTATTAAAAAATCTTTGCTCGCTATTCCTGTTATTTTAACCATTTTGGATAATTTTGGTTCTTTCTCTGGGTATAAACTAAATTTGAATAAGAGTGAATACTACCCGGTTAATAATAGTGCTTTACAGCTTCAGCATCTAAACCTGCCTTTTAAACTCAATTGTTCAGGCTTTAAATATCTTGGTATTACAGTGACTCGCTCTTTATCTGACCTTTCTCATGCCAACTTTTCTTCTCTTATTTCCAATGTAAAATCTGATATTCAGAGATGGAGCAATTTGCCTCTTTCTTTAACTGGAAAAATTAATGCAGTTAAAATGACCATTCTTCCTAAATTTCTTTATTTTTTTCAATTACTCCCTTTATTTTTTCCTAAGTATTTTTTTGATTCCTTAGATAAAATCATAATCTCTTTTCTTTGGGCTGGAAAACCTCCTAGAATCCGTAAGACCTTACTACAGAGATGTAGACTTAGTGGTGGACTAGCTCTGCCTAATTTTGAAATGTACTACTGGGCTGCACATATTAAAAAATTTAACTTTTGGATAAACTCATCTGAATCCTCATGGTGCAAATTAGAGTTACTGTCTTGTAAACCACCCTGTATATTACTGTAGCTCTACTTTGCACTTCATTTCCAATCAAACCCGCTCAATACACTGATATCCCAGTGGTACTTAATACACTTAAGATTTGGTATCAGTTTAGACGGCACTTTAAATTTGGATCTGCGTCAGCAATCGGTCCATTGCATAAAAATAATTTGTTTCCCCCGTCACTTTTAGATTCAGCATTTTCATCATGGCTCGACAATGGCATTACAGATTTTTATCATTTGTATGAAGATGGAGTATTTAAAGGTTTTGCTAATCTGTCCTCAGAGTATGAGCTGCCCGCAGCTCATTTCTTTCGTTACCTGCAAGTTCGCAACTTTGTATCCAAGCGCTTTCCTAGTTTTCCTTCTATACCTCCCATGCAGCCCTGGGAGAATCTGATCACATTTAATCCATATCGGCGAGGTGTGATATCAAGAATATATAATTTTATTTTATCTTTTGGTGATTGTAAAATCGCTAAAACCAGAGCTGCTTGGGAAAATGAACTGGGATTGCAGTTGAGTGAGGAATGTTGGGAGAATGCTATAGACAGGATACACTCCAGCTCTTTCTGCGCCCGTCTCAGTCTTATTCAGTTTAAGGTTTTGCACAGAGTCCATTATTCCAAATCAAGGCTAGCTGAAATATTTCCTGATGTTGAGGATAGATGTGACAGGTGCCACGCCTCTCCCTGTAATTTAAGTCACATGTTTTTTTTGTGCCCAAACCTGCACAACTTTTGGACAGGTTTTTTTAATCTCATGTCCACTATACATGGGGTACAGTTGAAGCCATGTCCATTAACTGCTATATTTGGCATTACAGATGTTTCAGTTCAATTAAGTTCTACACATAAAGATGTCGTCTTCTCATCTTTGTTGGCCAGACATACAATACTTTTACACTGGAAGTCCGTTAATTGTCCCTCAATCTCTCAGTGGATTAAAGATTTATTATTTTTTCTTAAGCTAGAAAAGATAAAATATTCACTGAGAGGTTCTAATAATATGTTTTTTCACAAATGGCAACCATTTATTGCTTATTTTACAAGCTTGCAGGTACTGCCTGAATGATTATCTGGACTGGGTCAAGCATCGGAATGTATGTACGACCAATCTAATTCACACAGATTAGTTTGTGCCGAAGGATGCTAGGGTGCGTGCGTGTGTGTGTGTGTTTTTAGGGTATGTTAGGGGTGGGTAGGGAGTTTTTCATTTTTTTTTTCATCTAATAAAAATAATACATTTAATTCGTTGCTTTTGATATGTTTATGTATGTTCAATTGTTCAATAAAAAAAAAAAAAATTTTGAAAAAAATAATCTTTGCTTGTCTTGTGGAAAACTGGAAAACCGCGTTACTCGCAATTCAAGGTTCCACTGTACTCAGTTATTTAATTATATTTTCGTTATTCAGACAATTTATGTAATCCGTGAGCCAGACAGCAGTGATTCCATTAGGGTGTGTGTGAAAATAACCTGCCCCCTCGGTTATACCCCTATCTCACCTGTGTGCGGTGGGAAACGGTGTTAGGCACTGTAAGCCGCCGCGAGTGACTGTCCAACGTTCCACGAAGTTCTGCAAGGACCAACGCGCGGAAAGATATAAATGTAATCAAAGTGCCAAAACTCGCTGTGAATCATGATGAACCGTACTTACAATACGGCCACTGCACGAAACCACGTAGGTGAGATAGGTGTATTTATTGTAGTTTTTAACAGATTATGGGTAAAACTTCGCTGAGTGATGATGGTAGAATAATTATAAAGGTTTTGACTAAAATAACATGCATGAGGAATCACAAAGGAGTTTTCTTTTTCTGCGGAGGAAAAGTACTCTAACTAGTTGCTTTTATCAGAAAATAACACTGTAATGTAACTGATTAGTTTTTAATGACAGTACTTTTGTAATGTAGTAATTGTCTTTTTACGTAGTAGTTTAAATTTTAGCCATTCCTCTTACTTCAATTTCCAGGTGATTACTTTTCTTTGCTTTGCAGCATTTCGCAATCTCATATACATACGCAGAGAAACAAACCAAAGTGCTGAGTCTGAATTTCTCTTGACTCCTCACTCTGACAAAGACAAGCTGAATCAATGCCATTTTCAAATGATCTGACTAAAGTATATATTCAAATAAGGTTCTAATTGGTGTAAGCTCTTTTAGAAGTGTGGAAATGGTCTGCGTGACAATCGTCCCTGCTGACTTTAGGTCCGCCTGCAGCTCTTTTCAAATCAATGTTGGCTTCTTTCTTTATTTACTATTGGTACAGTATGAGAGAGTTGCAAAATCTTGTGCGGCACACATCTCCAGGGAAGATTGGATGTGGTTCAATGAACCTCTCACCTTCATATTATCTAACTAATTGTACTGACAGCAATCTTTATTTTCCTTTCTATGGCTCTGCAACTTTATACACTTGAGTGTTGTTTAATAATGTTGTCCTTGAGAACTTTAGCTTGCACCAAGTCCTCATAACCATAGCATGTTATTTTACAGTGGCACAAGTGTATAATAGGCAGAGAGTGGTTTGGTTGTCTTTGACAGGTTAAAAAGATAACTAATGTTATACAAAGCTAATTCTGACTGAGCAGTCTGATCTGATTACTGTAGATGAGAAGCATTTCACAAGTGCTGATAATGGACAGGAACACCATTGGGACGTTTAAGTATATGTATCACGCAACCTCCCAAGTGCTCTATAACTGTTAATTATACAAACTGTCAATCATCAGCAAGAGAAAAAGTAGGTCAGTTTGGTCCATCACACTGAGGAGAGAGCAACTGCCTGCCAAAAAACACATTCAAAACCTGCCACGGAAGTATTTTCATCAAGAAAATCTGATTTATGTTTTAAAAAAAAAACACTTTGACTCTGACTTTAATTCAACATGGAACCCAGAAGTTAGGCTGATATAATAGATCAGAGTAACTGGGAATATAAAGAGAAGATTACAAGATTTACAGGACTGTCCACCATAACTACAGCATATTCTGCTAAGAATTTTAAACTACTTTCACCCTTGTTAATTATATGTAACTGACTAACTGTCAGTCACTATCTGTTGGTCGCCAGCTCCGCCAGTGGTTAGTTAGTTCTGTCACTGGGGAAGGGAGTGTGTTGGCGGAGCCAAATAAGTGGTAAAATAAAGCAACAGATCTTAATCTGTCAATAATAAATGCTGTTTTTGGAACTGTTGTATAAAAGCAATATAACACTTTATGTTGTACTGTACTGCTGGATATAGTACTGTATATCCTGCAGTAGAGTACTCCTTCTCATTATATTGCTTAATTATAAATTCAATAAGATTAAAGGACACCAAAGCAAAGCAACAACCCTGTATTCTCTTTCTTCTTGAGTTAGCAGCAAATACAGTATAACTGGCTGCTAGAATATGTTTTTTTAAACTCAATAACTGATGATCATAATTTAATTATCATAATTAAGTGTGCAACCTAATTATCACATTTCTAAACATCTCATGGCTTAGCACCTTATGCATTTTTATACTGGACTTTTAACAAATTTGGTGATACAGTGATTTTCAGTGACGTTCTGCAAGGTACAGTACGCGAGCTTCCGCAACTGATGCACGGAAAGATGGAAACCTAATCACAGCACCAAAACTCGCGGTGAATCGTGATGAACTGTACTTATGGCCGCCGTACGAAACCACGTAGGTGAGATAGGAGTATGAATAGTTTTAACAGATTATGGGCCAAACTTCGCTGAGTGATGATGGTAGAATAATTAAAAAAGTCTTGACTAAAAGGAGTTTTCATTTTCTGCAATGGAAAAGTACTCTAACTAGTTACTTTTATCAGAAAGTAACGCTGAAATGTAACTGATTACTTTTTAATGACAGTAATTTTGTAATGTAATTAGTTACTTTAAAATGTAACGTTCCCCAACACTGGTGATATATATATATATATATATATATATAATATTAATAATTAATAATATCTAATAATCCATTTGTACAATAATTTAATGCATTTTTCCTTACACGCACGTATCAACCTTAAAGTTAAAAGTACAGCTTGATCTAGACATTCCACTATAACCATCAACCAGAGATGGAAAATTGCAGTAAATGACTCTCTATAGACCAATGGCACCTGCTTTACTATCAACCGCAAGAATCTAATGCCACTGCTACAGAAATGTGGAGTGTTTTGTATAGGCTTAAATGGTGGCACCAAATACAATCAAGAAGAACAATACAGCACAGCATTTCACACTGAAAAGAAACACCTGCACTGTTCACTCCTTTTGGAGGTAACACTTAGCTGAATAAAAGGGTACAGTAGATCTTACAAGTTCACAGCAGTAATATTCAGCGGAGCTCGTTACTGAATCCATGCTAAGGAATTTCTGTGAATAAAAGCTTTATTGTTTTGAGTTTTCTACTGCGCTGTACCGATGTACTTAACCATCAAGCAGCTGCTATGAGCTGTGAAACCGAACACCATGCATACTCAAACTGCTGGCTTGACTGCTGGATCTTTTAAATGCACTCTATTTATTAAGTAAGGATAAAGCACATGATGCTGCATGCTGTTATTGGAAAATAATGAATTACAGGTTGGTGTGATGCCATGGTGAAGTTGATTAGTTTCTAAAAGCTAATACGACAGAAGTTTGCCGACACAATTTTTATTTTATTTTTTTACATTTTATTCAAAATGACACCCAGGAATTTCAAGAATATATATTTACAGTTCAGTGAGACAAGTTAGTTCCTGATGTAACTTTAAAATTACAACACAGTCATTCCATTACCAGAAATTCTTAAAGTTAAGAAAATGCTTTCAAGTTATAGAGACAGAGCAAAACAAAGTCCTGTGGATTATGCTGTACAACTGTGAAAAGCAGAAAAAAGATCTCAGAACGCACAACGCATTAAACATTGTAGTGGATCAATAACCACACCACAGTTAAATTCACACACATGATAAATTAACAGAAATCACACTTTCTCCATTCTGGTGTTTGATGTAAATGTTAATCAAGGCTTTAAGACATGCTTGAAAGATTGTCAAATATACTGTATACCTGTTTTATAAATATGGATTTTGTTTAGTGTATTAAATGTCTTGTCACTCTGCTCCAATTCCATAAGTAATATAACTCTAAAGGGAAAAAAATGAGACTACAAGCCATGCAAAGGTTACTACAACCTGCGTCTGCAAAACCATCATTTTGATTTGGCATGCACCCTGTCTCATGCTGTGCTCCCCACCACACTACACACATTCTATATACCAGCTGACCTTTCATTTGATGCCAGACAACAAATTCAGCTCTGTTATGAAGTCATGGTCTTCACTACAGAGTGAAATGAAAGCTGCTTTCATCTTATAATAGTTCATTGACCCAGCACAGCCATCCGAGCCCACTGTGTTAGTTTTGTCACAACAGAATCCATTAACTCCTCATCATCCATCTCAGTGGGTTGAACATATATAGGACCTTTAACATTTTAGATTAAAGGTCATCAAATCTGTAAACATAGGGATTGCGCTTACGGTTCTAACAGACTTTGTAGGTGTTATTCCAGAGGCTCAAAATTTATCTATCTTTCCAACTTTATACTATATCCTGGTGGTCCGTGCTAGTACAAGTTTTCGTGCTGCAATTTAAACACCTGAATGTCACCAAGTGGTTGTGAAAACAATAATCTAGCAGCATCTGACGAATAGATGTGCTGTGGTTGTAAATTTATTCTGATCAAATGGCAAGAGGAAAAATTAGCTATTGTACGCCAATTAACTTTCATCAACAAAGTGGAGTACACATTTATTTCTAATAAATTGGACATTAATTTCAAAAAGTGTTTTAAGCCCAGGAAATGGTGCTACTCCTGATAGAATTGTACCGGCTACACACACACTTGTATGTCACTTTCACTATCAATAATTGGCTACATAAAAATATCCTTATTGCAGGTTTATCTGATGAAAATGCCAATGGCTATAGGTACACGCTAGTTCCCTTTACCTTATAAATTGTACATTGAGTTTATTAAATTGTACATACAGTATTCATTCGTGGATCATTGGGTAACGTAAAACAGCTTTTCACCCATGGACTGCATGACTAAATCAATCTCATCAGCAGCTATTGTCTGGCTGATTGCAAAGTACTCTGGACAAGTACAAACTACGGGGTTTAAAGGGGGGAAAAATCAATTTTATTGAATTCTTTAATGTTTTAATATAAAAAAGTCATATACCGCAATGTTCATTTCTCTTTTCTTAGTATTCAAGCAATTGCATTTCCTTTAAATTTAAACTCTTTCAGACATATTTCTTGCCCTATAATTAAATTTGTGAGCAAATGGCTTTCCATATGCACGGCTCTTTTTTCAGTCTTCATTTTATAGTTGACTATTCTCTGAGTAAACCTGGAGGCTACATACGCTTCAAATTTCATCGATCTTTGCTATCACGGCACATCCTCGGCTAAATGCTTTCAGGGTACTAATTGAGGCACATCAGCTTGTTATGAAGAAATGTCAGTCCCATTGTCTGTAAAGTATCAGCTGTCCGATTCAGTCTTGTTGCTCCACTGCAATGGATCATGAAGGGATCGAGGGGTGTAGCGATGACGTGAGCAGGACTAATGCAGTAAAATAACTTTTCTTCTGTCTTCCTACCAAATGAGAACATATTCTGCACATTATAATTACGGATCTATGAACAGTTCTTCTTTTGGGGGGTGTTTTAATAATTTTTTTTTAATGTGGTAGAAAACATGATGGACATGATATTATAATAAAATAACAGAGTGATGTTACTAATAACAGCGCATCCCAAAGTCTAAGCTAAAAACAATTGGCTTTATTTATTAGCGAATACATTCTGTGTGTCTTAAATATTCAGTTGCTCCACAAAATAAGTTTCTGTGTGAGTTACTATTGAAACAATATATTTAGAAGAAATATGAGTGAATGATAATGATGGTGAGGATTATTATTATTGTTGGTGTGGTACTAAACATATGAATAACATTTCAAGAGAAACTACCGACAGAGCTGCTTTTATTGAAATTTTCACATTGTTATACCTCAGCAGTGTTATATTAAGAATTCAACAGTGCTGAGTTAAAAATAATTTTTAAGCATTCTTTATTTAAGTTATAGGGATGCAACCAGTAACAGTAATTTTCCATACTATAAATGTTTTATTTAAAATCTAATGGAACTATTGTGCCACCATAGTGTGTTATAGCATTATAACTTTCTCACATCCTGTCAAATATTTTACTGAATATATAGAGTTATTGGTTTAAAACAGAACTAGGAAATTCCAGATATAGGAACTTAGTTGAGTCTAGTTTACTTGATTTTCTGTCCGTTTGCAGCAGTTTTAGGTCTTTCTTAGGCTTTGGATACACACTACTGGCTTAGTTGTCTGTTGTGTCATGCTCTTATAATTAACTTTACAGTGCAAAACAGTGAGACACTTTAAAGTGCTTAAAAAACATTCACTTGTAAAATTCTGTAACAAAATAAAAGTAAGAGTAACTCCAATAAATTAGAGATGTTTAATCATTAGACTCACTTGCTGTATATTCGATATGAATATCCATCTGGTCTTAAGTAAGTTCAGTATCCACAAGTTTGGATAAAACCAAAAAAATGTATGGATATGCTATATTTTCACACTGTATGATATTTTCAGGGTTGACAATGTGTGTGCAATCCTTGCATCATCTACAGCACAAACCTACTTCTACAGTATACTTAACAAAAGAAAAACAAAGACTTGAAGTCACTGCTTTAATAAGGAGATACTGTTGATATACTGTACCACATAGACAAGAGTAAGATATATAAACCAAACAATTACACACAATTATCACGATTCATTTTACTATTAATTATAAACAGTATATACAGTATGTTACTAAATACAGATATCAGTCATTTTTCTCTTTTAAAAACAACAACAACAACAATACCCTGCCGGTGCACCTTTGTGTGGGTTTGATTGACACAAAACATTATAGAGTTTATATCTGTCAGGCTCCCTGTACTCACTCAAACACACACCTCTCTCTCTCTCTCTCTATCTCGCTCTCTCTTGACTACAACATGCAACTTGGAGAGAAATTAATGGCTCATTCCCATATTGTTCCGTAGGCTGTTTTTGAAGTATACAGAAGTCTCTAAGAGACAAATTACCGCCTGCCAGTTAAGAGGAAAGGCTCACAAACTGGCAGCAGTTGCCTCTCTCACAGTTTCTCCATTTTTTCCTTTTCCTCTCTAAGGTGTGCATCCAAGCACATCATATCAGGCATTACTTCATGCTTCACAATGACTATTTTCACACCTAATACACTTCAGTTAAGCGTATGCACCGAATTCTACCACAGAATCTCAAACACAACTACAGTACAGTTTTAAGGTCAGTACAGTCATTGCAGTACAGTGCCAATAACCTCTCAACAACCCAAGGCCTTGGACATAAAACTCTGTCAACTAACATTTCAATTAGCAAGTTAAGGCATCTCGGTTCAGAATGTGCATGAATGTCCAAAATAAAAACAAGATTAATTAGGTGGCACTGGTGATACTTGAGAATGAATAATCAAAGCCACGGTAAAAGAGATTTAATATTCTGTGAAGGAAAATCTGATTTGAAGATTCATTATCTGCAGGTAGTTCACATGACCAAGGTTGCCAGATTTTGAACAGTGACTAGGCATTTATTTTCTCAGTAGTGACTACTGTAGATCATTATGATATTAGAAAATAGATTCTATTAGAAAATAGAAGCATGCTCTGACAGTTAATTGTGCACAAAAGTTAATGTCATGAAATAATGAATGACCTACATGGAAACGCTTATACTGTATGTGTGCAATCTTCTTCTTCTTCTTCTTTGTCTTTCGGCTGTTCCCTTTCAGGGGTCGCCACAGCGAATCATCTGCCTCCATCTAAACCTATCCTCTGCATCCTCTTCTCTCACACCAACTAACTTCATGTCCTCTCTCACTGCATCCATAAATCTCCTCTTTGGTCTTCCTCTAGACCTCCTGCCTGGCAGTTCCAACCTCAGCATCCTTCTACCGATATGCTCACCGTCTCTCCTCTGAACATGTCCAAACCACCTCATTATTTTATAATGTTTTACCAAATCAACCAGTTAATTTTTATTATTTAGTTTAATATATTAATTTCATTATATTTTGTTTGTTTACGTGCACTCCTTCAAAGAAAATGTGACCATACAGTATATGTAAAGAAAAGTCTTATTAACATATTTAATATTGGAATCAGATGCCATTTCTCATTTTATTTTATTTTATTTAGCTTTTAGTTTACTTCCAGCCCAAAGGATAACATTCACTGTGAAATGGTTTCAAACATTCTGTTAGCAGACCATTCCATAATGCAAACACTTATTTTAGCATTCAGTCATTTCAAAGTTACCGGTAACCTTTAGTGATTCAACATTTGTAAAGCCCCTTGGCTAAGTGCAGAAAGTTTAACATGCAAAAAAAAATTACAAATAAAAAAATCATAATTTATATATATTTATATATATATATATATATATATATATATATATATATATATATATATTTATATATATATATATATATATAAAATCACTGTGGCCTCGCACCTCCAGGGTCAAGAGTTCGATTCCTGTCTTGGGTCTGTGTGTATCAAGTTTGCGAGTGTGTGTCCTACGATGGCTTGGCACCCTGTCCAGGGTCTACCCTGTCACGACCCTCTACAGGATAAAAGGTATAGAAGATGCATGAATGAATCATTAACAATTTAGTCCAAAACTGACTTTACTCTCACTATTATTGAAGGCAGGAGTAAACTTTAAAAAAACTGTTTTTTTTTATGACCGTGTCATTGTGCTGCAGGGAACTGGACAGAGAGAGAATGAGATGATGAATGTAAAGCCATGCCCACTAAGAAAAGTGCTAGGTTGACTTAGTGCAAAGAGAGAGAGAGATGAATCTGTTGGAAACCAGTATTCTTTGCTCAATCTCTGAGAAACAAACAAACAAAAAAAAGGTTATTGTATATAATTACAATGGTACCTTGGCATACAAATTTAAGGCGAAATAATATAAATGAAGATAATCTGTTCCAACTACCCAAAAATATTACCAATATTACCCTTTCCCAACACTATAATTATATTTTTGCATATAAAAACAATCAAAACATTTAACAAATAGACATTACTGTAAACCTCACTTACGTGACTTACTGTAAACCTTAATTAATGATTCCTCTTGTCACCAGTCGCTTCAAAAACTAAACTGAGAGTGGCTCCATTTTCCTCTTGATGCATGCAGCGCAGCCACATACAGTAAGGGGTTTTTATAAAGCTGCCGATCATTTTTTATAATCTGTTCCCATATGATGTATTGGCTTATCAGTTTTTCAGGATACACACTTACTGTACTGTGTACAGTATACAGTCACAGACTATATATCCAATCAAAAAAATAATTAAATCATATATACACTAAAATATTTTGTATATAGTTGTAAATCATCATATTTTGTGCACAGCAGTATATTTTTTTTGTATAATACACATCCATGCTTGGTACTGTATACTGAGTGTTGTTTGTGTGCCTTTTCTTGGGTTTGGTGATAAAAGTTCAGTGTTTGTGTAACCTCGGTTAATTAATTCATACAAGCATTACAAACATTCTTGGGACCCATGGTGCTATGTCTTATCTAAATCTTGCACAAAAAAACACAAAAAATATGTAAACTCGCATTCCTTGGCCGAATCCAGCCAAAGTTTTGGCTTGGGAATAGAAAATTTGTTTTGGAGGGTCCACTGTAGTTAATTTCATGAAGCTACTATTAATATGCGGAAATCTCCCAGAACCTTCGGGGAAAGTGGGATGACTGTTAGACAGTTTTTCTGAATGTTATACTGCTTATTGCTTGAGCCACATAGGCCCAAATTCAGGAAGACAGAGACACGGATCTGTCTTATTCAAACTCTGATTTCGTCTGCAACTTCCAGACGATTGTCTGAGTAGCACTCGAGTCTATATTTACATCTGAGTTCTGAATACTGAGATTAAATCCTCTGTACTAATTCCGCACAATGCCTGCTTCAATCACCTCTCGAGACGTATATGGCTATGTAAATGTTCTGTTCATCATGTTTCAGCATTGTTCATTTTCAAGCCTTTCTATAAGCACTATTCAAACTGGTGGAATGTGATTTTACATTTTATTCATATATGCTTGACTGAGGACAGACTCAGCAATCATTTTCTGTATTCCACCATAATGAGATGTCAGTAATTCTGGTTGTTGGTAAATTAAATTTTGTAAAAGTGCAAAGTGGTTTTGAATCTTGAAAATGCACTCTAATATGCATTAGAGCAATCCATGGTGTCAATGATTACTTTGGCTAATTATCTAGATACTGAACATATACAATACATGCCTGAAATATTCAGTATTTAGTTGTAAAAAGAAAAAAATAAGTATATTTCTCACAAGCTCAGAACCTATGTATATTCTGGTCAGCCAGAAAAACAGGCTGAGAACAATAGATACTGTGGCACAGATTCAGCATGTGTACTGCTCTAATACACTGTGACTGTTTGCCAGCATCTCATGAAGGGGACATTTTGTCCTGAGTGTAATTACAGACTGAAGGAGGTCTACTTTTGGCTCCTGTTTCAAACAGCCTAGAAAACCTCAAACTCACATCCATACAGATCAATGCACTCTTGTCAAATGTGCCTGGCTCAACTGCCAGCTTCATTTGTAAAAAAAAAAAAAAAAAAAAAAGAAAGAAAGAAAAAAAAAAAAAAGCAAAGCCAAATAGAAGGTCTGCCAGGTGCCTTTAGGGAGCTCTGTAAATAACTTGTTTTATGCCAGACATGACCAAGACACAGCACTTTAGCGCATAACAAGATGAGAAACCTAGCAAATAAAGTAAGGGCATGATGAAAAGGCAGTTAAGAGGAGCCATATTGCCTGTTCATGATTCGAAGCCGAACTTTTAGAACCGCATGCTGCGCTAAAGCGGAAATCCTAATGACTGAGTCATCCTGATAAGGCCAGCTGCTCACTGTTTTTTATTAAAGGAACACTCAGAAAGCATGAATAATAAAGAATGCATGCAGAATATAAAAAAGTTGTTTGGGGCTCACAGAACAGCAAGGAAACAATGCATAGATAGATGTTACAACTATAATTCGAAACCTCATATGGAATGAGTTTTCATAATACATAGAAGTATTCAACTGTATCAAGATCAATAATTAAGATATGATTGGTCTTAGCGACTATACTTGTATCAAAATACTTTACTGTCCATGTAGTTATTTAAGGAGCAGTCTAACATAGCCCTAAAGCCTGAAGTGCTTCATAAACTGTCTCTCTTTTAAAATTGCTATCTGTAGCAAATGCATTTTTGTCATTTTAAATAAATGTGTTCCATATTGTTATGTATTACTTGTAATTATGCTTGGAACAGGATTTATATTAAGGCAAATTTGATTTTGCAGTTTTGTCTGTAGGCAGTGCTGACTGGTCGGTATTTATTGTTAATGTCATCTTAAGCAAAATAGAAAAGTTCCTGTAATTCATCAGATTCTGGTATGTGCAGTATTTTATTTTATTTTTGCATATCCGTAATAAATATTGTTTAGGTTTCTCTGCCGGTCATGTGGAAGGCCCGGGTTCAATTCCCACCCAATGCCAAACCCCGGCCACTGGATGAAATGCCGGTCCCAAGCCCGGATAAAACGGGAGGGTTACGACAGGAATAAAACTTCTGCCAAGTTGTTTGCAGATCGCATGGTCTGCTGTGGAGCAGCTGAAAGACTATCAGGTAGTGCTTTACATTAAAGTTCTTGACTGACATAATTTAAAGCATTACTGAAATTTAACACAGCAGTTACACTAACAATATAGGCCTTTGACTACAGAAGCTATGAACCTGCCACACACTTCCTTAATAAATCTCACCATACAGTATGTGGTGTAGTACCTTTGAAGCCATAACAGTCTATAGTTTTGTATGCAGGGTCAGATTTTCAAATTTTTGGCTACTGATTTGCTCCGTCTGCTGTATGGGAGGTTTCTTACAAGTGTTGCAACAGCTCATCAACAGTCCACATCACACTAAACAAGGAATCCACCATAATTTTGGATTCTTTGTCGGATTATGAAGCAGCATGGACCACCTACCAACCACTATGATCCATCTTCAAACAACATAAAACTGTGTATTTAAATCTGAAATCATAGCAGTTTGAGATCAAATTCAGGGCTTTATGCACTTTAGTAATGTTAGCAAAGTAACTCAAACAAGTATTTCTTTTAGGCCAATTATGCTGAATCACCTACATTGATAAATGTTCATAACAACAATTAATAAAATAAGATCTAGAATGACCATGCAGAGTAGGCTAATTGGTATTCCAAAATTGTGTGAATGAGTGTCTGTGTTCATGCCCTGCGATGGATAGGCAGCAAGCCTCCTGTGACGCTCTACAGAACAAGAGGTATCTGAAATTAATGAATGAATAAATCTGTCAATTGATTATTTAAGACATGCTGGGCTGGATTCTGCAAAGACCTACAGGAGCATTTTTACAAAATACTCACATAAGCAAGGATTTTTACTTTCCCATCATGAAGCAGAAAGCTGAGTGACCTCCAGAATTTCTTAATATCAGGGAATCCTCTCAGTTCAGGGCATTGAGAGTATGTTATATACTGTAGGAGAGAGAGAGAGACATTATTGAGAAAAGTGTAACAAATGAAGGTTGCGGTCACTGTGTGACCTTTGTCCAGCTCCCTGGACTAACTGACAGTATTATGAACACACAACCCCACAAGAGCAACTAAGGGTCTCTCACACACTCTTAGTCTCTTGCCAGCATCATGTCGTGCCCAGCAGTGACAGGTGAAGAACCACTGTGCCATTTATAGAGTGCCAGTCACACAAGCAATGTCCTGTGAATCATACAGAGAAACCTGTGTGACAAGCCTGCTACATCTCCTCACTGATTTTATTAGTAGAATCATTTGGGGCCAAATACATCATGTTTCATGAGGTCGGTTTGAATAAAACTGGTTCTATCCACAGGACAAAACGAGCCTTGTCTCCCCCCCCCCCCCTTTTTATCCTGATTGTATCAAAGCAGCATGGCTCTAAAGGCTTCAGCAGAAAGTTGCTTGTAGTGCTTCATATTGCTCATCTATTTTTGGGCTGGGTGTGATTTTAGCAAATGTAGCTGGTGGAAGCGTTTCCAAGCTCTTCTGCACAAGCTTTCCTCTCAGTTCCAGCTCCTGGAACAAACCCAGCACAAACAGTCCAGATGGTGATGGCTCTTCAGCCAGCATCTCTGAGGATTTTCTGTATTGATGTATGCATAACACTAACCCCATTCCAAGCACAATTTTCTCTGTTCACATTGAACCCCTTTTTGAATTTCAAGGGCACTTCAGTAGATACCTCGCTCACACCAATCTGTTCAGGATACCAGTCAGAATTATTCATTAGAAGCCACCACTCATATGACTTTTCTTTAACCCTGTCAATCAGGGTACTTTTAAGGATTTGTGTTGTATTTTGATTCCAGACCAGACCTATTGAGATGCACTCCTATTTCTTATCTGAATCAATTATAATTAAGACCACATACAATATGACATTGTTAATTGTTAAAGAAAATGGCTAAATGGCTAAAATGCAAATATATATGTATAAATAAATGCAAGCGCAGACGAGGCAGGTAAGGCATAAAAACTTTATACTGTAGCATCAAAAGTATGAGTGGCATTCAAAACACATCAGGACTTATGATGAAATTTCTCATGAATGAAGGAGTAAAACTTACTGACATTTATGGAAGACTTCAAGCGCAGTAAGGTGATGAAACTCTTAGCTGTCGTTGATGAAACATTTGGATGGTGCAAACATTTTACAGAAAGGCTGTATGTCCATGAATAATTACCTGGCCAAGATCCCCTAGAATCCCCTGCAGTCATTCGCGAGAACATCCAGTGAGTGGAACACCTGACCGTCAAAAAGTAACTTGTCTCCAAGAGACGCATCTGTCTGTGGAAACTGTACACAAACAATCATTCACGGACACCACTTGCACATTACAGGAACTCAACTGGGAATTATTGCTACATGCTCTTGACAATCCTGACCTTGCCATTTTCACATGTTTGGGCCATTAAAGAGGTTCCTGGAAAGAGAATAATTCAGACATACTGTAAAGCAACAGTCTAATCATGGCATACTGGGAAAACGTTCTACCTTGATGGTATCCAAACATTAGTGAGATACTGGGATAAGTGCATTAGAGTAGCAGGGGATTTTATAGAGAAATAGAGGTAGTTTTATCTTCTTACAACTGTGTTCTGCATACATCCCTTGTACTGTACAGTATATGCCCCCTTTGACCAATACACCGATATGGGCTTTTTGAACATCCCTTTAGTCCCCCTTTGCCGTCATAAGAGTCTCCATTCTTTAAGGAAGGCTTTCCACTAGAGCATTGCTGTGGGATTTTGCTCATTCAGCCACAAAAGCATTAGTGAAGTCAGGCATTGATGTTAGACAGGAAGGCTTGGAATGTTGTCAGCATTCCAGTCCATCCCAAAGGAGTTCAGTGGCCATAAAAAAGTTGTGGCCATAGTTTGGGCCAGTCTACATGGGGATGTGATGGTTTGGTTTGGTGTACTGTATATCGTAGCTTATGATGCTGAGAGAGGATTTATACAGATTACATTGTTCATATCCCAGCAGTGTGCTGGGGTGTTCATGCCTGTGCATGTCTGATCACTCAGCAGTGTTCTTCCTCTCTGATGTCCCTTAACAGTGTTATGCAACAGCAGTGTGAATGGAGGCGAAACAGTGTGGTGCCATCCTTCACAGACTTAAGGTACTAACATGAGAGGAATACTGCTGATTGAAATCATTAAGAGAAACGACTGCAAATTTTCACACCATTCTCTGTAAACCCAATAGATTCTCAGCAGATCAGCAGTTGTGGAAACACTCAGACCTGCTCGTCTGGCAGCAACAACCATGCCACTTCACCTTTCCTCCCCATTCTGATTAGTTACTTGCATTAATCACCAGTTGAAAGGTATACCTAATGAAGGGGCCAGTAACTGTATATGTAACAAAACCTTTCTTTTATGTTTGGACATTTATTCACATATATTACATTTCTGTATGGGAAAAGTGCATTCAGACATATTTTTATTGTTATTCTAATATACAGAAATTCTCATTGGTCAATGCGACAGTTTTGGTTCGTTGATGCTTGAGCACCAGCTGAATGTACACTGGACCATTCTGTTTCCCCATATTGACAGGTCCAGGCTCATTTTTAGTTCTCAGCCATTAATTTTCTCATGTCTTGTTGTCTTAACAAGCTGTGTAGTTGTGTTCTGGTAACATATTAGTTATGCAAATGACGTTCATGTTCCTCATAGAAAAGCTTCTCCGAAAAGAGCTACTGATGTTTCAGATTGTACAAGCTGTAGATTGAATAAATATCCGAAACAAGGTAGAATATTTGTCAGATCTATGTAGAAGGTATTACAATATCGAATCCAGCATCCGAACAAGCCTGAGAAGCCAGCTATCAATTCTGTGAATTCATAAATGCATTTTCTATATACTGAGAATGTAAAATAGAAAGTTCTCTAGCAGTATTTCAGAAGCTCTGTAACACTGAAATGTGATCCAAACATCAGAACTTCAAAATATATCACATTATAAAGTGTTCACATTACACCGAGATCCATTATAAAGAGTTAGTGATGAGACAGCTAGGGAAATCTGTGCTAGAATAATACAGTCAGACAGCATGGAGCTTTAAAGGGTTTGGCATTACAGTTCTTGAACTAGTGTTCAATCAGTCAGCTGGGAACTGTTACATAAACGAAAAAAAAAAAGCCAAAGTCAAAAAAGTTTCCTATATTATGTGCTACTAAAAAAAAAGAAACAATTGACGAGCAATATTGGCTGTTATTTTTAACCATAACTTACACCCTTTGCTTATCACAGCATCCTGTGCTGATCTATTTTCAATATTCTTACTGTATACTGAACATCCATCAGTCTGGGTCTACTTAAGGTTCCTCTTTCATAACATGTTCAAAAGTTTTTTCTTGCCACTGTTGTCTCCTCTAGTTAGATCTAAATCTCGACATCTACATCAGTCATAAAATGTCTTTGTGATAATATTTATTAATAAAAGTGAATTAAATATGACACATGCAGTTGCTAGTCCGCACCTCTAGGATCCCTGATTAGACCCTGAGATCAGGTTACCTTCTGTGCTGCAATGGTTTCCCCCAGGTTCTTCAGGATCTGCCAAACAACAATTATATGTGGGTGAGTTTGGTGTACTGGTGGTTGTGAAATTTGACCCTGATTACTTACATTCAGAGATGTGCGAAGTACACAAAAATGTACTTCAGTAAATGATATGAGATACTCTAGGAAAAGTATTACTTAAGTAAAAGTAGAAGTCCTCCATTTACAAGTATACCTGAGTAAAAGCAGAAAATTACTTACCTTTAAATTTACTTAAGTATTAAAAGTACTGAGCTTGCATTAGCTCACTTTAGCCATTAAGTCATCTCTGTACACATCCCAACTGTGAACATGCTGTCATCATCGCTGTCTGCAACCGTCTCTATTAACATCTCTATTTTAAACACCTGCTACATGATTGAGCATTTTATGGAGAGAAGGCAAATCATTCAATTATGTATAATATTCAGCAGGAGGTGATATTAAAATATCAAATACTACAGTACATACCACTGGTTATGTTATGACATGCAATGCCATGCAGAAATGTAGTTAAGTAGAAAGTGCAGATACCTGTTGTAGGATGTAGTGAAGTAAAAGTAAAAAGCATCCACTAATAAAACTACTCAAGTGACGTACAGATAAATGAAAACCGTACTTAAGGAGAGTAACAAAGTGAATGTACTTCCTTCCTTCCTTCCACCTCTGCTTACAGTACATTGTACTCATACTCATGGTGACAAATTTCACAGTCAGTTTGCAGAGCAGGAAAATGTACAGTATAATCAGGGGTAGCTCAGTGGTTAAAGCATTGGACTACGGTTCGGAAGGTCCCAGGTTAAAATTCCACAACCACCAAGTTGTGCCTGTTGGGCCCCTGAGCAAGGCCCTCAACCCTCAACTGCTCAGATGTATAATCTCAGATTTATTTCAGATGTATAATGAGATAAAAATGTACTGTACTGTAAGTAGCTCTGGATAAGGGTGTCTACCAAATGCCTAAAGGTAAAAATAATGACCAAGACCAATTGTAATGCAGAATGTAAGTTGTGATTTACGAAAGACTCGAAGAAACCTGAACAACATCCTGTAACACTTTTTTACTGTTAATAATTTTTTTTTCAGAAATTGGACTAAACAATAGATATATTTTCCCGTAGTCCCACCATAGTCTTTCCCAGGTTAGAGGAATAAAAGTAAGTAAATTCTTATTGTTAAGATGTTGGAAGGCTAGTAGAAATAATCACAATTGTGCCTGTTGAAAAAAAAAAGCACAAAAGAAAAACCTGAAGCTTAGTACCATGAAAAATGACTGGCAAGAGATGACAGGAGCAGCACAGATTGGTGTGGGTGTGAGCACAGTTGTTATTGGAGTGAGGATAAGAGAGAAAACCCTGATAAAGGTGATTGCTGAAAGATTGCACAAAGAGAGAGAGAGACAGAGAGAGAGAGAGTAATGAAAAGGAAAAAAGGTAACTGTGGAATTTTCTATCTGTCCATTTAAACAGGGCTGAAGTCCTCAAAAGAGGTGGAAACTAAAAGGACAGTGGATGAGAAAAAGAGGAAATTTGTGAAATAATATGTGGGAATCAAAGGTGAAATAAATTGATCTGTTTGGGTGACTGGTTTGGATGAAACTGCTTGATCCTGAACTTTCTTATTCTTGAGATTGAGTTTAAATGTGTGAACAGCTTGTCACTTATCTAGATTAGCACACAGTCTATAGTCAATTTATGGTTTCTGGAAATGTTTATATTTTTTTGAGAATTTACAACCAAGTGCCATAAACAATAAAATGGAAACTCATTAAAAAAATAAAGCATAAACGTGAATTTGTTACTACTATGATTGTATGTGTCGCTATGAATGCCTGCATCTATCCTGTGCTCATTTGCTCACTTGCTGCTTTTATCATTTGTGCAAATAATCAGAGGACAGCATGGGCTTAAAGACCTGACACTGGACACTGTGTGAAGCACAGACATTCAGTGCTTCCATATAACATTTACATCACTCTACCTTTCATTCATGCTGAAATATCCACACTGTTTGTTCAGGATTATAGTTAAATTATGTTTATCCAAATAAAATATAATAGAATCCCACAGTGTTGTGAACAAGTCACAATAAGGAGGCTTTTAAAATCAGCCTGCATGTCTAAATGCAAACAGATGTGAGGATGCTGTAAATGTACCTGCTGTGTCAACAGGAGTGAGAGGACAATATCACGACCTTCATTAGGAATAAAAGTACCAGGCTTTCTTTTAGTCTCTGATATGTCACAGCTTGTTACTTGGGAGCGCCTAGCTGGTTCATTAAGATGAACAGTTTGCTGAACAGGTGCTACCATGAGTTAGCTAGTTTGGTGTTTTCAGGGGTACAGTTGTGTTTGAAATTAATATACAGACAGATACTTCATTTACTCATACTCACAACATGAACGAAAGTGTGCGCAGATAGTGGGCTGTGAAGATGGACTCAGGTGCAGGTTGAGGTGCGAGTCATGAGCCTCCCAGTTCTTCTGTGGTGTCTCTGTGGTGAGAGCGGAGGCGCTGGAGCCGAGATGTGAGATCCGTAGCATTGCATCGGTGCCGGGGCGTGAGATAGAGCCGTGGTCGTGAAGGCGGAAGTTTTAGATCACACCCGGGAAGTCCGTTCACGATGTTGTCGTACCAAAAAGTGAAGCTGAGCTGTAGTCGAGGAGGTGAGAGCAAGAGTTCAAAGCCTTGTGATCAGTCAGCGAGGGCGTCAAGCCAAAACAAACGCGAAGCAGAGCCGTGGTCGAGAAACGAAAGCGAAAGTTCAAAGCCGTTAAATCTAAGCGTGGTGACAAATCAAAATTGTGAGACGAGGGGCAAAAGCGAGAAACACTTAGGACAGTTTATGATGCGTCGTAGCTGGGACACATGGAAGGTGGGGTGGATGCGTCGAATGGACGATGGGAGTAGGAGTCGGACAGTACACGGGTTGATAATCCTGGTTATTGTGAAGGGTGAAACTGGGAGAGAGCATGCGTGAAAGTGTCTTTAGGGGGATGTCTCTGGTGGCGAGCATGACTCTGTCTCCTATGTGATACCTGGGGGTCTTGGAGCGATGGTGGTCTGCCTGTATTCAAGTATTCCCATCAGATGAGGGTAGACCTGTTACAAAATCCAGTGAAATATGCGACCAGGGACGGTGAGGTATGGGTAAGGGTCTGGGAAACAGCGGTTGTTGGGTTTACAATGGGTGCAGATGTCGCAGGCTGCCACGAAACTGGAAACATCCCTCCCCATCGTGGGCCACCAGAAGCGCTGTTGAACGATAAGGAGTGTTCAGGCAGAGCCTGGGTGAAAGGACAGCTTGGATCCATGCCCCACTCCAGGACCTGTGGCCACAGACAAAGGGGAACAAAGAGGCAATCTGGAGGAACATTGCTTGGGCCGGGCTCCTGAGTCAATGCCTGCTTGACTTTGGTCTCGATGTCTAGCTCTAAAGCGGCAACGAGACAACGACATGGCAGAATGGAATTGTAGGGTGTGGGATACTGTGGGAGGGAGAACTGATGCGAGAAGGCGTCAGGCTTAGTGTTCTTAGAACCTGGGCGGTAGGACAGGGTGAAATTTAACCTAGAGAAGAACAATGACCACCGAGCTTGACGGGCATTGAGTCTTTTGGCGGTGCTCAGGTACTCTAAGTTTCTATGATCGGTCCACACCATGAAGGGGAGCTCGGTCCCCTCCAGCCAATGTCTCCACTCCTCCAGCGCTAACTTGATGGCTAGGAGCTCTCGGTCGCCTACATCATAATTCCTCTCAGCAGGAGATAGACGGCGGGAATAGAATGAGCAGGGGTGCAGCTTGTTGTCTCGTGGGGATCTTTGGGAGAGGATTCCCCCAACACCAGTGTTGGAGGCGTCCACTTCTACCACAAAGGAGAGATAACGAATCCTAGGAACGTTGTGGAAGTTGTATGGAACTCACACTTTTCCGCTTTAACAAAGAGATTGTTCTCTAAGAGCCTCTGCAGAACTTGATGAACGTGGTGTTTGTGCTCCTCCAGACCTCGAGATAAAATTAAAATGTCATCCAAGTACACGAACACGAAAGAGTTGAAGATGGGTAGCGATTCCTGACGGTTATCTCGTTAAGCCCTCTGTAATCAAGGCATGGACGAAGGGACTTGTCTTTTTTCTTGACGAAGAAAAATCCCACCCCAGCGGACGAGGAGGATCGACGGATAATTCCGGCGACGAGGGTACTTATTTCTCTTTCTTGGCGTGCCAGAGAGTAAAGTCTGCCTTTTGGGGAGAGGTGCCCGGGAGAAGATCAATAGGACAGTCGTATGGTCGATGAGGCGGAAGTGACATGGCTCATGGTATTCGGTGAGAACGTTGGAGATGTCAGGGGTTTCATCGGGCGTGACCAGGATAGAAGCCGGAGGGACTGCTGAGTGCAGGCATGTCGTGGAGCATGAAGGACTCTAACCCATGATGACATGCTTGTTCCAGTCGATCTGGGGACCATGGAGGGCTAGCCAGGGGAGTCTCCTCAGAGTGGTTCCCTGACGTCCTTAAAGTTAAAGGAGGGGTCATATGCATGATGGGTGGAACCCGACTCCCATCCAAGGCCTGAACAGCGAGCAGAGGGTCCAGCAGTACACAAGGGACCTTTAACACCTTTACAGTAGAGGCGCTGATCAAGTCCCTGTCGGAGCCGGAGTCAATGAGTGCCTAAATCGGGTCGGCCTGATCGCCGATGATTAGGTTTACGGGAAGTAGGGGACGTGATTGTGGGAATCTATCGGGAGGAGGCCCCTCTAGTGCTCCCAGTCTGACTAGGGGACACCTCACTTTTACTGGACAGTCTTTAAGCCTGTGTCCTGAAGCTCCACAGTAAAAACAAGCCTCTTGTCGACGGCGTCGGAGATGCGAGTCCTGCCTAGCTGCATGGGCTCCTCTTGATCTTTTTGCTTCAGGGTAGCCCTATTCTGGGTTGCCGTCTTAAACGGAGACGTGAGTCGAACCGCCCGGCGAGATCCATGAGCTCGTGGAGGTCCGTAGGGAGTTCATGAGAGATGAGCTCATCCTTAAGAGCTTCTGATAACCTTTCCAGAAAAACATCCGCTGGGTTCTGTCGTTCCACCCACTAGAGGCGGCTAGGGTACGGAACTCAATGGCGTAGTCGTAGGCAGAGCGGGATCCCTGACAAAGTCTTAATAACCTAGTTCCGGCCTCCCTGCCAACAAACGAGCGATCAAAGACCCTCCTCATCTCCTTGGAGAAGTCATCGAAATTCTCACAGCATGGGTTGCGAGCTTCCCAGAGGGCCGTGCTCCACTCCCTGGCTCTACTGGTTAGTAGCGTGATGACGTAGGCCAACCGAGAGCGTTCCGATGAGAAGGAGAAAGCTTGTAGCATGAAAATCAGTGAACATTGTGAGAGAAATGACCTACAAGTTCCTGGTTCTCCCTCGTAAGTGGGAGGGGCTGGTAGGTGTGGCTCTCATGGGGTTCCGGAGTTTGAGGTCTGAGATGGAGGAGCTGTACTTGGGAGATGACGTCAGCTAGAGTTCATCTTGTGGTGATGAGTTTCTCTTGGTTCTTACTGAGGAGCACACCTTGGTGCTCCAGTGCCTGTCTCATCCTGTTTAACCCTGCTGGGTCCATAGTGGTGGCTGGATTATTCTGTCGCATGCGCGCGGATTGTGGGCTGTGAAGATGGACCCAGGTGCAGGTGGAGGTGTGGCTCATGATCCTCCCAGTTCTTCTGTGGTGTCGCTGTAGTGAGAGCAGAGGCACTGGAGCCGAGATGTGAGATTCGTAGCGTTGCATCGGCGCCGGGGCGTGAGATAGAGCCGTGGTCGTGAAGGCGGAAGTTTTAGATCAGAGCCGTGAAGTCCATCCGCGATGTCGTTGTGCCAAAACGTGAAGCTGAGCCGTAGTCGAGGAGGTGAGAGCGAGAGGTCAAAGCCTTGTGATCAGTCAGTGAGGGCATCGAGCCAAAACAAACGCGAAGCATAGCCGTGGTCGAGAAACGAAAGCGAAAGTTCAAAGCCGTTAAATCCAAGCTTGGTGACAAATCCAAATCGTGAGACGAAGGGCAAAAACGAGAAACACATGGAAATCGGCAACGAGAAAAACCATGTACAGAAATGCGAGAAAACTGCGGCGAAACAACATACAATAATCTGCTGCGAGACAGCGCGCTGCGCTTCCTTATAAGCAGAAAGGAATCAGCGACAGATGAGAAACCTGTGTGCCGGAGGGGCGGTCCGGCGTGGTGGTCCGGGAGGAGCGATAACAGCGTGGGAAAACATGACCGCGTGATGAGAGCCTGACAGCGTGGGAAAGGAAATGTCAAGAGTCTTTGATCAGCGAGAAGATACTGAGAGCGTGACAGAAAGAAAGAAAGAGAAAGGTATATGATATTTTAAATGTATTTTAAATGTATTTTAAGTTTTCTGAAATCAGCATGGGACTAAAATCATACATATGTGATTTAAAATACAGCACATCTGATATTTAGTCCCTTAGCAAGTTACACTTTTGTTAACCATCAACAAGTTTGTGGCAGAATTCTGGTTAGATACATTCATTCATTCATCTTCTATACTGCTTAATCCTGTGTTCAGGGTTGCAGGGGACCTGGAGCCTATCCCAGGAGACTTCGGGCACTAGGCGGGGTACACCCTGGACAGGGTGCCAATCCATCGCAGGGCACACACATACACACACTCACACACCCAATCACACACTACGGGCAATTTAGGAACGCCAATTAGTCTAACCTGCATATCTTTGGACTGTGGGAGGAAACCGGAGTACCCGGAGGAAACCCACCAAGCACGGGGAGAACATGCAAACTCCATGCACACAGAGACGGGAATCGAGCCTGGCCGGGGAATCGAACCCAGACTCTGGAGGTGCAAGGCGACAGTGCTAACCACTACACCACCGCGCCGCCTGGTTAGATACAGTGGGGCAAAATTGTGCAAGTTCTCCCACTTAGAAAGAAGAGAGAGGTCTGTAATTTTCATCATAGGTATACCTCAACTACGAGAGACAAAATAAGAAAAAAAATCCAGAAAATCACATTGTAGGATTTTTAATTAATTAATTGGTAAATTACTCAGTAAAATAAGTATTTGGTCACCTACAAACAAGCAAGATTTTTGGCTCTCACAGACCTGTAACTTCTTCTTTAAGAGGCTCCTCTGTCATCACAATAACTGAGCAAAAATCCCAGAACCATATGGGGGGGCCAGGTGAATGACCTGAAGAGAGCTGGGACCAAAGTAACAAAGGCTACCATCAGCAACACACTGCGTCGCCAGGGACTCAAATGCTGCAGTGCCAGACATGTCCCCTTGCTTAAGTCAGTACATGTTCAGGCCCGCCTGAAGTTTGCTAGAGTATTTGTATGATCAAGAAGAGGACTGCGAGAATGTCATATGGTCAGATGAAACCAAAATAGAACTTTTTGGTAAAAACTCAAGTTGTTGTGTTTGGAAGAGAAAGAATGCTGAGTTGCATCCAAAGAACACCATACCTACTGTGAAGCATGGGGGTGGAAACATCATGCTTTGGGGGCTGTTTTTTCTGCAAAGGGACCAGGACGACTGAGCTGTGTAAGGAGAAGAATGAATGTGGCCATGGATTTTGAGTGAAAACCTCCTTCCATCAGCAAGGGCATTGAAGATGAAACAGGGCTAGGTCTTTAAGCATGACAATGATCCCAAACACACTGCCCGGGCAACGAAGGAGTGGCTTCATAAGAAGCATTTCAAGGTCCTGGAGTGGTCAACCCCAAAGAAAATCATGTTGAAAGTCCGACATACCAACAACAGTGTGTGAAAACCTTAAGACTTACTGTACAGAAAACGTTTGACCTCGGTCATTGCCAACAAAGGGTATATAACAAAGTATTGTTATTGACCAAATACTTATTTTCCACCATAATTTGCAAATAAATTCTTTAAAAATCCTACAATGTGATTTTCTGGATTAAAAAAAAATATATACTTTTTTGCCTCACTGTATGTGCTATATTCTTGGCAGTACTGGTAGTGTTCAGTTACATTTGTTGGTTTCCTAGCACAGACCTCACGTTTAAAACAAGTGCACATTTTGTGTGATAAAGTTATGGCCCCAAAAGCTTACAGTTAGTCTGCTTTATGCCTTTCACAACCAGCTCTGATGTGTGATTTGACAAAATTTTGTCAACTTTTCAACCATAAACCTTCATTAACATCAAAACTTTGAAACTTTAGTCAACCCTGAAGGTGTCCTTTTTGAAACAGGGCCTACTTTCTTGTATAGCAGCCAAGTCCATGGTGATGTACAGTAAAATACAGCTTCCAGGTCTGTACCAAAGTGGTTTCTAGATTGCTCCTGACCATTCCAACCAATTTTTTCTCAACTGGATGACTGATTGGTTCCTCTTTCCCCGCCAAATAACTTAGGGTTAACTAACCCTAACCCTAACCAATCTTGGAATATGCGATTGTTTAAATATGGTTTCAAGAAACATTTCTACCTTGTGTAAAACTAATACCTACTTTTGCAGATCTGCAAAGATCTCCTTGTGCCTTCACACTGTATTCTGTTGATAAATCCACTGAATGCTGCCAAACAAAGGCTTTTTATATTCTATATGCTTTTTAAAATAGAAAGGCTATAAGCTGTAGTCAATCATCACTAACAGGACAATTTCTACAGTATTTGGATAAGGGTGAATAATTACAATGGTTCCTAGATGGATGAATGGTGGGTAACCCACTCATGTATGTATAGATTTGACCATTTACACTATTTATTTAAAAAACTAAATTAATAACACATGCTCCAAATTCATGTGGATTTTATTTTTCTTAAAGATGTACATGTCTTTTTTCCCCAGAAAAAGACCAGTTCAAAGAAATAATTGAAAGCCTAGTAGTCAAGACATTCATGTTCATGATGAGTGCTTGTAAACTTCTGACTGCAACTCTTAATTAGCGATTTATACCCTCTGGCTATATTTCATTATTGATGACTGGATCATGTCACTAATTAAGCTAAATATAATATTAGTGTGGTTGGAGAAGTTCATGATGAGATTATAAATAACTTTAAATAAAAACTTAAATATAAAAAATACAATAAAAATAAACACTAGACCAACAATCCCACTATGTAATGTCACTCAGTGTTCTTTTTAGGGTCTGATATTTTCCTTGTTCATGTGAGTCTCGCTGACACCACAGCTTCTGGTTTTCTGTAAAGTTGCTTATGTGGACAATTATTATTAAAAATACTAGACAAGAGAACCCTATAAATTGTACTGAATAAACAGCTCCTTCAGTTTGATCCCATGTTCAGGTTACTGTCTATAAGGATATAAGCATCACATGTTCTGTGTGGGTTCCCTCTGGATTCTCCTGGTTCAGTCCATGATTCAGTTTGTGAAATTGCATTAAGCTATGTTTAACAGCAAACGTACAATGTAATGAGAACGCAAATCACTGGGACTAAACAGCTGTCTTGGCATACGAAAATCAATTGGTAATGAAGCTAATCACAAAAAAAAGGGTTTAACTTGCTAGTGAGCATAAAAATTGGACAATGTACCAAAACAAAAAAAGTCATGCGAGTCCAGATTGACCAAGCCTCTGGAGACAGTGTTATGATCTGGTGTAACTTCAGTTGGTCAACATTAAATGATGATAAACTGAAGCCAGCTGACGACCTGTATGTACTGAATGGCCAGGCTATCCCATTAATGGAGTTTTTCCTTCTCTGGTGGGATGGTCATATTCCTGATCTCATATTGTGAAAGAGTGGTTCTGGGAGCATGAGGAATCACTTTCACACATGAACTGACGACCGAAAAGTCCTGACCCCAACCCCAATCACATATTGTAACAGTTACTCTCTTGAACAGCTGCAGTCATTTCATACACCAGAATTTCACTTGGTCTGATGTTCCATAATATTCTGCAGTACCCCAAAGGAGACTAACGGATTGCAAACAGAATTTCACCCACATGTTTTTCTCCCACTTGGAAAATAAATTGCTGAGGCATTTAAAAGTATTAGAAACAGTAAATTTTCAGTACCATTGCAGCCTGACAATAATAGTATACTGTGTGTAAACAATACTGATATGTGTGGGGAAAATGAATGAGTGAAATAAACAGATCTTGCTCAGCTGAGCCAAAAGAAATTAACTGCTTAATATAAAATAATGTGAGTCAATGCAAAATATGTCATTTTTTGTTCTGCATTCATTTTTTAAAATATTCTTTGTATTTTTTTTGTTTTGCTTTCAGTTAAATTCATCCTTGTATGTCTAACATCATCAGAGTCATTTCTGCATTCAGGAGAATCGTACAGTGGAGGCCCATTAAAATTCCAACAGGATAAATATGTAACTAATACAAAACATAATATAAAATTAAAGAAACCCAGCACAATATTCTCTTCAGAATTCCTAACCATGCACTTGCTTTATCATCAAATGAAATGGTCCATTATGTATGAGTTGTACTTTTTGTTTTTGCTAAATTTTTTTCCCAGTTTTTCCTCCCAGAATTCAAATAATTACTGCTGTTCCATTGAAACAAGAAGGATTTGAATAAAAGAATAATTATCCTGCACGTCTGTCCTCACAACTCCATTATTGAAAATGTGTCTCGGTCTCAGATGAAGGTCAAACCTCCACTACTGAAGTGTCCTTGTCATGTCATCCAGCGCACTAAGAGTCATGATGCCTTAATAGCAGTGCACTTATTTACCCCTTAATTACTGCTAAGCCGCTCATGCAAATGGAGATCTGATGAAAGGGGAAAAAATCAGTGCGAAATAGCTGACACAAAAGCACCATTGTTTAAAAAGCATTGACAACCATTTTAGTGAAGCGTAATTTGCATCACCTAAAGCAGCTAGCTGAAGCCCTTCTGCATCAACCTGACTGTCTAGAAACCGAGCAGCATTCAGACTTTTTGAAGCCATTATTCTGTGTCATGTACAAAGAGGATAAAAAAGATGCTTATTCGTAAAATGACATCAAATGCTTAGCAGTCACTGTTGCTGAAAACAAACAACAACAAGAAATCCACTGTTAAGCAGACAGAAAATAAATGGATGTAGGGCTCATGCTCTTTTATCTTAAATACACATAGCATTTATGCATAGGCAGGTGTTTACTCATTCAGATAAGATAACAGTTTTAATGAGAAATATTAATGTGAGAACACAAGTGAGGCAATTTATTTTCTACCCTGGATTACTGGTAAAGATATGATGAAAAGCATTTTGCACAGTAAATATGAAATTAGGGATTTGAATGCATGAAGGATCAACAACGACATAAAACAAATACAAAATTTACAAGGGCATGAGATCGCGCAATACACACTTAATAATTCAATATGGGAAGAGTTGTGAAAAAAATAAAATAAAAATCCAGAGCCACACTGAGCGTTTTGTCTGTGGGGTTTAAGAAAAACCCCTACAGATAACGCTCACCTATTGTTTAATAAATCATGAACATGCTGCATAGTTTTTCTGATTGACTAATATGATCCTAGAGGCAAAAACTATTTCAATAATCATCTGCAAAAAGTAATTTTGATACAGTGTAAACATCTTGCAGGCACTGTCGGGCATTCAGGCATCATTATTGCATCATGGATGCGTTTTTTTTACCCGATATCTGTGAGAGTCAGACAATAGCTGAACAGTCTGAGTAACATAGAGCCATTGATTTCCACTGTAGAGTTATCAATCCAAATAAAGCCCTACAGTAGCAATCGAATTTGTTATTTAGAAAGTTATGGTAAAAAAAAGCACTAAACAACTAAAACAAAAATAAAGTGATGTAAAAAGCTTGTTAGAATATTGATAGCAGCTACAAGACTCACAGTGAGCTTTAATAAGTGTGCATGAATGGAGAGAAAAAGCAGCTAATGCCTATAAGAGATAATGTACGGTCCAGGTCACTCGCCGGTTGATTTAAATGCCAGCAAGGGGGTGATGCCCGAGTTTGGTTGCTGGTTGCGTGCTGGCTTCTCTAGCGGAGATGGAGCTGGGGGCTGACAGGTGCAGTGCTGCCAGCTTCCGGTTAGACACATTTAATGGCACAGTAACCGAGACGGTGGCACAGGCTAGGACAATCTGTTATTAACACAACCCGGCTGATAAAACAGTTGACAGGAAATGAACCGGTCCAGTGCACAAAACTGGGGGTGGGAGTATTCGAGGTGACGTTGTGCACGGCCAGCTGCGTGACTCTGTGTGATTCTTGTCTAACGTTAAAGCAGAAAGAGTATTTGTTGTGTTGAATTGTAATGTCTTTGATGGCATGATAAATCTACAATATTGTATCAGGCATATGGAAAAATGTCTCATATTAGATTTGAACAGACTTTTTGCAGTTCCAAGTTGCAGAGGGATTAAACACTATAATTTAAATTCAGATTGAATATTCAGAAGTATATCATGGTGAACGTGATTGTAAATCCTTACACAGACACCCAAGTTGAAAAGCGTTCACCCTCCTTTTAGGAGATGGCAAGTCCTGATTGAATCCTGATGATGCTGCCATGTATGGTATATGGTCAGGTGTCTATATGGTAGACAGGGCTTTCGTCTGAGTGTGTTGCGCTGCCTTCTGATGCGGCATTTGCAGCATTTTGAAAAAATACGGTTGACTGCCTCGAGTACCTCAGAGGAAATACCTCTGGAAAATTAGCCTTTATTCTACCTAGTTGTTGGCTGTCATATGATGGATGAGAGCTGGCTGGAAATTAGCAGGGGAGCAAATTGGGAGGAGAATGGGAGAAACACACATACTGATATATTAAAACATGAATCATTTATTCATTAATTATTAAACTAATAAACACTCAGTAAGCTTAATTTATTATATATTTATTTGTAAATTTCCACTCAGGGTTGTGGTACGTTTGGAGAAGGAATACATCCTGGATGAGATCCCAGTTCATCACAGGTCAGCAAAGTCACAAATCCACTATTGGTATTTTATGAGGTAGGAGGAAACCTTAAATATCTGGGAGAAACCCATGCTGTCACAAGGAGAAAATAAACATCATTTGTAGCATAGGACTTTGAGATGCCGAGGCGACCTGCTGACCCACCAGGTAAATAAAATAAAATGAAGCAAACACACAAAACTCATTAGGAATCAACTGTATTGGATTTCTTATTGTTCTAATTAATGGCTCCCATTAATTGAAACAATAACCTTTATGTGGCAATGAGCAATTGTTCTTTTTTTTTGGTACATAACCATTTCAGTAATATACTATACATTTGTCTAGAAACAACTGTCAACAAGTCAAGTTCCTAAAATAAACAATATTTTGTCTTCTTCCCTAAACATACAGAGAATCCCATTCTGTTCCATACGCATTTTCGAGAATGCTGCCGGACTCGGCAAACAGCGGGAAACAACGGTAAAAATATCACATTTTGAAATCACTCTGACCTTCGGATTATTTGTGCTTTGGCAGAATACAAGAGAAATGTGCATCGGTTCAGTGTGAAACTCCAACTTGTAGACCAGCCCAGGTTGGGAGTCCAGCTCGGAAATGCGAAAGCCTATTCCTTTCAGTGCAAAAGTCAGTGAGATCATCTCCTCCTACAGTACTACAGATCCAGGTTCAGCTTATGGAGAAAATGGAATGCTTTTTTTCCCCACCAACATTTGACACAATCACACTCCATTTTGAAACATAATTCACTATAGTACTGATAGCTATGAATACCCGCAACCCAAATTTCGGGTGCAAAGTAAACACTTCATATTTCCCCCTCATTATAAATATGTACTGTAGGTTTCACATCATTAGAGTCAGAACTGAGCGGAGTCCTTCTTTAAGAAAAAGAAAATCACAGAATACTGCTACACTGATGATTAAAACCACTGGAAACCATCTATGAATTGGTCACCTACAATGAACGACCCAAAGAAGTGAAATCTGACCAGAGTGACAAAGAGAGGGAGAGAGAGGTGTGCGCATGCATTGATGTGGTGAGGGAGTGTTAAGGCTATTGCCACTACAGACCTTCAGTGCCAACAGAGGTGACATACATAATGTGGTGGCGGAGGCACCTTGTTGAGTCAGAGTGCCTTCTGTAATAAAGAGTTTCTACTGTATATTCCATCTGGTTGTGAGCAGGAGAGAGATGATGATATGAAATAAGTGAGAATGAGAAAGGGGGGGGGGAAAGAGCTAACGGAGAGATTTCACACTTCAGTGTCAGCACTGGTAATCCTGGGGCAGGTGAGAGTGTGAGGTGATGGAGCACAGAATGAAGGCGTGTGCAAGGGAGGCAAGAGTCTCATGTATTTCTGAGCTCCGACATCAGCCGCTCTGGATGTACTTCTTGATGACCACACAGCCATGCCTGAAGAGTGGGCATGGCATGCTCTGCTGCAGCGTCCAGGCATTGGCGCAGGGGTCGAAAGCCTCCATGTTGCCCAGCGCTGGCCCCTCGCTGCTCACGATGCCTCCTGTAGCATAGATCTTCCCATCCAAAACCACGGCACTGCTCGAAACAGGAAAAACACAGCAATGAATGAGAGTAAAGGAAATCCTTCAGGATCTTCAAGATGCAAGATGTCAGCTAGATGAGCGAGGACGATTCTGTTCTCGTCATTGCTACCACTTTTTTTCCACCGTGAAAAAAAAAAAAAGGTACGGCACGAATACGGATACACCACCCTGGAAAGAATAAATCACTCACTTCCTAATCTTCAGCTTTTGCAGTGTTCATTTCACACTCTCTGCATGCCTCTGAATGCTAATGCAGAAAACTCTCAGCACTGTGACTGGAACCGACATGCCATTTCTGGGACCCATGCAGTATATGTAGTGCAAACACACAGCAGAAGTTCGGAGAGAAGTGCACGCATGCGGATGCACACCAACATACACACATACACACGCACACACGGTTATGTTTTGGAGATGCAGAGAACAAGCAATTGTTCTGCGGCTCATCCACGCTTCATCTGCCACTGAGCTAATTACTCTCTCTGCTGTGAATACCAATCAGTGCAGGAGACAGATGCAACCCAAAGCTTAACCCAAGGGACTAGAAATGAATCCTTATGAGTGCAAAGTGTTTCCATCTCTTTCTTTAATCATTATTATTTTTTTTTGCAAAGCAATTTGCATCATTATCATTCTGCTTCTGGTTTATTTTTCTACACCAATGTCAATATTTCCGACTCAAAATGAAAATGTGGAGGATAAAAACGACTATATATTTTTGTTCAAGTGAAATGTGGAAACAAGCCAGCATAAGTGCCTTTGTGTTATGACAGGGAACAGCCTTGGAGCTGGAGGATGAAAATGTTTTCGAGCACTTGGACTTTCGCAATATCATCTTACGCACAAATCAGCAGAGAAAGCTATGGATATGGACGAGACTGTCAAAAGTGCCTCGACGGCGTGAAAGACAGTCAAGTGCATGTGAGGGTATTTGGTGCTTTTAAAAACTACTTTTGATACAGCTTTCTTTACTTTTCCAGACTCAGAGAGGCAGTTAGCGGTAATGGATGCTCTCAAGTTCGTAGCGCTCCATAGCAAAAACACAATGACCCAGTGAGGTGGAGAGCTGCAATACATTTATGAAACGCGCGACATTTTTAGCAACACTGGGTTTACTGGCAGAATGAGTAAACGGACAATGTCCACTAAAAAAGCTGTCGGGACAGATGTTACAGACATTCATGCGTGAGAATAGGTGTGAACTGCGGGTAGGTCATATTGACTGTGGGTCAGCCTGAACTCATTACCTGCAGAACTGCCTCGAGTGGTTCATGTTGGGGCCGGCTTTGATGTTGCCTTTCTCGGGGTCATAGATGGTTGTGGCTCTGGCATACGCTCCACCAAGGATGAAGATAAAACCATTGAGTGTTACAGCTGGAGCATACTTGTTATCTGTAATACACACACATGACAGAGAGTGAGAAAGAGAAAATCTAGAAATACTTCTGAAAACTAGATACAGTATAAGAAAGTTAAGTCTGGAATCACACACTTCAGAGAGTGCTATCTTAAGAAAACATTAACAACCAAGTAAAAACAGGAAGTCATGCAGCGTTCTATTCCCCTTATAGCACAGCAACTTATCAACGATCACAATTTAATACATTATAATTTAAACATACTTTCAAACTTTAAACTGTTGATAGACTTGCAGAATAGGCAAAGTGGCATTCCCAAATTGCCCCACAGTGTGTAAATGGTTGTGTGAGTGTGTGCCCAACGATAGACTGACACACTGCCTAGGATATACCCCGCCTTGTGCCCTAAGCCTTCTGGGATAGGCTGCAGACTTCCCGCGTCTCTGTACAGCATTAAAGCAGTATAGAAAATGAATGAATGAATTCAGTTAGGCACATCTGGACTCCAACCAAGGACCAATGATTGGAGCAGGATGCACCAGAGCGCAATTTGACATTTCAGTCTTTTTATTTTTTATTAATATTTTTAAATAAATTAACGAAACACTCCAAATACATGCTTATAATTTGTTATTGCAGAGTATCTTGTAAAGAATGATGATAAAAAAAGAGTTGTATCTATTTTAAGATGAATTTGAAACAGAATGTAGACACCTTGAAATGCTCTGAAAAATTTATACTGTATTAATCATAACTTACTCGAAGTAAACTTATTATTTCAGTATGCTAAACAAATGTGTGACCTATTTGTTCTCTAGCAGCTTCATTGTGTTCCAGACGTTCTGTCTCCTAGAACAAGGCCAGGGTGACTCTATGCGTAGAGTATAAACATTGTATTATAGTTTTCCCGTCAACAGCCTTCAGTTTTACATGTTCTGAACAGTAGACTTAAAATGCATAATGGTATAAGCTAAGGTTGATAAATGTTGTAAATGTGGGTACACATAAGAACTAGACATGTAAGTTGTGCGGCATAAGGTGATGTCGGAGAACGTAATATATGAACACGATGTTATGCATGTATGAATTCCTTTATACACTGCATGATTATCACCAGTCACTTGTGGCTCTCTCAGATAATGTACGGTTTCGGTGAAGGTAAGAGTGTCTCCCCTGCTGCTCTGAATTCATGATCTGCAGGCACTGAATGAATGTTCACTGAGCACATCATTGAGTCTTGACTTAAAGGAGTGGATTTCCACAACAACCGTCCCACGCCGGAAAACTTCTAAAGCACCGACACTGGAGATTCTTTAAGTAAATAAAGTCTTTAAATAAAAGTCTCCAACCAGCAAGCTTAACTATGACACATTTTTGATAAATACCAACACATTTTCGAAAATCTGTTTATTATTAGGCTTAGATTACAAGGAACATCCAAGTCATGGTGAATGAGTCGTTGATTTGAATTACAGCTAGAAGAAGACGTACTGTACCACACATGCTGGTATATAAGATTAAACATCATCGGCCCAATCAGATTGGAGAATTTAAGAACACTGTGGCCTAAACAAAATTATTCCATCTATATACAATTACATGGAATGATTCCTTAGAGAACTGTGAACATCAAAAGCCATTACCCAAAGTACTACTCCGTCAGCTCATGCTTCCTTATTATGTCATTTTAAACAGGATTACTATTGAACTATCAAAGCTCAGTTTAGTGGCCAAAGAGAACATTCATCACATGCAATGTCCTTTATCTCGCTGTCCACGTTAAGCAAATGGAAAAGAAGTGAATGTGTTCTGAAATGCTGCATGTGGACATGTTAAGTCTAAAACTGCTACATATTTTGCTGGACTGGATGCAATTCACGTCTGTATGTTAGAGTAAATAGGCAAGGGTAAAGCACATGAATAATTGATGAGGGTGGGAAAATAATTGAATTACAATCACACTCTCCAAAACAGCTGCGATTTCAAAATTACTCTTTGGAGCGAAGTGAATCTTGTATAGTTAATTACGTTGCGTGGCCTCCTGTTTGTGAAATGGAGGCTCTCGAGGTGAAATCTGTATTCCGTACAATATAAAAAGTCAGCAAACAGAACAGCAGGATTCAGCATTCAAAGCGCTGAAGGATTAGCAATGTAGAGACATACGCGGTGCACGATGCAGTGTTTCGCTCTTAATAAGGTAAACACTGGATCCAACTCGTTGGTGAGGATGCAGTGTTGCAGATCTCCACGGCTCCAAGCGTTTTTGGCTTGGGCCCAGCAGCAGTTGTGCATAAGCCTACTGGTGCAATCTGCTTTGACACACATCTCTCTGCTTGACCGCACGTGAGTGGAAGCTGTCACCAGGAAATTACCCAAAAAAATAAATAAAAAATAAAATAAATATATATATATAAGCGTGTGTACGTGTGTATGTGTGTGTGAGAGAGAGAGTTTGTGTGTGTGTTCACGCCCTCAGCCCATAGAACAGTCTCGGCACGGTATGGCATCCTCAGTAGGGTGGTAAACTTCACTTCTAAACAAGTCTCTCTGGAGCCTGCCTCCCTATCCCCAGTCCCCCACATTCCACCCCACCACCTTCCCACAACACACACACTCACTGATAACAAAGCTCCTACATGCTGTCTCATTCTATCACAGTTCAAAAAAGTTTTGAGTCTCTCAGGAAGCCGGCTGTATGACGTTGTCATTTCCCCGCTCTGTGGCACATGTGGTAGAACTAGCTGTAGGCAGTGTGGCTCAGCAGCAGGTTTATTTACATTTTAAACACATAACATTAGCCAGGTCTGCATGGGCACCTCCGAAAGCAATGTTCTGTCTACCACAAGTGCACCAGCGGGTATGAAAACCGGTCACTTCTCCGTGGAAGATACAGCTGTTTCAGGGTGATGTTGGCAGGGGACATGAGTGAGGGCATGCTCAATATTAAACAAGATCAACACCATTTGTGCACCTTTTGGAACCTACAGTCATGAAAGAACTTATTTACTGCTGTGGAATATAACTGGGGTCAGAACCTGCTATGTCTACTCAACTGACTTACTGAGTATGTCTAATAATGCTATAGGATATAGTATAGCCATAGATTTTTAGTAAATCTCTCTCTCTCTCCATATTCTCACTGAAGGCATCAAAACTATGAATGAACACATGTGGAGTTATGTACTTAACAAGAAAAGGTGAAATAACTGAAAACGTTTTATATTCTAGTTTCTTCAAAATAGCCACCCTTTGCTCTGATTACTGCTTTGCACACTCTTGGCATTCTCTCGATGAGCTACAAGAGGTAGTCACCTGAAATGGTTTCTAACAGTCTTGAAGGAGTTCCCAGAGGTGTTTACTGTAGCACTTGTTGGCCCCTTTGCCTTCACTCTACAGTCCAGCTCACCCCAAACCATCTAGATTGGGTTCAGGTATTGTGGAGACCTATTTTTGTTGTAAGTACATAACTCCATGTGTTCATTCAAAGTTTTGATGCCTTCACTGAGAATCTACCAATGTAAATGTTCATGAAAATAAAGAAAACACATTGACAGATAGATGAGAAGGTGTGTTCAAACTTCTGGCCCTATATACTGTATATACACACAGGCCAAAAGTTTATATATATATATATATATATATATATATATATATATATATATATATATATATATATATATATATATATATACACACAATATAAAACCTATATATGTAACCGCACACTCCATTCGCAGGTAATGGTAGTGTTGCGTACATCAGGCCAAGCTCAGATTAAAAGCATTTTATAGATGGGTAACCAGCACATTTAAAAGGAGAAAACAGTGGCGAAAATGGGTATGTCAGGCTGAGTTCATAGCTACTGGAACCCCGTGTCTACAGCGGCAGCGCATATGACAGGCAGAAGCAAAGGCTGCTGAAACGTTGAAGCAGCGTGAAGCACACTCCATTAGCAGGTAATGGTAGCTTGCAAGTGTTAGGATCTGCACAACAACTATTTCATGTGCATATTTGGTGAGTGTTGAGTAAGGGGACAAACATTCTTTATTGTCGGAGTAAGTTGCTCATTCCCTGCATTACTAATTCACAGCCAGTATTGTTATCAGGGCATTTGGGTCTGCATACATGACTGTGAGCTGGATACAAACACCATCTTCACTTCCTTTATTTGGGCACAAAAGAAGACTGACTACATGTGACTGGCAACCAGTCAAACGAATGATAGAGTTCAATATAATGAATAATAATATATACTGTAGGTTTCATGTGTGATGAAGCAATAGAGGATAATAGTGACCTGTCATCATAGTCGTCATCATATTTATCATTACTGAGAAATATGTGGACAGTTTTGTGGACACCTCACCATCATAACAATGTCACCTGAACATCACATTCCAGGATTTAGCTGTTGGAAAAAACTCGCTAGATTTTAAAGCGTAGCTGCACAGATCCAAAGTGACCCATATATCATGGGTCAGAACCACACTAGAACTCTGAAACATTTTGACAGACTTGAGTGATGAAATAACATGTACAGTATTTCTTTTGGGATTTCTTTTTTTTCATATATATATTTCTGCTTAAACACAATAGGATATTGTATAATCATGATTTGTCAGAATGAATACAGATAGCAATAAAGATAAATATTCATAATGCTAATTGATTACATTATCAGTATCATCATGATTTTATGTGTTAAACAACCATTGTGCTTCCTGTAAATGGTCTCGGTTAGCTTGGTCTTCCTGTGGCTTCATTACAACACATTTTAGAGGTGAACCAGATTATTTGCAATTTCAATATGGTTGGCAAATATTTTTTCAAGGTTTCTCTTTCCTGTCTGTGAGTTTTGTTGGAACTTTTTTACCAGTTCCTATTTACTATTTACCACCAGCAAGTTTCCATATATAAATATATGCAACAACTTCCATATAAGGAAATAAGAAATAAGCCCTCACTTAGCACAATTCAGGGAAGAAATGATTTCATCGACCCTGCTGAATGCTTTTGATATTAGATTGCATGTCTAAGGCTTTATCGTATTATCAGTAGTTATAGATAATGACATTTACGCAGAAAACGCATGTCAGACTGAAAGCTTCAGTCTCCTGACATAAAAACTGAGATTCACAAGTTATTTGTAGCAGTTTTTTGTTACCACCCAAAGCAAGTTTATAAGGAAGAAGAAGCCAGTGCAATTTGCCATCACTCATCTGACACAGGTCATACATTTGTCTTCACTCAGCTAGAAAGTTTAACTGAGAGTGGTTAAACTCGGCCTTGTATCCATGCCAGTAAACAGTGACAAGTCAAAAGCACTTTGTACAGCAAGCGGATGTTGTTTTGAACACTAAACTAACAAGTTTTTATCAACTGAATGAAATGATTTAGGGTTAGATGAAAACTGAGAGCTTGTTTAAATCATTTCAGAAAAGCATAAACTGCTCAACAAATACACTTTTTTCTGAAAGCGAACGCTGCAGCAAGTCTGTATAAAACTTAAATCATAACATTTGAACTGAACAGTATGAATATTAGCTCTACAGTGGGAAGTGTGGGAATACATCATGATGTTTTCACAAAAGAAATCTGCCTTCCAGGTGTCTAAAGCAGGGCAATTATTCCCTAAAAATGCATGCAATGTCTTTCCACAGAACCTAAATTCTTAAGATTTCCCAGGTCAGCAAGCTACTATACCCTTATAGATCCCCATGACTTTGCCATTCGAAATACCTCCCTAATAAGGTACAATGGGCTGTGAGGATTTGCCAATTCAGCCACAAGACCATTAGTTGGGTCAGATACCGATGTTTGGTGAGATGGTCTGGGGTGCCATAAGCATTCCAGCTCTAGACAGTTAAGTTCTTCTATACTAATCTCGGCAAACCATGGTTTGCATTGTGTGTCATAGGGTTTGCATTGTGTGCAGAAGCACTGGATCGTGTTTTGGACTTTTAGATGAAAATAGTATTGTTACAGATTCCAAATACATTCTAGATAATTGTAGAAGATAATTGTGTGATGGTCACGTGTCCACAAATGTTTGGCCATATAATGAACATCTAAGAACCTTTGAGTAAAGCTCCATATTCACTCTGTAGCTCAGTGCTGAGCAGAGCACTGTGAGATTAAAAGCTTATGCTTATGCTTATTCTTTTTTTTTTTTTTTTTTGATTACTAATAATGCAAAATGATCTCTTGTTTTTGACTTGTTTTGCAAGATTACACAGATTTTTAAAGTGATTGACCTCAAAACATGTGTTTGTTTTTGTTTGGTAACAGGAAGCAATATATATATATTATTATTATAATTTTTTTTTATGTCCCACAACTTGCATAATGTTTAATAGAATTGATAGAATTGGGGTTTTCACGGTGAGGAGATATTGATATTTGGGCCTGCTAATCTCTAATATTTAATATAATTTTCATAAAAATAATTACAACTCATTCACTCATTCGTTTATTAATTAATTCAGAATATGCTGCTACATTTGGAGACCAAAGCCACTGGCTGAGGTTTAACCTTAATAACATGAATCTAGTACACAAAAGACTTTTAGACAAATGTTTCTCATAAACTCAGTTCAAAACAAATCTTCAAATTAAAATATTTTAAAAGCTACCAGCACAGGCACAAAGCAATACCATTCTAGCAGTTTCAGGCCTGAAACACATCATTGGTTATATATATTCAAGCATATTTGTACCACTTGACACCAGCAGATGCTTTTGAACAGGAATAAACATACAGTAGCTGGTCTGTTTTTTCATAAGACAGAAGTCTACGGTATTGGTAATATGGGGTAAAATATGGTTATAAAAAAATTGAATATTTGAGTTTTTCACTTTAGAGTGATTTCAATAAAGTATAATTCAGCAGGAACAGAGTTGTAATTCAGTTGTATGGGAACTGTGTGTGTTTGTGTATTTCTTTACTGTGTATTAGGGCTGATATTATTTCTCTTTCCCTGGCTCAGAGTCAGGCTCCTGTGTAAACGCTTCTTCTTCTTTTTTTTTTTTTTTTACTGAAGTAATCTAACACTGGTAGGATTCTCTCATGTGCTGGTTTAACCTTTTACAGAATTCACACTTCACTTGTCAGACTGTGCTGTTATTTACATTCCATTAGTCACGCCAGCCATATTAATGGTTCGCAACTTGGATACTGTGTGTAAGTGCTGTTATGGCAAACCTGTCCTTGTAAAATTCCATCCTCATTTATGAATAAATATTGCTTTGTGCTTACTTACACCCATGTCATCTCACTTATCCACAGTAGGTTAGGCATTTACAGAGATATAATGTATACGTATGTATACGTAAGATGTAAAAAAATATTGTTCATCTTTTGTAGTCATCTGAGTGACAGTGGATTGTCCAATTCCACAAAAAGACCATTAGTATGAAAAAATAAAGGCATGCTGTGAATTTAAAAAACACATTTTCACATCTATAAATGGAAATGTCTACTTTTTCAGACACTAAAATATGTATAGCTACACAGTGCAAAAATCTGTGTATTCTCACAGCCTGATGAATTATTCAGTGCGTCCCAAGATATATATCCGTAAAGCTGCCTAACTTGAAATTCATGCCGTTTGAGTAAAAAAGTGAAGCTGGGTAGTGAGATACCTCATCCACGGCCAATAAAAACTTGTTAAATGTTCCTTACAACCAGTTGTTAACCTTGATCTGGCCTCTATCAGCAGGTTTTGTAGCGGCTTGCTTGCTCGCCACCAGTGATTTTATAGATTGTTGTGTCTCAGCTCAGTGTGTTCATGTCACAGCTAGTCAGGAACACTTCGGACTGAGTGTTTCTTATGGAACATACATTATCATGCTCAAACAGTTAAACGAAAAAGACAGTCATGAAGTTCTTAGATTTCTCACGATTATTTCTCTCTAATTGGCCAATAGTAACCTTTCATTTTTGTAATAAACACTGTAGCAGGGTCCCCCCTTATAATCGGTCTCTGAGGATGTCCCTTGGAGCTTTACTTCTGTTTGGATTACTGTAAATCCAACGCTCAGTAAGAAATGTGACGTCAAGTTCTGAGTGTGTAGTAAATAATCTGCACATTCAGATCTCATTGTAACTTCTAATAATAGCATCTCTTCATCTGCATTGCTAAACAACTTCATAATTCATGTTTGCTAGAAATCAATTATTTCAAAAAATGTGAAGTGTGATGTGTGAAAAATGAAGATCCAGGTAGAAGAGCAAAAGAATTGTACCTATCATTGGGGATTCTATGAAACTCCATGTATTGGTATGAGGCACATAAGACTGCAGGACTCCAGCTGAGCGTCCGGCCTCATTTACCCCTCCAAACACGTAGATTTTCCCCCGACACACTGTCGCTGCTGCAGAATGCACTGGCTTCGGCAAAGGTGACACTGTCTCCCACTGGTTTGTGATAGTGTCATACCTAGGATAAATATGCACGACATAAAGTAATACATAGAATAAACAACATTTAACATGGTAATGCCAATTGGCTTCATGAAACAATGAAACTATTTAACAATCTAATTGTTAAAAATTTATTTTTTTTAAACATTTTAACAATGACAACAATGCTGGCTGTAATTCGAATCACATGTATCTACAGTAGTAATGCAATTATTATAATACTAATAACTTTTCAACTATCCATATGGTCAAATAATTGAGCAAAGCTTTTGGAAGTAAACGTTTATGTAATTTTTATGGACAGCATCTTTAGTGTCAGTGCCGTATAAAAGTCAGTCAATCAGTTTTTGCTGCAGGCAAGTCTTTAGGACAAAGGACATTGCACATTCTATTTTCTCATTAACACAGCAAGTTTTGTATACCTGCCATGTAAAATGCAAGAAAGAAAAAATAAGAAAACCTGGTGAGGGAGTGATCAACATTAACACCAACGACTGGTAAATTCAATCAATTATATACCAGTAAACTGGTGACAGAATCATCAGTACCCAAGGTTCATTTATGCCTGTGACGAGCCAAAGGCTAGCCTGTCTGGTCCGATCCTACAAAAAAAGCCAATACAGCACAAACTGCTGAAAAAAGCCAATGCTGGGAACTGTGGAAAGGCAACCACAGCCTGCCATGCACAGAGCCCAGCAAGCAAAGAGCCCAAGACTGCTGACCCATCCCCCAAAAAAGATCTTTATCTGATCAAGCGTCCATGGGATGTCCCGGAAAAAAAAAGTCTGATCTGCGGAGGCCCCACCCCGCAATCCAAAGCGTCTGCCAGTAACGTCCTGGTGCTGGACAGAGGTGTCAAGTAACCTCTTTTTCACTCAATTATCAGTACTTTCTACTCCTTACATTTTAAAAATAGCCTCGTTACTCCTATTTTGTTTCAGCATTTCATTAAAAAAAAAAACAAAAAAAAAACATCCGGATAAATCGCGCCATCCGGATGGAGCGAATTTGATTGTGGTTGGATGATGTAATGTTTGCATGTAGTTCTGTTCAGCTTCCTGACTCTGACGTAAGCACGTCGAGCGGGGCGAGGTAACTAAGCGTGTGTAATCTGTCACTGGGCATGCACATTGAGAGAACAAAAAAGTAAACGGCACTTTCGCTAACAACTCCGTTTGTCTGCAGTATGTGATCTTCTATACCGAAGGACATTGCAGATGAGAAGTATAAACATACCATTCCGACACCCTGTTGGTTGGAACGCGATCCATCGCACCTGCACATGACGTTACGTCACACACTCTAGCAAGGACATTTAAGTAAATTGGCATTTTCGGTTGATAACGTTGTGATAAGTAGACGAAGCTGTCCGTGATAGAGACTCAAGATTAGAGCGAAATGTCACAGCCAAGCGCCAGCGAGGAAGGTAACAGGAATGATATATACTGTATACACACACACACACATACAGTATATATATAAATATATAATATGAGTATATACTGTGTGTGTACGTGTGTGTGTGTGTGTGTGTGTGTGTGTGTGTGTGTGTGTGTGTGTGTGTGTGTGTATATATATATATATATATATATATATATATATATATATATATATATATATATATATATATATATATATATATATATAAAAAGTATTATAATCACTTGGATTAATCCTTCATTCTGACAGCACTAATTAATTTTCTTGCAGCTAAGCTTGGATGTACATTTACATTCCAATAAAGGTTACTGATGACATGCCTCTGAAGTTTGACTTTTTGCACCATTAAAATACTTATCAGCAACTAGTTATCATATCTTCTTCTCCATGCAACATGTTAATGCTCAGTAGTACACATACATGGTTCTTTAATGTATTTGCATTGTACTAAAATGCATTCTTTTTCAATTGACATATATCCCAAAGTATCCCAAATCACTATAGCCGTAAAATACAAAAAAAAAAAAAAAGTTTTTATATGAGGTGTTAAGCTAAGCTTTCATCCTTAATGCTCCCCCCCACCGCCCCACGTTACTTTTACTTTTATACTTTAAGTAGTTTTGAAACCAGTACTTTTACACTTTTACTTGAGTAAAAAGCTTGAGTTGATACTTCAACTTCTAAAGAAGTCTTTTTAAACCCTAGTATCTATACTTCTACTCAAGTAATGAATGTGAATACTTTTGACGCCACTGGTGCTAGACACCACAGCATATCCCTGCATGCTCCAAGAAGCTTTTACCCCTTTAAGGAACTTGTTTTATTCTGTTGACACTTAAAAAAAAGTTTTTAAACAACTAAATCCAAATTTAGAAAATAATTTTAAACATCTTATATAGTTTTAATATTGAATAACAAAAGAAAAACTGACTTAGTCATGAATATAGCCGTGGAAGCTGGCATGGCGTTAAAAAGGAAAGAAAGAAAGTACAAATGACCTGAAATACAAACCTGTCAATGTTCTACAATATTAAAAACAATCATAGATCAGAGTTAGTGTCAGAACCAAAAATTTTATTTTATTTATTTGCAAATTGCTATGGTAGATTAGGAGGAAAAAAAACTTTTTGGGACGTTAAAGTACGTTATGGGAAAATAATTCCTTTGGGACATACATATCTCTTTTGTTTTTAATCCCCACCTAAATTAAGTCCACTGGGTTTACTTAATAAAGATAACATGTACTTACTGTATTTACTAATGTATATTATCTATGTCATTTTATTAATCAAATTGAACTAATGTCATGTACAGGTACTTGATTTAAACCAGCTTTGTACTTTTCTTTTCTTTCTAAGAATGCTACTATTTTAAATAACCATCATTATTTGCCAGTAAACAGCTCACGAAAATGCATTAAGAAGACATTTAAGCCTATCAATCAAAGTCGAATCAGTTCTCTAAACCCATGAGATTTAGTTCTATCCTTGCTATGCTGGAGGCGAAAAATGAATGCACCTGCAACCATTTCGAGGTCATTTAAATGCCAAAAAATACAGGAATAGGCACTGCTGGTGTCTGAGCCCACAAGGTATCATCATTAAATTTCACTCTGGTTCCTCCTTATCTAATCCAATGGCATAAACCCACAGGTCAAAGCAGATGTTATGCGTGGACTGTGCAATCCGATACAAGACAGGGCTTTGATTGAAGGGCTGAGCAGCCCAGATTCTAAACCAAGATCGTGCACTCAATGCTGGAGGAGGGCCAGTGGGGAGTATTGGGCTGGCTGAGGAGATTGCCTGTTAGAAAAGTGAAAATTGAGCAGGGAGTACTACTGAGCTGTGCACAATCTCCCCTAGACTATTATCAGTCTTGATAGATAACTAAGCTTAGTTAAGTTTGCAAATTATCTAACTATCTATACAACATTTTGGAAGTCTACGAAACAGCCCACTGTAAACAAGAGTATTAAAAGATCACATGGATGAACACCCAAATTAGTAATCCAAGAGATCCAAAGTGACAGAAGTCATACAGTGGGTACAGTTGACAGCAGCTGCAAATAGTGGATCATCTACCTCTGACAGACAGACCTAACTTTGAAATGGAAGCAGATGGCTTGTAAATGCAAGACTCCAGCCTCTCCCATGGTGCCCATTCTGAGCAGCACAGTTTCATTGTCAGCTCAGCGGCACATGGCTGAGGCCATTAATTACACAGAGGGAGTGTGTTATCAGTTGACTTCTGTCGCTGTTTAATGGAAGTTTTACAGTGCGGTGGAAGGAACTAATTATGTGAAATAAGGGCTTGGAGGTTTTTTTCCCCCTCACAGCATGCTGTAAAAAGTAGCATTATAAATAAAAACAGCTTCTACAGGGTGACGGTGGCTCAAATAAATAGAATATCAGTTTAAGATGAATTACAAAATTTTGTTGTATATATAGTAGGTCTGAACTAACAATCCAAAAACAAGCAAAACAACATATGATACTTTTCTCAATAAGCCTAAGAAAATCTTCCAAGACCCACCCAATTTCACAAAAGTGAGGCCAACTGACAATGATGCAATCTTGTCAGGAGCATATTCATAACTAACACGCAAGGATCTGTCTCTTACTCATTCAAATTTAAAACATAAAAAAATGGAACTGGACATTTTTCAGTTTAATGACTATATAAAATCAGCCTTCATAAAGCTGATCGTGTCAAACTATCAAATTTTCAGAAAGGTTTCACATTAAAGTATGAACAGCCAATCAGATCCCAAATTTTAAGTTCCTGAAGACTGTGATGAGAAAAGTGGACCAAAAAATATATAAAAAGCTTCTTAAAATCACGTCCTCCCCCTATTACAAGCAGGGGCTATCAATCAATAACTTTAAAACATTGACATAGCTTCTGAAGCTGAAACTGCATACCATGATCTCCTGAGTTGTCAGTTTAAGTTAACTGTGCATGTATCTCCAAGTATGTATTTCATGTTGAAATGACAAGTGTCCCCATGCTGGCTACTTTTCACAAGGCAAGATTGAACAGTCGTGTGATTCGTGAACGGCTGTCCCAAAGGAAAACATTCCCCCCCGCCCGTCTACGTTAACAGCATGAAACATTAAACAAGCACTTAAAGACTTCTTCGCAACTGCCAGCCAAGATAGCTTGGGATGTGGTGGGGTGGGGGTGTATTACAGGGACTGTGGAAACGTTGTAAGGGTCAGGCACTGTGTAAGGTATCTTGGGAAATGGTAACCACACAGCGGGCCTGCTGGCATGTCAGCCGTTCATCTTATCAATGCTCTCCATGGTACGTGTGGCCTAATCCATGACAGTAACATTCGCATATCTTTATCTCAAGTTTCTTCCATCTTTTTTGAGCCAGAGGCTGTAATAATAACTCGGTGACCATAAAAAGCCTCTTAGACCATCCATCCATGCTGTCTTCCCTGGAGAAATTACTCAGGGAGAACTGTGATACACTTGGAGAGAATCTCTCTAATATGCATTGAGTTTTAATTATAAAATGGATCAGCCTAATAGTACTCTAAATTAATTAAATCTCTTCCCACTGCCTGGGACAAAAAAAAAAAAAAACCCAAATAAGATCCTTGCAGATTCAATAAGCATCAATGGCAAATAAACTGCTTTTAGTAAACATGAGTAAAATTCCCTTACCAGTCCTACCTACTGTATGATCAGAGATATGCTACTGTGTATCTGTAGTGTGTCTAGGCACTGAAAGTTGATGTTAACCATTAAATGAACAAACGCTGTGACATTGCTACGACCTGTTACAGTATGTGTATCAGTTTCTTTGGCAGTGTCCATGCATAAGTAGATATTAGCATATCTCCTTCACGATGCGTCCATCACCAACGTCAGCAAAAAAGAATGAAATAAACTTCAAGAGGAAGAGTCGGAGTGGAAAGAAGGCAATGATCCAGCTCACTGACCGATCCCACCCAGGTGGAGCAGCAGCGCTTGTGCCATTACTTATCTCCTCGCACCAACCAGCTTCACCTTCGTGTTTACGAGCAGTACGGTCTCAAAACTAGGCCATGGTTGCCATACAAAATGCCCAATAAACAAACTAATATCTTGAGCAGTCTTCCTAAAGCAGAGAGCGAGAGAGTGTGTTAGGGAAAGATAGAGACTGTATTTGTCTGGAAGAAAGGAGGGCACCTTGACAACCCAGACAGTCATGGGAAAACATGAGGATGAAGAGGAGGAGGAAGAAACCTGGCCCACAGATGTCATAAATTGTCCCTGGTCTAATAGGATTTGTATATTGTGCTGTAACACACTGATTTACTGGTTTTATTGCACAATTGGTTAGAGGGCAGTGAGGGCTGCTGACCTGCAGGCCCCTTGGCATCATTACTGGGGCACAGTGCTGTCCATCCATCCACAGAACAGATTAGGAAGTCATGTAGGGTGTACATGCTGAGCATTACCACACACACAAACTACTCTCAACCGGTCCTAAAAAAAAAAAAAAAAAAAACGCAGCTCTGACTGCATTCAAACTCTGACCAGTCCCTGAATTAAGGATTTGTCTTTTCTGTATTAAGAGTTTAATTACGCACGTAATTATACACACATAAATGTAATGAGAAGTTAATATCAAAGCACATCTCTAATCACACCTCAGACCTATCATTAGACTTAAGCATTGCTCAGACAGTTGTATGTGAGCCAAAACAGAGGTATGCTTTAGAGTTTTATTATTTTTTTGCACAGTATCAGTTCAAGTGATAAACAATATTAAATATAAGGCCATTAGCTGACGGGTTGATTTTAACTGTCAGTACACAATACAAATAGTGATTAGTACTTTCGCCTTGCACCTCCAGGTTCTGGGTTTGATTCCCGGTCCTCCGGTATGTGTGCATGGAGTTTGCATGTTCTCACTGTGCTTGGTGGGTTTCCTCCGGGTGCTCCGTTTAATTCCGCAGTCCAAAGACAAGCAGATTAGGCTAATTGGTGTTTCCAAATTGTCCGTAGTGAGTTTAAAAAATGGGAATAAATACAACGGTAATCACCACCGGCGTCTACGGTCTCGGACTACAGAGGTTCCTACTGTAGATGGATGGATAGATGGATGGTGCACATGTTCTAGATTCAGTGTTCCTACATCAAGTAAGTCATATTGAAGAAATAATAAGTGGGAAAGGCATGTTGTTAAATCTAGACAGTTTATTGATTAGCATGATCATTTATGACTATTCATCTACATATAGTATGCACTTTTTTTATTACTACATTTAGACAGCAAAAAAGAAACATGTGCTGTACTTTTTCACCCCCTCTGTATTTTCTATCCCTCATTTTTTTAGGCTTAAAGACAAGTGGTTAAAGGTGGCTCTTTAGATGCAAATGAAAATTCCCACCTTGAATTCCTTCTCAAGAAGAATCTGGCAAACTCTTGAGGCATGAATAGGGAGAATATTATCTGAGTAGATATGCATGCAGCTGTTGAACATAATATGCAATCTTTGAATATAGCCCACAGTGATCTTTTGTTTCCTCTCATGTTACAATGGAGATGATAGATCAATAGCTTTCTACCTACATCAGTTATATTTTTCTTGTGACTTTAAACAACAAGGCACCTATCAGTCTCTCATCTTTCTCACTGTTGAGGTCTGAATATCGACATCTCCCAAAGGGAACTAACCTATTGATCTGCCCTCGTCTTTTGAGACTGCTTGTGCTACATTACACTCTGTCCAAAGGTAATACCCCTGGGATATTAATTAAGATTTTATCCAGCACTGCATATAATCTGGTAGGAGGAAAAAGGATCTTAAAACATTTAGCCAGATCACTGTGTTGATGCATAAGTACGACACATTTAGCAAAGACTAAATGTGAATCCCTTTATTGTGATTTAGTTTTAGTTTAAGGCCAGTTCCTTAAAAGGCCAGGACGTTAAACTAAAGTTATTGAGTGAAGGCACACAAGGTGAACATTTGCATTATGGAAAGTCAACAGAGCATTTTAATACATTTCCGCAAGACAGACTTAATCCATAAATCCCTTCAAGAAGGACAGAATACTAACTGCATCTTCATCAAAACCAGTAAAGGTGACTCTTCCTAACATACAGAACCTTAGTATTCATGGTAATGGTCAATTATGGTTAATGGTTTGGCACTTTTAACAAGGGACACTGGCACAAATCAGACGGGATGTAGATTTAGATCCCTAATGAAAAAGCCAGAGGCAAAAGTGGCAAGGAAATCTCGCTGAGAAAGAGTGAGGAAGAAACCTCAGGAGGAACCAGACTCAAAAGGGAAGCCATCATCTTCTAGGCGACATTAGATAGTGGCATTATGATAATTACAGTATATTCATAGAGCAGAAACAGAAGCAGTATTACAGTTTTAAAAAACATATATGGTGATTGCTATGAGTGAATAATAGTCTTGCTATAAACACAAGACAGGTTCCGAACATGGCGAAAACCTAAATACGATTTCAGTAATAAAAATACAGTAGCTACAATTTATGTCACTGTATATATTCTCACTAGAGAGAAAAACTCTTGTTTTACTTATGGTGTCAAGTATTGTGTTCATGCTGAATGCAGAACTCTTATCTTTTCGTTTTCAGCAACTCCAACTCAAGGCCATTTCTTGTACATCTAATTGATAGCCTTTACACACTGCTGGCTCCCTATGTGCCAACTTCTTGAGCCCTTACAGCTGGATGGGCATCTGTAATACTTAGTCACTTGAGAGTTTTGCTGGAACACAATCAAAGGTGTAGCATTTCCTTAAATAAATATGGAGTTTTTAGAGGAGAGAGCCAATTTTTAGCCGATACCTAGAGGCAACAGCTTATTGAAGTTGGCTGAGGCAGAAACCCTGCAGAGCAGAAGGCAGCGAGAGCCACTATTAAACGCCAGCTGTGTTCCGACCAACACACCCCAGTCCACTGAGAGGAGAGATACTACAGTGGAGGCGAGACAAGCTCGTTTGAACAGCAAGCCGGGGAAGAGACTTTCAATTAAGAAAACTGTTTAAAATGTTTGGATCTGTCTTCACCGTATCTGTTCAATGCACGATCCCAAAAGCTCAGCTGAACGCCTGAAAGAAGTTGCTGGGAGCTGATTTGCGCAAACGAAAAGCGGCAGAAGAAGGGGAATTATCAGTTCCTTTAATCCCATGGTGTGTTGAGTTAGCACGGCAGGGTGCTGTATCTCAGCAGGCCACAATAAGAACCGGCTTTGACTGTCTCCTGGAACCCAAACCCAAATCTGAACATGACTTCTTTCCTTCGGTTTGTCTGGGAAACGAACATGAGAAAAGTTTTGTATTTAAAACATGCACTAGGACTTGAGGTAAATTTTACAGAGATCTTAAGACCTCTCCAGGAATAAAGTGTGACTATGTATCAATGTGATATATATTTCTCCATATGGAGCATAATTAAAGTTGATAAAAGCCAAGAAAGGATAGCTTTATGTACTGTGGGAGAATAGATGAAAGAATAAAAATAGGCTCTAATGTTCCTTTCTGTGCTCACGTTATTTTAATTGCACTGTGACCTTACGCAGTGACTCAGAGCACTGGAATCGTGTCTACATCATGGCTAGAAGACAGAAAGAGTGAATTAACTCTCGCAACCACACTTGAGTTCGTAAGGCAGTGCCGGACTGCTAGTGAATTTGTGGCTTAGGGACAAGAATCCATCATCAAAGACCAATTAAATTGTAAGTACGGGTAATAACACTTGAGTAGGGAACATCCTTGGCATAATCACAATTCTTCCCAACCCACCACAAAGGCTTGCCTCTAGGGGTGTGGTATTTCAAAATGGTGAAAGGTTAGAAATCTTCCCACAGACTCGCACTCGGCCACTGATGAGCACAGCGCTGGAGGGAGGTGCTTTCTGTACAATGGACATACATTATAATTAGAATCACTGTAGAGTGTGTTTATCTTCAGTGGAGGTGTACTGTATCTCTACAGTACATCGTACGGACTACTGTACTGATGATTTAATATGTATTAATATAAACAATTAATTCAGAGAAAGCATGAGAGAGAGAAAAAAGTGTGAAAGAGAGAGAAAGAAAAAAAAAGGAAAGAGAGATACAGAGAACACTGTGAAAACGTTGCACAGTGATTGATTAGAAATACAGCCCCTGCTCAGAGAGGTCTGATAGCGGCCTTGAGAAAGAGACTGATTGAGGACGTAATTCTGAACGGAGGAGATTTCATGGTTAGGAGCATGAAACTGAAGGCAAGATGGATGGCAGGCCAGAAATTAGGAATTACTAAGAGAGGCACAGTCTCTTCTTCCAGGAGCCCCAAACAGCAAACAAACCATTGTTGTGTAAGCAACGATTCTCCTAGTGCTCGCTCAATTAAGTGGTGACTCATGCAAATGCACAGGAGGCAAGACACAAAGTGGAGAGTGCAATATTTTAGACTGGATGGATCTATTGACACTGCTAGTGAGTTCTAGAAACACTCGGCATTGTGCGAGAGAACATAATCAGGACAAGACGCAAACAGACAGGCCAAGGTCTGGAGCATTAGCCAAGTGTTTCTGATTGAGTGAACTGAATGATACTGCTTTTAGCATAATATGTGGTTCCTTTTACTGAAGATATCCCGGAATGGACGAGATAAACTGGAAAATTGCTCAAGAAAATGCACAGCCTTAACCAAAGACGGAAAAGCCTTTTAAAGAAGTACAGGCACCAAGATGAAAACATAATGCATAATGTATGTGTTTTCTCATAAGCAGAAAATGAACTTCCCCCCTATTTTAAGTAACCGGTATTATTCCCCACCCTGTTTTTAAATACATACAGTTATAATTTACAGGTATTGTATTTTAACTTCAAACTCACAGGACTATTTAGCATATCTGGCTGCAATAGTACAGTTCATTATAGCAACACTCTGCGCATTAGTATTCAAAAGGAAAGCAGTTCCAAAGTGCGCAATGCATTTGTGCCACAGTCACCTGCCGCTGAAATGGTTGTGCAATCCCCCAGCAGAGATCTAATTATCAGATTGTTTCTCAGCACTCTTATCTGGAACACATAATGGCTTGAATGCTGAATTTAAACACAAGTATGCACTCTTATGCTCTGTCTGTGTGTGTGTGTGTGTGTGTGTGTGTGTGTGTGTGTGTGTGTGTGTGTGTGGGTGAGTGTGTATGTGCTCATGCATGTATGGGTCCAGCTATCATACCTTTCCACATTATCGAGGTTGCCTGCCACCCCGAGTCCTCCGATGGTGTACAGCTTGCCATCATAGACCAGGCTATTGTGGCGACAACGTGGGACTGTCATCCGGGACACCAGGTTCCAATTATCCAGCAGGGACATGTAGCACCACACGTCTGGCAGCATGACTCCCGACTCCATTCCACCTGAAGAAAAACCCAAACACAAATGACTGCTCAAGTCTCCGTTTGCACACTGCCTTTCACACACCTACTCTGCTTCATCTCTATAGCAGCGACTAAAGCACCGAACGTCAAGATTCTAGTGTCACATTTTTCCACCAAATGTTAAACATGAGGGGTTTTTTTTTCTTCACAGTAAAGTAAAAAAATAAATAAATAAATAAAAAAAATGAAGAAAACCACCAGTAAGAGAGCTTTTAAGTAGTGATAGATTTATGTATAGAGAAAGAATTCCGAATGTTTTAGCATGTCCTTTTAGCCAAAGGGGAGAGGACAGATGACATTGTCTTTCCCTCCCACTGAAATGATGGGTCAATTACACTCTCATCCAGAGAAGGCTCAAGGCACAGATCAATTTCCAGCTTGAATCTGAACAATACTGCATTGAGAAACATGGTTTTACTATTTAGGGGGCAAATGCAGACTGAGTCTAAAAGCATAAAATAGGTGGCAAGAAAATTCTGGGGGAAGAAAGTGGAAATACTGCCTCCACGACTTCTCACCAGGCTGCACTAAATATAAACGCTCTTACCCATGGGAGGCCCAAAACTGCAAATGACACACAGCCATTTTGATTACCTGACAGGTAGATATTATCCCCCGCTGAAATGACAGAGAAGAACTCGCGGTCGTAGAATGGCAGACTGGCCAGCGGGTACCACTTGTTGTTCTGGGGGTTGAAGCAAGTGACGGCTGTCAGTGAGCGCTGGTTCATACCGATGACCTGGCGCCCTCCTACCAGCACTATCACCTCAGCAACCCCTGCAGGAACAGAAATAGCAGAATAGCCTTTAAATAAATAAATCATTTTAAATAAATAAAAACTAGATAGATAAATAGATAGGATGAAGGGACCTAGTCTGTAGACAAAGACAGTTTTTGTTTACCTCAGATTTTACATCACAATTTTACTAATTTATAACTGAAATTTTTTAATGTATAGTTGTCATCTGGCAGAACAAGGTTTAGAGGAATTTCACCAAACCAATGTGAAAATTCAATAAAATTGGTATAGAGCTCATAAATATATTAAAATAATCTACATAGTCCAGTCACTCTAGTTTTATAACAAATAAGATCTAGTCTGGCCTTTGCATATCCTGTTTTAGGAAAAAGGGGCAAATACAGGTTCTGAAAAATGAATCCAACACACAAGTGCCAAAATGTGTACTCCCTCAATTGTCCACTAGGAGCTGACTCTAAAATTGAGTCATTCTCTAGAGACCCCCATGTTAAAATGCCCAACTATACAACAGAAATAAACATGTAACTCATAGATAAAAATTATATTAAGCAATAAAAGTATACATAATTAGGGGCGTGGCCGATTTGAGTTACAGCGGAATTGCGACCGCTGACTGGACGACGTGTAGGGAGGGTATGAATGATGGAGGTAAATCAAATGCGAAATAACATTAGCATATAAAGTAAAATTAGCCACCTTAGCATTTTATCTAAGTTAAAGCTTAGCTAGCTAGTTTTTTACTGAGGTAGGTAGGAGTGTTACAATCAACAGCCAGATCCACCCATATGCCCATTTTTGAATTTGGTGAAGTCAACTCCTGCCAAAATGGTGACGACAAGACATCCCACAGTCCCAAAACTGCTCTTCAGAAAACCTAAGAGTGATGTCCAGTTCTTTTTAGACACTCTATAGTTATGACACATTAAGTCATATTTATTATAATTATTTAGCTGAAGTCAGCTCACTGGATGAGAGACTACAGTCTTAACTCGGGTTAAAGACACTAGCTAAGAAAGGCGAGGGGTTTCCAAAGAGTTTTAAATAGTTATATTTTAATTTGATCAGCAAACTAAGGAAATTTTAAACATTTTATTCCCCAAAATCTTTTAAAGACAAATGGAGAACGGTGCTGATATTTGGTATATTATTAGACAGATGGTAAATAATTAAACTGGAATTAGTCTTCCAGGCATTCAATCATGTTAGTTACTTATTAGGAAAGTTTTAAACGTGAAAGTTTGTGTAATAGGACTTAGTAATTTTTAGTTTTATTTAATACATTTATTTAGTAAATTAATTTTACCTGAATACATTTGCTGTAAAACAAAAACTAAAAGCAATAACAAAATACCAGACAGCTTGTCCAGAAAAGCAGACAGTGAACGTTCAAGATCCTGACACACAAAATCAACTTTATACCACACATGATACTGGCTGGCTGACTGACTGTGCAGACAAACATTCCTTCCCTAAAAATACACACATACAGTATATACAACAGTATATATTTATTTAAGAAATGATAGAGAATTCACTTTTTGGAGAAAAAAATAAAACAAACTGAAAACAAACAAAAGATTCTTGTCTGCCAGCTTCAGGCTCAGTCAGTTTGATTGCCCAACATGTTTTTTTTTCCCTCCAAGTGTTTGGATTAAAATTCATGACATATATTCCTCCCACAAAACCAGAGAACTTTGGCCTTTCTCTGCAGAAAAACAAAATAAGATCAGTCTATGGCAGCAGAATAAAATAAAGTTAATGTGCACAAACTACAGGAGAAACTATCTAAAACAACATGACAGTGTAGCCAGTTATGTAGAGGCTATTTAAAATGCAAAGACGATTTCCCTTCAGTGGGATTCACTGCTGTTATATTATTCTTTCCATCATATTAATTCCCCAAAGAAATAAGCTCCTGGTTAGTATAGTGTAGCGAGGTATTGTATAGTTTATAAAGGTTTATGTAGTGCAAAATTAATTTCTGAAAAGCAGGCAATATTAAGCTTTAACATTAATGCAAAAAAAAGAAAAATTGCGAATTTACATAGTGTCTGTCTCCAAAGACTCAGTGTCACCTTAATTACCACTTTTATCTTCAAGTTTTGTTTGTCTGTACACATTTTTAAAATATACAGTGTCACTAAATCTGGACAGGTGAAAAAGACTAGAGCATGATTTTGCAATCTTTAAATGTCCAGTTTGAGTGAGCCTGTGAGCCTCTGACTCCTAGCTAAGAGGAGTGGAACCTGATATACTCCGCTGCTGCTGTAGTTCATCCACCTCAACGTTCAATAAGTTATGCATTCTGAGCCAAGATGCTTTTTTTTTTTTGCTCAACACTGTTGTAAAGATGTTTTACAGTAGCGTTCCTGTTGGTTTGGACCTTCTCTTCTGACCCCTGTCATCAAAAAGAATTTCCACCCACGGTATTGTCTGTACATTTTAGTGTCTCACAATATACTAAAATGTACAGTTTGAAACTGAACTAATAAAAATCTCAAACTGAAAATAGTCAAATGCATTCATTTGCCATTACGTGCATCGATTTTTTTTTTTTAGCACTCTTAAGTTTGATTTGTACATGCCCTAAAGGTATGTATGTATCTTTAAATGCACTGAGCTGGTACATAGGTAGCACAGAAAATGGCAAGCCTATGAGCAACTTTGACCAAACCCGAATTGCAGTGGCAAGATGATAGGTCAGATCATCTTCAGCATATGGGAATGCATAGCCCCAAACCTGTCAGAGTGCCCATGCTGACTCCTGTCCATTTTGAAAGCACCTACAATTTTGAAAGCACCTACAATTGGCATGTGAGTATTAGAACTAAACAATGGAACTAAAGAAGATGGTGGCTTGGACTGATGACTCATGTTTTATTTTTTACATCATGTCGATAGCCAGGAGCATGGAAGGTGCATTTTTTAGTAAGGGGATGGCACATGGATACATTATGGGAGCAAGGGAAGCAGTATGATCCTCTGGCCAGTAATCTGCTGGGAATCCTTGGGTTGTGGCATTCATGAGAAAGCTACGTACGTCAGGCTGTACGTCAGGCAGTGTGTGTGTGTGTGTGTGTGTGTGTGTGTGTGTGTGTGTGTGTGTGTGTGTGTGTGTGTGTGTGTGTGTGTGTGTGTTGAGCAAAAATAAACCATATAAAACACATTTACACCACATGTACAGTATACCAACACATTAGATTTGAAATGAAGCAATCATGATGGTGTTGAAGTGTAGAGTTTGAGCTTTAATTCAGGCAGCTTAAAAACAGTTAATTAATTAACATGAGAGAAAACACTGAATTAATTACAGGTACCTTTTTACAAAGTCATTCCGTTTTCACAGTCTCAAAAGTAATTGCACAGCTGACTGATAAGCAGAAGACTGCTTAAGTGGATGATCCCTGTCACAGGCATCACTGGGGGAAACACGTAGATCCAGTCGCAGTGAGAGAGAGAGATCAGGAAAGGGACACTTATGGCCAGCAGAGGGCGTCTCGGTCAGGGAGAACCAGGAAGTGCCATTGTAAGGAGGCTGAACACAACTCCACGTTAGTGAGACTGGTCCGTAATCCAATCTCGTAATCAAAAAACGTAAGCCGAGTTCAAAACCAGTACTGTAAATCCAATTGTGAGTGCAAATCCAGAAACAGTGGTCCGCTGTGATCGAAGTTCAAAGCCGATAACCCGTTAGCTTTAAATCCAGAAGAAGGCAGTCTCGGGGTCAAAACATGATCGACGTTCAAAGCCGGTACTCAAAATAGAGTGCAAGATCCGCAGCGCAAAGACAAAGAAGAACCCGATAAACAAGGCGAGGTTGTAACCAATAAACTATGGCAAAACAAACACGAGAATAAAGGCATAAACGGCACAATAATCTGCGACAAGTGGGTGTCTTGCATGCTTTAAATACGCAGGGTTGATTACTCCAAAGCGGCAACAGGTGAGCTCAAGCCGTGACTGAGGCGACAAAAAACAAGTGGCAGCGCGGTGCTGGAACGGGAGTGCCTTAGATTGCATACGGAGGAGCTTATTTTGTGGGCGAGATCCGGCATCTTGTGACAGAACCCCTCCGCCTACGAACGCCACTGGGCGTTCTAAAAGGGACCTCAGGATTGAACCAATGGAACTCTCTAATCAAAGATTTGTCGAGAATAAACCTGGCAGGTTTCCAGCTTCTTTCCTCAGGTCCGTACCCTTCCCAGTCCACTAGGTATTGTAACCCGCGTCCACGGCAGCGGGATCTGAGGAGCAGATCTGGTGGGGGGGGGGGGGTGTTGAGGTGAAGGGGACAATGGACAGGAGACCAGTCGTCGGATCTGGGAGACATGGAAGGTGGGGTTGATACGATGCATGGACAGAGAAAGCTTGACGGAGCAAGGGTAGATGACTAGAGAAATGGAGAAGGGTCCAATATACCTGAGAAACAATTTCCTTGACATGGTCTTTAGGGGTATGTCGCGTGTGGGCAGAATCACTCTGACCTACGCAGTATCTGGGGGCTGCAAAGTGTCGGAAAATGTTTACCGAGTGCAGCAGTTGAGAGCGGGCCTGTTGCCAAGTTCTCTTTTAGTGACGGAAAAAAAAGCATGGAAGTCGACGGTTAAGTCTCTTGGCTGATCTTAAATACTCCAAGTTTCTATGGCCTGTCTGTAAAAGTTGGCAAAACCCAAAAAACTTTGAAGATCCCACCTTGAAGATGGTACCGGCCAATCTATGACTACCTTTACTTTAGCTGGGTCCATCTGAATAACCGATGGTGATATGACCCAAGGAAGGAGGTGGAGTCGCGATGAAATTTGCATTTCTCAGCCTTGACGTAGAGCTTGGTCTTCATGAGCCTTTGTAAAACCTGACGGACATGGGACCAGTGCAAGATTTACAAAACAATTTCAGGAGATCGAGGTATTCGGCTGGGAAGTTCGAGAGGTTGGAGCAGTCCTCAATCGGAGAAGGTGGGGACCTTTTGGCAGCAGAGTGAAGACATGACAACAGACAGGAAGTACTCCAGTCCGAAACCGAATCAATGCGGAGATTGTGTAACTGTACCCATGAGACACCCAAGATGAGTGGAGCATGGGAGCTCTTAACAATCAGGAAAGAGATAATTTCTGAGTGGTTTCCTGAGAAGTGCTAAGTGACTGGTACTGTGCAGTGGGTGATGGGAGCCAGGAAACAACCATTGAGGGCCTGGACAGTGAGCGAGTGACTCGGAGGCATGGAGGAAAGCTTCACCAGTGAAGAGCATATTAGGTTTTGTTCGGCCCCAGAATCAAAACTGGACAGATGGTTGGGAAATTTTCTAAGATCTGGGAACCACGCCCCGTTGTCTTCTCTTCGTTGGTATTCCTCAGATTAGATACCAGTCCACCAGCATTAGATCAGGAGGGTTCTCCAGGGAGCTGATGAAGGCTGAGGGTGGCAGTGACCAGAGGTTCAGGCAATGCTCCTGCTGCCTGAGGCGCTTACAAGTGTCAATACGTGTTGCTAGATCGATGAAGTCTTGTAGATTGGATGGTGGTTCGCGCGCCGACAGCTCGTCTTTGACGTCCATGAGAGCCCATGAAGAAACGCATCAAAGAGAGCTTGATCAACCCGACCACATGAAGCTGCGAAAGTATGAAACTCTATGGCATAGTCATGAACAGATCGGGCCCCTTGGTGAAGAGCTAATATCTGGCCTGTCGCCAGACGCCCAATGGATGAGCGATATACCTTCTTATTTCGTCAGTGAGGGTCTTAAAAGTGAAGCAGCAGGGTGCTTGAGCGTCCCACAAGGCTGTTCAGGGTAGGTGTTAGGGTCCTGAGCGAGGGTGAGAGAGGGAGTATAGCCTTGGGCGGTGGGGTGTGTGTGTGTGGGGGTGGGGGGGGGAGGTGAGTGAGACCGCGTGAAATGTACTAAAAAGATTTCAGGAGATCGAGGTATTCAGCTGCTTCTAAGGAGCGAGGAGCCGGGGTGGGAGCTAGGGGGGCTTGCAGTTGCTGAATTTGAGTGGAAGAGAGTTCAGGGTCTCAGTTAATGTTTTAAGTAGACTGATGCTTTCCTGAATGTCACATTGATGTGACCTCAGGTGCTCTCCCTGACTTTCTAGTGCTGACTTCAAGTGGGCAAACTCCCTGGATCCATAATGGCCAGATCATACTGTAACTGCCGTCATTAGGGTGGAGACACACGTAGATCCAGTCGCAGAGAGAGAGAGAGAGATCAGGAAAAGGACATTTACGGCCAGCAGAGCACGTCTCGGTCAGGGAGAACCAGGAAGTACCGTTGTAAGGAGGCTCCAGACAACTACACATTAGTGAGTCCAATAACTGTGTGAATACAGTAATCCAATCTCAAAATAGAGTGCAAGATCCGCAGCGCGAAGACAAAGAAGAATCTGATAAACAAGGCGAGGTCGCAACCGATAAACTGTGGCAAAACAAATGAAAAAATAAAGGCATAAACAACACAATAATCTGGCGACAAGTGAATGTCTTGCAGCACTTTAAATATGCAGGGCTGATTAATTCAAAGGGGCAATAGGTGAACTAGAGCTGTGACTGAGGCGGCAAAAAACAAGTGGCAGCGCGGAGCCATAACGGGAGTGCAAAAGAAAAAAGCATCTTTTTGTATTTTATTTTGTATTATTATTATTTTTATTATTATTATGTATTGTTTTTCTTCTGTATTTATACTCTGTACTTTCTCTATTTTATATCTGTACAGTTCTTTGCCGCTGTAACAAAGAAATTTTCCCACTGTGGGACGAATAAAGACATAAAGACATTTTTGTTAAAGGTCTTATCTTATCTTAATACCTAGCCAAGTCAAAAACACACTGGAGAAGGGGGGCGTATCATTGACAAAATATAAAATTAAAAGACACCTTCATGAATATAAATACACAGTGTTTACCTCAATATGAAACCAGTGGTAATCCTTAAACAGCCCCAATTATGCTTTTACAAATATGATCTTAAAAATCATATTTACAAATATGTGATCATAAACTATCTGCCCTATCTGTGACGCTGACAGTGCACGATGAATGAAGTTTTTGTCTATTAAAAAAAAAGAGTCGTCTCATATTTGCCTAAACGAGTCGTTAGCAATTCTATTTTTACTCTGTTACAGATCCACGTCACTCCGTGACATATTCGCATAATGTCCGCCCACGTTCTACGTCATGAACAACTTGCCCGCACACGTTCTATGTTGCGAACAACTTTCCCTCCCACGTTCTATGTCATGAACAACTTGCCTGTCATATTACAATTAATGTTACCACACTTTTGTTAATGTGACCGAGCATTCATGCCGGGTTCGCTTAAACACTTTGTAATATTAAATAAACAATAAAAAACGAGAGTAGTTTCTATCGCAAGCCCCGAGGGGGAAAATGGCGAACTGTAAGGGCACAGAGCATGCGCGCTTCGCGCATCACACACACGCGAAGTGTAAGGGCACGGAGCATGCGCACTTCGCGCATCACACATTCGCGAAGTGCGCATGCCCCATGCCCCGAGGGGAAAATGCATGAGTTGCAATGGTGGACCAGCACTGGTGTTATTTGTTTGGGCGAGAGAAGGAGAGATTGCTGTGGATCATTTTCTTTCAAAGATTTTTCAACCGGATTATCTTTGACTGGACATATTCCCCAGACTACTCACCCTCCGTCATCGGCCACCCGGACTTCATTAACCCCGGTGAGACCGAACCATATTTGGTATACTCCTCTAACACATATAATAAACATGGACTTCGGACATTTTCCACTCACTCGTGTTCACATTTTTCGTTTTCCGACACACGCTGTAGCAGTAGACCAATCACAACGGGCCATGCCATCTGACCAATCACAGCAGTGAGGGCTCACGGAAAGGAGGGGTTTAGACAGACTGAATCTTTGAACTGCTTCACACGAGTCGTTTACGAATCATTTAGAAATGGGGTAAAATTAAATAAATTTTTGGAGAAAACTAAATTGTTTTTTGACCTTGCATACATGTAAACCTGTTTTAAGAGACACATTAAGAAATATTAGCAACCTTTAAAAGGGCATAATAGGACCCCTTTAAGAACAAAAAGGCCAGATTAGAGGTTACTAAAAATCCTGCTTTGTTCTAAAAAATGTTTTTTAACAGATTAACTTGTACTAGAATGACTGGAAGAGAAAATATGTAAATGAAAAGATACAGTGCAATCCAAAGAATAACACATCATCTGTTAAACATCGTGGTACAGTAGCAGTGTTATGGCATGGGTATGAATTTGCTGCCAATGAAACTAGGTTAGTGGTGTTTATTGGTGATGTGACTGCAGATAACGGTAGCAGGATCAATTTTGAAGTCTATAGTCTATATACTTTCTGCTCAGACGTCAACCCAACTAAGTATGGGTTTTATTTATTGAAGATGAAGCTGAAAAACAAGCAGCAACTGAAAGCAGCTGTAGTACAGTATAGGAGGAAATTCAGCATTTTGCTGAATGGGGTTATCTATGGGTTCCAAACTTTAAGAAGACATTGACTGCTTAAGATTTGCATTTAAGTAATAAAATAAAAACCCTTATGTTTACAGTTATTTTAGTTTGTTCAGTTACTTTTGAGCCTGTGAAAAAGGAGGAACTCTGGATTTTTATTTGTATAGCTTGTATATAGTGCACCTTGGGCTTTTACAGTATATTTACAGTGCAGCATTTGGCAGATGCCCTTATCCAGAGCGACTTAAAATTTTTTTTATACTGTATGTCATTATACTTCCCCTAGGTTTGGGGGACTTCTAAGACAAGGTCCCAACAGAGGCAACGTGGTGGTTCTGGAATTTGAACCTGGGACCTTGTGATCAGCAGGCCAACACTTTAACCACTAAGCTAACAATAGACATTGGCACAAATAAGCTTTAGTTACAACTAGATATAGAATTAGATCACTAGATCATTAGATCAAGTCATAGGTGACCAAGAAATCTGCCCCAAAGTGATATTCGGAAAAATAATGCATACTGTTCTAGAAGAGAAAATACAAACAATGTCTACAAGTGTTGTAAAGATATTCAGCATGAGCATGTTGTAAATAGGACACAATGACCAATTGTTTCTTAAGGATGAATAAATAAATAATATTTACAGTAGAGAATATACAGAGAATGCAATACTAATCTGACCCATGAGTCAGTCAGAACACACTAATATACTGTAGAGATCAAGGCCTGTGCTCTGTGGCCTTGTGACAGGTTCCTGAGCTCCTGCTGTGAGAAAAAACGCACCATGCCTTAGTCTCTCCCAGTGAAAACCCCAATGAGACAGGTATTAGGAACGGGCCACTGCTGATTGAAGTGGATTAGTTCATGCTTTAAAGAGATCCAGTAGTCAGCTATGAAATGAAGTGAGTATTCTGATAATCATAGCATAGAGTTACAGCATGTAGTCTGTGGTCAAAAAGTTCAAGCAGGTAAATTCATTTAGTTTTGCTACACTTCACAACCTACAAATTACTTTCAAAATTCAAGCAGCCTCACACGGTAAGTGTGTTAATATTTCGTATTCCACAGTCAATGAAAGATAGTTTAAAGGAAGAGAACAGTGCATTTTTCTTATAAATAAATGTGAAACTTATTTGTAGATGCATGAGCAGGTGGAGACTGGAACATTCAAAATGGAAATCTGGTTTCACACAGCAGAGTGCTGTGAAGGTACACATCAGTGAAATTTACTGACTTGCTAAAGCTCAGTAATAAGAGGTGCAGGTGCTGCAACACCCACTGTTGACACTCTCTTTGGCAAGGACATGAAGCTGCTGTGGCTGGACTCCAGACACAGTGTTTCACTGCATTTGCATGGGGTGCTGTTACAGATGAACATGATCTTTCAGCTTTACTGCTCTATCAAAATATCACTTAGTTGGGCCCGGAATAAAATAACACATCGCAGGCAACAAACTGAAATGTACATTAACAGCTTTATTTCTAGGGGTATTGTTTGTCTACTGCTATTGAGAAGTGGCAAAATCATGTGCATACATGCAATGAAACCCAAATATGATTTTAATATATGTGTTGAAATGCCATCTTTGTTCTCCCTCTTTATGGAACCTTCTAGGTATTTGAATTTTGGCATTGATGGCAGCTGTATGTCAGCCGTTACTGATCAGATGTTTCAATGTTCAAACCCCAGCACCAACACACTCCCACAAAAGTACCTACTGTACATTCTAGTTAAAGTTCAGCTTCATTCTTCATTCAGACTCTATCAGAAAAGCATGAACATTACCTAAAAATGTACTTACAATGTAAATGTAAAATTAGATGATCGATTCATATATTTATTTAAATTCCTGTACTATTGTACAGATGGACCAAGAGACATTAGCTAAAGCTCATTAATATCTAAAAATATATAATATATTAGGGTTATAAATTATATTGTGTGTGTATATATATGTGTATGTATGTATGTATGTATATATATATATATATATATATATATATATACTGTATACACATATAAAAGTCAAAAGTATGATGTGAAGGAAAAAAAAGTAATTGCACTTTGTTACCTTCTAGCTCTGCTATGATGTTTCTTAGATGGAAGGAAGCAGTTACCTGCAGAGAGTCGCGGGCGTGTTCTGGGTGTCTGCATCTCCTGTCGGGCATGTGGTAGCATGTGGTAGCGCTTGGCCTCATTAACCAGGTCTCGGCATGGCTCTGAGCACTTGATCAGCTCCTCGTTGTCTACCACATTCAGTAGGTAGCTGGGGTGGATAAAGGGCAGGCGCACTACAGCCAGCAGCTCTGACATATGCTGATAAAGAAAAAAAAAAAAGGATTTCAGCCAAAAATGCATTTCGACAACATAATCACCCATTACCCATCATCTTGGTGAAGAAAAAAAACACCAATCAACACATCCTAAAAAGAGTCAAAGACTGTCCATTTGCATATGAGTAAAGATCTGAGCCATTATGAATAGATTATGCTTTCAAAAGCAATCGCTCACAGTGACAGTCCAACGGATAAAGAGCCCAGAGTGGGTCCAGGCTTGCCATTATATTCACATAATAAACTTCAACACCAATTACTCAGTAATCAAAAATACCATCAGAGTGTGCCAGCTTTATGTGGCAGTAGCCAGGTGATAATAAGAAGGCATAACAGAGTAATGAACAGGTGGTGAATATTTCGAAAACCAAAAGTCAGCAAAGGAAGGAGAGTTGCCATGGTGAACGATCCCATCACCTAATGCCTCTTTTTTCCACTATATCTCCATCGAGGCCTTTGTTCAAATCAGCGGAACTTGTAAACACAATGCAACATGCCCAACAGCTGGTGAGGCTGTTTAATGCCTTTCCTCCTCCTCTACCCACTCTCGGGGGCGCAGGATTTCAAAAGCAAACTTGCCAAGCACATTATAAGACACAATGTTGGTCCACCAGAGGTGTAGCACCAAAAATAACTCTAACACAGAAATTGGCCATCAACACATATTCTCATTCAGATGCACAGAGAGACTAGTCTAAATCAGGAGCTATAAAGGTCAGAGATGTGGGTGTGCTGATGGCATTTCCATGCAGTCCCAGGTGAGAATACTCTTGAGGAATATTTGCACCATCATGTTGAGATAGTTTATCTACCTAGCGTTTTAGGAAGTAAGGTTTAACATCACCATTCACTGCATTTCATTCATGCGTGTAATCTCAGTGTTGGGGGGGAAAAAAAATTAAGAATGTATTTTTTAACCACATTTGCAGGCAGTGTACCTGAAAAGAAATCCCTCTGGATTACAACCATTCTCTCCTCTGCTAAAGCAATCATGGCTTATCGACTGTATGATTTAAGAATCAGAACGCAGCTCTGCTTCTGCTTGGGCTTGAGCTGCTCTGCAATAATGTCATGGCAAGAGGGAGCTGGCTTATAGAACCATCTATGAAATATGGAACTGCTGTGCTGCAAAAGAAATTTCGCTTTATTTTGCATTGAGAGATGATGGCTATGATTCAGTGAACTGCATTAAGTGAGTTATATTGAAATTACCGAAGGCATGTAGACTCGTGTGGCAAAGCTCAGAAATGCAGTGATTGCTGTGTGCCCTTGCAAATCTGTTTACAATAAGACTTCAATAACAAACTCCTGGGCATTCAGTATGCTACACCTGTTTGCAGTAAAAGTGCACTGGTAACATGCTTTATAGGTGTTCTGCAGTGCTAAGAGCTACATCAGAGTCTCCATTAAGAGCTGAGTGTATTTTAGCTGTTTGTTGTAGTGCTTAACAACATGCTGTTATCTAAGACAGTGTCTTGCTGCAAACTCCAGGTGCACCGCTTCTACATTAGAGTTTCGATCCAACACAAGTCTTGCCTTGTGAGATTAGCTGCTACTTTCTTTTTCAGTGATTTAAAGAACCATTTTCTCATGTCCTTTTCTATCACCAGAGGACATATCAGATCTAATCTGCTAGGGCAGAGCTTAGCTGAAATGTTTCTTCACATTTTTGGTCGATATAATATAATATAATATAATATAATATAATATAATATAAATTTAATATAACATAATATAATATATAATACACAATACACATCATATCACATCACATCACACCACAGCTCCAGGGTCCCTGCTTCAATCCTGAGCTTGGGTTACTATCAGGGTGTAGTTTCTTCCTGTATATATATATATATATATATACAGTGGTGTGAAAAACTATTTGCCCCCCTCCTGATTTCTTATTCTTTTGCATGTTTGTCACACAAAATGTTTCTGATCATCAAACACATTTAACTATTAGTCAAAGATAACACAAGTAAACACAAAATGCAGTTTTTAAATGAGGGATTTTATTATTTAGGGAGAAAAAAATCCTAACCTACATGGTCCTGTGTGAAAAAGTAATTGCCCCCTGAACCTAATAACTTATTGGGCCACCCTTAGCAGCAATAACTGCAATCAAGCGTTTGTGATAACTTGCAACGAGTCTTTTACAGCGCTCTGGAGGAATTTTGGCCCACTCATCTTTGCAGAATTGTTGTAATTCAGCTTTATTTGAGGGTTTTCTAGCATGAACCGCCTTTTTAAGGTCATGCCACAACATCTCAATAGGATTCAGGTCAGGACTTTGACTAGGCCACTCCAAAGTCTTCATTTTGTTTTTCTTCAGCCATTCAGAGGTGGATTTGCTGGTGTGTTTTGGGTCATTGTACTGCTGCAGCACCCAAGATCGCTTCAGCTTGAGTTGACGAACAGATGGCCGGACATTCTCCTTCAGGATTTTTTGGTAGACAGTAGAATTCATGGTTCCATCTATCACAGCAAGCCTTCCAGGTCCTGAAGCAGCAAAACAACCCCAGACCATCACACTACCACCACCATATCTTACTGTTGGTATGATGTTCTTTTTCTGGAATGCTGTGTTACTTTTACGCCAGATGTAACGGGACACGCACCTTCCAAAAAGTTCAACTTTTGTCTCGTCGGTCCACAAGGTATTTTCCCAAAAGTCTTGGCAATCATTGAGATGTTATTTAGCAAAATTGAGATGAGCCTTAATGTTCTTTTTGCTTAAAAGTGGTTTGCGCCTTGGAAATCTGCCATGCAGGCCGTTTTTGCCCAGTCTCTTTCTTATGGTGGAGTCGTGAACACTGACCTTAATTGAGGCAAGTGAGGCCTGCAGTTCTTTAGATGTTGTCCTGGGGTCTTTTGTGGCCTCTCGGATGAGTCTTCTCTGCGCTCTTGGGGTAATTTTGGTCGGCCGGCCATTCCTGGGAAGGTTCACCACTGTTCCATGTTTTTGCCATTTGTGGATAATGGCTCTCACTGTGGTTCGCTGGAGTCCCAAAGCTTTAGAAATGGCTTTATAACCTTTACCAGACTGATAGATCTCAATTACTTTTGTTCCTGAATTTCTTTGGATCTTGGCATGATGTCTAGCTTTTGAGGTGCTTTTGGTCTACTTGTCTGTGTCAGGTAGCTCCTATTGAAGTGATTTCTTGATTGAAACAGGTGTGGCAGTAATCAGGCCTGGGGGTGACTACAGAAATTGAACTCAGGTGTGATAAACCACAGTTAAGTTATTTTTTAACAAGGGGGGCAATCACTTTTTCACACAGGGCCATGTAGATTTGGAGTTTTTTTAATCCCTTAATAACGTAAACCTTCATTTAAAAACTGCATTTTGTGTTCAATTATGTTATCTTTGACTAACAGTTAACGGTTTTTGATGAGCAGAAACATTTAAGTGTGACAAACATGCAAAAGAATAAGAAATCAGGAAGGGGGCAAATAGTTTTTCACACCACTGTATATATATGTGTGTGTGTGTGTGTGTGTGGGTCTCCTCTAGCTTCTCTGGTTTGCTATCACCTCTTAAAGACATGCCAGGTAGATTGACTGCAATACTGTACATTGCTTCTGTGTGACCGTGTCTGTGCATTTTGTTCTGTGATACACTGGAGTTCCATCCAGGGTATATTCCCATTTTTACCCAACCTTCCTGGGATGCATTTCATTTCCAGAGCTACTCTGAGCAAGGGGTTACTAAAGATGAATAATGCAATTTAATGGAATTACAGATGGCTCAAAAGCACTTTTTGATTTCCTATAGCAATATCTTAAGTTTCAGTCAATATTGATACCCATCTGATATTGTTTCCTATGAGTCACCGTTAAGTGCTTAAAAAAATCTAACATGCTGTAAATATGACGATGAAAATTTTTTTTTTAAATAAATAAATAAAAGCACAATCGAGACTGTAAACATAATGCTTCCAGTTTAAAATAATTAAATGTATTGTTTTATAAAAAATTTCAGGTTTTATATTTCATAATTATTTGATAGTATTGGTCTAATTCCAATAGTGGATCAATGCAATGTATAATTATGATACATCATATCATATATCGTATCATATCATATCACACATTGTGTCTGTGGATCTGACTTGTTCTGTCCAGCACAGATGCTTGAACAGGTTAAATCAAGATCTTTGTCATGTTCCTCAAACCACTCCTGAACAATTTCTGCAGTATGGTACGCGCAATATTCTGCTGAAAAATACCACAGCCATTAAGGAACACTATTGCCAGGAAGAGATGTACTTTGTCAACAAATGTTTAAGTAGGTGGTACGTGTCAAAGTAACACAACATGAATGCCAAGGACCTACTGTATGGTCTACCAGCAGAACATTGCCGTGAGCATCACACTGGCTCTGCCGGCTTGCCTTCTTCCCATAGAGCATCCTCATTCCATCTCTTCCTCAGGTAAGTCATGTATACACACACCCAGCGGTGCACATGATATAAAAGACTAGGCCATCTTCTTCCATTGCTCCATGGTCCAGTTTGATGCTCATGTGCCCATTCCAGGCACTTTTTGCGGTAAACAGGGGTCAATATGGTCACTCTGATTGGTCTGTGACTACACAGCCATATATGAGGCAAGCTGAAATGAACTGTATGTTTGAACCCCATGCAAATCAACAAGCCTTGGTCTGATGGTGGACTATCCCAGAGACAAATAGGTAGGAATCTTGAAATACCCTTCTACAGAGTTTGATTTAAAAAAAAAAAGAATGAAACATTAAGGCCTTGTTCACACGGGCGTTAAATTTTTGGATAAACGAACGAGCTCTGAACGTCCTATAAGTTTATGTTGCGTTTTGTAGTGCCGCTCGATTGACCTCTACACTGGGGTTCGTTTGTCTCTGTCTAACGACCCAAAGCCCAAATTGTAGTTTGTGTGTTTAACCTGTGGGGGGCAGTGTGTCGGGAACTGGATATGAAAGCCCTTGTCATTTTATTTGAGGTGCCTCCTTTTAATATGGATCTGTTTGCAATATTAGACATTAATCTTATTGTTTTAAAAATTCTAATTAAATTATTATATTTTTATATAATATATTAAAATATTTTTCAAAATAATACGGCGACGTAGGGAGAGAAAAAAATCGCCGCCGCTACTGGGTTCACCCTCCGACTGCACAACGTCAGATTAAAGGAAGTTTTTTGTAGTTTATGAAGAAATGCGAACATTTCCGCGCAAGTTTAATTTTTTAAGCATTTTATTTTTGCCCTTTTTCCGCATTTCCCTCTGTATAGCATGTAGGATCATGGGATATATCCGGTCCTCCGCAGCGTAAAATGGACGCAGAGAAAACGAACTAGACGCGGTTTCCGTGCGTTCGTTGGGATTTGAACACCAAGAAAAAGCTGCATGCAACGTTTTTTTTAACACCGTATAAACACGCAGCCGGACAAACGCACGTCACTAAAGCCCGTGTGAACACTGTCATTGGCTCCTAGAAAACCCTCTGCGCTTCATCCGCAGTCACCGGACACTACGAACGGCAGAAAAACGGTCCATTTTAACGCCCGTGTGAACAAGGCCTTACAGTCATGAGTCTAACCGCCCTGGGCCTTCTGAGTCATTCCATTTTATTTGAAGATCTGTTTAGAAGAACCCTCTAATTCTATCCTTAGGTGAGATGTTGCTCTTATAGCCACTAAAATCAGCACAGTCTTAATGAAGCATTATCATATAATTTAATATTTCAATTAGCATGCATTTTCACATTGCATTTGTGGACATGAGACTACTTAACAGAACAAATATTACAATATTACGCTTTATACCCATAACTTATAGTTAATATTATTTGTTAAAATATAGTAATGATAAATATACAGCAGGTCGCGCCTGACCCAAATCAATGAGAAAAAAAAGAGTTCGTTTAGCAAAAAAACCATGGACCATCCCTTTAATGAGCAGTTCAAGTATTTTATTTTAAAGGCATGTTCCTGACACAAGAATAATCTGCTGTAATATTTTATTTCATGGCCAGATATGCTCTCTGTGTTTCCATTATTATCTTCAAGTGGAATAAGAAATTGCAATCCCCAGGGCAAGCCACAACAAGGCAGAATCAAATTTGTGATGGTTATTCCACAGCTTGTAGATATAAAATGTATCTATCTAAGCCATAAATCATGAGGTCGGATTGCTCTCCAAGCAACTCTGAAGACTGATCATAATAGAAGGCTAGGATTCATCGAGCTCTCCTTATATTTTTCACTGCTCCAGGGCAGGACTGTAAGAGATAATAGAGGCATGGAAAAGATAGACACAAACACGAATAATTTGTGCATAAACACACGTTTGCACACAAACCACAAATATAAACAGTTCTAAACACCCACACAGGGAAAAAAAAGAGCATGGCTTAGAAGTGTGAACAGGATAATCAGTTCGCAAAACATTACTGAGGTGAGAAGAGTGATGGAGAGGAGACAGATTAAATATGTCCATGATACACTTTACTTCCCATGGGATAAATGGAAATGTGCGTTCCAGAGTCAACAGTGCCATCATCATAGACGGTGTCATTTCCATAAAAACACCTGTGAGCTCATACAGACGATTCATATTAAACAGCGGCCACGACTTCACTGTGAAAAATGACCCACTACAACGGGTTCGATTACAGCGCTCCCTGATTGCATCTTGTCAAAGCCTAGTGAGAGCGCTGGGGGGTTTAGTGTGGAGTGTCTCGAGAGACTGGGAACAGAGGCTACGGAGAAAACAAAATCAATAGGTTGGAAATGCTCAAAGAAGGGATGACTTCATAGCCTATAAACATGCCTCTTAAAAACCTGCATTATGCCATAGCTTCATTGCAACTGCCAGCTTTCCATGATTGAGAAGCCATCAGGTTTGGAACGGCGGCCCCTTTCTGCTTTTTAACAGAACACTACGCTTATTCTCTGCCACTGGCTCTGATCAGTCAGAGAGTAAAACAGACAATTACAGAGATCTACGCCTGGCCTGCAGCACGAGACAGCAATTTCAGCTTAGGACTGTCATGATAATTCACCATCAAGCTCCATTCAAACGGAAGATGTAACACAAATGCCTGAATTTCCGCTCAATTTGCCATAGGCACCAAACTGCACAAATAAAGGTCTCAAAGCGTTGGCATGAGTAATTCGGATAATAATCCAGCATGTACTAATAGACGACCTAAGTAGGGCATTATTTCATTAAACACACACAGCTCCAGCATCAGAAGCTAATATGCAACAGATAATTATATGCAAGATAATTGTGTGTACATCAAATTGTGACTTGATGTTCTTATTTGTTCAGTGAAGTACAGGACTGAAAAATCTCAATAAATAAATAAAGTTAATATGTGCAATATATATATATATATATATATATATATAATTTTTTTTTTTTAATTTTTTTTTTACTATCATCAAAAATGGTTAGAAATGTTTTCATAAAGCTGACTGGAAATCAAATTACACTTCAAAATGGTCTAACACATCAACAGAGGGAAGAAAGTAAAAGCAGCCCTGGGTCTCAGATCATAATGCACTGAGGGATCAAAGAGTTTTGAGTGAGAAGTTGTACATCTAGACAGTCTAGACACACAATAACCCAGAGCACCTGGACACACATGACTGTGTATTCAGTGTAGATAAGTGATGTGTGCACACACACACACACGTATATATACTTTTCTTTTCACTGATGCAATTAAATCTATCTCTTTCTCTCTTTTTTTTTTTTTTTTTTGCCTTTTGGGCAAACCACAACCACATAGACGCGCAGACACATACAGTACTGCATTGCTGCCAAATTAAAGTGTCATCATATGGGGCTCTACGATTTGGTTAATTACACAATGTAAGCTATTATCTAGATAAATCTAATTTCTTTTTTGAAAGCATGCTACAGAAATGTCATATGTACAGCGCCTAGGGATTCAGAAGTGTATTGATTGGCCAAATAATTTTTCTTCAGTGACCTATTACTTACTCTCGTATAAATCTGTCTTAGAGAAAAAAGCCTGTACTCTGCACTCTTTTGTTACAGTCCAGGCAAGATAAATCTACATAGTTGGCAGAGTAAAACAAAGCACCTAGGAGATGCCGTAGACTGCTTTCTGATGAATATACCAGTCTGCAAAAAAAAAAAAGAAAAGAAAAAAAAATAACAGAGATGTGAGAAACTGTGAATAAACTAGAGTCTTTTGAGTTCTGGGTGGGTGTTATGTTGGATTTGTGATTTTACAGGTTGAGCCTCATAGGAGAAAAGTGAGGTATCAGACCTCTGAACTTCGGCTAAATTCAGATTGATTTCCTTTTCCAGACTGTTGTTCGGCAGCGGCTGTCTTGGCCCAAATAAACATCAGTCCATTACATCACTATTGCTTCCTTTTCATGCCATCAGATCCAGTTTCACAGCAAGGTTCAACGCGCCCCGAGCACTGTGCTCAATTGGCTGTCAGACTTCCTTGGTGGCTGATAATGCACATTTGCAGTTTTCAGTTATATTCTAACACATTACCTTGGACAAAGTGACATTAGGCTGTAATGTAATTCGACCAAGACAAACTCATTTCACCGACTACAAATGAAATGAAAATGAAAGAAGCTAAAACAGCATGTGCATAAAAACTTGTTGACAAGCTCTGTTTGCAATTCAGAATGCCTGGAGTATTGTTCATATGCAGCAAATTACATGTGACAGCTTTACAACTCTCATGGCTCTGAGCAAAAAGAGAAATGTTTTACATTATTTTAAAATGATACCACAGAGACCATGTCTATACCTGACATAGGCAGAATGACAGCTCTTTTTGCCTTTGAAGGAAGACGCTAGGATTTTAATTTAATCTTTATTCGGAGCGTAGCGTATGAGCAATTGCCATAAACAAAAATTTGTCTGTAGTCAGACCATTTATCCTTTTATTTGATACTTGCATATAGTCAAAAGCTGAACTACTATTGTTGTGGCAACCAGTAAACATTTTAAATATGCAATTATCTATCAAACATTCAAAGCAATAACAATTACATAACAACTGTGTAAGAGTACAATATCTATTATTATGTAGTTTTCTACATAATTTTGCATTGAAAAAATGCAACAATGTTGAAGTGTATAATTAACATTGTGGAAATCAGCATTGAATCAGTTATGCGTGTACTGGAACTGGACTGATTAAAAACCCAATCTGCGCATCCCATTAAGTTCAAATATATAGAGAGGATGATGGTCACACTAGTGTGTCGGCCTGAAAAGCTTAAGATAACCAGTAACCAACATGCATTACAGTACATGTTATACAGTTACACGGCCCCACAGTTAAAACAAGCTCTTCAATAGCCTTTAAACAAGACAAAATGCCACAGAAATCAGGCATTTCTGCTGACTTCATGACTCTATTTCAGCTATGGAGCTCATTATGTTTCAGACATTATGTTTATTAAGTCAAAACCTTTGGATACATCTTGTTTACAATATTATTCCACTGTTCCCATCAAATTTTAATTTGATTTAGTTTTAGACAGAAAAAAAATACATATTGTTTTGCAATGTTAACTGTCAGTCATAATTCAATCTCTTCATAAAAAAATTAATTAAATCGTGCAGCCTATATTCAAAATTTAATCAACTCATGACCCGAGTACACTGTAGCATCAGAATTATTATTTTTTATTTGAATTCTTTAATCATAGCTTTGACAGTAGTTATAAATAATACATAAATAATAGGTTTAAATGCGTTATGTTTCTATAGTATCAGCTCATTCACAGGAGCTTGTATGACAGAAGCTTCATATATTCTATTTTTAATAATACGTTGTTGTTTTTTTTAAATAGGTTTAATGAAGAAAATAATTGTTCATTTGAATTTTTTTTTTTTTTTAATAAAACCCTTTTATTTTCAAGTGTCAGGACTTTGTAACAGTCAAACTGGTTTGTAAATGTTTATACTGTTTACAGCTGTTATAATGTACTGTACAAGAGTGTGCCAACACAAACTAAATAGTTTTTTTTTAATGTGGTGGAACATCTTGCAGATGCAGTTACACTAAACAGAAGTGGTTTCATACCTTACCTGCTGTATTTTTATATAGCAGTATGGTCCATCCTAATATTCAGATCGTAACTGTGGGACTATAATGTTTACATGGGAGATACTATTCTTGAATAAGCTTAATTTTCACATGAATGGAAATGTAATAAAAATAATGTTTTGCATAAAATGTCCCATCATTTGCCCTAAGAATTTGGAGTTCATAATAAATTACGTTCTGTTCACAGTACCGTGTACTGTGTTATCTGCAGTAATCATACAGTATGATGGACTGGAGATACTGACAACTGAGGTATTAAACAAGAATGGCTAGCTGGGTTTAATTTGACTATATCATGTATAACAACTACGAATACTCCTAATTCTAGTTTAACAAAATGTAACTGTTCCAATTCATATTTTTCTTTTTAAAGTGCACCTGGAAGTTTTAAGTGGTCATTTATGACTTCTTTGTTCACTGAGGTATGAATATAAAGTGACATAAGACAGCAAATAAAGGCACTGTCTATTTATTATTAAAAAGAACTACAGGCCTGAATAGGTCCAAATCCACTATAAGAACATTAAATGAGACATTTTAAATAATCTGAACTGTAATAAACATGCATTTTACCCACACTGTGATTAGGGATATTTAGAGATGGACCAAAGGACCAGAGTTAGAGATTCGCAGACTGTGGTATCTTTTGAGGTAATCAAGTCTCCAAAACTATGAAGACATCACCTGCATGCAAACACACTGCAGTATTTGGAAGCACACTAGAAGAACATTTTGCCAGGTTTCTGGAAATGTGACTACAGCCAGAGTCCATGATCGAATGCAACACGGGTAGTAAAACCCTGAAGATATGTTTGAGTTTAAAAAAGATGAATGGTTATACAGAATAAAAAAGTTAATCACCTTTGTTATGCATGCTGAGTGTCTGTGATGTTATGGAGCGGTTTTTCATCCAGATTCCCTTAGAAACTTGTTAGGATAAATGTCACCATAGACCATGAAATGATTTTAATAGTTATTAAATAACCATCCAGGATGTACTGTAATGTGGCTAATGTGTGCAAGCTTTTATTTTGGGGAAAAAAAAAACAAAGTTTGTAACAACTAGCTAAGCTTAAACAGTTAAATATTTTACAGGTGAAATAAATCTAAGCTAAGGAAAGCCGAGTTTTTCCATCATAGACCAAAATTTCCCATCATAAAAAGGATTCTTTGGTTGTGAGTCGAGATCAGTCTTAGGGCACATAATGTGATGTGTTACCCGGCAGCCAATTTTGTGCTCCTGCAATCAAAGATGGCCTGCAAGTTCTCTGTAGTGTCAGAAATCTTTGATTAAAATCTCAGAGTGTGACCACTGCTACAATGCCCATCTTAATGCCACCATTAGAGAACAACGTAGGATGAAGTAAAACTTCAAGTAAGATGTTTATGTCTGGCAATATATTTTACTATTTTATTCCTTGAGCTATGAGCTTTCTGTATTTGCATGAACGATGAACAATGCTTAGGATTTCTGCAAGTATTGGAAGTTTTTTTAGAGATAAAATTGATTTTTTTATGCCAGCTTTGTAAAAAAAGCTCTGCTAATAGGTAGAAATTCTTGTAGTTCCACAATCAAAATTAGAATTCCTAACTCACCTGTACTCGATTGCTGGGGTCTTTCTTGATCCACTTAATAACCGTCTCATACACCAGCTCCTCAGCTTTTGCGTTGAGACTGTCATTGGACAGGTAGCTGATGAAGTCCTCTTTGGAGATGTTGAGGATTTCCTGCTGACTTGCCACCTCTGGGAAGTTCTGCAGAGCGAAGGCTTTGGCCATACTGTGGAGCTCTGTGCACTGCATGGCCTCTGCCATCGCCAGCACTCCCAGGCAGTTACTGGCTGTCAGCTGTTTCTCTGTATGAGATTAAAAACACACACACACACACACACACACACACACACACACACACACACACACACACACACACACACACATATATACAATAAATGTACAGAAAGACAAAACACAGGTACAGCTAGACACACACACACACACACACACACACACACACACACACACACACACATGTATTTGCACCTTGTAAGATGGACATCTACAGCCCATGCCTTCGGGAATGGTGTTTGCTGGATTAAATTTCAGCGTGTATTGCTATAGAGCCAAAGAGTGTAATATCTCAAGCAGATGGCGGGAAGAAGAACCGAGAGAAGAAAATCGATTGGACATGGATGCAGGAGTCTCACCTGGGCCTTTTGATTAGTGGAGACCAACACAAGCTTTTTCCACTGCACAAAAGGTCAACACAATGAAACAAGAGCTCTTTACTCTTCTTTACATCACAGCGTTAATGAACAGGAGCTTCAGCACCACACAGTGCTGTCAGTGTATATATGAAGAACCGAGAATTTGCCTCTAGCACAAACGTTTCTGGGGTGAAAATTGAAATCTTCTTATACTGCCTCGAGAGTAGTTTATCAGTTATTAGAGAGAATTGGATGAGATTAACACAGGAAGTAATGATACACAGAAAACCAAAACAAACCTTTCGACTCCTCTTTTAACAGAGCAATAAAACTTACATTCCTGCAACAGTGCACGAACATTCACAGTTATCATGATCCACTCACTCATCATCTATACAGCTTTATCTTGTATTTAGGGTCACGGGGGAGAGCTGGAGCCTATTCCAGGAGGCTTATGGCACGAGGCGGTTTATACCCTGGACAGGATGCCAATCCATCACAGGGCACACAAACATACACTCACTCATACACTACGGGCAATTTGGGAAATTAGCCTTTCCTACAGGTCTTTGGACTGCGGGATGAAACCGCAGTACCCGGAGGAAACCCACCAAGCACAGGGAGATCATTCAAACTCCATGCACATAGAGATTGGAATCGAACTTGGCCGGGAATCGAACCCAGACCCTGGAGATGCTAACCACTACATCACCTTGAACCAACTTGTAAAAGAAAAACCTACACACAAAAAAAGTTAATTAAAACCCAACAAATATCTTACTTTCCATCCACACTGAAAGAATTATCATTTTTCTACATGGCACACCAGTGACTGCAGTTATTTTTTTTACCTATTCTTTTTTTATATAGAATATTGCTGTTCTTCTACGATGAATTCCTACTGGAGTGAATGTCATTTCATACGAGTTGAGATATTCATGGATTATTAAGTGGCAGATCCCAGTGGAAGACAGTGGCAGAGGAACTGGAGATAGGAAAAAAGTAAACCTATGCTGTCAAAGCTCCCATCATCCTCCAGACTTTTTGATTTTGTTTTCAAATGCGGCAAACCAGGTTAGCAATTCAACTTTCTCATCACTGGTAAATCAAAAAAAGGGCATCGTTCAAAGACCATTAAATAAGTCTGATGGTGAAATTAATGTTGAGAGAAGAAACATGTATGCAGGGACTTAAATATAAAAAATATATATAGCATACATTCAATGTGAACAATAGTTCCATATCTCAGTATATCAGCCTTGCACATACTGGAAAATGTGCCACAGACAGAATCCAGACTACTGATGTGTTTGCCCACAGCTGTCATGACAGTTTGGCTAAAATATGTATGGCTCCAATCTTTACTGTCACAGAGGATGATATCCAACAAGCAGTCAAATTACTAGCACATATTTTTTTCCCAAGATTTAATACCAGGAAAGCCAGTGGTAATATTACATAATTGCCTGACTAGCCTTATAAATAGAGAAAAATGTGTATATAATGGCTATAGTGATGAAACTCTATACTAATAACACACTCTATTCCACACGACATAAAAGCCGTCAATCAGGAACAAGCACACAACAAAGAATTTGTGGTACAGGAAGAGAAACGAGCTTTTAGAGGAAGAAGAGCTAATGAAAGTTTCTTCCATTTTTTTTTTCTTCTGTAAAGCCTCAACCCAATTCAAATATAATGTGAAACAAATAATAAGAAAAACATAATACAAATCAAATAAAATAAAAAATACAATACTTAACTGATTGTGTAATCAAATATATAGCTGTGGCCAAAAGTTTTGAGAATGACACACATTCATTTTCACAAAGTCTGTTGCTTTACTGTTCTTAGATCTTTTTGTCACATGTTACTATGGTATACTAAAGTATAATTATGAGTATTTCATAATTGTCAAAGGTTTTTATTGACAATTACATTAGGTTTATGCAAAGAGTCAATATTTGCAGGGTTGACCCTTTTTTCAAGACGTCTGCAATGTACTCTGGCCTGCTGTGAATCGACGTCTTGGCAACATCCTGACTGATGGCAGACCATTCTTGCATAATCAGTGCTCGGGGTTTGTCAGAATTTATAGGTTTTTGTTTGTCCACCTACCTCCTGAGGATTGAGCACAAGTTCTCAATAGGATTAAGGTCTGGGGAGTTTACTAGCCATGGACCCAATATTTGATATATACTGTACACTTTATACATTGTGTGACAGTGACCATACCTACTGTAATTGCCATCTCTCCTCTTCTCCTCTCTCTTTCCCTCTCCTTGTCTCTCTTTCGAGCTATACATGTCGCTCCTGAACTGCCAGTAATCCAGACCCCCTTTGCCATTTTACAAAAAAAGATGTAAAAGGACTGAAGCAGCAGACTTTGTGAAAATTAATAACCATTCTCAAAACTGGTGGCCATGGCTGCAAAGGCAAAGGCTAGCAAATGCGTAATGTGTGTGTGTAATTTACTATGAAAGTATCTACTGTATGTATACTGTATACTGACATCCATTGTGGATGTTATTAATTAAAACAGTCAAAACAATGGGCATGTAAGTTTTGTCAAGCTCAAAATAAAGTATTTCAGTAGTACAAGGGATATTTGTGTGAACGCTTACATTCTGCCAATTCTTAGACGTACTGGAGAAGCTTATAACACAAACAACACATAACACAGAAAGCACATAATACAGAAAATGGCTAGTTATTTTGATTTCATCCAAAAAAAAAAAAAAACATTTTTGTGCCTGTATGCCTTTGTTGAAGCCCAGGCCTTCACTCAATGGTACACACACTGCCAAGGTTTTATTTCCATTTACTGACAAGAGTAAAAATTTTCCTTTAACAGTAAAAAGTGGTCACAAAGTTTTAAAAAGGTACCCGCGTGGCATGTTTGTGCCATGTTCATGTTAGATAGACTGGTTTGAGTATTTCAGGAATTGCCGTTCTTCTCGGATTTTTACAATAGTCTATAGAATTTACGAAGAAGAGGTTAAAAAAAGAACATCTAGTGCACAGCAGTTCGTGTTCAGAAATGGTTGGTTGTTGTGAGAGGACAATGGGCAACCTGGTTCCAGCTCGCAAGGTTTTGTCTACAGTAACTCAAACAGCCACGCTTTACAACAGTGGTTAGCTGAAAAGCATCTCAGGACACTCAACACATCAAGGCTCATGGAGGATGACATACAACAGTTGATTTTTGTTTGTAGACTCTTTTAATCAAAGGAAATCAGCAGTTTCTAACATTTTTAACCGATTAACAGATCATTAGCTTAACTATTTTACCCATTCTGGTGTTAATGTAAACATGAGCACCTAACATGTATGTGCTTGTTATTATGCTGCTGCTACGTGAACGTCAGTGTACAGCAAATCAGATCAAATTTGCTCCTACAGTATATCCTTGTTAGCTACATAGAGAAGAATGGAAACACCATGATTTCTTACCCAGAAAAGACACACAGACTTTGCAGAAAGTGTTAAACTGGAACTTGTTGGCAGCTTCCAGTAAGGTCTTGGCATTGGCTGAGTCTATGATAAGGGAGCCTGTGTAGACAAACTCTAGCAGTAGCTCCAGAACATCAGCGCCAACGCTGTTCATCGTCAGTGTCATCTTCTCACCGCTTTTGTTCTCTCCGGCCAATCTGGAGACAGCAGAGAAGGACAGGGTCAATAAACCAGTAAGAAAAATGGTTAAAACCTGTCATGCAGTCAGATTCTAAATGACTGAAATGTAAACTGTCAGTGCACTATAGCTGGTGTATGAGAAGTGTGGCAGAGCTTGAGGGGAAATCTGGTTTGGTTGTTATGAATCTTCATGCATAATACATATATAAAAGTGTATGAGATGCGCAGACTGCATGGCCCTCTAATGGAGCAGTAGCTTGTTTAGGAAAGGCATAGAGCTAAGTACTGTACATCTTGTTAGAGCTGATTGGCAGACGAATGCTCTGCAGCCTTGTTTGGGGGAAAGACTTAAGGAATTCTAGGTAAAGGTCTAAAACTAGAGCAGGACACAAAATAGCCTCTTGAAATAAAAGCTTCTGATAATTACACTGTAATGAAAGGATATGCCAGACAGTGACGCATATGCAGACTGACTTGGTAATGGCACGGAAATAGCTGTAATACATTTTCTTCTGCATTTATTTCCCTATGTCTACAGTCGAAGACACACACACACACAGACCTTACATCAATCAGACATACCATTATGACCACCCGCCTAGTATTGAGCAGGTTCCCTTTTTCCAACAAAACAGCCCTACATAGCTTGATGGGTCAGAGATCGATGGGTCAGGGCTCCACTAGACAAGTGAAAGTATGCGGTGGTATCTGGAAACAAGTTTTCAGTAGCAGATGCTTCATGTCATGCAAGTTGTGAGGTGGGGCGCCATAGATCGGACTAGTTTTTCCCAGTACATCCCACAGATGCTCGATTGGACCGAGATCGGGAGAATGTTGAGGCCAAGTGAACACCTCAAACTCATTATTGTGCTCCTCACACCATTGTTTAACCATTTTGCACTATAACATTATGCATTATCCTGCTAAAAGAGGCCACTGCCATCAGGGAATACTGTTTCCATTAAGTTATAATAGGTGGTACAGTATGTGTCAAAGTAACAGCCACATGATTGGCATCCAAATTAATTCCCATTGCCCAAAGCATCAAAGAGGCACTTTGGGTGGAGAACATGTGTCAGCTTGGGCACCCTGACTAGTCTATAGCTATACAGCCCCATATGTAACAAACTGTGTGTCCTGACATCTTTCTACTGGAAGAACAAACTTCCAGTTTGCTACAGTAGTTCTTCTATTGGATCGGTCTACGTGGGCCAGCCATCACTCCCCAGGTTTATTAATGAACCTTGGCCAATCATGACCCTGGGCTGGTCCACCAGTTTTCGTATCTTGGACCATTTTTGAAAGGTCCTGACCACTACAGAGTGGGACATCCCACATGAGTTGCCATTTTGGAGTGGCTCTCATCTAGTCATCTAGCATCACAATTTGGCCCTTGTCACTAAAATCTTATGCTTGCCCATTTTTTCTGCTTTCAACACATCGACTTCAGGGATGAAATTTTCATTTGCTGCCTAAGAAAATCCCACTCACTTCCACGTTCCTCTGAGTGTAATTCCCTTCATTATTTATGTTATGGATGATGTATATGATTATATATGATTACATGCATACATACATACATACAGTGGGGCGAAAAAGTATTTAGTCAGCCACCAATTGTGCAAGTTCTCCCACATAAAAAGATGAGAGAGGCCTGTGATTTTCATCATACTGTAGGTGTACCTCAACTATCAGAGACAAAATAAAAAAATCCAGAAAATCACATTGTAGGATTTTTAATGAATTAATTGGTAAATTCCTCGGTAAAATAAGTATTTGGTCACCTACAAACAAGCAAGATTTCTGGCTCTCACAGACCTGTAACTTCTTCTTTAAGAGACTTTTCTGTCTTCGACTCGTTACCTGTATTAATGGCATCTGTTTGAACTCGTTATCAGTATAAAAGACACCTGTCCACACCAGACACACAACCTCAGGCATTCATTCACTCATTCATTCATTTTCTATACCGCTTAATCCTGTGTTCAGGGTCGCGGGGGACCTGGAGCCTATCCCAGGAGACTCAGGGCACGAGGCTGGGTACACCCTGAACAGTGTGCCAATCCATCGCAGAGCGCACACACACACACACACACACACACACACACACACACACACACTATGGTCAATTTGGGAACGCCAATTAACCTAATCTGCATGTCTTTGGACTGTGGGAGGAAACCGGAGTACCCGGAGGAAACCCACCAAGCACGGGGAGAACATGCAAACTCCATGCACACAGAGATGGGAATCGAGCCTGGCCGGGAATCGAACCCGGACCCTGGAGGTGCAAGGTGACAGTGCTAACCACTACACCACCGTGCCGCCAACCTCAAACAGTCACAGTCCAAACTCCACTATGGCCAAGACCAAAGAGCTGTCAAAGGACACCAGAAACAAAAATAGACCTGCACCAGGCTGGGAAGACTGAATCTCCAATAGGTAAGCAGCTTGGTGTGAAGAAATCAACTGTGGGAGCAATTATTAGAAAATGGAAGACATATAAGATCACTCATAATCTCCCTCAATCTGGGGCTGAACGCATGATCTCACCCTGTGGTGTCAAAATGATCACAAGAACTGTGAGCAAAAATCCAAACCACACGGGGGGACCTAGTGAATGTCCTGCAGAGAGCTGGGACCAAATTAACAAAGGCTACCATCAGTAGCATACTGCGCCGCCGGGGACTCAAATCCTGCAGTGCCAGCCGTGTCCCCCTGCTTAAGCCAGTACATGTCCAGGCTCAGGAGAGGGCATTTGGATGATCCAGAAGAGGATTGGGAGAATGTCATATGGTCAGATGAAACCAAAATAGAACTTCGTGTTTGGAGGAGAAAGAAGCATCCAGATAACACCATACCTACAGTATTGTGAAGCATGGGGGTAGAAACATCATGCTTTGGGGCTGTTTTTCTGCAAAGGGACCAAGACGACTGATCCATGTAAAGGAAAGAATGAATGGGAAAACCCATTCCATCAGCAAGGGCATTCAAGGTGAAACGTGGCTGGGTCTTTCAGCATGACAGTGATCCCAAACACACCGCCCAGTCAATGAAGGAGTGGCTTCGTAAGAAGCATTTCAAGGTCCTGGAGTGGCCTAGCCAGTCTCCAGATCTCAACCCCATAGAAAATCTTTGGAGGGAGTTGAAAGTCCGTGTTGCCCAGCGACAGCCCCAAAACATTACTGCTCTAGAGGAGATCTGCATGGAGGAATGGGCCAAAATACCAGCAAGTGTGTGAAAACCTTGTGAAGACTTACAGAAAACGTCTGTCATTGCCAACAAAGGGTATATAACAAAGTATTGAGAGGAAATGTTGTTATTGACCAAATACTTATTTTCCACCATAATTTGCAAATAAATTTTTTAAAAATCTAACAATGTGATTTTCTTATTTTGTCTCTCAAAGTTGAGGTATAGCTACTGTATGATGAAAATGACAGGCCTGTCTCATCTTTTTAAGTGGGAGAACTTGCACAATTGGTGGCTGACTAAATCCTTTTTCTCCCCACTATACATACATCTATCTTATATATACTGTATACTGTGTATGTAACAAATAACTACAATAAATACAGGTACATTTTGAACAGATAAGAAGGGCATAATTTGTTTGCAGTCATATAAATACTTACAGGACAAAGAAAAATCTTTCATTAATATGAATTTAAACAGTTCACCTAAAGAGATGCTTCCTTTCCATTGAAGGCCTTGTAAGGGTCACGCAGATTTCAGACTTAAATCCAATTCTAGATACAGATATGTATTTTTGGAGCACTACTCGGGGACAGACCTAATCCTTTAAAAAAATCCTACTTGCTCAAAATTTCTTTTAAACTTATGTATGTAAAGCAACTGTCATTGTCACAGTAATTAATAAAAATTATTAAGAGAAGATATCAGTCACTTTGTGGTAACATTTGATTAAAACATTTACTTTAGTTTAATACAAATAGCACATGGTGTTTTTATATTTCAATTTAATACACAGATGTAACCTTGCTTTTTTGCCAAATGTTGAAATATAAAATCGCTGGTAGTGTATTTTTGGGCTAATGTATATGGAATATAAAATAGTATGACAGGAACATAGATGATCTGAGATGAGGCTAGGCTGTGTGTGTGTGTGTGTGTGTGTGTGTGTGTGTGTGTGTGTGTGTGTGTGTGTGTGTGAGGGAGAGAGAGAAAGAGAGATTTAGAGAGAGAGTATGTGAATGAAGTATGGCAGGAGAGGAGAGAGAAAGAGAGGCAGAGAGTCGGTCCTGCCATTGAGAGCCAGCAGCCATCCATCATTGGGAGAGGTACCGTTCCATGACTGGGACCTGGGTTTAGTCTCAAAACACCTTTCAGCTGCTGCCAAAATAAAATACACCATGGCCTGTGTATGAACTGATGTATTAGTCGTCATATAGGCCTGACTGGGGGAAGAGGCAAAAATACAGTATGAGGTGAGGGGTAAATCTCTGGAATTGGCTGGAAAATCAAGAATGTTACTCCTGAAAAGAAAAAGAAAAAGAAAAATAAATAAATTAAAATGCAGCTTATTGTGGTCAGTTGTAAATGCAGGAGTAGAAATACCACGAATGAAAAAGCAAAAGTAATCCGCGACTTGGGTGTGAGGATACGTGTGTGGGGGAGAGAGAGAAAGGAGGAAAGAAAGAAAGAAAGAAAGAAAGAAAGAAAGAAAGAAAGAAAGAAAGAAAGAAAGAAAGAAAGAAAGAAAGAAAAAATAATCAAATTAGTAAAGTCAGCCGAGTCCTCTGTTCGATCAGTTGTTTGCATACAGGAATGTGAATTGACAGCTTCAGGAATACAATCGCTGTATAAACACTGTGCTTGGAAATAAGTTTGTGCTTTTAGCAGGGCATAGAAAAATTGATTCTTTATCTACACTCACTATAACCAATACTATAGCCAAACTAACAAAGCAATGGAATCACTGGTGCTGTGAGGGGGAGCAAGGCTAGAAAATGGCCACAATTTCTATTTTCCCACAAATGGAAGGAACAGACGCTGCTTATCTGAGAGCTTTTTTTAATTTTACAAAAAGTTCATTGAATTGGTATGAATATCTGAAAATATTTGCATGCACTGCTTGGAGTCTTCAGCAATGATTTGTTAAAGTACAAAATAATGAGCACTAATTTACATGTGGATTGGGATCCGTTCTGTGCAAAAAGTTGGCATGTTATGCATAATTTATAAAGAATAACTACGCGAATTACATCACATGCAAAGTCAGTGGATGTTTCTGTTAGCCGGAAGCTCGACATCAGAGACTCTCACTCAGGAGAGGGAAGTGAGGGAGGAAATACTGGCTAAGAGCAGTGAGATACAGTACATTGAAACTGTTGGAACTCAAGAACTGTTTAGAATATTATATGAATAAATGAATAACTGTGTGTAACATACAGTAAGATATGAACAATGTTAATAATGTTAAGATAAAAATGAATGTTAATAATAATAAGATAAGAATTAATTACATTTGTTTCTTAAAGGTACTGGTTAAATGCTGATGGCTGTTAAACTATCTGAATTTGAGAAGCGTCCTGAATAAGGCGCAATTTATATAAATACTCCGAGTTTTGAACTGAATTTTGAAGATGGTGTGGTTTAGTCTTCAACTTGCAAGCACAGGCTCGTGTAAATGTAATACACGTTCTTCAGATATAATCATTTGCATATAGGATTGCAGTTCCCAAAGTGGGGCAAGGGTGGCTCGGGTAGTTTAGGCTCAGGGTTTATGATCAGAGGATCAGGGTTCGAGCCCCAGCACTGCCGAGATGCTACTGTTAACCCTACGCCCATAAAAAAATACCCACTGGAAATGCAGGGCATATTCAGTGCCAGTGCAGAAATGGGTGATTTTCAACTAGAAGTGTATCTGTTAAAATAAAGAAAGAACCAATGATCCTACGTGGGGACCCAGAGAAAGGGAAAAAGCAAACCCCAAATTGATGCTCAAATAGATTTACACTGACAACAGCACATATTTGTCACCTTTTGGAAAAAATTCCCTGCAACTGCATATTCATTAAGCCAAACACAGAAAACAAAGAATACCTGTTATTTTGAAGTGTGAGACACAATCATTGTAGACTCTGTAAGTACTGTAATTAGGCTAATAGAGGCTTGAGTTGATATTTGGAGGCCAGGATAGTGTTTATCTAAATTAACCCAACAAGCGTTTATACTTCACTTAAATATGATGCCACACCTGTTACAGAACCAAAACAGCCACTACTGCCAATAACGGCCAATCTGTCTGTGGTTATAGTGAATGACTTAACAGATACTTATTAAAAATGTAGAATCAACAACAGTTGTTGTGCATGGAGATGCTACAGCAGATGAATATAGGTTTAATCATTTTGTTACTGATCAAACGAAAGTTGGTTAATAGGCCTCCAGCAGGGACAAGAGGTTACTTCTGGTTAAAAAAGAGCCCCTGTTGGTGATCACTAGTGCTTGTGTAGTGACCATTTTTTTCTCAGGTAGCATACTAATACAGTAAAATACAATAAATGCTTGATAGGTTTAACAGTATACATTTTAGTATTATGATTGCTAATTTAGAGTAATGTACATACAGGGGTTGAATTGGGCCGGGACTGTCGCTAGGTGTTATTTATTACTGTAATTTAGCTTCTCATAGTATTCAGTTTGCTTTTGCTATATTTTCAATGTTAAATCACTTTTTTCCTCAAATCTAAAATTAGCTAGAATTTCCAGTCTATTACTTTTCTAATCATACTATAAGAGTGACAGGTGGATGGGGAAATATAGGTCAGAAAATGGCACAGTTAATAAAAGTACATTAAAGAATATGAAGTGCCTTGATATTCTGCTTGAATAATAGTTCGACTTCATTAAAATTATAGTTTAACATTAAATATTTCCAGATTTGTCAATTTCAGCATATCGTAAATCTGGCAGGGCACCAAGTTTAAAATTGCTATAAAGGACAGCAAAGTTTCTTAACATACTGTACACTCTTCTCTGGTATCTCATCATGTATTCAGTAAAATCTGTGAGGGGAAAACTTGGCAAGCGATTCATCATTATTTGGCTTGGCGGGTGTATCTGTGGCAGGCGTGACTGGATCAAGAGCTTTACAGGACGCTATCTTCTGAATGTTTAGACTAACCCCATAACAGGACGTTGAAAATCAAAGAATATACAACCAACCAGGATACAGAACCTTTGTTTAACTGTGGTCCATACAGCAGGTGTGTCACTCACAGTGTGCAAGGTAATCACAGGAGAGCTAATATTGTTTACCAGCAATGCCAGGTTTTTAGCAGAATTTACAGCCTAAATACATCTTACAAACTAGACATGAGATTTAAAACTAGCTTAAACATTCAAGAATTGGATAAACAAGATTTTATTCTTTATTTTTAACCTTTGATTGTCGGCGTTATTTCTATTTAATGCTGATAATTGGCTCTAAAATAAATCTGACTCTGGAAACACTGTCATTTACTGTCCTATCATCTAATCCTCCCCAGAGTTTTTTGTGTTTTTCCACACGAAATACTTAAGTACATAAGTGCCTGTGGTTTGCATTGACAAATTGTAAGGTAACATTCCACTACAGCATGTAAATAAAACATGTAGTTTTTATGTATATATACAAGACAAGAAATAGGCATTACAAATAAATTATTCTGAATGAGGATAAATGAATTTACTACTTATTAATTATAAACCACAATTGAAGTAATCTCTTATAATGAGAATTAGGGCAAACCTTATGATGAAGAGGCTGCCAGATACAGGTAATAAACCTTAATTAAAAACATCGACATAAAATATGTCATAGTGTCTCAGAGAAGAAGTGAAAAAGTATTGTGAGGTTATCTCACATACAATATGATTATCACAAAAACACACACTCTCTCAAGAGATGCTTTCAGATAAAGCAGATCAGCCAAATGGAAGATGTGCTAAAGAGGTGATTTAGTTTTTAATGTAGCTTTTCCTATGAGCAGGAGGAAAACAGCAGGTGCTCCTTACACATGGTTAGGTACACAAGCGCTATTGATGTGGACAAAAAAAAAAGAAGAAGATGGACAAGCAGACTATGGCCAGCTCTCTTTTCAAAAAAGGCTTGATGCGCACCATCAAAAGCCTGCCATTCCTCTGACATCAAATTGAGATCATGGGCTAATGCATGGATCAATGAAAAAAATCAATATTTTGACCGAATTTGATATGAATGGAATGGAACATCTTGAGCCCATTACCTGACTTAGGAACAGGAATAGGAACGCATCCACATAAAGCAAATTTCAGAAAAACTATAAGGCGCTTTGTAGAAAAGGTTAGGGTTAAGTTTTCTCCTTAATGGAAAAAAGGTGTACCTGAAGTCAGTTTTTTAGAGATGTAGCAACATTATCTTGCAGGAAAATTATTAAATTTTTCAGTTCCTCCATCCTTGCTTTTAGCAATTGTTGTTATTTAAGTACTCATACTGGGATGGGGAGAGTGGAGAAGAAGAAGAAAAAAAAAAACAGGAAACTGTGTTTTAAGATAACCTCACATCCTATTCAACCTTCAAACAGCAGTTGAACTCAAATAGCTTGGAGAGGTGTATCAGCACATTTTGTGCTCCACTGAGAACAGAGTCAAATCTACACTCTCTGTTATTGCTCCTAATGCAATTTTCATCACTGCTGCTCGCAAGATAGGATAACGCAGCTCAGACTAAATCCACAATCCAAAGGGCCAGAGTTCCACTTTAAATTTGTCCTTGTGGCTCCGCTGCATCTTGTATGATGGATAATAAGGGCATAAAGACTGGCTTCTAAAGCTGAACGTAAATGTATGAGTTTTTATGATCAGTATGCTGACTCGGTGTGAACATTGCATTATTGCATACATAATGACCTAATATGTTGATTTTCACCTTCAACACTAGTGTTAAGTTCAACCGGATTTGGAGGTATGACTTTAAATATATATAAATTGTTAATAAATTGAAGCATTAAAAATGTATAACAGCTTTATTTTGAGCTTGGGTTCCTGCTAGTGATTTAAAGATTTAAAGGTTCTGTCAGTGCTTGTACAGTATGTTTCCTCCCACATATCAAAACCATAATAATTACAGTAGATGGGTTTGCTATGCTAAATTGATGCTAGGTGCAAAGGTGTTTATGGTCTAACATCTTATTCTCACCTCATACCCAGTGTTTCTGGGATTAGCCCTTGGAAACGATCATAACCCTGCAATTGAAACAGTATGTAATAAAGATAATTGACTGACTGAATAAGTTAATGAATAAATGATGGAATGAATGAATGAACAGAGTGTGACTACTAAGGTTTTTTTTTTTTTTGCCACTCAGTATGGATGTCATTCACCTTCAGGGGATTTTATTCCCCGAATCAGGACCTCTTTTTTGTATCTACTGTATCTCCACCATTCATGCATATCTTAGAAAACATGGTCCTAAGGTCGAGATGTACAATTTATCACACATCCTAAATATCACGAAATAACATTTCCACAAGCAATATCTATTTCAGCTCAAAAGGCTTTTTCATTTTGAGAAGCTAATATCAGTCAAAGCATCTATGCATCATGGGGTTTGAAAAGGCTCTCTGTGTCTGTTCACACCGGGCTTTGGGCTTGCTTTATTCTGTCTGTCTGGTGCTATTGTGGGACTTGTGCAAACATTCTATGAAGTCACATAATCTAGTTTCTCTCAAAGGCTGATGAACAATAGGAATAAAATATCTCATTACATCATGTTACTGCTTGTACAGTATGCATCATCCAACATGCACTTTACAGAAAACTATGACCCAGCTGAAGTGAACACTCCAAAATCGGCCAAAGTCGAAAACAAGACGATTTTGCCATAAAATCCGAAACACAAGTGTCTCTGTGCGAATTGAACCACTAAGTGGATTTATGACTGAGTTGTACGTAAATTTGCATAGAGATAGGCATTTATTTATAGCAGATAACTGATGAATTTAGGACAGCTACTGTAGGAGTAAAACTCCAGGCACTTGAAGGAAAGAGGCAGAGTGAAGTGCTAACCTAATGTGTCAGATAAAGTTTGACATTTACAATACATTAAAAAAAATAAAAAGAAAGAAAATCCCCAGTCATGGAACTTTTTTTCTGCCCATTAAAATGTACATTTGCTCATTCAGTGCATGGAGATGAAAGGGCAGGATAAGTGCTGACCTTTCGCAACAATTATACACATTCATTTATTTGACAGGAGGAATGGCTACTGGCCCTGTGATAGAACCGAAGTCTTCACACCTGCAAGAGAATGGGAGGGTAAAGGAAGCCACACAAATGTGCCCTATAAAAAGAACAGAGTGGATCAACAACAGGAGAGAGGCAAACCTTTTAACCATGTCCTTGAAATACAAGCTGCAGGAAGCTAGAACATTTTGATGGACTTCAAATTCTTTGCCTTGAACAATTATTTTCAGGTCTGTAAATTCTTTCACTCGCCGCTGCTGGTTCAATTCTTTCAACATTTCTGTAGAACAAAAGAAAAAACACAAATAGCAGTTTAAACCGAGTCTGTCAAAAGCACATGATTAAAAAGAGAGAACAATTTGTTTGGGTATCTAAGGAGCTGAAAAAGATGAAGGAAATAGGGAATAAAAACTGTCAAATATACAGTATGGGGAGAGATCTATGCACCAGAAAGAGCAGAAGGTCAACAGTCTCATTAGAAAGAACATTTGGCTACACATGTACAAAAGAGACACATGGGACAGTTTAGGGTGTTTAATCCCGAAGGAGAAAGCTGTGATTGTAGCATGGATTTAAATATTCGCTGGACTAAAAATTCCTTCTGCAGTAAACCTCTGGAGTAACCTCCGTTTACAATGGAAGGTAGAATAACAACAAAAAAAAGAGATAGAAAGAATATATAAGGAAAATAGTACCTGAAAGAAGGAAGGAAGAAAAGAAAGAAAGAAAGTTCATAACACTGCATTACAGGAAATATTGCATTATTGTTGTACTATTTTTCTGATGATCATTTTATTCCAAGATTTTTAATAACATTAGTACCATGGTGGAATTAGCTATTGGTTTGGTAATGACTGTTCTGTTCTGCCAGGGTTAATTCAGATATATTTCAATATTCAATGACACACAGCTGGACTCCTCATTTCATGACCACATTATTAAATTTATTAAATTAATCTGTAAATGTTCATGTTTAATACTTTGTTATGAATCCTTTGCAGTTAATGAAGTATGTGAGTGATAGACATCTTCCCTGATTGAGCTCTACCAGGCCTGTAATAACTTTTTGCCTCCTTCTCATCATCCCAGTCCCACTACTCTGGATGGTATCTTTTGATGAATCTTTCAGGAAATGACAGAGAATTCATATCTTGATGTCTCTCTCTCTCTCTCTCTCTCTCTATAAAAACATCCTGAAGAGTGCATGGAATTTGTGCAATTAAATGGAAATTTCTTCATTAAATATTTTTGGTACTACAGTATATTCTGGTATCAATCACTTAATATACGCTCATCATAATTATGTAATCAGCCAATCTTGTGGCAGCAGCAGTAGTAAAATGCATAAAATCATGCAGGTACACGTCAACAGCTTCAGTTAATTTTAGTGCCTTTAGGCACAGCACTGTTATTGGTGTCAGACAGGCTGGTTTGAGTATTTCAGAAACTGCCGAGGTTCACACACAATAGTGTCTCGTATGTATTCATACAGAATAATGCATAAAACAAAAAACATCCAGTGAGTGGCAGTTCCACAATCAAAAATGTCTCGTTGATAGACAAGACCAGGAGGAGAATGGCCAGACCAGAATGAGACAACAGGAAGGATATGGTATAACTCAGATGACCACTCTTTACTTTTCCAGCTGTTCTCAGATGCAGTTCAAGTCAACAGTTCTAAAGAGTGATTTGAGATGTCAGAGCTTTCCTGTCACATTGTAGAAGTATAGCCATTCATGTCTAACCTTTCTCACCAATAATGATGCTTATTAAATTGTTTGTGTTCACTTGTCTTTGTACTGATTTGTGTAACTCTAAAGACTGTTTTATGTAAAAAATAAACGAATGAATAAATAAATAAACAGATGAGCTGCATTTCCTGAAATACTTATATTAACCGATCTGGCCCAAACAACCATGTCATAGACAAAGTGATTGTTGAGAACGTTAACTGAAGCTCTTGATAGCTATCTGCTAATTTTATAATTTTATGCACTGTGCTACATTGGCTTGATTGACTTTTTTGGGTGATTGTATAATTGCATGAAGAGGCAGAGGTCCTGGTGTGGGTGTATGATATATACTGTATAAGCGAAACTCCATTGATGGTCATATCAGTGATGACATAAATTATATGTAAACAGTACTGTAAAAGTCTTGAGGCACCCCTCATTTCTTTAAAGTTTGCTTCACCGAGAAGTTTTTGTATTTTTTTTGTAAGTAGTCTTGAGTAATAGTTCTATATCAGGGTTTGACATTAACTTTTTTGCTCACTGGCCAATGTGGCTAGTGGATTTCCGGAGTCACTAGCCATTCAGTGACTTTTACTAGCCACAATTTTGTTACCAGAAAATGGCAGTTTTTTCTTCACCATGATACGTTAATGTTTGTTATATCTAGATTTACTTATAAATGACAGCATACACTGTATCACTATAGTAGTAGTCAAGTATTCAGTACTGTTAAGATCCCAATATAAAAACATGTAAACATGAACAGTATATTCTGCTTATTGAACTTACTGTAAATTCAAGCCTCTTACCACATGAATTGAAAACTCAGAACATTTATCATTTTAGTGTGTTGTGTACTATTATCAGGTATTATTATTCATTATGTATTATATCAGAATTCTGAGTTAGGACAATGGACTCTGGTCAATCTTGTAGTGTTTTTATAGTGACTCTTTATAGTGTGAGGTAATTCAATCAATTGATGAATTTTCTATCATACAACATGAAATCTAAATAGATTTTAATAGTGATTCCTTTTTTATATATAATCAGTAAATAACATGTGCGAAAGGGGCAAACATTCTCATCCTGTTGAGAAGCAATAGCCCTTTAAGGAAATGATACACACACACCAAACAGGAAGTAAAAGTGTGTGTGTGTGTGTGTGTGTGTGTGTGTGTGTGTGTGTGTGTGTGTGTGTGTGTGTGTGTGTGTGTGTGTGTGTGTGTGTGTGTGTGTGTGTGTGTGCGTGCGCGCGCAATGCATGTGTGAACATGTGTAGAGAGAGATATTAAATGTCCTCATTACATTCATGCGCGTTTTATGCGCGTAATATTATGTTGCAATGCGTTTATTATATCGGATGACTTTAGAGAAAACTACAACAAAAATATATTGTCATACCTGTAGTGTTTGCATGTACTGTAGGTCTATTCCAAGTTTTGCCATTCAGCATCCTGACTCTGACTCTGACGTAAGCACGTCGAGCGGGACGAGGTAACTAAGCGTGTGTAATTGGGCATGCGCATGATGAAAAAAAAAAAAAAGGAAACATTCGCTAACAATTCCGTTTGTCTACGTGATCTTTTTTTTCTTCTATACCGAAGGACGTTACAATACCAAAGAATAAACTACCCGCCAAAGTGGCTAGTGAGACTAAAGTTATTACCCGCCACAGCCGAATTTTACCCGCATTTGGCGGGTGCCAATGTCAAGCCCTGTTCTATAGGCTTCTAAAGGGATTTTTTGGCTCTCATTTACAAACCAGTCATAGTTTCAGAGGAATGTTTTTAGTTTGTTAAGCTGTACAGTGATCTATGAATCATTCAAGTGTAAAGAGCATCAAACGTACGGAATAAACCAGTGTAAAAGAGATACAGATGATGGCCGATGATCAGGCTGGTGAATACTGGTGATGCTGAATGCTGAGTGATTGGAACAGACGAGAGAGGAAATGAGATTGCTGCTGTGGTTGTTACATAAACAACCTATTTTAAAAATTGCAGCTTCAGGCACTTTACAGCCTCTCACATTAACACATTTGTTCCCACTTCTTTTATTTAATCTACATAATTTAATTTAATATGAAGGAATGAGGGATGGCTCAAGACATACATACTGTACATAGATAGATACATACATACACAATCCTCTTCATATTACCTCATTACTTTGTCTTAAAATTGTTTTAACTGTTTAACTCTATGTAAAATCTAGACATCTAATTTTTATCAGCTCATATTAGGAGGATGATTTAAAGAGTTTAACGATTTAAAATTCCTTTTATTTCACAGAGCTATCATATTAATGATCTGACAAAAACAGTAGGGACATATGTGAACATCTGTGTAAAATATTCCTTGTTAATTTGACTGGGGTGTGTGAAAAGCATGGCAGCTAATTATTTTCTATTTAAGTGGGTCAGTGCTCTCTGGAGGTGGACCAACCACTAACCAGCTCAAGCTATTCTTACTAAAGAAAGAACATTGATTTTGAACTAAATTAACTCCTGGAATCGCTGGTATCAATATAATATACCATGGGCTTTAAAAAAAAGATGATGATATATTTCACATGACTAGTAATAAAATCACATTTTTGTTTATTTAAACCTAGCTGTGTAATAATGGGTGCACAGAGATACAATACAGTCTACAGGGAGCGCTCTTCGCCTTGGGTTAAACTAGAGTGCTGAATGCTGAAGTTGTGAAAGGTGTCCTTCGTGCACAAAGCCATGCTGAACAATAGAAGCACAGATATGGGGATGAAACACACTCAAACGCGCTCTCACTAGTAGGACACATGCGAGGATAAAGTCAGAATAAATGAATGCAAACTCTGTTTACAAAGAGCCTCAGAGCTCGCTGAATGAGACTATTCTTTTCCCTCCTCTCTCCCAATTAACCACAAAGCCGTGTCTACAGATATGAAGGGCAATGCCTGAGGCCAGGACAAGATGGATTTGATGCCTCTTACGATCTTGTAACAATTCTCTTAAATTATATAAAAAGTCTGCACATCCCTGTTAAAACTGCAGGATTATGTCATCTAAAACAATTCCCATGTTTAAATAGAAGCAACCAAAAAATCAAGCAAGAAAATGGAAATTGTTTTAGGTTGAAAAAGAAGAAGAAAAAAATGTATATATATATATATATATATATATATATATATATATATATATATATATATATATATATATATAGAGAGAGAGAGAGAGAGAGAGAGAGAGAGAGAGAGAGAGATAATTAGACAAAATTAAGCAAGCACATCAGTTTATAATGGAGCATTTGTGCTCAAAATTAATAAATAATGAAATAAAAGTCATGTTCAAATGTACTACTTCAAATGTAATACTTATTTTATCATTCTATAGTGATAGTGATTAACTCCAAATAATGATCAACTGTTTCTGATGCTTGGTTTTATCAGCTTGATGTTATCTGACATCTGAAGCCATGGGCTGCTAAGAGCTTGCTAAGCATGTATGGTATCTCAAGTGTCAAAAGATATCAATCAGGAAATAGGTACAAAGAATTTCCAAAAGATTAGAATCTTTTGAATACTGAAAGAATACTGTAAAGGCCATCATTAGCAAGTGAAGCAAATGGGGCACCACAATGACAGTACCAATAAAAGGATATCCCTAAAAAAAGGACAAAAGTACAAGACAAAATCTTACCACGGAGGCTGCAAAGGGACCTATGGCAAGATTAAAAGAGCTGCAGGAATCCCTGACAAATACTGATTACGCTCCGCATGTGAGAGCGACCTCCCGCATTTTTCAAGTCTGGCGTTACGTGACTAGGGTGGCTAGACAAAAACCCTTTTTAAAAAAAGGTCAACAAAATCACCACAAACAATTTGGCAAAATATGCTATGGTTTGAATAAAACAATTAAAAAGGTATAATAATTTCATATGGTATACTTGCCACAAAAAAAGTAATTCCACACCTACAGTAAGGTAAAGCATGGTGGTGACAGCATTATGCTTTAGGTCTGCTTATCTTCACCCAGAACCGGAGATTTTTAGCAAGATGGTGAGAATCGTGAATAACTTCAAGTGGAATAAATTTTAGTGTAAAATACTCAGGTGTCTGCTAAAAAGTTGAAGATAAACAAATTGCCTTCAAGGCCTTCAGTAAAGATATCTGTCAAAAATAAACTTCATTACTTAATAGTTACCTTAATTACTGTATTACTTACAAAATCTCATGTTTATACAAAGTCTGTGTCTTTAGGACCCAGGGGAGTGAGGTGCCTGCACCAGAAATGCTCAATATATAAAAAATAAATAAATAAATAAATTAATTAATTAAAAAAAAGCTTATTTAGCGTCTTAGCTGAGTTTATCATCGCAACGTGGGAGTTTTTGTAGTTAGTGAGCTGTGTTAGATGTGAGATTTTTGCTTTTCTTGCTAGTTTGCTATTAGTGGATGGCTAAAGGAGAAAAATTTGTGGATCCTTTCTTGGATTTATTAAACTTTAATCTTCTGGGTGAGATTGCCCAAGGATCAGCTTCTTGGAAATGCCATTGGATTTAATAAAGCCAAGATTCTACAAGGCAATCTACATTGCCCTCCTCATTCAGAAGGAAAGAATGATGGACTTAGTGTTTAAGTAAACAGTGCCAGTGTCCTCAAAATGCATGATTTTTCTTTTATGTTTTTGGTCATATCTCATCTACAGGGTTGCGGGGGGCCTTGTGCCCATCCCAGGAGGATCCCAGGAATCAAACCAAGGCCCTGGGTGTGTAAAACTACAGTGCTAACCACTAAGCCACAGTGCCGCCTTTGGGTCATATATTTTTTGGAACGTAATCAGAGCCGTAAAGCTATCTCAAGCACTTACTTTTAGCACTTCATATGAATTTCAGCCGGAGTACACAGTACATAAAGGAGTATTGTTCCAATGAACTCCAGTAACCCCATACCTATTAATATAATGCTTGATTGTGAATAACAGAGCCTAAATATGTTGCAAAACCTAAAAAAAAAATGGCCAGATGTTCTTTAGTCAAAGTATAAAGCAGTTCAGTTGCATAGTTTTTAGTTTTTGGGGTTTTTTTTTTTAGCAGACTGAAGACCCCAGACGCAATGGCACAGTTCACTACTAATTTTAGCATGACAGCGACCTAAAGTATACATCCTTTCATCTAAGATCTATGTTTCTGCGTTGCCTATCCAAAGCTCAGACCTGAGTCCAACTTGTGGGGTTTCCTGATGTGGTTAGTGCACAGGAGATTTGTGTCACCAATTTGATGATTTGATTAAAAAGGTTTCTGTACGAAAGAGTGAGAAAATATAGCCAAGTCAGTATGTACAGTAGCATGCTGATAGACGGTTACCCAAAAAGACAGAGGGGTGTAATAAAATAAAAAAGGTGCTTCAACAAAGTATTAGCTTCGGGGTGTGAACAAATATGCAACCAGGTTATCGTAAATTTAATTTCTCTTTTTCCCATAAAAATACTTTCTTCACTGTATTTATTTTCTTTGTGATTTGTACATTTGATGTAGGAAGAGATCTAACGCACTTCATCTTACATTATTATTATTATTATTATTTAATTGCACACAGACCTGTCATTGTAGCAGGAGTGTTTAGACACTTTATTCACTGTAAATACGGCTTAATTTGACAAGATTTAAAGGTCATGATAAACTCATGATTTACTTTAAAAGCATGACTGTGTTGTTTGTGGTACTCGAGTATCTGAGTTTAAAATAGATGCCGCTGCTGCACCTGGTACACACACACTATCATGTGCTAAAATAACATCTGATCCGGGAAAAGTGAACATAAAATGCATTTAAAGATTTAGTTCTGACTGTGGTACAGGAGATTCGGACATCTTGACAGCCAGTTTCTGATCATAATCCAAATCGATTAGGTTTACGTCTGCTTTGCTACCTCATGTAGCTATCCAGCAGCTTGATCAAAGTCTGACATTCACTGTGTGATGAAATCAGACTTGCCTAGCAAAAGTATTAGACGGCTTTATTCAGACTGACTATTTTTAAATTTGACAAATTTTATAAAAAATTTTATTCATCTGTTTGGTTACATTGTCACAGCATGTCTTTCCAGATGCAGATCCATTAACTCTGACTTGAGCTGCGAGTAAAAAAAATCTAATTGAGAATACACAACAACGACATTTATTGCAGGCTCATTTATTGCTTTTTTTTCCTCCCCTCACACAAAAAGAGCCCTTTAATAAAAATAAATAAATAAATAAATAAAAAACGTTATAAAAACAATGTTGATAAATGTATTTTCTAAGCTGCTAATCTCCTGAAATCTCAGCGTTCTCTGACTGGCAGGGCTTTTAATCAGTGCTCCAGCAGTGGAGAGCAGGTCACCGGCTGACTGATGGCTCTTGTTCTTTGAGGAGAGCAGAGCAGAGAGCTGAATCCTCATAGCTGTGGCATGTTTGAGTGAGCTGCTGCTTTGGATGCTATAATACGCCTTTGATATTTCATTTCACACTGAAAGTGTAAGAGGTACGACGACATTATCATGAACAAGGGACAGCATGTCATTAATGAGAGCTGCAATTGATTTGTCCAATCGTCCAAATTAATGAGCTATCCACTCGCTTTGCTTTAATCACAGAGAACAGAATTGACTATGTCAAAAGGGCAAATTGGTTGTTCATTTTGTGTTTTTCCACTCATGAGGTTAGCGTTTGAATTGTTATCACTGTTAATGTTGAAGTCTGTGCTGTAATTTAAAATTTTTATGCCATTATGGCTGTATGGGCCTGCGTGGCTTTAAAGTGTTTTTTTTTTTTTCCTGACACAGAAACCTTGGGAAGCTCATGTATAAACTTTAGGGATCTTAAAGACAGCAATGATGATCTATTGAACGGACCTTCCATTCTTAGTGACAAGCTGATAAGTAGCGTGCAAAGCTGCTCCCTGTCTTCACATTGCTCCCTCTATAGAAGATTAATATTACTAGTGATGCAACATGACATGCAATTTAAAGGAGAGGCAGTGGAACAGACTTTTTGCCTTTAGCTCAGCAGAATATCCAGATTTCACTGATGGCCAAAAGCGCATACTAGTGCCACCATGCAACTTCCCATACTGATTACATGACCAACTGCCTCCCATTTATTTAATGTAAGCTAGGGAGGGAATGTATTATTTAGTACCCCTAAGATGAAAAACAGAAAGATAAAGCAAGGTCTCCAGTTTAAGCAACATCACGAACTGCCGCAACAGTAAATACCAATTATTATGGTATAAACTGGGCTATTTCTATGAACATATACTCAGAGTGGACTGTTATAATCTGGGGACTTTTTGGCGAATATACAGTACTGTACCACGAAAAAGATATCAAAGGAAAAAAGAAATACATTACTCATCGGCCTCCACCTTTAATACTATGTCAGTCACATTAATCATCAAGGCACTTGTTTGCTGAGCATACTGCAGAATATTGCAGACGCTAACCCTAAGACTTCATAAAGTTATCATAATAGAATTTGCCGTTAGGGGAAAAAAAGAAAACCAAGTGGGAAAGGATAGCAAAGCAGAGTGAGTTTATCCACTTGGAGAAAGAGACGAATGAGAGCATTTATTGAGGGCGATAGTCAAGAAAGTAATAAATGTCTGTAAGATCATCAGCTCCTTGGACTGAGAAAGCACGTTTTCCCTGGGTTATTGCTTCAATAAAATCAGCCTACACACTCAAAAAGAGAAAAGAAAGAAATAGAAAAAAAAGAAAAACACAAACAAAACAGCTTAAATTTCAATTTAAAATTTGAACTCAAGGACAATTTTACCTTTGGGATGCCAAGGGTCTGTGAACTCATACTTCCCCATGCCGACTGTGCGGAGCATTTGCAGCCCATTGGCAGTCTCTTGAGCGGTGCATCCATTGGTAGGAGGAGGATGTACAGATGCTTGTCCGTTTAACACTGGTACACTGCTGGTTAATGTGGTAGATGGCTGCACCATGGGATGGGTGAGATGGCCATTGCCCAGAACCGTTTGGCCAGTCTGAGTGACCTGGCATACTCCAGGCATAGGGGACATGGCAATTGGGGGCAGGCCAGAGAGCCCCAGGGTTTGGTTGTGCACATTGAGCATCATGCCGGTCAGTGGCTGTGAGGGTGGTTGGGTCAGCTGATAGTGTGAGGGCAGGAGTGGATGAGGTGGGGGCACAGCAGTTTGAAGGGGAGGAGTGGCACCTATGATAGGTGCCTGGACATTCACTCCCTGGCTATAAGTCGGTGGTTGGGGAAGGCTGTACGTGTGGGAAAGAAGACTCGCCTGGCTCACTGTGGACGCTGCCGGGGGCCATAGATGACCTAAGGGGTGGAAGTTAACATGTGACTCATATTCTTTGTTTGGATATCCATTTAAAATGAACTAAACATCAAACTGATAAGGAAAACACTGCTTAAGTTACTTTCAGAACATCAAAAAACAAGAGATCCAAAATCCAGTGCTGTTCTTTACCTGCATTATCTTTCTCCCTCAGTTGTTTGCTAGGGGGTTCATCTGTGTCCCAGGGAGTAGACTGGTTAATAGGTGTCTGTCCCCATCTGACACTGGGAGCCAGAACAGGTCCTGCCGTTTGGTTTTCTACTGCTGCATGTGCTGAGACCTGCTTCAAATAAAAAAAAAGTAAACATGCTAAACAGAACACCCCGAGCTTTAATTATCATCAACAATCCGCAATTACACACGGTGTGTCAGACACTGGTAGATCATTGTGCTTTGTTAATATTCCTTCTCCTCTGCTCGTTTAATTATGCTGCTGTTCTAGTTTAGCGCCATCAATAATGTAGGAAAACCCAAGGTCGGCTGCCAGCAATTTGACTTGGCAAAAGGAAGGGAGATCTATATAGAAAACATTTGACTAATTATCTTCGCCTCACACTGCCTCTAAATCAAAGTGGAGATCCAATATGGGAAAAAGCTATTTCACAGTTATTTCGAAAAATTGTCTCATTTCAATGCAACTGAAAAATAGCACAAATTACTTCATGAGAGTTGATACTTGAATATTACCTGCAGAATGACTAAATGTATACTCCACTATAGAAGTGACAGAACACATTTCTCTTGTGATGTACAGCACTTAACTGTCTGCACACAAGTCAACAGAAACTGATTTATTATTATTTTTTAATATGCCTTCTGGATTACTATTAATATTACAGAAGAGAAGAGAAGCAGCGCAATCACTGAACCTTCAAATTCTAAGCATGACTATATTCAGTGAGTAGGCTGTATAGTTTAATAACCTTAAATGCCTACTTTACAGTGTCACAAATAGCTGTTTCAATAAAGACAATTCATGATCTGCTATTGCACCATTAGGGAAAGCGTTTCCCTTCATAATTCACCATTCAGGCTGATTATAAAAAAAGTGAAATAGTAGAAAAACAAACAGCAATTAGTGAGATCACACAAATAGAGGGGAAAAAACAAAACACAACATACAGTATAAAAAACACATTTCTTCAAAGATCGAAACTGCTTGTAATTGGATTATACCCAAAGTACAAGTTTATTACTAATCCAATTAATTTAGGGAATATTCTTCAAATCAACAGACAAGAACGTTTCGTTTTCACCAAGTCTGTTTCTTACCGCACAAAATCATATTATGTTAAATCATGTTACATATTTGTGGACAGCAGCAGTTATTTTCTCTTACTCTATACTACGTTTTTATTTTATTTCTCATAGATCAAAATTAAAACCGTAAAACTTGATATAAACTGTAATACCTATTTTTATTATCGCATTTTACAGTTTAAAGGCTGGGGACAAAAGCTATAGGTCAGTTTAAATCCAGCAGAAACATTATAATACTGTGATAAAAAAAAATAACCAATGCAAATATTTGAATTTATTGTATTTATAAAAATATCAAATCCTTAAGAACGTAGTATTACGAAAATATATATTACAGTACACAAGGCTTGACATTTGCTGTTTAACTTTAATTTCTCTAGGTGAGAATGAATAGATCCATGATATCGACAATTCTTTATACAAGACTGATTAAAAAGGATAACTCCTTATGGCTAAATTTATATCTACTAAAATTGTAAGAGCACCTGTATTTACCTAAAAATTAAAAATAAAACACAGGCACTGAAGCTCAATACAAAGCCTGAACAAATCAAAGCACATCAAATTTGTTTGATTTAAAAAACTGTATAAATTACAATTCTCTCATTGTCAGTCAACCGAGGTTTTGTGTCCAAATTGTGTCCAAACACAACGAAATGTGCTGCTCTTTCAAAAACTAAAGCTATAATAGAAACTCCTAATTTTGGACATTTAATCCTAAATGTATGCAGTTACGGGTGATTACAGTAGATTTGTTTTTTTTTGGGTTTTTTTAAGGGAGATTCCGGATGGGGTTTTACGCTCAACCATTCTCTCAGTAACTATTAAGAGTACAGCTCCTTCTGAACTGTTAACCTATGATTTCAGTCACTGTTTTAATGAGCCAGCTCAGATGCAGGTCTTGAACTTTCTCAACATAATTAAGTGTTCTTTACTCTCAGCTATTTTTCCATGCGAATTAAAATACACAGTTAAAATGTGTACATTATCCTGATTATCTACATTAAATAACCTGGAAACATTTTACAAATATGAGCCAAACACAGATAATTAGGAAAATGTTTTACTACATCTGCCAGAAGATGTATATTTTTAAATCATACGTTTTATTTATACAGGGTGGCCCAAGAGTCTGGTTTCTTCCACATATGAAATATAATAATTTTTTTACAGCTTTAAAAGTGCAATGGTGAACCAATACAATGTGATTATAATTAGATTGCAGTTAAATTAATTTCTTTTAAAAACATTGCTATGAACAGGTTTTTATGTTTATGTTGTACAAAATGTACTGCATGCTCTCTATAATTAAAATAATAATAGGTAAATAAAATTATTAATTCTGCCAAAAAAGATGCACAGAATGAAAGTTTTAACTAGAAAAGGTCAATTTAACAAATGGATATAATCCCAAACTTTTCATCCTGAGACACTACGGTCCACAGAAGTATGGGGCTTGTGTCATGTGAAAGCACTGACGAGTTATTATTATGTGGCTGTATACCCTATATATCATTGCAATGTGGAGCAACCAGGCCCTACAGTGTGTGCTCACTATATTTTAAGGGGCATTCACATTAGGACCTTTGGTGTTCAAAAAGATGGATGTTTAATATAATGGTAATTTCCACAATGTGAATCATACATTCTTCCAATACACATGGTAAAATGATTGCAACTGAAATTCACAGTGCATTGTGTCATCCTGTATCATTCCACCCCTAGAAAGCACTCTTTCACACAGAAAGGAATTCAATGCCACAGTGAAAGTATTTTAATTGAATTTTATTTCACTTAAAGTACAACAAAAATAACTGCAAGAAGAATTCCTATGGGATCTTGCACACCTCTTTGCTTTAAGCAATGTGATATTAAAGTGTTAATGGTCCTTTAAAGTAAAGGAAAATAATGAATAAAAAAAAAAATACATTTCCAGCATAGCTGTGCGCAGTTGACTTAAGAACTGACTTCATCCAGTCTTCATCCATTTTCTGGCTAATAACATACATTAAGCCTGCTTTTTTTATCAGCACAATTTTATATAAAATGGTTAATATAACAGAATTATGATGTAAAGCAGATTTTGGTCATAATGTTAGTGATAAATGTAATTCTTTCTGCACTTTACTAATACTAATGCATACATCCATAATAGTGCATGTCGACGAGACGAGCAAAAGTAGAATTTAATGGTTTCCTGGAGTCTTATAAAGACTTTGCAACACAGCCAGTAGCTATGATTGGCTGTGTTTCAAACCTGTCCCTCAGAAAAGCAATGACTTCATTCTACTTTACTGCTGTCTCAATGGTATGGTTACAGTTCATCTGCTTTCTCATAAGCTGGGCATGTTTGCCATTTATTATTAAAGAGAAACAACACTCACATATTAATATTAATACAATTAATCTTGTGCTTGTTTTATAAAAAAAATATTCCAAGCACAATTACAGTATCATAAACACACTTTTATTCACCATCTAAATATGTATACACACACTCATCTAAAATTTATATAAGTGTACACGGTTCCCTTTCGAATCTGCCCCAGGTGTAAACAAATGGAAATACATTTCACTATTTGTCGGTTAGTGGATGACTTGCTTGTCTCAGTGCCGTCTGCTCGGAAAATACATTAGTATCTGCTTCATTCCAGGACACAAAGTCTTACTGAACACTGCCATTAGTTATTAGTTTTTGGTTGTTCATTCTGAGTACTAAACGGGTGTTTGAGATGTGTGTTTATATCTGTGTCTGGTCTCATTAGAAATCCCTTTCCTAACTTTGAAAATGTTTGACAAGAAACATTTTTAGATTGTACACACGGGCATACACACAGATGCAGAATGGTATTAAAATGCTAAATAGATCTCAATTTTTTAATGGGTTTAGATTAGATTATAGTTAATTAGCCATAACAAGGCTTAAGTACAACATAATCAGCCTCGGCACATCATCTAGTTATCTCAAGAGGCAGAAAACTGATGCCCTTCATGAAAATGAGCAAGAAGAAATAACACAAAGTAAAAAAAAAACAGACACGCAACACGTTGAATATGTGACATCTACGCTTCAACAGAAGGGAAGAGCGTATACATGTTTTAACACTGCATTTATTTACACATCAATGTTTTAGGCAGTGTAATCCTTTCTGTGAATTTCAAAATGATCGCCCCCACAATTAAGTAATATGTGGTGAAGCCCCCTCAAAAAGAGCCGCAGCACTGAGTCTCTTCCTGTAATGACTAACAACATTGGAGACAATTGCAGAGGGATGACAGACCACTTTTATATGCTAACCGTTTCAACCTCCTTAGGTTTATGCATGTTTTAAATTCTGCCCACAGGTTTTCGACATAGTTCAAATACAGATAGGACAACTAAAAAAAAATAAAAAAAATCATTGGCTGTGTCCCTGTTTCCACTTCACTGATAAACTTTACAATAATTATAGACTTTTGCAACTTTTTCAAATAGTTTTTGTGCCGTCACTATTTGTGCTCAAAGCACTTCAGTTTTGAAATTTTTTTGAAATAGTTTTCTTTTCTTTCATTCTTTAAAATGCTCTTTATTCTTAAAAAAAAAACATGACTTAGAACATAAAGTAATCTTTTTGATAGAAAAAGATGTGTGGTGAGTTCTTCTAACACAAGTAATTTGGCATTCATGAAAATCCAGTTAGTTTGGAAAAAGAATCATAGCAAGAGACCTTGTGCATTTGTGTAAGATTCCAAGATTCCAGATTCAAGCCAACGTTAATACCACAAAATATTAACACATTAATATTGATTATCAATTTACATACTACGAAACTGGTGACATGATCATGGACACCCAAGGCTCATCCATGCTTGTGGGACCAAACGATAGCTTTTCCTCTCCGATCCACAGAAAATCGGGGGGAAAAAACTTGATGCAGGCTACAACAGAAAGGCACCAGAACACCCAGTGCACCACAGCCCGCAGCACACGGGGCCCAGCAAGCAAAGAGCCCAAGACTGCTGACCCAACCTCCAAACTCCAAAATCCCAATCTTATTGAGCTGCGCCGGGCAAAAAGGTCTGATCCATTGAGGAGCCATCTCATAACCCACAGCACCCAAGTGATCCAAAACCAACATCCTGGTGCCAGCAACCAGAGCAAACCTGCCGAGGTTGCAGGGAGTCCATGCCCCAAAGGGCCAGAGCTGCCCAGGTGGAACAAGGGAATCTACACAATACGGGCCATAATATTTTGTACTATAGTAATGTTATGGCTGCGTGGTGTATGTGGACACTCACTAATGAGAACTTTGATCTAACGGTTTAAAATTGCATAAGTGGAAATTCTTATATGATTTACTCTAAGGCTACGTTTACACTGCCAGGTGAATGTGACCCAATTCCGATTTTTTGCTCATATGTGACACATATCGGATATATTCTGTGTCCGTGTAAACAGGAAAAAAAACGCATGCATTCCGATATTTCGAGATCTGTTTCAGGCCTCCTTCATATGTGGAAATAAATCAGATACGTGCTAATGTGATTGTTGTGTAAACAGACCTATCGGATTTCCTGAGTCATGGTGTTCTGTACGTCAGTAAAACAGCGGCTTCTTCGCGGGTTAATGACATAATGTTATTCTCGTGTGTGAATGTGGAATTAATTCTCGGAAGTGCGTGTGGAATTATAACATCGCAGGTGACATGGAAAAGGAAAATAACCCCCCACTCCCACTTGTGTTGATGCTTATTTGGGCTAAATAACATTAAATTTGTATTTGGTGAATGAAGTATATGTGCAGGCTGAAATTATGCCGTTTTTTTTCTCCTCCTCTGTTTTAAAATCATGGTGACATTTCGCGAACTTTGCATATATATTGCATTGCTAGCGTTAAGCATATTTCACCTTCGTCTATCTTGGCTAGTTTGTAGTGCAAGAACCTCCCTTTAAGTATGCGCGATGTTTCAGATGGTATGACAACAAGTGTAAACACGTGAATCGGATATGAGTCATAGTTAAAAGAACGTGTAAACAGACGGTCAAAAAAATCTGATATAGGCAACAAATCAGAATTGGGCATCGAGACCTGCAGTGTAAACATAGCCTAATTTATACAGTTTATTTACTTCAGTAACACAGACAAATCTTCATCACATAATAATGCAATTTATAAATAACAATTTAATCTAATTAAAAATTCGAGGGCAGACGGAATAAAGTTTAAAGCAGAATAAATACACGGAATAAAGTTAAAAGCAGAGGGAGGCACCGTGTTTGACAGCTTGTGGACAACAGCTGGCACTATTGGTGTGGACGACCCCAGTCCCAATCATACCAACCGTAGCAAAAAGGAGTCACCGATTATAATGACGACAGCAGCCTTTCCGCAGGTTAGTAGTAGGATAATGTAATGTTAATAGCAAAATGCAAATCTTGCATTCATGCTAACAAATAGTCAAACGATTTGTAAAAAACGAATGTAACATGGATTCTGTTTATAATTGTGGCTTTCCAGCTAGTACTAGTAGTACTACAACAGTGACCCCATTTACCATTGCATATACAGTACATGTCCTGTGCAGGGCAATAAGTCATGAAAGGAGTCGTATTTTGCCAGAAAAGGCAAATATGGTGAAATTTCTGCAAAAGAATTGCTAAAATTTGAAGCTTACATATTCATATATACTTTAAACTTTTAATATATTGTTCAATTTTAAGCATAACATTTTTTGTTCAATATAAATTCATTCTTGAGTCATCCACTATAATTTTGTGGCTTAAAAGTATCGGTTCAGGCACCGTTTTGGCACCGGTACCGTTTTCAAAGTATCGATTTGGCACCGGTATCGAAAAAAACCCAAACGATACCCAACCCTATTTGCAGCCTGCAGTTTATTGGCATTTACCAGCACAGGTACAAACTGAAAAATCATTATTACCTAAATGTATACTGTACAAATCTAGAGGAACTTTTTTGGATAGTTTTCCTTACAAAAGCACTTCTCACAATTTTACCAAGAGCTTGTTAAATGAGGTATGTGTCATTTATGTGCTAGTTTTCTTTGAAGGGTGCCAGAAATTCTGATGTTGACAGCAGCAAATCACACGATAATGTACTTATCAATGGAGCCCACTGACAAAGTACTATAATATATATACAGTATAAAACTATATCAAACTCCCTACTGTATATGCTGTACATTAAGTTTTTTTAAATTACAGATTCATGAACCTGAACTCACTCAGGTACAGACAATTATTTATAACAGGACTGTACAAAATATCTTCTATTTTAAGAGGCAGATCTGTTTTTGTTTACCACTGCTTTGCACATCTACATTTGGCAGCAGGGACATGAGATCGTTAGTTATCCTTTCCCCAGTATGCTGTGCTCATTATACATACACTCTGCCATTTTTTCAGGAAACATGCATTTCATTTAAACCTACTGTGCTTCAGTGCTGTCAAAATGACAACATGTATGTGAGATGATATCATTTGGTCACAGTAAAAGCGACCCATCACAGATTGCAGTTTGAAGTTAAATCTAATCCCTACATGTGCGTCGAAAATCTCCTTTCTTTATCGAATACTAGATGGCAGTCTTCCATTCGTCTAATCTTTTCAACTCTGGCCAGGATCACCGTCTGCCTCTGAGAAAGCCCCAATGCAGAGAACAAGCTGTCATGCGCTTATTTGCTATTCCCATCATCGCTGTCAGCATTGAAGCCTCCTCTTTAGCCCTGCCATGGGCATGCGCCTGCACTGACAAATCGAGAGAGAACATTGATGCCTCTGTGTGAAGAGGTCTGTTACAAAGTGGGTTCTTTTCTTCGTGGCAGCTATGTTGGCTCCTAAAGGAAGAGCCTTGGAGAGCTGGATGAGCACAGACTCTTAGGGGAGCTGTGGCTGCTTTGCTTCTTCGTGTTTGAGCGAAGTCAGAATGTGGCTGCTCGATGTTCTAAGTAATCCTTTTAAGCCAAAAGTTCCTCTTTGCCCACTGCTTACAGAGTGCTCTGAGGGAGTACCTTTGTTCTGGAATGGATTTATTGTTCATGTCACATCAAATATCAGTTTCTGTTTTTCTCATCACTTAGTTAACAGCTTACTGTTCCATTACTAAACAGACTTGGTGAGATCTACATCTCTACATTGGAGGATTGACTGACAGACAGATTTTCCAGTAGCTTATCTTCATTTGTAACCCTTAGTTTAAACATGTATAATCTTGTTGGAGGTTGGGAATTGTTGCTGGCTCAAAGCTCCAGGGTCACTGGTTCAATCCTGAGCTTGATTTACTCTGAGTGTGAAGTTTCACATGTGTTCAGGTTATCTGGGAGGTGCTGTCTACACTAGTTGGACTTGCTACATTAAATTGCCTCTAGGTAGGAATTTGTGTTTACATGGTGTCCTGCAATCTACACTACAGCTCAAAAGTTTAGTATCACTTGCAAATTTCTTTTGTGTTTAAATTATGCAGATTTTTGCAAAATCCCCAGTGGATTAGACACTTTTTATTAGAGAGTTCCGTCATTTCAGCTCAGAGTGGTAAAACATTTTCGACTAAACAAAAGTTTAGCATCACTTGCAAATGTTTTTGTTTAGTGATTTATTTTCAACATTCTACAAGAATACTGGGGATTTCAAAACCATTAAATACCACATATGGAATTAGGTAATTATGTAACAACAACAACAGTCAGTTGTCATTTTAATACACTGAGGTCAGCCTTTCTGGAACACTTCTTGCAAGAACAGTATTGTCAGATGCATTTGCAAAATATTTTGGATGGCTTCAGCATTGCTCTACAATGAAGAAAGAAATAAAAATCAAGAGCGCCCATGGAGTTAGAAAGTGATCTCAAACTTTTGAGCCGTAGTGTACTTGTGCATAGACCCAGCACAGACTCCTGATACACAGCAACCCTGGCCAGGATAAAGCACTTACTGAAAGTTAAGGACAGATCATTTTGGAAAATACTTGAAAATTTTAGTTTTAGGGGTTTTTTTTAATTTTTTTTTTTATTGCAACTTGTCTATAATCCACTGCAATAAGGATTAGCGATTTACATTTGTAAGACATACAGTTTATAAATGGCTTTCCTGTGGGACCTTTCATTCATCGCTTCTATTTATGCAGTAAATGACTGCCAAGTTCATGTGTCTTTTATGTTCTGACATACTCTAACCGTTTTGCATAATGCCATGTTAAGAAATCTAAATGAGGCTGAACTTTGCTGACAAAATGGAACATTCTGTGAAGCTGAGCAGCTGAAGGAGGGAAAGAGGGCAGCATGCAGATAAAGACTGAGGATACTTGATAAAGCTTCAGGTATCTTGAGAGTGGCCCAAAAAAGATAGTGATGATCATGGGAGAAAATCAAATGGGAGCTCTGTCTGAGTTTATGTGTGTGAAAGAGAGAGCGAGAGAGCGAGAGCGAGAGCGAGAGAGAGAGAGAGAGAGAGAGAGAGAGAGAGAGAGAGCGCAACTATGCTAATAACCTCTCACACATACACTCTTGCAGTTCCTATTTACTAAATCTGTTGTGGACGTGAATTGAATACAGATGCTGACTCGACTGAGAAGCAAGTATCAAAAGCTTACTGAAAGAACTTGTGTTGAAGTAACAAATTAACATAAATGATAAAAAAATCAATAACATTATTATTTATTTTGACACGAATTAGGATAAATAGCAGAGGTGAGTACCATGGCTACATTTACTGTATAACATTTATTTAAGTAAGTTTTCTGATAAACTGTACTTTTACTATATTTGTCTACATTTCTCCAGTAAAATCTCCATCTTTAAAAAGTTGCTCACAATCATTTATTTATTATTTATTAATTATTATTTGTATAAATGATTATGCATCCCATCTGCACATTCTTGCACATTTGCACACATTTCTATTTCATTTGTACATTTTTGGACATTGCATCTACACATTCATGCATATTTGCATATTATATTTTCTATAATTTTCTATATACTTTATATTTTCTATATTTTCTCTATTTGTACAGCAAAAATATTATTATGTATTATTCTCATCCTCTTCAGCTGTATTTTCCATAGCTAAAGTTTTTCTATATTTAATTTTTTATTTTATTCTATATTTATTTCTTACTGATAGTCTTTTTTTAAGGTCATATATAAGCAGTCGTTTAAGTTCTTCACTGTATATCATACTGCGTATAACTGTACTGTATGACTGTATGTGACAAATACATTTTTAATTTGATGAGACTTAATAAAGTAACAATTAAATAATAGTTAATGAACTAACTGGAGTGATTCTTTTACTTTATAGGTATTTTCTGTCTTTACTTATGCAGCAGTAAAAGTAGTGAAAATTTAATTATTATTGTAACCCTTAATCGGTCGAAGATTAAAGGTTAAAATATTTTTTTTAGGTTTACATAACTTTATATCGTTAACACTGACATTGATTTGCAATATAAAATTTTTTTTTTTTAATTTAATAATCACAAACCTAAAAAAAAGTCTTGAAAAAAGTCTTGTAATGTTGAATTTCCAAGTATTTCAGTGAGTTCCCTGTTAAAGTAACAACACTTTAATTTTAGTACACCTTTTGATTACTCCACATATCTCTAGTAGCTGGCTATCTAAATGAGCTTTCATTCAAATACACGTTACATTTCCTATTAAAAATACAGCCTTAAGAAAATGAAAAATAATGTACTATTCATACAAGTTGTAAACAGAGCTATGAGAAAAGCTGAGGTAGGATACTTGGAGACAAACTGGAACATTTTAATGTTAATCTTATGATCTATTTCAGAAAAGCAGAATTCTTCACTCTTCTTTAATCAAATCACACAACTGCTTCTAACTGAAAACATCATTATGAATGAGCTTTAAGGTCATGTGTGACTGATAATTAAATAGCATTTCTGCAATCTCAGTGGCAGGTTTTACCTGTAGTTGAGCAGAAAAACAAATAAATGTCGTACAGTGACTGGTATCATCACTGCGACAATGCAAATATATGCATAAAATGCAACCACATTATGTTACATAAACCTCAACAATAAAGCGGCTAAAGTGGCCACAGACAACAAACAAATACAACAGTGTCATTTATATCTTCGGTAAAACTGCCAGCGTTTCTTATCTATTGCTTCATCGGTGGATTCGGATGTACTAAAATCCGCAATATATATTACCCTTGGGGAAACACACAATATGCAAAATGCAGGAATATATTACATTAGAGCCCACACTGTCCTTAATCTAACGGCCTGGGAGCTGCGATTGGGTGTATCTCCACAAATTGTTCTTTCAATATTTGAAAGAATGTGGAAGAAAGAAGAAGAAAGTTTCTTGACACGGATCAATAATCATCCTTCCCGTCCATTATCAGAGATGGATGCTAGAGATATGAGGAGAGAAATATCATATGGGGGATATGTTGGGGAAAGGTGGTGGCTCCAGGCCTTTCATGATGGATGATAGAAATTGACCCTAGGATCAGCTACAGCTTTAATCTTTTTTTCCCCTCTCTGGTAAGTACCAAAAACACAGACAGCATGTGGGTATTTTTTTCTGAAATCTGCACCACTTTTAAGGCAGAGATAATACATAATACAAGAGGAAAAAAGGGCTAACTATAGAGAAAACTGGCTGAAATGAAAGATGATGGTCTGAATCATAGCTGAAACTACAGCGCAAGCATTTACAGCTCCTTATTTGGGGAATTACTGAAAATATCCCCAATATTACACTACCCAAGCTATCACTAACAACCTATGTGAAGCTGAAGAGGCCGTTAGTGAGACTATTGGGCTTTAATGTGTTGGTGGAATGAGTTTTACCTTGGTAGTGGAGGAACTGCAAGTGGAGGCTAAACGCTTGCCAGATAGCTCTGTGCTGCAGGTGGTGATTGCTCCAGTGGCTGGCGTGGGCAGCAGAGAGGGCATGACCGGCAGCGGCAGTAGGCCTGGACGGTTGTTGGAGCTGTTGGTCATGGAGGTGGCAGAGATGGTGGAAGAGCCACAGCCATTAGCTGTGATGCAGCTACTATTGATGCCACTGCGTTCTCTGCGCTCCCACACGGGCCGCAAGTCCCGTTCAAAACGATGGCTGTGGCGCGACATCCCACACGGAAAGACACAACCCGAAAGAGCCGCTTCTGCTCAGGAGCTGGCGAGCACCTGGAAACAAAATGGTGTATTAAAATCCAAGTGAAAGAAGACCTACAGTGTTAAGTTATCAGATAGTTACGTACATACTGTAGATCAACTAAACAAACGCAGGACTAATCAATTCCATTCGTATCGGTTTAGATAGCGAGTCTCAAAATGTCCTACAAAGTCACATCATCAGCAAAACAGAAAAGAGCTCATAGACACTCTATGGATGATAGTGGACGAGGTTTTAAATAATTCAATGGCCTAACAAAGAGACATTAATAATGAGATGTACAGCCTACGGAAAATAACTGTCGGAACCGCTGATTATTTCTCCAACAATGACAGTGTGAACAGAAATCAGTCAAGTGAGAAGATCGAGATGAAGCGTGTATTTAATGCTGTGAATGACTTTTACCTCAAGGGAACAGACAGAGACTGATGCGGATGATGCTGATAATCAATGTGAGATCATATTTCACACAGGAAACTGGACTTTAAAAGGCTGTAACATTACTTACAGGGGAAAAGAGAGACATATTGCATGTCAGTAAAAGCTACAGTTTTTAGAATTATATATAGAAAAGTCAAAAATGTGTCCGTGTGAAAGGTTTTCCCATGCCACAACATGCACAACCTTGAAGATGTTTTACCACTCGTTCAAAGGTTCTATTTTAGTCAGTGCAGTCACCTTGACTGACTATTACATGACAATTCACTGACTGTCTGAAACCTTTTACAGTCATATGGCAGAAGGGGTCATATCAGATCTGACCAGTGTTGTGCTTCTGAAAAGACTGAGAAAATATATATATATATTTTTTCCTCGAACCACCAAGCTTTTATCTGGGAGCCAGACAAATGGGAGTCTGAATCTTTACTCCAGCCCCTTTTGTGCTGCAAATGGAGAAACTGCATTGTGCTCAGCTTTTAAAGACAGAATAAAGGGCTACAAAAAGGTCAGATATATTTATGTCTATCAAGCAGCAGTGTAATAATAAAAGCACAGTGATGGCTTCGCAATAAGGAGCGAGTGTAGGAGTAATACATTTATCCACTTCATCATTGTGCCAATTTTTTTTTTATCTGTGGTATTGCACATGGGCATATTTCTAAAACAAGGGATAAAGTACCAATTCAATTGAGTGTTTTTACAATTCGGATCCTTTTTACAACACAAGTTTACAAGATATTAGAAAAATTAATCAACATATAGTATAAATAAATGCATTTGAAATATATTGTCTGAACATGCATCTTTAAACCATGAAAAGACAAAATACGGAGTAAAAAGTAATCAAGGACAGCATGGCCTCTTTAGTCGAAAATGTTTTACCACTCTGAGCTGAAATGATGGGACTCTCTAATAAAAAGTGTCTAATCCACTGGGGATTTTCCAAAAATCTGCATAATTTAAACACAATATTTAAATCACTAAAAGCAAATGAAGGTAAAAGGCATCAGAGGGCAGGAGAGGAATAAAACACAACAAACATAATTAATTTTCAGCCCAAAACAATGTTTGTTTACTTGATGTCAATTTTTTAAATTCCTTTTTCTTTTTTTCTTTAATTAACAACACAGCTGATGTCTGAGTTGTTTGTTAAAGCCTGACAGTTTTTTCCTCTTACAGAAATAACTGAGAGGTGTTGCGTCTGTCACTGTCAACATTTTAGACTTGAAGAAGCAACACTTGTGGATAAAAGGTGCTTATATTTTATATATTTGGAGGGATTTAGGGGTGATGTACATCTTTTTTATTTTTATTTCTATAAACAACCATAAATTAAGAGATGCTGCTTTAAAAACAAAAAAAGGTTTTTAAGGGAATGTGCAGCATAAGAGATTTAACGTACAGTATGGGCTGAGGAGAGGAATGACTGTTTATAGCTGTTCCAAACATTAAAGCATGGCATTCAATTCCATATTAAATACACCTGCAGTATTACTGATTTCTCCATTGACAATACATCAAACAATTTGTATGCCTAAATATATATAGTGTAGGAGGAAAAGATTTATCCACTTCATCCTTGCCATTTTTTAAATCTGTGGTATATACAGTGGTGTGAAAAACTATTTGCCCCCTTCCTGATTTCATATTCTTTTGCATGTTTGTCACACTTAAATGTTTCTGCTCATCAAAAACAGTTAACTATTAGTCAAAGATAACATAATTGAACACAAAAGGCAGGTTTTAAATGAAGGTTTACGTTATTAAGGGAGAAAAAAAACTCCAAATCTACATGGCCCTGTGTGAAAAAGTGATTGGCCCCCCCTTGTTAAAAAATAACTTAACTGTACTTTATCACACCTGAGTTCAATTTCTGTAGTCACCCCCAGGCCTGATTACTGCCACACCTGTTTCAATCAAGAAATCACTTAAATAGGAGCTACCTGACACAGAGAAGTAGACCAAAAGCACCTCAAAAGCTAGACATCATGCCAAGATCCAAAGAAATTCAGGAAGAAATGAGAACAAAAGTAATTGAGATCTATCAGTCCGGTAAAGGTCATAAAGCCATTTCTAAAGCTTTGGGACTCCAGCGAACCACAGTGAGAGCCATTATCCACAAATGGCAAAAACATGGAACATTGGTGAACCTTCCCAGGAGTGGCCGGCCGACCAAAATTACCCCAAGAGCGCAGAGACAACTCATCCGAGAGGCCACAAAAGACCCCAGGACAACATCTAAAGAATTGCAGGCCTCACTTGCCTCAATTAAGGTCAGTGTTCACGACTCCACCATAAGAAAGAGACTGGGCAGAAACGGCATGCATGGCAGGTTTCCAAGGCGCAAACCACTTTTAAGCAAAAAGAACATTAAGGCTCGTCTCAATTTTGCTAAAAAACATCTCAATGATTGCCAAGACTTTTGGGAAAATACCTTGTGGACCGACGAGACAAAAGTTGAACTTTTTGGAAGGTGCATGTCCCGTTACTGTCGGGGGCCGCTAGGGGGCGTGAGGGATCCAAGTGCAGACAGGGTAAATGGGAGACAGTGGTGCTTGTGAACAGTGAAGCAGGCAGGGCAGTGATTAAATTCCGCGTTGCAAAATACCTTATGCAGGCAGGAGGCTTCGCCGAAATGCGGAAACACGGAGTACCAGCTCGTGACTGTGTCGAGATGGGGAGGCGATGCGTGTGACGCAAGCGTAGCGTAAACACGGAAGTGCGCGAGCCGGCGCGAGTGACAGCTGGGATCAATGCAGGCGCGTGCAGCGTGAGCTTGAGCTGTGGCGGCGCGCAGAGCGAGCGCATGCAGAGAGAGAGCTCCGCGATGAGATGCCGGTGTGGATGGAGGGGGAGAGAGCTCAGCGAGCCGCGAGGGCTAATCGTTGTCGTGAAGCAGGCAGAGGTCGAAGCCGGAGAGACGAGAGGGGGTCCGAGATCCAAGCTCGTAGTCGTAAACAGGTAAGAGGTCGGCAACATGAAATATCCAGAGTAAAGTATCCAAAAACGAGAGACAAAATCGTGGTCGGGGAAAACAAAGCGTGGTCAAGATCCAATAGACAATGAAGAAAAATCGCTGGAAGATTGGGCTAGTGAGGCACACAATAATCTGGCGACGAGGCAGTGTCAGGGTGTGGTTTAAATAGGTAACAGGGCTGATTACTAATAGCGTCCAGGTGTACAGGGAGGAGAGGGGGCGTGGTGCCATGCGAGAGTTGTTGACAAACATGGATCATGACGGAGCTGTGGCTTGGCGTGTCATGACAGTACCCTCCCCTCTATGAACGCCTCCAGGCGTTCTTGCAGGTGCTTCGGGGTGAAGTCTGTGGAAATCAGAGATTAGAGAACGGTCTAGGATAAACCTGGCGGGTACCCAACTCCTCTCTTCAGGGCCATAGCCTTCCCAGTCTACTAAGTACTGGAGGCCCCGCCCCCGGCGGCGAGACTTGAGGAGCTTGTGAACTGTGAAGGCTTCTCCCCCATCAATGAGTCGGGGGGGTGGGGGGGGCTGGGGGGGGGTGGACAATGGGCAGGAGACTAAACGACGAATCTGGGAAACATGAAATGTGGGGTTGATCCGGCGCATGGAGAGGGGTAGAGCAAGACGGACAGAGCATGGGTTTATGATTCGGGTGATGGGGAAGGGTCCGATGAATCTTGGTGAGAGCTTTCTGGACGTGGTCTTGAGTGGGAGGTCCCGTGTAGACAGCATGACCCTTTGGCCGATACGGTAGTTGGGAGCTGGTGACCGATGACGATTTGCCTGGCGTTGAAAAGTGCTTACAGTGCGTAGGAGCTGCTGCCGGGCGTGTTGCCATGTTCTTTTGCAGCGACGGACAAAGGTTTGGGCTGAGGGTACTGCTACTTCCTTTTCTTGGGCCGGGAAGAGGGGTGGTTGATACCCCAGACAGCAGTGGAAAGGGGACATGCCTGTCGAGGAGGTAGGGAGCGAGTTGTGGGCGTACTCGACCCATGGTAGGAAACGACTCCAGGAGGATGGATCCCGCGAGGCCATGCATCTTAAGGATTTATCCAACTCTTGGTTCACTCGTTCTGTTTGACCGTTGGTTTGGGGATGAAATCCGGATGAGAGGCTGGGGTTGGCGCCGACAAGGTTACAAAAGGCCTTCCAGAACTGGGCAGAAAACTGAGGACCCCTGTCTGAGACAATGTCGACGGGAAGTCCGTGAAGTCGAAAGACATGATTAATTAGGAGTTCGGCTGTTTCCTTGGCCGATGGGAGTTTGGATAGTGGGATGAAATGCGCCGATTTGGAAAAGCGGTCCACGATAGTTAATATGCACGTGTTATTTTGGGAAGGAGGCAGGCCAGTGACGAAGTCGATGGAGATGTGTGACCAGGGGCGGTGAGGGATGGGGAGGGGTCTAAGGAGACCCTCAGGGGAGCGGTTGGTTGTTTTATTTCTGGTACAGGTGTCGCAGGAAGCCACAAGGCTCTTGACATCTTCTTTCATGGTGGACCACCAAAAACGTTGGCATAGGAGGGAGAGCGTACGTGCGGCCCCAGGGTGGCAAGCCAGTCTGGAGCTGTGGGCCCAGTCAAGCACCTGTGGTCTCACAGAAGCTGGGACGAAGAGCTTGTTGGGTGGAACGGTGCTTGGGCCGGGTTCTCGTTCGAGGGTCTGTTGAACCAGACGTTCCACGTTGAATTGGAGCATTGCTACCAGGCAGTGAGGAGGAAGAATCACCTCCGTTATGGATGAATCCTGAGGGGTGGAGAATTGTCGGGAGAGGGCATCAGGCTTGATGTTCTTGGAGCCAGGGCGATATGACAGTGTGAATCGGAAACGGGAGAAAAATAGTGACCATCGTGCTTGGCGTGAGTTAAGTCTCTTCGCTGTCTTCAAGTACTCCAGGTTTTTATGGTCGGTCCATACGAGGAAGGGGTGGTCCGCCCCTTCTAGCCAGTGTCTCCATTCTTCCAAGGCCAACTTGACCGCCAAGAGTTCACGGTCCCCAATACCGTAATTGCGTTCAGCAGGTGTGAGTCGGCGGGAGAAGAAGGAGCATGGGTGGATTTTAGCATCCTTCGTGGATCTCTGGGACAGGACGGCGCCTACTCCAGTCTCAGACGCGTCTACTTCCACGATAAACTGGAGGGAGGGTTCGGGAAAAATAAGGATGGGTGCCGTAGTGAAGCGGGACTTGAGATCCTTGAAGGCTATGTCAGCCTGGGGGTTCCATCGGAATGGGATCTTGGAGGACGTAAGTGTCGTGAGTGGGGTTGCCACCATGCTGTAGCTTCGAATAAAACGTCGATAGAAGTTTGCGAATCCCAAGAACCGCTGGAGTTCGCGTCTTGAGGTCGGTACTGGCCAGTCCGTGACTGCCTTCACCTTGGTGGGGTCCATCTGGATGCCTGCAGGGGAAATGAAGTATCCTAGAAAGGACGTGGAGGTACAATGAAATTCACATTTCTCTGCCTTGATGTAGAGCTTATTCTCCAGGAGCCGTTGCAGGACCTGGCGCACATGGAGCTTGTGTTCCCTCACCGAACGTGAAAAAATCAGGATATCATCCAGATAAGCGAAGACGAAAACATTAAGAAAGTCTCTGAGGACATCATTGATTAGGGCCTGGAATACTGCCGGCGCGTTGGTTAGGCCGAATGGGACCACTAGGTACTCATAATGGCCGGTAGGTGTGTTAAAGGCGGTCTTCCATTCGTCGCCCTCCCGTATCCTGACAAGGTGGTAGGCGTTCCTTAAATCTAACTTAGTATAGATGCGGGCGTCCTGGAGAAGTTCAAAGGCCGACGACATCAAGGGGAGAGGGTAACGGTTCTTAATCGTGATCTCGTTCAACCCCCTATAATCGATACAGGGTCTGAGGGACTTATCCTTCTTTTCAACGAAGAAAAACCCAGCCCCTGCTGGTGAAGAGGATGGGCGGATGATCCCAGCTGCAAGTGATTCCTTTATATACTGTTCCATTGCCTCTCTCTCGGGGCGGGAGAGGGAGTACAGTCGCCCCTTAGGTGGTGAGGTGCCTGGGAGGAGGTCGATAGCACAGTCATAGGGGCGATGCGGGGGTAGGGAGGTGGCCCGTGATTTGCTAAACACCTGCCGAAGGTCATGATAGTCCGTGGGTAACTTGGTTAGGTCGGGAGTTTCCTCTTGTGGCGTGGGTAAACTTCGGCCCATATGTGCTGAACGTAAGCATGAAGAGAGGCAGGTGGGACTCCAGTCCAGGACTCTCCTTTTAATCCAGTCGATGTGCGGGTTGTGTAGTCTTAGCCAAGGGAGGCCCAGAACGATGGGTGCATGGGAATTTTGAACGGTTAGGAAGGTAATCGTTTCAGTGTGATTGCCTGAAAACTGCAGGGTCACAGGGTTGGTGCGATGAGTGATGGGGGAGAGTCTGCTGCCATCAAGAGCCTGAACTGTAAAGGGTTGATGCAGGGGCGTGAGGGGGATCTTGAAGTTTGAAACAATGGAGGAAGAAATTAGATTCTGATCAGCCCCGGAGTCCACTAGTGCGTACGTGGCATAGGATTGGTCGCCGTGGGTCAGAGTTACGGAGAAGCATGATCGCTGGTCCGGGGAAGAAACAGATGCTGGGCCCCCCTGCATCCCCAGAACTACGGGGGGGCCTAGCCTTTTAGTGGACAGGATCGCACAACATGGCCGACCTGGCCACAGTAGAAACAGGCGCCCTCATTTCTACGGCGCTGACGCTCCTCCGGCGAGATGCGTGCACGGCCTATCTGCATGGGCTCAGGGGGTGGCTGGGGTGTGGCCAGGGTGAGTGTTGGGGTGCGTGGTTCGCGATAAGGCTGCTGCTCCTTTCGGCGTGCCCGTTTACGGTCATCAATGCGGGTCGTTAAGTCGATGAGTCCTTGTAAGTTCGAGGGCAGCTCCCGGGCCGCCAGCTCGTCCTTAATTGGGTCTGAGAGCCCATGAAAAAAGCAGTCGAAGAGGGCCCTCTCGTCCCAGTCGCAAGAGGGAGCCAGGGTCCGAAATTCGATGGCATAATCAGAAACGGAACGAATTCCTTGACGTAGCTGAAGGATGTGATCAGCCGCTTGATGTCCCGTAAAGGAGCGGTCAAAGACCTTCCTCATTTCATCCGTGAAGGTCCTATAGGCGAAGCAGCACGGGACTTGGGCATCCCACAATGCCGTCCCCCACTCTCTCGCCTTTCCTGACAGGAGGGTGATGATGTAGGCCACCTTGGAACGCTCCGTGGGAAATGATGTGGCCTGTAGTTCCAGGACGAGAGAGCATTGAGACAAAAAGGAGCGGCAGGTGGCTGGATCTCCATCATAGGTGGGCGGTGCTGGCAGGCGGGGCTCTAGGCCAGGCGAGAGTGTTGGAGGGAGGGGCTGAGGAGTGTGTGCAGGAGGTTGTAGGTTCCCAACCTGAGCGGAGAGAGACTGCAGTGTTTCCGTGATGCTTTGAAGTGAGCTCGTGATCTGTCTTATTTCCTGCTGGTGGGCGCCTAAGAGTACTCCTTGACTCTCTAATGCTCCTCTCAGGTGAGCTGCCTCTGCTGGATCCATTTTAGTATGGCCAGATTATTCTGTCGGGGGCCGCTAGGGGGCGTGAGGGATCCAAGTGCAGACAGGGTAAATGGGAGACAGTGGTGCTTGTGAACAGTGAAGCAGGCAGGGCAGTGATTAAATTCCGCGTTGCAAAATACCTTATGCAGGCAGGAGGCTTCGCCGAAATGCGGAAACACGGAGTACCAGCTCGTGACTGTGTCGAGATGGGGAGGCGATGCGTGTGACGCAAGCGTAGCGTAAACACGGAAGTGCGCGAGCCGGCGCGAGTGACAGCTGGGATCAATGCAGGCGCGTGCAGCGTGAGCTTGAGCTGTGGCGGCGCGCAGAGCGAGCGCATGCAGAGAGAGAGCTCCGCGATGAGATGCCGGTGTGGATGGAGGGGGAGAGAGCTCAGCGAGCCGCGAGGGCTAATCGTTGTCGTGAAGCAGGCAGAGGTCGAAGCCGGAGAGACGAGAGGGGGTCCGAGATCCAAGCTCGTAGTCGTAAACAGGTAAGAGGTCGGCAACATGAAATATCCAGAGTAAAGTATCCAAAAACGAGAGACAAAATCGTGGTCGGGGAAAACAAAGCGTGGTCAAGATCCAATAGACAATGAAGAAAAATCGCTGGAAGATTGGGCTAGTGAGGCACACAATAATCTGGCGACGAGGCAGTGTCAGGGTGTGGTTTAAATAGGTAACAGGGCTGATTACTAATAGCGTCCAGGTGTACAGGGAGGAGAGGGGGCGTGGTGCCATGCGAGAGTTGTTGACAAACATGGATCATGACGGAGCTGTGGCTTGGCGTGTCATGACAGTTACATCTGGCGTAAAAGTAACACAGCATTTCAGAAAAAGAACATCATACCAACAGTAAAATATGGTGGTGGTAGTGTGATGGTCTGGGGTTGTTTTGCTGCTTCAGGACCTGGAAGGCTTGCTGTGATAGATGGAACCATGAATTCTACTGTCTACCAAAAAATCCTGAAGGAGAATGTCCGGCCATCTGTTCGTCAACTCAAGCTGAAGCGATCTTGGGTGCTGCAGCAGGACAATGACCCAAAACACACCAGCAAATCCACCTCTGAATGGCTGAAGAAAAACAAAATGAAGACTTTGGAGTGGCCTAGTCAAAGTCCTGACCTGAATCCTATTGAGATGTTGTGGCATGACCTTAAAAAGGCGGTTCATGCTAGAAAACCCTCAAATAAAGCTGAATTACAACAATTCTGCAAAGATGAGTGGGCCAAAATTCCTCCAGAGCGCTGTAAAAGACTCGTTGCAAGTTATCGCAAACGCTTGATAGCAGTTATTGCTGCTAAGGGTGGCCCAACCAGTTATTAGATTCAGGGGGCAATTACTTTTTCACACAGGGCCATGTAGGTTTGGAGTTTTTTTTCTCCCTAAATAATAAAACCCCTCATTTAAAAACTGCATTTTGTGTTTACTTGTGTTATCTTTGACTAATAGTTAAATGCGTTTGATGATCAGAAACATTTTGTGTGACAAACATGCAAAAGAATAAGAAATCAGGAGGGGGGCAAATAGTTTTTCACACCACTGTATATTACACAAAGATAACCTCGGTAAATACAAAATGCAGTTTTTTAATGAAACCAAGCCCTATGTGAACATTCATTCATTCATTAATTTTCTATACCGCTTTATCCTGTTTTAGGGTCACGGGGACATGGAGCCTATCCCAGGAGACTCTGGGCACAAGGGAGGGTACACCCTGGACAGCGTACCAATCCATCGACTATTGACTATGGTCAATTTGGGAATGCCAATTAGCCTAATCTGCATGTCTTTGGACTGCGGGAGGAAACCCACCAAGCACGGGGAGAACAGGCAAACTCCATGCACACAGAGACGGGAATCAAGCCTGGCAGGGACTCGAACCCAGACCCTGGAGGTGCAAGGCGACAGTGCTAACCACTACACCACCGTGCCGCCTATGTGAACATTTATTTGCCAAATCATGAATGAACTGCAGACTTTAGGCTTTAGCAAACCATGACGTGAGCCATTATCCAGACATGGAGAAAACTTGGAAAAGTGCTGAACCTTCCCAGGAGCGGCCAGCCTACCATAACTACTCCAAGAGCACCAACAGTCAAACATGGTGGTGGTTAGTGTAATGGTCTGGGGCTGCAATAATTGATGGCAACATGAATTCTGCATTCTTGGGTTATGCAACAGGACAATGACCCGAAACATACCAGCAAGTCTACCTCTGAATGGCTCAGAAATGTGAATTTTTTTTGTTACTGAATAATTACTTATTACCCTTAATAAATGAATTCATCATCTAAAAACTGCATTTTGTATTTAATTGTTATCTTTGTATAACATTCAAATTTGTTTGATGATCTGAATCATTTAAGTTTGACAAAAAAATGAAAATGAAAGGGACAAAAGCTTTCATGCTATATATATATATATATATATATATATATATATATATATATATATATATATATATATAAAATACAAACACATTCAGAGACACACACATATAGTTCCCAGATATAATTTTTTTTTCTAAAGTAATACCTCTGCATGACAGGGGAAGTTCTCTCACTCACTCAATCTCTATACCGCTTATCCTGAACAGAGTCATGAAAGGCCTGAAGCCTATGGGGACTCAAGGCAGAAGGCAGAGGACACCCTGGATGGGTTACCAATCCAAAACAGGGCACTAAGAAGGAAGTTATTAAAGAAAAGAAATTGCAATTCAGGCAATTGACCTTGCTAGGACCTCAACCCTGTTTGGATTAATTCCAAAAAATATTCAGTTCATCAACTAGTTTTAAATTACATATAAATCCTGCAAACATTCAAACTCTTGTTATATCCTTTAGATATTTTACAAACAAAAATCTTGACTGACTTATGGACAACCCATAAATGCCTAGTGGCTATGGTATAATCATGCATTTGTTGGCAAATTATTGTGCTATAAAAGAAATAAATCCCATTAGGACGAGCTATACCAGTGCAGGCTTATACCCGAATGTGATGTCACTAGGGCATGAAACCTCATTCTTTTCAAAACCAATATAGACAATTTACTGTCATATGTTTTCATTATAGATATACAATGTTATGGTATATTACCTCCAGAACCGTTTTATGGTACAAAACACATCCACAACGCACGCAGGTTTTGTTTAATATCTTTTAAGGGGCAATTTCACCAAGATAACATCTTTCCATCCTTGCCTTTGAATGTTGTTTGGTGGAAAGGATTATGGTCAGTCATTGAAAGAGGATAAAATGCAGCTGAACAGTGAGCATTTGAGTTTGCTTGAATAAGGGCAGCAGCGTGAGGGCCAAGTAAAGCTCACATGACGGACAATCAGCAGCAGTGTAGTGCAATCAACAGCATCCAGATAACAAGGCTTTCTCCCAACACAGGCACCATGGAGCAAGCCTAATTGCCTGAGCCCTCTAAAATCTGTCCAATGCAATGTCAGATACACTGCTGCTTTTCTTTTGGGGATGGAGCACAAAAAAAAATGCATTATCACATAACACACACATAATAAGCCATTAATAAAAGCAACAAAACAGAAATATCCGAAAAAGAAAAATCTGAAAAACAGATTATAGCAATCCCACAATTAATATTTGTCCTGAGCAAATCTTGATGACGTTTTAAAAGTAAAGATAGGATCAGAAATGATAGGTCTCACACACTCTAGTTGAAAAAAATAGGTGTATAGGACAAGTTAATACTTATACTGTATATCTTCAGGGTGTTCGTTTTAGAATAATAGGAAATCTAATGGAATGTGATTCGTGCATCATGTAAACAGACATATCAAGGTTTTGATTTGTAAAGTGATGTACAGAACGTCTAAAAATAAAGATGCACATTTAAACCGCTGAGTACAGTCTTGCTCAACAGGTCTACACAGCTTTATTCTTGCTATAGTCAAGCACTCTGCAGTTGCAGTCAGGTTTGGATTCATTTCAATATGAATGAAAATGTCTAAAGCTAAAATTAGAGAGAGTGAGGGAAGAAACAGTTCGCAATCTGCGCACACGACTGTGATTCGTTGAAAAAGGCCTTCATTTTGTGCAAAAACTGTAGTGCATGTTCAGGAGGGGGAAAAAACATTACAAGCACAGCAGTAAACTGTAAAGCTTACGTTAAATTGAAGCTGTGTGGTAATTATTCAACATTTTGACATAGCTTTTTCATTATAAGCACACATGGCAGATCGAACCATGCTTAATAAAGCAGAAGCGAATCGGGAACAGAAGCTAGTGTCTTTAGTGCTGCTATATTCAGGGAGTTTCTAATAAAGTGCAATAAGAACAATTATCTCCAGTAGTACAGGCACCCACATTGAAAAATGTGTGTGTGTGTGTGTGTGTGTGTGTGTGTGTGTGTGTGTGTGTGTGTGTGTGTGTGTGTGTGTCTGTGTGTGTGTTCATGCAATGATCCAGTTAGTTAATTACGTGGCTGCAGTACAATGCAGAAAGAGCTCAAGAGCTCAAGCTTTATTTAATGTTCACATCAATCAGATGGATGTTGGTGCCGTTTCAGAAACTGCTAATCTCCTGGAGTTAACACAGAATGGTATAAAAGCATACAAACATAAATATCCTAAGGGGGTCTTTACTATGCATGGTGTTCCCAGTAAAGTTGCTGATAAGAGTATGTTTTTTTTAACAAAACTCAATCCAGAATCTATCAACATTCTCCAGGGCCCAAAGTCCTTTTTTGTGCACTTTTCTGTCCTGCATACCACAGGTTTTCAATGGGATGAAGACATTAGGATGGACGAAGATTCAAAAGTTTGATTCTGTGCACATTTAACTTTGTGTGTGTGTGTGTGTGTGTGTGTGTGTGTGTGTGTGTGTGTGTGTGTGTGTGTGTGTGTGTGTGTGTGTGTGTGTGTGTGTGTGTGTGTGTGTGGATTTGTATGCATGTTTTGGATCATTGACCTTACTGGAATACTCTCCTACAACTTTTTGGCAGAGACAGTGAGATTTAATTTAATCTCCTGGTACTTCATTGACTTCCATTATGCCGTGTCAATTAACAAACTGCCCTGGGCCTTTCGAAGAAAAACACACCCACAACATCACAGCTCCTCGATCATACTTAACTGCATGGTTTTGGCTCTTCTCTGTGTAACCATCCTCCTTTTACGCCAAACCCACCTTTTAGTGCATGTTGCCACAAAGTTTTATTTGTTGTCCACAGCATCTGGTTCCATTTTATCTAGTGACACTACAGGACACATAGGTTTGTGGGGAAAATGGGTTTTCTTTCTGCATGCCTTCTAAACATTTTGTTGGCATAGAGCTGGCAGACGTGGTAACCCCAAAATACTGCCATCTTCTGCAAATTTCCAACTGTGATCTTTGACTAAATTTCTGCTTTCCTATTTCTACTATTAAAATACACTTATGTCCTCTTTCAGACATGCTTATTAGAGCTCTGTTTCAAACATCTTAACTATTAACAACAGTGAATATGAGGTTTTTTAGGCATGTAGCTATTTTTATAGCCACTGCGTGATTTCTGAAGGTCAACATTTTTCGTCTCATTCAATTTATGTATTCTCTAGTTTTCCTCCAGGGCATGACTAGAAGAATTTGGCTTTTGCTTAATGAATGACACCATAAAAATTCACTCTTCAAAAAGGTGAGCACAAAACAAACAAAATAAACAGGAACATGCCCTAGTTCATTTTGCCTAAAAAAGTTGCAGAAGAATATTTGCATGCCTGTTAAAAAGCATATTACATAATAGACATATTTTTCTTTTCAAATAAAAAGTAGTCTCCTTAGTTTTGCATGAAAATAGAAAGGAGCAAGTTAAAAGAAGAACTCTGGCATATTCTCCAGCATGCTCAGTAAAAGCTAACAGCTGTTTTTCATATGGAACTGCACAGCTCAACTTACTCAGCTCAACCTAAGACTTTTGTAGAGTACTGTCTGTAAAATAGCTGAATGTTTTTTTTACATAATAATGTAGACATCATAAACACATAACAAAATTTGTTAAAATACTAAAGATAATATAGTGCCTAAGACTTTACCACAGTACCACATACACACACACAAACATGCACACACACACACACACACACACACACACACACACACACACACACACACACACACACACACACACACACACACACACACAGCCAGCAAATTTTTAACTGCTGGAAATGGGTTAAGAACCCTTAAATACATTATCAAAACCTGGAAGCCAATTCGCCCAATCTGCAAGTCTTTGGACTATGGGAGGAAACCGGAGTACCCAGAGGCACCAAGCATGGGCAGAACCTGTACACTCCATGAACACAGAGGCAGGAATTGAACCTGGACCCTGGAGGTGCAAGGCAACAGTGCTAACCAATGAGCCCCTATGCCGCCACTTGGTAAAGTGGCAAAACCTTAGCTATATTGTGAAAATAAGGGCATTTTCATATAGACACAGAATGTGATGAACTCACGGGATTGGGACTAAACTGCTGTGTAATGAGAAGAAAACCATGAGTTAATGAGACTAATCAGAAAAAAGGCTTGAATTTCCTAGGGAGCACAAAGATTGGACTTGGGAGTAATGGAAAAAGGTCATGTGATTCAGACTACCCTATTCCAGAGTGAAGGGTGCGATGTACCCATCATGCATATGCCTCTTTTCCACTGCATAGTACGGCACAGCACGGTTCAGTACAGCTCACTTTGGTTCGACTCAGCTCGGCTCGGTTTGCGCTTCCACTGCAGTGTAGTAACGCTTTAGAGTGGGCGGGATTATTCACGTGTCGTTATAGTTGCGGCGCCTCTATTGCCGTGACATCATCGTAAACGCGCCACAAACAAACACACAACAATGGAGCATATCGACGGCATGGTGTTCTTCATTCTCGGCATGTGGATGTTTTTAACAGCAAGACGAAGGAGTTTGTTTCAAAAGAGGCTGATGGCAGCCAAAGAAAATTTGTGGTTAATACACAAAGGTACGTCCGATCCTTGGCTGGCTGTTCTAAATATAGCGGTTCTGTTGTGTCTCGTGTCGCAAGCTCAGTGACGCAGTAATGACGATTTTCTCCGGCCAATCAGTGACCAGCAGAGTTTACACGTCACGCTTTGGTAACGGTTCGGCGCGCTTGGAACCTCGCCTGAGGTGGTACTAAAAAAAGGACCAGGTACCAGGTACTGTTCCCAGTGGAAAACCCCCCAAAAGTGAGCTGAACTGAACCGTGTCGTGCCGTACTATGCAGTGGAAAAGCGCCAATAGTGTCCACAGTACAAGCCTCTGGGGTTACTTCAGTTGGTCAGTTCTAAGCTCAGCAACATTACGTGGCAATAAAATGGTGATTACATGAATGTGGTGTTTTTCTTCCCTGATGGCACAGGATGGAAATTGTAAAAGAGTGGTTCTGGAAAAATGAAGAATCATTTTCACACATTAACTGGCCGCCACATTGTGTGATTAAATGAAATCTTCAAGTGTGCAACCTCTTTTGGCCAGGCATATGTGTACTGTATGTATATGTGTACATGTACAGTCAGTGTGTAGAAGACACAGTGGTGAAGCGGTTAGCACCGTGGCCACGCAATTCCAGGGTCAAGGGTTTGATTCCCCCCCCTAGAGTGTAAGTGGGTGTGTGCGTGCTTTCACCCCTGCCCCTGAGTCTCCTGGGAAAGGTCCCCGTGCTATATACACAGTATTCCTTCAGGTGGTGTTCTATAAATTATTCACACATTGGGAGGCAGCACACTATCCTGTGTGTTAGGAGTAAATTATTTGCTATGTTCCTTTACAATTTTAAATAAAGCTATGCACACACAACATTTATCACAAATTTACCGTACAGTTAATAGTTGACGGTGCTAATCATTTTCCACGCATACTGTAAATTGGCTAATTGCCTAATTACATGAGCATAAACTAAATAAACACTGATGGTTTGCAGGCCCTCATGTAATCATCAGTCGGAAAGAACACTTGTACATGTAGGTCTTTAACATTCAGCTAAAGGTCAAAGCTTGCTGATCCTGTTTAGCGATAATATCTGCTGATCCTGATCAGATCCTGAGGGATACCTGTATGGCACTAAATGCTCAAATGCTAAATTTAGTAATGCTAAATACTTATAAATAATCATACCAAACACTGTATCAATCTGATCTTTATCAAAGAACGTTGAACCAAAAGAAAAATGAAAATGCAGCACAAATTGCAGAAAAATGGCAATGCTGGCCATGATAGAAAGACTCCAAAACATCCAGCACACCACAGCAAAGAGGCTGCGAAGGCTGCCAACCCAGTCTCAAAATTCCCCAGATGCTGATCCGAACGGCCCCACTTACCTCACAAACCACGGGTCCCAAAGGCTGAAAACCCCACAGGACACCCCCCATAGGCCGTGCGAAGCACCGAGGCAAGTGAAACCCAAAACCTATGTGCTTTTAATTTTTTAAATGTTATGGCTTATATAATTTACAGGATTATAGTTAATTTCAAACATCATGTCATCATACCTTGTGATATGCAATGATATAAAAAGGGAAATTCTTTCATTTTAAGGAGATTTATTCGAAGGCCAATGTTCTGAGCTAACAGAAATAGAAATCGAGTACAAGAAGCTTCAGTACAGCACAATGTCACACATACAGTACAGTGCAATCATTGATCTTTATTAATAAAACACCCAAAGGCAAGTAAACACTACATTTAACTTCCTTTCAAAGAGAAGGTGATAATGGTTTCTTCACACCCACATACCAAGTGCACTCTGCCAAGCGTTCAATTAATTACTAAGAGTTCTATCTAAGTCTTCAGTGCTCCTCCTAGACCAAATAATTCATTCAGCCACTCAGTATACCACTGACTGTGGATGATAGTAAGTCATGCACACATTTATAATAAGCCCACTCTGTGCTCTTCGAAACTATCCAAAATCTGATAGACTCACAACAGTCATTTTTCTTGGAATATCCATGCTCCTGCTCATTCATGCAATTATTGAATCAGTCAGTCATGTGGCAGCAATGCAGCACATAAAGCCATGAAGATGCAACTTGAGAGCATCAGTTAACATTCACATCGAACATCAGAACGGGAGGGGAAAACTTTAGTGGTCCCAGTGGTCATGGCATTGTCTTTGGCGCCAGACAAGCTAGTATAAATATTTCAGAAACTGATGATCTCCTCGTGTTTTGCACATACTGTAACAGTCCCTAGAGTTACGCAAAATGGTGTGAATAACTTTAAACATCTAGTAAGCAACAGTGGCAAAATACCACATTGGATTCCGATCCTATCAGACAATAACCTGAACCCGAGGCTACAGTGTGCAAAGTCACCAAAATTGGACAGCTGAAAACACCAGGCTATTCTTTCCAGATTCAGCTATAAGGTTTTGGTGAGTTTGTGCCCACTGCAGCCTCAGACTTCTGTACTTAGTTGATGGAAGTGGTCTTTAGCTGTTGTAGCCCATTCACCTTGCTGAGATGCTTTTCTGTTCAACACTGTTGTCAAGCGTGGTTAAGTTACCATAACCTTGAAGTCAGGTTAAATAGTCTGATAATTGTCCTGCAACCTCTCATATCAACATGCCACTCCTGCCTGTAGACATGCCACTTGCTGGATTATTATTACTTTTTTTTCACAATTCTGTATAAACTCTGGAGATTGCTGATTGTGAAAATCCCAGGAGATCAGCACTTTGTGAAATATCCCTGACACCAAGTTGTTCAGACCACTTTTTCCCAGATTCTGATATTTAATTTGAATATTACCTGATGCTCTTGACCTCATACATGCATGATTTTATTCACTGTGTGCTATGTGTGGCTTATTGGATAGCTAGAAGAATGAGCAGGTATACACATGTTCCCATAAAAGTGGCTCGTGAGTGAATATCTTAAACACTGAAACGAGACGAGTTTCAGTTTAATTCATTTAATCTTTACCTGACTACAAAAATAAAATAATATGACATTTAAATTACCTAATTTCTCCTACCTACCATTTAAATTACCTAATTTCTTATCAATATGTGCAAAACATTACACACTCACTCATCGTCTTTACCGCTTTATCTTGCATACAGGGATGCAGGGAGCCTGGAGCCTATCCTCAATCCTCCACAGAGCGCACACACACACATACACACACACATATATAATTTAGTGTTGACATTTTTGCTTAATCTGTATGTCTTTAAACTATGAGAGGAATCCAGAGGAAACCCACCAAGCACGGGAAGAATGCAAACTCCATGCACACAGACCTGAGGCGGGAATCGAACCCGGACCCTGGAGGGGCAGGCGACAATGCTAACCACTAAGCCACTGTGCCGCCAACATTGGCATTTATAAAAGGGAAATTGCAACTAACATATGTATAACTGTCACCCTTCATGAACATGAACACACCTTATTAGTATTGGATAGTTCTTGTTTTAAATACCTATTAATTTTTTAACTGCAGTTTTTCATTTTCTAGTGCAGAAGTAAGAACAATTTACTTCTATTTTTAGGATAGTTTTTAATAATTTTGCTAGATAATAGCTTCTAAGAATTATTCTATTAGAGCAAATGTTGAATAGGCTTTCTAATTGTTTGTGTGGAAATTGTTAATTATTTGGTTTAATGTTTATATTATGCAATTACTTTGCTCATTTTCTTTTTTTCCCCAAAGGGTGCCAAAAATTCTGCAATACTCTGTAGGCAGGCTCTTATTATATTTAACAGGACTGGATGAAAAACTTACCGAGCCTGAGGCAGGATTTAATAGGAAGGAATGGGGTTGCTCGACATATTATTTTTGCATTATGTAACACTGTACACACTTAATCACCATGTTGTCATTGACCTGCTCGAATTATTTCACCCAGTGGACCTGAACATGCTTCAGTCCACCAGCAAATGCTAATGCAAAAGCTGTTTGTTTGTGTGAAATCAGTGCCATCGTCTTATAAATCAAAAATGAATTAAAGGAGTCACTTTTGACACTCATTGTGAAACGGAAGGCATAACAAATGTGTGTATTCGCTATAAACACAGCAATCGTAAGCTTGAGAGCTTGAACTGCTGACCAAGATAAAGCTGAAACTGCAGGATGCCTGCTCATCTGGTTCTTGGGGAAAATCAGCTGAAAATATATTCAACAGTGGTAAGCCTCTTTGTCGGAACACATTGGTTTGTATCTTAGTGGAATGGAAAGTGGTTGAACAGATTGAGTTACAATATTAACCCCATTGTACTTTACTACATAGTCAGGTTTATCTGTTCTGAGCCTCTTTTTAGCTGTGCTACAATGGTAATGCATGGGTGCCAGTACACTTAGAATAGAAAGCATCAGCAGCCTCCCCGAAGACGTAACAAAGACGCTTGCTGCACTTAGACTGACCTCACTCACGGTCTATGCGACTGTTCCTCTGAGTTTTAAAGATAGCAACAAACACATTCATGAGCTACATCAATTAGATGAGCTCCCTCTGGTTTCTGCAGACACCGACAGTCCGTGATGTCTGAGCATTGAGACTTGTATTCAGTTTTTACTTTTAATCAAACTGCAAGTCATGAGACATGTCATCATCCTTCTGTAGTCATATTTTAGCACCAATACAAACATGGAGCGACTCTCAGAATTTGTAGCAACTTTAATGAGAATCGGCAAAATGACCAAATATAAAATGCCAATGTGCAATAGGCGATAAGCAGCAATAACACATTTCCTGTTAAACAAATGCAATTTCGATTTCATAGCACACAGTTATAAAAAAGATCTACTTATGGTCACGCTATCCGGTATCGCCCAAATGAGGATGGTTTCGTTTTTTGAGTCTAGTTTCTCTCAAGGTTTCTTCCTCATGTCATCTCAAGGACATCTTGACTTGTCTCTTGCTCTTTAAGTACAAACAGTTTTTCAAATTTCGATCCAACATTTTTATTGAACGTCTATTGTGAATAGCGCTATATTGCACAAATAAAATTGATTGAACTGAATAATCTATTTTACTTGAACAATTTAGTTTTACTTGAACAGTTTACCTTAAGATTATATCAAACACAAATAAGTGAAAAAAACTTGCATATTAGTTTTTAAAAATAAAAATGGTGTTCCAGATACATACAGTGGTGTGAAAAACTATTTGCCCCCCTCCTGATTTCTTATTCTTTTGCATGTTTGTCACACAAAATGTTTCTGATCATCAAACACATTTAACTATTAGTCAAAGATAACACAAGTAAACACAAAATGCAGTTTTTAAATGAGGGTTTTTATTATTTAGGGAGAAAAAAAAATCCAAACCTACATGGCCCTGTGTGAAAAAGTAATTGCCCCCTGAACCTAATAACTGGTTGGGCCACCCTTAGCAGCAATAACTGCAATCAAGCGTTTGCGATAACTTGCAACGAGTCTTTTACAGCGCTCTGGAGGAATTTTGGCCCACTCATCTTTGCAGAATTGTTGTAATTCAGCTTTATTTGAGGGTTTTCTAGCATGAACCGCCTTTTTAAGGTCATGCCACAACATCTCAATAGGATTCAGGTCAGGACTTTGACTCGGCCACTCCAAAGTCTTCATTTTGTTTTTCTTCAGCCATTCAGAGGTGAATTTGCTGGTGTGTTTTGGGTCATTGTCCTGCTGCAGCACCCAAGATCGCTTCAGCTTGAGTTGACGAACAGATGGCCGGACATTCTCCTTCAGGATTTTTTGGTAGACAGTAGAATTCATGGTTCCATCTATCACAGCAAGCCTTCCAGGTCCTGAAGCAGCAAAACAACCCCAGACCATCACACTACCACCACCATATTTTACTGTTGGTATGATGTTCTTTTTCTGAAATGCTGTGTTACTTTTACGCCAGATGTAACGGGACACGCACCTTCCATAAAGTTCAACTTTTGTCTCGTCGGTCCACAAGGTATTTTCCCAAAAGTCTTGGCAATCATTGAGATGTTTTTTAGCAAAATTGAGACGAGCCTTAATGTTCTTTTTGCTTAAAAGTGGTTTGCGCCTTAGAAATCTGCCATTCAGGCCGTTTTTGCCCTGTCTCTTTCTTATGGTGGAGTCGTGAACACTGACCTTAATTGAGGCAAGTGAGGCCTGCAGTTCTTTAGATGTTGTCCTGGGGTCTTTTGTGGCCTCTCGGATGAGTTGTCTCTGCGCTCTTGGGGTAATTTTGGTCGACCGGCCACTCCTGGGAAGGTTCACCACTGTTCCATGTTTTTGCCATTTGTGGATAATGGCTCTCACTGTGGTTCGCTGGAGTCCCAAAGCTTTAGAAATGGCTTTATAACCTTTACCAGACTGATAGATCTCAATTATTTTTGTTCTCATTTATTCTTGAATTTCTTTTGATCTTGGCATGATATCTAGGTTTTGAGGTGCTTTTGGTCTACTTCTCTGTGTCAGGTAGCTCCTATTTAAGTGATTTCTTGATTGAAACAGGTGTGGCAGTAATCAGGCCTGGGGGTGACTACAGAAATTGAACTCAGGTGTGATAAAACACAGTTAAGTTATTTTTTAACAAGGGGGGCTATCACTTTTTCACACAGGGCCATGTAGATTTTGAGTTTTTTTTCTCCCTTAATAACGTAAACCTTCATTTAAAAACTGCATTTTGTGTCCAATTATGTTATCTTTGACTAATAGTTAACGTTTTTTGATGAGCAGAAACATTTTGTGTGACAAACATGCAAAAGAATAAGAAATCAGGAAGGGGGCAAATAGTTTTTCACACCACTGTATTTCCATAAATATACATTAGCAGCAGTCAAGAGTTTTGAAAAGTTATTTTGGTAGATATTGGGATGTATCTGCCACTTATGCTTTATAAAGCCTTAATAATGTCTCTAATCTGAGGTGCTGTTAATTGGTGATTGTTGAAGCTGGTAAGCCTAAATGAACTTCTCCTCTTCAGCAGAGATATGTTTTGGTCTTGCCTTCCAGGAAAAGTCTTCATGAGAGCCAGTTTCAACATGGTGCTTGATGGGTTTTGCAAATGCACTTGTCAATACTGTTGTTGTAAGAACTATTCCAGAACAGCTGACCTTTGTATCTTAAAATAACAACCGACTGCTGTTGTTACTTAATTACATGTGTTACTTCATAGTTTTGAAATCTCCAGCATTATTGTAGAATGTAGAAAATAATTCCAAACTTGTGTCCTTTTGACTGGTACTGTAAATATTTTTTTAAAACATCTACAGTGGCTTGCAAAAGTATTCGGCCCCCTTGAACTTTTCCACATTTTGTCACATTACAGCCACAAACATGAATAAATTTTATTGGAATTCCATGTGAAAGACCAATACAAAGTGGTGTACACGTGAGAAGTGGAAGGAAAATCAAACATGATTCCAAACATTTTTTACAAATAAATAACTGAAAAGTGGGGTGCGCGTAACTATTCAGCTGCTAGTCTTTTAGGGTATGTCTCTACCAGCTTTGCACATCTAGAGACTGAAATCCTTGCCCATTCTTCTTTGCAAAACAGCTCCAGCTCAGTCAGATTAGATTGACAGCGTTTGTGAACAGTTTTCAGATCTTGCCACAGATTCTCGATTGGTTTTAGATCTGGACTTTGACGGGGCCATTCTAACACATGGATATGTTTTATTTTAAACCTTTCCATTGGTGCCTGGATTTATGTTTAGGGTCGTTGTCCTGCTGGAAGGAGAACCTCCGTCACAGTCTCAAGTCTTTTGCAGACTCCAAGAGGTTTTCTTCCAAGATTGCCTTGTATTTGGCTCCATCCATCTTCCCATCAACTCTGACCAGCTTCCCTGTCCCTGCTGAAGAGAAGCACCCCCAGAGCATGATGCTGCCACCACCATATTTGACAGTGGGGATGGTGAGTTCAGAGTGATGTGCAGTGTTAGTTTTCCGCCACACATAGCGTTTTACATTTTGGCCAAAAAGTTCCATTTTGGTCTCATCTGACCAGAGCACCTTCTTCCACATGTTTGCTGTGTCCCCCACATGGCTTGCAAACGGGACTTCTTATGGTTTTCTGTTAACAATGGCTTTCTTCTTGCCACTCTTCCATAAAGGCCAACTTTGTGCAGTGCACGACTAATAGTTGTCCTATGGACAAATTCCCCCACCTGAGCTGTGGATCTCTGCAGCTCGTCCAGAGTCACCATGGGCCTCTTGGCTGCATTTCTGATCAGCGCTCTCCTTGTTCGGCCTGTGAGTTTAGGTGGACGGCCTTGTCTTGGTAGGTTTACAGTTGTGCCATACTCCTTCCATTTCTGAATGATCGCTTGAACAGTGGGATGTTCAAGGCTTTGGAAATCTTTTTGTAGCCTAAGCCTGCTTTAAATTTCTCAATAACTTTATCCCTGACCTGTCTGGTGTGTTCTTTGGACTTCATGGTGTTGTTGCTCCCAATATTCTCTTAGACAACCTCTGAGGCCGTCACAGAGCTGCTGTATTTGTACTGACATTAGATTACACACAGGTGCACTCTATTTAGTCATTAGCACTCATCAGGCAATGTCTATGGGCAACTGACTGCACTCAGACCAAAGGGGGCTGAATAATTATGCACACCCCACTTTGCAGTTATTTATTTGTAAAAAATGTTTGGAATCATGTATGATTTTCGTTCCACTTCTCACGTGTACATCACTTTGTATTGGTCTTATTGATTCATGTTTGTGGCTGTAATGTGACAAAATGTGGAAAAGTTCAAGGGGGCCGAATACTTTTGCAAGCCACTTTATCTATCTATCTATCTATCTATCTATCTATCTATCTATCTATATTTTTTCTATGGGATGTTGACAAAACAGCACATTATGTACATTTGAATAGGAAAATTAAAATATTCTCTATCATCCGGAGATCGCTGGTTCGAACCCCGGGTGATGCTGTTTTCCTCTCACAGCCGGAGGCATAGAGAGAGCTGATTGGCCGAGCTCTCTCAGGGGGAGGGATGAGAGGTACTTGTGCTCCCACATTAATCACGGCTCTACAGCCAATCAGGGTGTGTCTGTGAGCTCGCGCACGCGGAAGGAGCGGCTAGCGCTTTCCTCAGAGTGTGTTACTCCGCCCCTAATGGTGCGTGAGCAAGCAGTTCTAAAAGATGCGGTCGACTGACGTCACGCGGTTCGGAGGAAACACGTGATAGTCTGTGGGAGTAGTTAATGTGGGAGCCCCCCTAGCGACGGGGAGGAATTGGCCACGATTAAAATTGGGGAGAAAAGTTGGATTCCCCGCCTCCCCCGCCCCCGAAAAATAATATATATATTCTACGTATGCTTGTTTTAGTGTAATTTCTATGTTCCGATATTTTTGGAAGGAGCTGTATAGAACATTTGCTTGATTGCTCTGGTTACAGCTGAAGAAAACTAGGGAGATTTAAAAGAAACGAGTAAAGGAGCTGGTCCACTGTCTAGTCAACTGAGCCGTTAAACCTTTAAAACCTTAATTTACTTCCGCACAAGATAAGATCAAGAACACTACACCCTTTAAATAGCTTCTAATCTTTGTCCCCTTTTATTCCAGCCAGCAGAGAATTAGATCTGAAAGACTATTTGGAAGGATAAACATGTGGCTAATATGTGGCAGATAAAGATTTTATGTCGGAACATGATTCTTTTGTTTCACCCACCTCTGCTTAACTTGGCGGTGAGCCACACACAGAAAGGTCAACAGGGTTACACACACTAATGGGGACATTCAGAGGCACCAGACAAGCTGAATGCTCTGTGAACAGAAATTAGAAATGCGTATCACAAACTATTCCAGTGCTCTGTGGGCTGAAGGTTTGACTTAAATGACTACTGAATATTTCAGGGGAAATGTTTCAACAGTAGCGTAATTGAAGACGCACACCGCTCAGTGCCCAAGTGTGCAAAGAATTTAAATATTCATCTACATGGTGGAGATTCAGATTTGAACGCCAACTAAAAAAAAAAAAAAAAAAACTAATTGCACTTACACTTCAACTGAGTCGCAATTATCGTTTTGTGGATTTTGACTTTATGCAAACTGTTAAAAGGTGCAGTTGTAAATTTGTTCATTCTCAATCTAAATAAACACTCATTAAATGAGGCATGGCTCCTTGTTTCAGAAATTTACATGAATAATTAACATGAAGGCATCAGAGCTTCTTTTGGAAAATAAATCAAAACTGAAATAGAAAGAAAATTTTGACAGCAAAATTGCAAACTAATGCACCAATTACCCCTAGCTGTTCTGTGCGTTGCATCTAAATTATAGCAATATACAATTGTTACCACACACAGAATAACATGTTTTAATATGGAAATCAGTGCTTCTTGTGACAGAGACTGTCCTAATACACAATGATTTATTCATTTTCAGTAACTGCTTAAACCAGATCATGGTGATGGCGGATCCAGAACCGATCCCAAAACACAGGGTGGCACTACATTAAAGAGCACCATGCATGCACACACATTCACACACTTATTCAAGCCTTGGGGCAATGTACCATAGCCAATTCACCTACTGGCATGTTTTTAGGAGGTGGAAGGAAACTGGAGAGCCTGGAAGAAACTCACATTAGGCAGTAACCTAAGCTCAGAATTGAACCAGGCCACCTGAAACTGTCACACACAAAGTGCATATACAACCGTTCAAGAAGTCTTCATGCAGATAAACAAAACAGGAGCAGGAAATCAGTTTTAAGAAATAAAACTGCTCACTCAGAGATTATTTTGTGTAGCAATTCATGTATCACCACACCGACTCCAAAATGGATTTATAAATTTATTTTTAAAAAATTATACATTTTATATGTTTACATTTGAATGAAAGAAATGAAAAAAATTGTAGTTTCTCTAGAATCCAACAGGTGGTGTGCGCTAAAGGATTCACAAATTTGCAGGCAGCACAGTTTGTTTAAAATTGTAACAAAAACATATATATATAAACACACACACACACACTATATATATATATATATATATATATTCTGTATATGTGTGTGTTTGTAAGTGTTTATTTATGTACTGTACTATATATACACTGATATGTTTTGATACATACATTTTTACACACACACAATGGCTTTAAAATCCGATCCTTGGCAACCCTCCTGGTGCGACTCTCAAGGGTGCATGACTGAGATCACACAGTTCCATGCAGCTTAAATATATTCCCTCTCTATACTCAGTTGAGACTCCCATATACACTACCATTCAAAAGTTTTAGATCACTTTCTAACTCCATGATGGTTCCTGATTTTTATTTCTTTCTACATTGTAAAGGAATGCTGAAGGCGTCCAAAAATGCATTAATCTCCTTTGAACAGTTGATATTGAGATGTTTCTGCTACTTCTGCTCTGTAAAGACTTCATAACGCCTCTAATCTGAGGTGCTGTTAATTGGTCATTTTTCAGGCTGATAACTCTAAATGAACTTCTCGTCTGCAGCAGAGGTAGGTTTTGGTCTCGTCCTCCTGGGACGGCCTTCATGAGAGCCAGTTTCATTACGGTGCTGGACGGATTTTGCAAATGCACTTGACAATACTGTTCTTGCAAGAACTATTACAGAAAGGCTGACCTCTGTGTCTTAAAACAACAACTAACTGTTGTTTTTCTTGTTGTTACGTAATTACTTAATTACATGTGTGTTATTTTATAGTTTTGAAATCCCCAGTATTGTTGTTGAATGTAGAAAATAAATCACTAAATAAAAAAAAAACTATATATACATATACATAAAGCCTTTGCCACATTGGTTTATTGCCATATTGGATCAGCAGGGAAATGTAGAAGTAGAGAGAGCATGAATAAGAGAGAGAGAGAGAAATCATGTTTTCTTCTTGTTTTGCATGATGTTGATTTAGATGTAATGGTATATTATTGCTGGCTACAGTTAGATAAAGTCAGTTTTATAATCCTTTGCAGCCTCTCCTGATTTATGATCAAGAGGAAGCAACTTTTTTTTAGAAGAGGAAGTGTGGGCTTCATTAAGTTTCAATGCTGTGTATTACACCACACGTAATAAACGTTATGTTTTGTTGAATAACCTACTTTAATACGCAGCGTGGTAAACGTATTGTTCGATACGCAGACATGCACCCCTATTGTTCAGATATAATCCTGATGTTCAAAAGACATATGAAAAGACTAGGTGTAAATGGGGACTAATTAACACACATTATACAGCTGTCTTATTACTATTCATCTTAAAACATATTAAAGCATATTGTGAATTATTCATTAACTACAGTGAAACTAATAGAAAAGGGGGGCAATTATGGAAGTGAGGATGAGAGAGTGGGAGTTTAATAAATTAAATCAAAATGAACATTAAAAAATATTATACTCTTTCCTGTGTTTTGGTGGATATTTTTTAAAGCATTATTTTTAGCTTCTTCGTCATTTCCTTGATGTTCATCTCACAGTTCATAAGATAATTTGAGTCCTTTGCTATTTCATATGACATGACAATAATAATAGGCAGACTACAGTATGCCAGAAGAAATAAAGCTTCTTTCTTTCTAACATGAGAAAGCAGATGTAAAGATAGCCCTAGGAGGAGGAGAATGAGGAGAAAGGAGGGTAGACTTGCCTCTCTGGCCAGCAGTATACAGTCAGCAACACCTGTCCAGATGGCTGGCCAAAAAAGCCTTATTATCACTATGTCAGCTTTAATCAATACACTAGTCAGCAAATGATTTTGCTGTGCCACAATTACATCCGACATATAGGAACATAATGCATTTAGCAGGCTATCAGCCATGTACTGTCACTGATGTAAAATAAAAAAAAAGTAAAAAAAAAAAAAAAAAAAAACTGCAAAATATCTGTATAAAATGTAATAATTTAACATATTAAATATTTAGCATTTGACTGCTGTCTGTCTAGGCCAACATCTTCATCATGACTTGAATTAGCACTTATTATTATTTAAAAATGTGTACTGTCAATATTAACATGTTAACGCATGTGATTAATCTAGAAATGTTAACATGTTACGCAAATAAATCATATGACCAATTTTAACCCTAATGGCTTTCCATAATCACTGTATGGTTACCCGGCTGTATGATATTGGCACATTTAACACGGATAATAAAATGATTGAGGAAACATCATGAGGTGGGTTAAATGGAAAGTTTAATTCTAAAAAGCTTTCAGATGGAACTTTGGATTAAACCAAAATTGTGTGCTCGAGCTACCTTTAAGGGGAACGATTTTTACAAGATTACATAAAATGTAGGACACTGAAAAGGCTGGGAAAGTGGAGAAGTTGGCAGAAGCTACTACTGTATTGTTGTACTTACAGGAGACTACCTGGACATTAATAAGTAACCATAACTACCCTGGTGTAACAGCACACCTAATCGATGGCAAATGGCAACTGCACTCATTCACTCTTTGCGTGTTGAAAAACAGGTGAAATAAATTTTGCCAAAGCACGTGCTAATCAGTTGCGCTAGCCAAGTTAAAAAGGAGATAACGGAAATGCTCACCACTATAGGAGTAGACAGGGCTCACAATATGATTGCTGCTGCAACGAGTTTACTATTCAAGACACTTTAATTTAACATTTGCTTAAGTTTTAAGATATTACAAAACTGCACAATCTGTTTCCCATAGCCAGTTTGTAATGCATTTCTTTATTCCAACATTGCATGTTCATAAAACAAATCAAGGATTTTTTAAATTGTGATTAATCATTATTAAGTCTATGACTATGATGAACTAGATAAATGTTTTTAATTGGTTGAAAGAACTAAAAAAAAAAAAAAAAAATTTATTCTTTAGCTTGTGTATTTTCAAGACCCTTCCATGAACAGGGTTTTAGCTCAGTGCAATTAAGCTAACATTAGGATATGTTTTGAAAAACACTATCTCTAAGTCAGGGTGAATAGGGCTTCTAAATCTTCTAAATGCTGTAAATCTGACAAAGATCACACATTTTGCACTTGAAGCATGTCAGAATAGATTCTTTTCAAAACCAAGTACTGAACTACACCTATTTTCATATGCAAATCAGCTTTTCCATGTAAAGAGGTTCAAAGTAAACGTAGAATGCTTGGAGATATTCTCAGAACAATGGTCTATCTGTAAAGTTGCCCTCAAACCATGCACATGTATTAATATACAGGACAGACGCAATATTGGTGATTTACACAGGACACACTAAGATAAATGCATCCCAGAGTTGTGCTCTCCTGGCTGTAATCCGATCTGAGTGCTCATAAAATCTCTTTTTTACGTGCTGCTCCGAGCACAGGTCAAGATGAGTGTGTGTGTGGGGTAGTAGCAGATGTACCAGCAGCCCAGTGTGACACTGATCCACCCTGAGAGGCTCACACCTGCGCACAGACTCTGCCCCATGCATCAGAAACATGACACCAAGAAGATATATTTAAACATTTGTGCTTCAAACTGTCTTTTGGTGCTTGACTTTATAGCTCAATATAATCAGGGTAAAGTGGCCCTATATCATAACGGCCAAGGAGGATACAGAAATTGTAAATAAGCAAAGACATCGGGTCATTTTTCTTCAAACGGAACCTTGAAGGAAGGAAACAAGATGAAACTATGACTTTTGGGTTCCATGCAGGTTAAACAGTTAATAGTATTTTCAAAGATAGAAAAAAAAACAAATCCCCGTAGGCAAAGAAGTAATGAATGCCACATTCGAAGAGTACCACGGTTTGACGGCTCCGTTAGTGACTACATAGCTCACACCAGTAAACTCACACCTGGCAATTCTAATCTGCGGGAAACTTTTGAAAATGCCAATCCTGCAGCGGCCCTGTTGTAACCACTTACGCACATATAGAGTAATCAATCGAGACAAGACCATAGCCTATGCTCTGTAGAGCAAAACCGGCTCTAATACTCGCAATACTGACATGCATGTCCCCTTTGATTTCCGATCTCATGATAAAACATATCAAAGCAGAATAATTCTGCTACCTGCTATTTCCAAAACAAGACAAATAGTACCATATGAAAGTGATGAGCATTCATGCATCATCTGCTTATCAGTTTTTACATGCATGTTTTAAAATATGAAAATGATGCCATCTCTTTTAAATTGACCACAAAATGATCTAATAAATAAATAAATAAATAATATTCCAGCAGCATAAAACTTTTCACAGGTAAGAAATGATAGACAAAAACAATGAAATCAATACAAAGTTATTCTGATTAATCACCTTTATCCAACATCCATTTCTATCCTGAAGGGAGTGGTCACTTGCAGAAAGACATGCTCTAATCAACCGAGTACCAAGGTTGGCTGAATGGTTCGACGAGTGTGAAAATTGTCAATTATATGCTCTGGCCTTTACAATCACCAGATCTCACCTACTGTAATTGTCCACCTAGGAGAGATTTGTGACTGGAGCATTAGACAGTGCTCTCCAGCACCGTTATCAGAACACCAGCTGAGAGAATTTCATTTGGGAGAAAAACATTCAGTACCTCCAGTATAATTCGGGAGATGTGTAGAATCTATGCCAAGCTAAATGGAAGCTGTTCTGGTGGCTTGGCTAAGTGTGCATGCCAGAAACAAATCAATTAAATTAGACAAAAAACGTGCAAAGGATGATGCAACCTGTATAGCTTTACATTTTTGTTATGCAGAAAAGCAAAAAACTTCACTTCATTCATACAGTATGTCTTGGTCTCTACAGTGAAAAACAGGAATAAGCAAGAGATTCATATTTCTTTTTATTTATTTACAATGTCATGTCAGAAATAAACATAATCCACAGTAGCTTTTCAATATCAGTGTGCTGCAGTTGTGCTACACTGAAATGCAATTACAGGCTTAAGCCATACTCATGGGCATGGTGGTAATTAGAGAAGGAAAGCTCACTGTTTTTTTTTTTTATTCATTCTCAACGAACTGAACCATTAGTCACTGACCTTTTAAAAATGGCTTCTGAAACATAGTTTAAAAATTTGCTAATAAAACAGCATATTGCACAGATACTGCTTCTTTAATAAGCATCCATGATGACACTCAGTTTTCTGAAGAGCAGAGCTCCCCTTAATCCTTAAACCGGCATATGAACTGAGCAAACAGCACCTGGCTGTTGGTTGGAATAAATCGACATATCTCAGTTACCACAAGATAGCTAGTTTAGCTTTAGCTTAGATAAAAATGGTATGATGGCTAACGATTATAATTTATACAGTAATATTATTTAGCATTTGATTTCATCCCATGTCATCTCCTACATGTCCTGTGGTACCCTGAACTACAACAGTTCCAGTTAACTGTTTAGCTAAAGTGATGCAAAAGTGTGATTGGCCAGACCATGCCCGGAATGATTTAATTATATAATTTTGTGACTTAACATAATTTTAAATGGACAGGATGGTGGCGTAGTGGTTAGCACTGTGGCCTCGCACCTCCAAGGTTGACGGTTTGATTCCCGCCTTGAGTCTATGTGTGTGGAGTTTGGTTGTTCTCTATGTGCTTGGTTGGTTACCTCCGGGTACTCTGGTTTCCTCCCACAGTCTAAAGATGTGCAGATAAGTTAATTGGAGTTCCCAAACTGCACTTTGTGTGCGTGTGCGTATGTGTGTATGTGTGTGTGTGAATGTGTGTGTTGTAAACTTGGACATTTTAACATGGGCGTCTATGGGGATTGACTCATTTGAAGCCAGCTCCCAGTGGACATTGGAGGAAGTGCATGTTTTGGCACTTGCATGTAGTTTTCATTTTTGAGAGGTTCCCCTTGGTCATAACTACTTACACATAATAAGACAAAATTTTATTTAAGATAATTCCAAAATCTTTTATTCTGTACCTTTAAGTAATTCACCAGTGCACTTCAATTTCACAGATTTAACTTTGAGATAAGGATCTCTATGGTCTATAAGTTTTTAAAAAAAATTTTTTTTATAAAAATAACGTCTCCCAGTCTTGCAATTTAGATTTGAGCCACTGATCACAGCAGTAAGACGTGCAGAAATATACCCGAGTGACAACATCCCTCTACATGTACAGCTATGCTCAATTATGCAGACATATCAAACCTACATATGTATGATAAGCACACTGAAGTCTGATTCGAGAAAGCTGCGATCCAGATTAACACACCTCAAGCACAGACATGCATCAGTGCATTTGAGAACGATTGCTGAACTATCAGATTTTTACACATCCAACACTGGATTGCTTCTTCCATGAAGAGGTTAGCACAAACCTCAAGCCTGAGATGACAATTCGAGAAGGCTTTTAATTAATTCACGATGTGTGCAGATGGTTGAAACTAACTGAAGGATTCCTGAATGAGAGTAGTGTAATTTTAAATCATGCTGGATAACTAGAGTCAGATTAAACTAATTCTACACATTTTAACCATACCAGTATAGCATACTGTTAATGATGTATAAAACATTACAAAGTCTATGTTGTCTAAAATGAAAGAATAAACATACCAGGGAGAAACTGGAAGAAAAGAAAAAAACGGTATTGTGATTCACCGAAAAATAATGACACTGGGTTATTTTATCTTACGATTCCTACCTTCCACCTATCACACTGAACAAAGGCAGCATATCAGGACGCTCTGGTGCTTTCTTCATGTCCCATTTCAATTCTGAGTCCTGAAAGAACAGGAACTGAAGAGAGAAAACATCTAGTCATTTTAGAAAGGCTTCTATCCATCTTCCAGCCATAAAATGAAATGAAATAAAAATCCCAAGGTGCTAGTGACATACAGCCCTGCTGTGCCCGCTCTATGTGTAAAACACAGTTGGCTAATTTAATACAACACTGCAGCCAAGCCAACAACAGCCACACACTCAACTGTATAAGCACGGACACGAAACGACGTAATATAATCAGCTTCCTGACAAACAGAACCAGTCATCAGTGAAGACTGGAGCAGACATTTACAAGAGGGGACTAATAGGAGCAGCGGCATCAGCAAAGCTATAAGAACGGTAAAACATATGAATTTGCATTGAATTAACATATTACTGTGCAATTCAGGGCCTGATTGTATTAACAGACTGTGTGCTGTCCATAAAAATCTCATCATTCAACCAATCTTATCATTCAGTTCAACCATGGATGAAATCAGCTCACGCCTCATTAGTCAACATCTTTCTGAACTCTTTTGTATTTGACTAGACAGATGTGGATAACGTAAGAGATTTGGTTTGCTACATAACGTCAGGTCTTTGTAAAGAAAAAATGTCAAGTCTAAATCAAAAGTGCAAAATTACAAGCACATCTCGATAGCTCTCACAGACCTGCGATTTTTATAAGCCAATTAGATTTTCACCCTAATGTGACCTCATATAGGAAGATACGAGCTTGACTTGTTGCTGGTGGGGAGGGAATAGGCAGTAACTCATTTACACAGACACTGAAACAGTGTATTTGGAACAGTAGTGAAACAGGAATGTTTGACGTATGACAGAAAAACTATTATCTGAAAGGTATTTTAACTAGAGCATTAACAGTAAACACAGACCTGTAACAAACTGCAAACTTTGGTACTTTTACAAGAAAACTGCAGCTTGAAGCACTGAAATATTTCTGCTCTGTTTAGTGATTCGGGTATGAATTTGCTGATTTGTGTTGTACTTTTGTAATACAGTACCTGTAAATGGTTAGTTGGTGGTTGGACGTGTTATTGCTAGCACAGTTACAATGATATCTGAAGTAATTATTTCTACTACTCTCATATTTATTGAGTATATTTATGAATACTTTGTGGATATAATCCTTATTCAAGTGGTTCACAGGTAGAATACACAAGCACTGTTATATCAGACTACTTCACCTTCTCCTGTATTCTTCAGTTTGAAGCCTCAGCCTGTCCCTATTCTCCCTGGAAACTCAAATCTTTCCTGATTTCCAGTGATACGAAATTTATATACAATTCAAAGATGCTTTCCAGAACACTAATGTAAATCTATGTCAACTAGCAAAAATTTACCGGACACAGAAGATATGTACATGCATCCACTGTGCAATACTGTTTCAGCCACACTAGACAATATGGACAATATTTCTTAAATCTGACAGAAATCATTCCAATTACAGATTTTTACTTAGCAGTTTTCATGGATGCTGAGCCAGTAAGATGTGTTTACATGCTCAAAGCATTTAATCAGAATAAATCTTTTTTTTTTTTACATATTCAAAAAGTGTTAAAAGGAAAAAATACCTAAAAGATCAGGTTAGGCTTCCCATCTTTTCCAACAATCCTGCCTTCTGCCTTCTATATTATGATTGGTTATAAGAATTCTGCCTCCTCCATGATTTGTGAGACATTTTACTACATATGAAATGACAAGCCAAGCACAATCAGATCCTCATCATTCGGAGACCCAGTGACTGAAAGTAAACATGTGTACTAATCAATGAGAGAAGCAAAAATTCCCTCCCCGAGACTCATTAACTCGACTAATGTTACCGCCATGTGGGGCAAGCGTGCAGATGGAATATATTTATTCGGACAAGAAAGAAATGATCGAGTGTTTACATGGCTAATATTTATCTTTTGAACATTCCAAATGAAAACCCATTCCGCTGGGCCAGATCAGGTCAGACTGTTCCCACTGAGGTGGTTACATGATGCAGTTTTATCCCGAATGGGTTATTACCCCTCTACCTCTCTGGATTTGGTTATTATTCTGACTATTAATGAAACATTAGTATACATGTAAACAAATTACTTGTCCCTGCATACCTATATTTGCCATCCCACTCAATTACCTCTTTCTGCAAAAAATAAATAAATAAAATAATAACCCTTAAGCATGTGTCTCTTAAGCTCACATGCAAATATGTTTAGCTTATACAAGAAATCACTCAGTCGAGCATGTGAACAAGCCAGGTTCACAGACTTAACATTATTTATGAATCATGAAAAAGCTAAATACACACTCAAAAAATCTGCACAGAAATTCTAGAAATCATGGCAACCTCTGACCGTATGCTTTGACAAGATTCCACCTACAGTATAATTATATCATAAATTGCTGCACAGGATGTACTTCCTTGCCAGATGAAGCTTACCTCCTTAGCCAATATTCTCAAATGTCAGTAACAGACTGAGACTAGTTGTGACTAAACTTCTCCTGATCAACTGAGGGCTGGGGTTGGTTTGGATCATTATTTCCCCAATATTATAATTTATTCCTTATTATTTTCCGTCAGATTTTTTAAATGTTTTGTAATTATTTTGTACTTGCCTACCCTGCAAACAATGACGATTGAAATAATATTGAATCAAGCCAATCTATCTATCATTTATTAAAATACAAAAAAATTATAATAAAATGCAAGATTATTAAGCTTATTTCTACTCAAATGTTACTAAAATTGCAAGTTCAAGCAAAACTGGCAAACAAATTATGTTTCTCTTTCCAGAAATAAATTCTGAAAAACTAGCAAAATTATCTGCCACTACAACAAGACATTTTGCTTACCATTGTAGTAACTGTAGTAAAGTTTAGCATAATATAACTACATATAAAATATGTTCACTTGCTAAGATATACTTTTTATAAACTTGTACTGTTTAATGCCTTATAGGCAGCAGGGTGGCGAAGTGGTCAGCAATGTGGCCTCGTACCTTCAGGTTTAAGGGTTTAATTCCTGCCTCGGGTCTTTGTGCATAATGTTTACATGTTCCCCCCTTGCCAGGTGGGTTTTCTCTGGGTACTCCCACAGTCCGAAGACATGCAGTGTAGGCTTACTGGCGTTTCCAAATTGGCAGTCGTGTGTGGGCGCATGTGTACCCTCTAATGGATTGGCAGGGTGTACCAAAATATATACCCTATATTTTTAAAGTGCCTCCAGACTCTTCACGAAATCCAAAGTCCTTAAGAAGGAGAAGTCGAGTAGGAAGACCCCTCGGGGCAGCCTGGTGTGATACAGGTGATGCAAACAGGGATAAGCAACAGAAAAGCAACTGTAGATGTCAGTAAAAAAAAAATACATTATCCATGGAGGGAGAAAGTCCATGACCACAGTGTGTCAACTTATCGCCATGGCACAGATCCTTGATGTACAACAAGCCGCTTCAGAGTTTCATGACTTCAGGAAAAAAAAAAAAAAGTGAGAGAATATAACAAATATCTTTAAACATATCTGCCCTCATAACATATTCTCTAAGTGAATGTATGTAAGTGTACTGTAGCAAGTCTGAACCACTGTTACTGAGTAGAACGACGGATATTCTGCAAAAGCCGTTTTTGGGCTGTGAAGTGAAGTTTTGTGCTGCATTGAAAAAGAGACAGCATCTTAGTTTCGTTATTAAATTGAGTTAGCTATAGCTGTCTTCAGGAAAAGCCAGTTTCTCAAGCTGTGAACTTGGCCCACTTTTACACATGCCTCAATAACATTAGCAAAAGCAATTAACCTTTAGCCCGCAGCCGTGCAGTTAGAGTGGTGCAAAAATTCCCTCTGCTCATTCTGATCTGACACTTCACAGTGGAAACAACTCCGACAAAAGTATGTGATTAGACACGCAACAGAAAAACTACTTCTGTTGTACTTGCATATATATGTCACATTTAGGTTTGAGTTCATTTTCACCCCCCCATATGCAAATATACCCAACGATCACAATATTGCATAAAATTGGACTGGAAATTATGAGGAATACTGCCAATCATTGCAGTTGTACAATGTTATCAAGGTCATTCTGCAATTTTACTTTATAATTTTGGCCAACAGACATGTTGACTTTGAGAACAAACCCAATATGAAATGACTTGCCAAAAGTTTTTGAACACACATTTTAGCTTTTTTTATTTTTTCATTTTAATGACTTCATAATAAATAATGTAATTTTTTTAAGTACCCAGAGTGCACTCATAAGAGAATTAAACAATATGCAATAACCATATCAAGTCTTTTGAGCCTGAGAGGGAAATTAAGTTCTTTCCTTTTTCTGTTTTGTATAAAAAAATATATAGGCTGGCCCAAAAGTCAAGATCCAAAGGTATTTTCCCTCCTATGAAATTTGATATTTTTCATTTTATTTCAGACCCAAGGCAGCTTCAAAACAAACAACAGAAGATACTAAAACTTGTAGTCATGTACACAAGATAAAATTCTTCACATGGAGAATTCACAGGCTGAGTTTTGCAGCCTTTGCTTGTTTGTTTGTTTGTTGCCTATGACTTTTGGGCTAGAAACGTACAGTTTATGTTTTTTAGCTTTTTTTTATACCATTTAAATATCTGTGCTTTCAGATCCCTCTCAGCATTTTATTTTTCTTTCCTTTAGCTACTAACCAGTTTTTGCAAATTAGTTTCTGGGAAACCACACCATTTAAAAATCCTTGTGATATTTTTGCATCAATGTGTTTTTAATAACTTTCCAACCAAATACTGCTTTCTACTTATCTTTTACTTACTGTATAACTATTGTACTTGATCAGTTGTCTGAAGGAAATATTTCCAATGATCGCATGATGATGAACGTAAATGGTATAAACTGGATGTAACATGATTTACAGCTATACAGTACTGAAGAAATAAAATAGAACTTTTTGCCACTCATTTTTGGCACATTTCTGGATCAAAAGTTCAGTCCAGTCCCTGTACCTGACCTGATTCAGAGGAATGTTTCCTGTTTGTTAGAACACACAGTGACTTATGAATCATTCAAACATCTAACTTAAAATATGAACCAGTGATGCAGATGATGAGGCAGGCCGGTGATTAGTATACTGCATGCTGAATGCTGAGTGGTTGGAACGGGCGAGAGGGTAAAAGAGATTGCTGCCGAGGTTGTTGCATAAACAACTCATTTTTAAATTGTATCTTTAAGCACTTTGCAGCCCGCCACGGTAAAACGCTTGCTCCCGTTTCTTTAATTTAATCGATATAATTTAACATGAAGAAAAGAGGGGTGGCTCAAGGCTTTTGCACAGCACTATACGTGTAAATTCTGCCAAAACCCTCAGGCAATACTATGTAACAGAATACTCAACACCATATTAAACCCCGGTTTTATGCAAGATTTCTCCTTTAATAATGGCCTACCTTCACTTCCTATGGAAAGTAAATGCTGTGCATCTCACCCCTACCCAAAAACAGATGATATCTAATGCAAACAGATATTTATTCCCTTTCCTGTAATCTGCATCCTTACACCTTGACACATGGTGATTAAGTTGTCTTGAGCTAAGAGGCAAAGGAGCAGACACCCCTACGTGTGAGACAGCATCACAGCAGGAATCCCAGCAAGATATCTCTCCAACTCGATACAGCCAAATGGCCCGGCTCACATCAGCCCAGGCAGACACACACCATCCACCTTTCCCGTTAGAAAATCTGCCCTGTGGCCTGAGCTGTCCGACACATAGCGATAGGCAGAAGAAGCTCAAACGCATCCATTTTCAAATGGACTTCAAAGCATGTGAACACAATGAAGACGATCCCCTGCTCATCCGGCAGCACAGCACAAGTACGCGTTTATCACAAACGATCAGATCATCAAAAAAAAAATTTTTTTTTTTGGTTGACATTTTGAAAATGTGTAGATTGGTTCCTAATAAATATTACACATTAAAGTCGCTTACCACACAGTGTCTCTGATGGATGCACATTGGTGGATTGACACTCAGCAGTCGTAGCTCCTGTTGAACAAATTAGAAACATATATGTTACATTTATATCTAATGCTTGAGATAAACAAAAAAATATCCTGACAGAAAAAGGGAAAAACTCAACAATCAAGACATTCATTTTAAGATTTTTTTAAGGATTCTGATAACATTCATAAAATAAAAATACATATTTCATATGTATGTGTGTGTGTACTCAACATACTTAATAAGGAGACTGCAAAAATCATTATCCTGCTCTCCTAAATAAAGCCATGAGGTCTCGAGCGCTTCCAGTCACAGCCCGGGTATCGACACGCAGTGCTACGAGAACAGCAGTGGAGGCACAGGCTCCGCTCTTTGCGCTGTTTTCAGGCATGAACTATTCATAGACGGTACATCCATTAGTTGGAGCAGAACCTGCAGATCCGCAACACTTACTGAACCCTTAAGGCTTCTCTGTCCGTATCAGCAAAGGCATTACCCAATTAAGGCTCTTTTTGTGCTGAAGGGCTGTCAACAAGCTTTTAATCATTTCTACCTTTTTTTTCACAGAGCTTCAGATGATATGGCTGCAACTCTTCCTTTTAAAGCAGGTTATTCATCAACAAAATATAGGAAGCAGCTGAAGAACATGTGTTTTGCCTTTGAATACAGCCTCCGGAAATAATGTACACAAAACTGAGCTTTTTTTAATGACAAGTCAGGAGGTGGTTTATTGCGTGAAAATGTATATCAGATCTACCAGTGGTGCTTAGAATGCAACAGAACATTGGATGTCTTTAAAAATGAGTTTTATGTCATTTTCAGCTCCAAGCCCGGCACACAAACAAAAGCAGACAGATGGCATGGTGTGGTGTGATGCTGTTCCTGCTATTCCATCTCATGAGGTGTCTGTAAAACCCAGTGTTAGAAGACGATGGATGTGAATATTCATGCTGGAGATCTGGCTCACCTGTCAGACAGCAGAATCTTAGAATAATGTACTGTATAAATCAGAACATGCATTACTTCTTATTTAAATAGTTATACTTATGCATTTGTATTATGATTAAAAATGTAAGTTTTTCAGTGCAAAAAAAAAAAAGAAAAGATGATAGCCAATGATAGATTTTAATGTGAAATAATTATATTAACATTTTAATACAATATGAAGCAGAAGCGTGTGAAAAATTAATGAGACTCATCACAGTGTTTGACTTTACACTAAACCTGCAGTCAGCAAAGTGACTGGTAAAAGAATTTGAGTTGATTGTAATAACACATCAATGTAAATGTGTCTGATAGATATACACAAACACCTACAAAGCCTAAATACTGCTCTGTAACAATATTAATAGACGTGATCTTGGATATAAAAATTACTTTTAAAAGCAACTGCCATCAATTACTATACTTGATTTAAAGACAGAAAGTTATTGCTATTGCTTGAAAATAAAACCTGACATGCAAGCTAAACTTTAAACGAAAACGAAAAAATACAACATTTTCAACTAGTCTCAGATGCCAACCATGCAGACTCTCCTTAAGTGAACATACATTATTGGTTATAAACATCTGGAAATTAAGTGTGTTAGGTCCATTTTTAACAGCAAACTGTTATCATAGGGTGGACGCTTAAAGTTCCACCCTATGTAAAAAAAAAAAAATAAATAAATAAATAAATAAATAAATAAATAAAAAAACATGCATAAAGAAATATTAAGAAAACACTGATCACAAGATCTATGGACTATGAAGGTATTTTTTCCTTTCACTTCATAGAAGACTTTGCTTACATTCCAACATAGGTCTTTTATCAATAATTCATCATTGCATTACCAGCACATTCATTTGCAGGTAAAGCCAAACAAATCATTCGAGAGAAATCAATACATCACAGACCCCGTCAGATATGAAAACATCAGCTTGGTACAATTAGGTAAAACACTGTGAGCTGAAAGGTGGGCTGACTGAACACATGAAGACTTTTATGGCACATAAATAAGTATTTGACTGTAATGGTAGACAATGAAAAACTTACCTACTGATAAACAGACAAATAAACAAAATGTACAAACAAAAACATGAGCTTTGTACTCGTCCTCATTTGCCTTGTCATTTTGTGTTGGATAATTATTGTCATTAAACCATTAGAAGTGTATTATAACTGACAACTCATGTTCATTAATCAGGTTTTCCACCCAGAATCCTGGTCTGGGAGATTGCATGCCTCCTATTAATAATCTTTATAATATTACTAATGTTTTCTAAGTATTATTATGACTACAATTATGATTATTCTTGTCTAGTGCACATGACATCACAAATTGTCATCAAAAGTGTGTGAGATGTACATGTAGATGGTGAGCTGTCATGTTCTACTCTGTATGTGTTGTTCTTAAAGTAAATTATTGGCACCCTTTATGTATGCATGTTGCAAAAGTTTGTGCAGGATTGAGGTTGCTGTGAAGTCAGTCAGTGAACAGCGGGACAGCATCGTCCACTGTGCCAGCTTTAAGCCTTTAAGCTCTTTTAATCAGAGCTTAGTGCACAGTGCAGTAAGAAACAGGCTCTGTCCTGCGCTCAGTATAACTGTACCCTTATGTCATAATAAACCTTTCGAATAAACCCCTCATACCCGTGCGCTCTTACCTTCTGAACTGAACCTTGTGGCTCCCCACTTGGCGTTCTCGTGTTCGTGCGTCTGTTTAATTGTAACACTGTCTCTGACACACTCGCCGCTTTTGTTTCATCGTGCCATAAATCTCTGCTCTTTGCTCAGCTTCCGGTAGGAGTAGAGCAGTAGGTGTCAGCGCTACTAAAGCGCTCGTGTCTTTTCGCTTGTGTCACGAGGCGTGCAAGAAGCGCGCGACTCGGAGCCGATGCCCCGCGCGCCGCTCCGCTCGCTGTTTCCCTGTTTGAGTGGGCGGAGTGAGAGCGAGCTCACGTGAGCCGCTGCTCCAGGACTCCGCCTCTTTTTCCCCCAAACAAAATTACGCGTCTCTGAGCATTTTACAGAGGTCGCACAGCGCCGCCTAGCGGAGATATATAAAACTGTAGAGAAATTATGCTGAATTAGGGGCTTTGATTTAAGACAAGACGGTAGTGTAAATATGCCCGTGGACAAACCACTTAAAAAGGGTCACATACTAAATTATATGAATAATTTACCAGGACATTCCATTGAGTTACCCTAAGACCTTCTCACTTCCCGTCTATGTCGCTTTATCCTGTATACAGGGTTGCAGGGGGGCCTGGAGCCTATCCCAGGAGACTTTGGTGCACGAGGCAGGGTACACCCCAGAAGGTGACACACATACACTCATTTATACACTACAAGCAATTAGGGACACCAATTAGCCTAGTCTGCTTCTCTTTGGACTGTGGGAGGAAACTGGAATACCCTAAGGATACCCACCAAGCACAAGGAGAACATGCAAACTCCATGCACGCAAAGCAATTTCCCTCTGGGATTAATAAAGATCTTTGAATCTTAAATCTTGAATGACAAAATTAAACCCAGAACCTAGAGGTGCAAGGCGACAGTGCTAACCACTAAGCTACCGGGCTGCCTCCCAAACCTTCTATGCACTTCAAAATGTCATCACAGTAAGAAAAAAAAATTTGTGGGTATATACGTTAAAAATCATTTGTCTAAACACACAGAACATTAATTTGTCCAAAGACTAACAAACATGCACAAGCCTACCTGCACCAATCATCCATTACATTATGACCGCTCACCTAATATTGAGTAGGGGCCCCTTTTTTCCACCAAAACAGCAAAACATTGCTTTCTAAAGGAACCAGCATTAACTTTTCGAACTATTTGAGCTACAGTAGCTTGTTTACTACACAGACAAGCCGTCTCTCCATACATGTGTCAGTAAGCTTTGGCCGCCCATGATCCTGTTGCTGGGTCACCCTTTTACCTTATTGGTAACTCCTAATTGGTACTATTGGTAGCTCCTGATCCTGCCCACTAGGAACATCCCAATTTGTCCTTTCTTACAGTTGCTACAGTTACAATATCTCATTAAAATGGCACGTGGAAGTGGGTGGGATATATTATGCAGCAAGTGAACCTCCTGTCCCTGAAATCAATGTGTTGGAAGCAGAAAAAATGGGCAAGCTTAAGGATTTGTTAGACATTGATAAGGTCAAACTGAAATGGCTAAATGACTGGATCAAAGCAACTCCAAAAACCAAAGCTCTTATGAGAATTTATCTGCAGTTATCTGCAGTGGTCAGGAGCTAGCATATGGGTTCCAGGGAAGGAAGATCGGTGAATCGGTGACAGGGTCATGAGCAGCCAAGGCTCATCGATGCACATGGGAAGCAAAGCTGGTCTGTGTAGTCTCATCCAATAGAAGAGCTAGTGTAGTTTAAATTGCTGAAAACGTCAATGCTGTTTTCCAAAGACGGGTGTCAGAACACACAGGTTTTGGTTGTAGAAGAGGCTAAGAAGGGGTTACTCTGTATTAGGCGTGTGGTCATAATGTTCTGGCTAATCAGTGAACGTTACAAGCATATAGATGTTTTACCAAAAACAACAAAACTATATCTTCACTACAAGACTTTATTTCATTTAAAACGCATGACTGCCACCTTGTGGCCATGGTGCTATTGTAAATTAGACAAGGTTGACACTTTAAAGAACTTAAAAACTCAAAATAAAAAAAGAAAGACAAATAAAACTACAGTCAGTAAATACACACCTATAAAGTAACAAATTATATATACATCTGATGAACTAACTAATGCAGATTAAACTGTAGCTATATACTGTGTATCACTTAAATTATTTACAGGACTAAAAACAAATGCAGAAATACGCAGAGTCTCCTGAAACAGTTACGTATCATCTGTGTTAATCTATGGCCATTGGATAGCAGGGGTTAATCAGTTTATGGAAATTTGCTCTAAAGATGGAACTTCTTGATCTCGTTCTTTGTAGAACATCTTCCTCCACATGTACAGAGAATATCTGGTAGAGGAAAACCAAGGATGGGACAAAATTTCCTCTGCTGTTAGCCGCTCTGAAGGGTCTAATCGAAGGATGCTACGTATGAGACACTTGGCTTTAGGTGAGAGAAGGTCTGGAAGTTTAAATTTGCACATCTGTATTTTATTGTACAGATCATTGAGGTTTCTATGTGCAAAAGGATGTCTTCCAACCAGAATAGCATACAGCATAACTCCAAGAGTCCATACATTTGATGCTTTTCCTGAGTATGAGTTCCCTGGCTGTAGGCTCTCTGGACTCATATAAAATGGACAGGTGTGCGTGCCTGATGTTAGATCACTTTTTTCTGTGATATATGCATCTTTAAGTGTGTACAGTGCCACATGGGTTCTAGATAATAAAAAAATGCCAAATTAACAATTACATAACATTTGCTATTAAACTCCTCACTATTTCAAAGAAGAAAATAAGTCTCACTTCTCTTTATTTTTGAAGGCAAAATTCTTCAGCTTCAGTCTAGGCAGAATCACACCGTTATGGTGACAATGTGCCACAACAGAGACCATCTGATGAAAGAGCCTCAAAGCTTCATCTTCACACAAGCATCCAGCAGTCTGAACATATCTGTACATATTTCCATATGCATGTTCAAAGAACACATAAGCTGCAGAGTGTTCAAGGATGATTTCAGATGGATGGTGTAGGTTGGGCTGAACAGGAAGCTGAGAATACACAGCCAGGGACTGGGCATATCTACTAATCGGAAAAACCTGCAAAAAGTTAAGAGAGAGAGAGAAACAGAGAGAAAGAGATTGTATGATCACATAACCACGAACACTGCATTATTGTATTAACTTTGATCTTATGATCTTTTTCTGAGGTTTTGATGCCATCATTGCAGTACAACATGTTGTATTGTGCCAGTTACCTAAACAATAGACAATGTAATGCACACACACTGGTCCTCATGTCACTTGTAGAAGGTCTTTAAAACTACGTAAAAAGGTCTTTAGGCATTGTTCACAAAAATTTGATATTACTCATTAAATAAGCCTTTAGTCTGGGGATTTCTTAGTAATTAGTCCTAAAGATGTCTGGTGTGTTCACATTTTTAGGGGTTAATAGCTTTTGTTTCGCTTGAGATCCAGAAGAGTGAACATGAAATGAAATATAGTTGAAAATAATAGTCAATTAAATATATTCATGCATCCTTCAATCAGTCTTCATATTATGATCACCTGCCTGAAATTGAGTAGGTTGCCCCCCTTTTGCCACCATAACAGTGATGTGAGTATTCTACAACCTTTCTATCACATCCAGCATCAACCTTTTCATCAATTTGATCTACACAAGTGCTTCTATTAGATCGGACTACACGAGAAAACTTTCACTTCCCATGTGCATCATTAAGCTTTGGCGACCCATGACCCATGAATAAAATTTGAATTTGAATTTGAATTTGACCATGTCGCCAGTTCACCGATTTACCTTCTTTGGAGCACTTTTAGTAGGTCCTGCCCACTGCAGACCAGAAACATCCCACAAAATGCAGTTTTGGACTTGCACTGACCCAGTCCTCTAGCTGTCATAATATGGCCCTTGTCAAAGTCACTCAGATCCTAAAAGATTGCCCATTTTTTCTGCTTCCAGCACATCAAATTTCAGGAAAAAAGATTCACTTGCTGCCTAATTTATCCTGCCCTCATCCAGCCACCAGTATACAATATAACAAGATATTAAAAAACTAGTTAGTGTGAAAAGGGCTGGACAAATGGCTCAGAACTGCAGCTCTTGTAGGATGTTCCTAGGGATGTTTGCAGTGCTCAGGACATACTAAAAGTGAATCAAGGAAGAAAAACTGTTGAAGTGGCTACAGGGTCACTGATGCACAAATTGAGGAAAAGATTAATGCTGGTTGCAATAGAAATGCATCAGAACACACAGGTCATTACCGGGGTGAAGTTGGTTTTATATTGGACATTCGCCACACATTCAAGATTAACTCATCTGTTTATCAATAATTATACATTTACTGATTTGGTGGCAAAGGGGGAACATAATCAGTAAAAGGTGGGTGGTCATAATGTTATGGCGGATCATAAGCATATACTGTACATTCTTAAACGTGACTCTCTTTACAGCTGAAAGAAGAAAAGTAAGAAGGAAGGAAGGAAGGAATCTTTGCTGCAGGGACTATAACACAGGATCAGTAAAGTACCCTGACGGTGTGGGTTTGTGATCATCAGCTCAGCTCACCTTACAGAGCAGATGTTTGCCGCTGTGCAGGCTGACCGCTTTAAACACATTCTCTTTTACTTTTTCATTTAACACGTATTTACCAACGTGTGAACCACTGGACGCTTTCGTGCAGGAAAAAGTCGAAAGCATTTCGTTCAGATCGATAATAATCTTCCCTCAAGTCGGCAGCGGAGAGCAACTGCAGCAGATGTCGTTAAACCGCCTGAGGGCAGTTTGTATCAAAACAGAATACACACGCGGTTTCTGAAAATAAACAAACAAACAAAAACACTTGCCAGGAAACCAATCAACTACTGCTCTGTGTTGCCCAATTGGTATTTATTCCCATCATTCAGGACATAATAAAGAGAACGAGACTCATTGTATCCTATATTGAGTATTTATTATACAGTATTGCACAGACACTTATTATGAGTTTCAGTGTTTGGCTGAGACACCACAGTTATGTTATTTTCTGGTGGCATTTAAAGGGTTCAAAATGAATGAAACACAACATGCTTCATGACATGAGGTATAAATTATAATAATATCACAATATCAAAATATTAAATATCACTTCAAACAATAGGCCCTGACTAATACTTAGGGGAATAATAATAATAATAATAATAATAATAATAATACTTATTATTATTATTATTATTATTATTATTATAGCTGTGAAAACACAGGTCAAATGAACTAAATTAATCAATAAATTCAATAATAAATGTTTAAGGCTTTCTGAGTCCTTCACTCTGTTGATATTATACAGTATTGTCTTCATTTCTACTTGTACAGTATCTGATGTAAACTAAGCAGATTCGAAGTAGTAATTCACTTCCTTTCTACCATCTGGCAAATATCATCCACCAGTTTGACCAACCCATCTGGTTTCTTTGCAGTGAGCTTTTTTAAAAGGAGTCTCCAAATTAACTTCCAATTAAAGTAGATATAATATTTCTTAATGCCAGGTGAAAAGAAAGACAACTACAAACACTTACTTATTAACTCTCGCACCCAATCATACACTGAGGACAATTTCCAAAACATGAATGTCTTTGGACTGTGGGGAAATCTGAGTTACCCAGAGAAAGCTGGAATTATACGCATAATTTAAATTTTTTTAATATTTATTATAAATTATAATGTTTAAGAATTTAACACCTGATATAGATTTATTTTGCCATGGGGAAGTGTAGCACCAACACCATGACACAAGAAATAATAAAAGAAAAAAAAGCATGATGTATCTTATTATATTATGAGCAACACAGTGTTGAATTGATATGTAACCTGTAATTAGGTAATCTAAATATGCAATATTTCAACAAAAGGGTAACCAAATGTCCTGAACAAAAATATAAGGGAAACAACTTCGAACCTGAAATAAAGTGGTTAAATAAAATGGTTTTAAAATAAAGTGCGCAAGCACAAGATCACATATTGAAATTTGAACATTTATCATGCAAGACAATGTCAGTGACAACATTACAATGAATATACAGATACACATTTATCCTCTGATTTTTTTTTTTTCATGCCACACACCAAGTGAAACTTTCAAATAATGAATGTGGTTAAGCTGCATTATCTCTGCACTAAAGGGATTAAAGACAACACTAGCCATTAAATAGAACCGCGGGAATAATGTTTAAATACTGACAATACTGACACTGTATGTGACTCTAGTGTCCTGAATGCTAGTTTTATTACACAAACGATCCACCTGTGAACTGAAAGACTGGCATTGGGGCACATATTGAAGCTAGCATCACTACACATGTGTTCAACCAGATTGTCACAATAAAACAAATAAAATGGGGTTACTGGTGATTCACTTCAGGTCACCACTATCTCCCTGGATCGTCTTCTTGATGCGGAGTAACATGGTGGTCTGCCACTGGTCCAGACGGGAGATTGAATCAAACTCTTTTACCTGAAACGATGTTATAAAAAACTCAATATGAACAGATTTTATATCTAATGTTTTTTTTTTTTTTTTTTATTTAAATTACACACTTCCGGACTTAAAAGTTTAACTTACAGCCTCAGTGAATGCCTCACTGTTTTGCTCTTCATGTGCATCCAAAAGTTTCTGTACAGAAGAAGTTGCAGTTAGGACTACAAAGATCTCAGCATTGTTCGTCATCTTAAATGAAAATCTGCAAAGTTTTAAATTCTTTCCTACTTACTTTTAAAAGCTTACATTCTCTTGAGTCTGAGAATGCTGGAAACATGCTCTCATACTTCTCTATAGCCAGCTATTCAAAATTAATGGAAATCCATCATGTTAAAAGTAATCTTATATACAAATCATGATGTAAAAAAATATATTTTGTTGCAATATTTAATAAAAATAAAATAAAAGGGATGCAATTTGAGAATGACTATTCATCAGATATACTGCAACTGATCACAGAAAATAACAAAGCTGATGCACTAACCTTTGCATTTAATTCGTCCACAATGAAGTGGCACAGTGAAGCCTTCCAGAAATATTCTTTTGCATTGTATTTTAGAAGTGGATTATCCATAGTACTGGTTGCAACCTGAAGAGAGACAGAGAGAGTAAATATTCCACTCTTCAATAATATGTATATTTATTTCACGATCAAAGTCCATAAACTGTCAAAACCTGGAACACAAACCTGCTCAAAGATTTCAATAGCTTTTGGATATTGCTCCAGCTGTGCACAGTAAAAGCCAACCTTCAGGAGACATTTGTTGGCAGAGCTGAAAGAAGATATGGAAAGATTTAAAATAAATGACTAAACTAAGAATACACTCGCACTGACGTTCTGCAATAGTGTCTACAGTGAGTAAACAAAATGGATTTTTGGAGAATGTTGAATCCAAAACATTTACACACTCTTGCTGCCATGTTATCACCCCAGCATTAACAAAATATAAGTATTGCATCCCTTAATGTCCGCAATATGTTCTGTTAAAAGCCTTTATGGAATTTGGATGTTGTGCAAAGGTCATGTTAAATACTTAACAAAGCCATAATCACTGGCAGAATTTGTAGTGCAACCTTCTGTTTTACTTTCAAACAGATCTCTTTTTTTCTCCTTATTGCTCCTATCACTAGCCCTGTTTTGGTGCATTTGGATGCCATTATGCACTTATGGTAATGCACCCACTAAATACACTGAATTGTGATTTCTAAACAATGTAATAACAGTATGTGTGCAGTCAGATGGACATTAAACAGATGACAAGGCGCTGCATTCAGCTACTGAAGTGAAGCGAAAACTGGTAGAGTCTGAGGCTGACGATTCCGAAGTTTCTGCATTGTTTATAATGTTTCTCATAATCTTCAACAAGCTTTGTAATTAATAAGACAAAAACTTAATTATTTGTTTCCTTGATCTAATTTGCTGCCACTACATGCTATTTGACTCATTACAGAATCACAATTAAAGCACCAGTTAATGAGTTTTATTTTTAATTTTTTTGTATTAAAACTTAACCAACACATTACTAAATTGCGTACTTAAATAGCTACCAACACAACTGCAGACTAATTTACAAAACTGTGGGACACGGAGTTATAGATTTTTGGAAAATCACACAAAAGTCACTCTTATGTTGTGTTCTTATTAGAACTATTTTGTCTTAATATTTTGCCATTTGTGCTTTTAACACGCTATCAGTTACACGCAGTTACACGCTATATCAGTTACACGCTTTTAAAACAATATCAGTTTGCAATACTTCTTGTTTTTATTTAAAAAATGAGTTCTCATTTTGCTGTCAAACTGTTTGCATGCTTTATCATAACTTTGTAATTATTTTGTTTGGAGGTAGTCATTTCTGTGCTGTAGGGCTGTTCAGGCAATATAATCAACTAAAAACTGAGGGCTGAGTTTATGGATTTAGTCAGGATATTTTGCACTCTTCTGTAAATCATTTTCTGCAACATTACAAAACAACTCATGAACCTCAAAATACGGCTAATTAATTCTTTATATGTAGGTGGAATATTTAAAAAGGGCAAAATGAGAGAGGTAAATAAAAATAACATTTGGTGCAATTTGCAAAATAAGGAAGAAAAGTAAAGCTCCATTTTAATAGCATCCTTTTCCTACAGTTGATGAGGGGGAATATGGAGATACCTTTCAATTCAGCCAGCCAAGTAATCTGTAGGGAGCTATTAAATGCAACAAAAAATCTACATAATGCTTTTTAGAGTAAACAAAATCTCACATACATTGTAGTATTTTATTAGAAAATGAAATACCTATTTGATTCTTCTCCTTTATAATAGTCGGCTGCTTGCTCATAATGGGCAATTGCCTGCAACAAGAAAGACAAGAACCATCAGTGTGGTGAAGGAATAAGTTTGTCCGGACTTATTTGAATCAACCATAATGAGCTGTATAACTGACATTTTAGCATATATCACATTCTGATTTATTAAGAGAGAAATGGTGTCAGACCGTTTATTTTAAAGAAAAAAAAAAAGTTCAAACTAAACTTCACTAAACAGCCATACTGTATCACTTTATCACTCCCGGGTTTGGAAATCGCACCATCTCATGGCGCAAGACCCTGCAGTGTATAGTCTTCGGGGTCTTCGGGTCTCACTTCTCTCCATCACGGACATTCACACCACACGCTGTATAGGTAAAGCCACGCACATTGCAGATGACTCCACACACCCATTCAGGCCCACACGGTCAGACCGTGTAGCAATTTCTTTCCACAAGCCATCAACATCACCATTCTCACTCACTTACTCATCGTCTATACCGCTTTATGCTGTATTCAGGGTCGCGCGGTGCCTGGAGCCTATCCCAGGAGGCTTAAGGCACGAAGCGGGATACACCCTGGACAGGGTGCCAATCCATCGAAGGACACACACACACACTCATTCACACTACGGGCAATTTGGGAACATCAATTAACCTAACCTACATGTCTTTGGAATGTGGGAAGAAAACAGAATACCCGGAGAAAAGCCAAAAAGCACGGGGAGAACATGCAAACTCCATGCACACAGAGACGGGAATCGAGCCTGGCCGGGAATCGAACCCGGACCCAAACCACATCAACATTCTATTCCACTTTATTTACAATTTTGCTTTTCCTCCTCTGTTGAACAGGTTGCTACACTCAAAATGTTGTACTCTACTTTATTGGTACAAAATACAGTATTACCTGCAATAAGGGTGCCAAGCAGTATGTAACTTACATTGTAACTTACATTGTAACTTACAGTTATATACACTGCCTGCAATTAGTATTATTTTGCAACAGCTCTTTTTCTTTAACCTTTATTCCATCTTAGAGCTGTGTACTGATTGGCACTGAGTGGCCTTTATTGTGGCCATATGTTTCATAGTATAATGTACACTTCATGTTGTCTAATGGCAAGTTATTCAGAACTAGTGGTCTTTACCCATTTTCTGGGTACTGATGGCAAAGTGATCACTTTTCATTATTTTCAGCTTTTTTCATTATCATCCTGTTGAGGTGTAAGGAAAATAGGTTCAAAGACATAAGCTGCATTAACATGGACCCTTATATTCCATTAATAATCAGAATACCAGCCCAATCAGAATAATAATGTAGCATGTAACCACCTCAATCAGAACAGGCTGACCCAATCAGGATTATCATTAGGAACTTTCCATTTGAATGAGCACACACGCACACACACACACACGCACACACACACACACACATATATATATATATATATATCCCCCTCTTTAAAGCTAGTTTTCACATGATCATAACTGAAATCACCCAAACAACCCTGATTTAAAGTTTCATGTCCTTGAATTTTTGGCTACATTATAAACACCCAGATTCACTCACCCAGATTTAAATGGCTATTAAAGAGAAGTTTCCACACCTGTGACTCATTGTAATGGTAAAACGTGTCTGTACATAAATAGTCAGTGATTTTCTCATCTCATGAGGTGATGCACTGACATGGCTGGATACAGCACCATGGGGAAGACATAAGAGCTGCAAAAACAAGGTCGTTGAAGAAAAAGGATATAAAAAGATATCTCAACACTTAAACGTGCCAGTTAGTATTTGAAGATCAAAACTGAGTGGTCTCTTGGAGAGAAGTCAACAAGGCCAAGGTTTGTTTGATGATTGTGTCAGTTCATGAAGGTGAAAAGTACACAATAACCCACTGTAAAGCATGGTGGTGGATCTCTTATGTTTTGGGGCTATGTGAGCTCCAGTGGCACAGGAACATTAGTCAAAATTGGTGGCAAGATGAATGCAGCATGTTATCAGGAAATACTGGCAGACGATTTGCATTCTACAGCACAAAAGCTGCGCATGGGACGCTCTTGGATGTTCCAGCATGACAATGATCTAAAGCACAAGGCCAAGATGACCCTCCAATTGCTACAGCAGGCAATATTATTGAGCTGCTTTGGAGAGATCTCAAACGTGCAGTTCATGAAGGACAACCAAAAAGACCTGGGGGCATTTTGGGAACCTATAACACCTAAGTTATTATAGCACCTTTATTAAAAAGACTGCAAACTATCATTGATGCTAAAGGAGGCAATACACAATATTAAGAACTAAAGGTAAGAAAACTTTTAAAGAGGGATTATTTCATAATTGTCTTTATTGTCATGTTTTGTTTGATGATTGTGCCATATGAACACATGATCTTGTGTCTTACATATGAACTTGCGCCTTACCTGTATAAGAATAAAAAAAACATCGTTTTGCCTTCCCACTCATCTCACGCACTCATTGTCTATACAGCTTTATCCTGTATACAGGGTCACAGGGGGCTGCAGCCTACCCCAAGGCAGGGCACACCCTGGACAGAGTGCCAATCCACTGAAGGCCACACACAAACTCACCTGATCTTTATCACAATATGTAGGAATTTGGGAACAGCAATTAGCCTAATCTGCATGTCTTTGAACTATGGGATGAAACTGGAGGAAACCCACCTTGCACGGGAAGAACATACAAACTCCACGCACACAGACCCTGAGGCAGTAATCGAACCTGGAGGTATAAGACGGCCACCATGCTGAAGTCAACGTGCTACCTCCTTCGCACTTAAGTTTTTTTTTATTTTTAATGGTATACACCGTGCAAATTCTTCCAAGGTTTGAGCACAACCATACTGTATATGCAAATGCACAAATTCTCTACAGACAATTTGAAATGAAAAGTAAAATGGTGTAATATTATCTTCAATATTATGTAAGATAGCATTATAGGTTAACAAACACAAGTATAACACTAGCCTTCTTTTGTACACACAGTACAGGCCAAAAGTTTGGACACACCTACTCATCTATCTGTCAATGTGTTTTCTTTAATTTCATGACCATCTACATTGGTAGATTCTCACTGAAGGCATCAAAACTAGGAATGAACACATGTTGAGTTATGTGCGTAAAAAAAAAGGTCTCCACAGTCACTGGACCTGAACCCAATCGAGATGGTTTGGGGTGAGCTGGACCGCAGAGTGAAGGCAAAGGGGCCAACAAGTGCTAAACATCTCTGGGAACTCCTTCAAGACTGTTGGAAACCATTTCAGGTGACTACCTCTTGTAGCTCATCGAGAGAATGCCAAGAGTGTGCAAAGCAGTAATCAGAGCAAAGGGCGGCTATTTTGAAGAAACTAGAATATAAAACATGTTTTCAGTTATTTCACCTTTTTTGTTAAGTACATAACTCCACATGTGTTCATTCATAGTTTTGATGCCTTCAGTGAGAATCTACCAGTGTAAATGGTCATGAAAAAAAAGGAAACACATTGAATGAGTGAAGGTGTGTCCTAACGTTTGGCCTGTACTGTACATAATATTATATTTATGAAAAGATGGTGCATCTTTATCTTTTGGTCATTTCTCCTTTTCCTTCCTAAACTGGGCACTTACTGTAATTGGATGAGCATCAGGGTATTACCCGCCCGCATTTTTGAGTAAAGACGAAACCATTTCACCTTGGGATGTGTAGAATGGAAAACTGTACAGAACACTATACAGTGGCAGCTGTATTTGTACTGACATTAGATTACACACAGGTGCACTTTATTTAGTCATTAGCACTCATCAGGCAATGTCTACGGGCAACTGACTGCACTCAGACCAAAGGGGGCTGAATAATTACGCACACCCCACTTTGCAGTTATTTATTTGCAAAAAAATGTTTGGAATCATGTATGATTTTCATTCCACTTCTCACGTATCCACCACTTTGTATTGGTCTTTCACGTGGAATTCCAATAAAACGGATTCATGTTTGTGGCTGTAATGTGACAAAATGTGGAAAAGTTCAGGGGGGCCGAATACTTTTGCAAGCCACTGTATATTCACAGTATTATGAATGGTTTATTCAGTAGCATTTCATACTGTGATTGATTTTACATAGTGAGATGTGCACTCACACCAAGCCAACCCCGAAGGAGTGATAGAAATCTGATCGCACAAATGTTATGGCTCTGAACATTTCCTTTCTTTTTTCTTTTTGCACACTCTGTGCATGCAAGATGTTCACCCATACCTAAATCTGATTCTGCTTGTTGGTATATTCATGGGGGTAACATTAGGTGATGTGATGTGATGAGTTTCCAGGAGGAACCTTTAGTGTTCTTTGCAAACTGGTCCTCTTGCGTTCTTCTTCTGTTTAAAAATGGCAGGAGCGGTATGTGATTCTGAGATTGTTGCTTAATTATAAATTATAGCAGAAATGCAAATACTGTTTCAATAACATGATATTGTGGCTACAGATTATGTGACGTAGTTGATTGATTTTTGCTAGGTTGGTTATGAAATGTGAACCATCGCACTGTAGGTGAGAGCAGTTCTAATGTTCTGTTTTTTTTTCTGTGTTGCTGAACAGGACATATGGCTTATTGCTTGTGTAATTTGTTGAAACTCTCCCAATCTCTGCTGAATTTCAGGGCAGGATCGCAAGCTAGTTATGAAACCATGAGGCCATTCAGAGTCCGTCCTATTTTAGATCAACAAGATATAAAATTACTTTTTTTTTTGTTATTGTTGTTTAAAACAACTGTCATGCCATTTGCTACACATACTGGGAGCAGTGGTGGCTCAAATGGTTAAGGCTGTAGGTTACTGGGTCAGGGGTTCGAGGCCCAGCGCCACCAAGTTGCCAATGTTGAGCACTTGGGCAAGGCTCCAGGGGGAAGGTATCCTAGCTGACCCTGCGCTCTGACTCATCTTCCTAAGTAGGATACATGTGACAAATAATTGAATCTTAATAATAGATGTGCTGCTTCCAGACCACAAGCGCAACTGGTTTCTAACCATAGGAAAGGTACTTCTAGATTACAATAGCTGTGGAGCATTTTCTTTACTTCCATATACAGTGCAGAAAGTGGCACTTCCCCATGGGCCAACTTTAGCATAAAACACGTGAGAGTTACTGTAGATCCAGTGAAACTCTTCAGTCTGTGTATATCCCCAAGCTCAAGTGACAAGCGAATCAGAGCTCCTGATCTCGTATATACAGTGGTGTGAAAAACTATTTGCCCCCTTCCTGATTTCTTATTCTTTTGCATGTTTGTCACACTTAAATGTTTCTGCTCATCAAAAACTGTTAACTATTAGTCAAAGATAACATAATTGAACACAAAATGCAGTTTTTAAATGAAGGTTTACGTTATTAAGGGAGAAAAAAAACTCCAAATCTACATGGCCCTGTGTGAAAAAGTGATTGCCCCCCTTGTTAAAAAATAACTTAACTGTGGTTTATCACACCTGAGTTCAATTTCTGTAGTCACCCCCAGGCCTGATTACTGCCACACCTGTTTCAATCAAGAAATCACTTAAATAGGAGCTACCTGACACAGAGAAGTAGACCAAAAGCACCTCAAAAGCTAGACATCATGCCAAGATCCAAAGAAAATCAGGAACAAATGAGAACAAAAGTAATTGAGATCTATCAGTCTGGTAAAGGTTATAAAGCCGTTTCTAAAGCTTTGGGACTCCAGCGAACCACAGTGAGAGCCATTATCCACAAGTGGCAAAAACATGGAACAGTGGTGAACCTTCCCAGGAGTGGCCGGCCGACCAAAATTACCCCAAGAGCGCAAAGACAACTCATCCAAGAGGCCACAAAAGACCCCAGGACAACATCTAAAGAACTGCAGGCCTCACTTGCCTCAATTAAGGTCAGTGTTCACGACTCCACCATAAGAAAGAGACTGGGCAAAAACGGCCTGCATGGCAGATTTCCAAGGCGCAAACCACTTTTAAGCTAAAAGAACATTAAGGCTCGTCTCAATTTTGCTAAAAAACCTCTCAATGATTGCCAAGACTTTTGGGAAAATACCTTGTGGACCGACGAGAAAAAAGTTGAACTTTTTGGAAGGTGCGTGTCCTGTTACATCTGGCGTAAAAGTAACACAGCATTTCAGAAAAAGAACATCATACCAACAGTAAAATATGGTGGTGGTAGTGTGATGGTCTGGGGTTGTTTTGCTGCTTCAGGACCTGGAAGGCTTGCTGTGATAGATGGAACCATGAATTCTACTGTCTACCAAAAAATCCTGAAGGAGAATGTCCGGCTATCTGTTCGTCAAGTCAAGCTGAAGCGATCTTGGGTGCTGCAGCAGGACAATGACCCAAAACACACCAGCAAATCCACCTCTGAATGGCTGAAGAAAAACAAAATGAAGACTTTGGAGTGGCCTAGTCAAAGTCCTGACCTGAATCCTATTGAGATGTTGTGGCATGACCTTAAAAAGGCGGTTCATGCTAGAAAACCCTCAAATAAAGCTGAATTACAACAATTCTGAAAAGATGAGTGGGCCAAAATTCCTCCAGAGCGCTGTAAAAGACTCGTTGCAAGTTATCGCAAACGCTTGATTGCAGTTATTGCTGCTAAGGGTGGCCCAACCAGTTATTAGGTTCAGGGGGCAATTACTTTTTCACACTGGGCCATGTAGGTTTGGATTTTTTTTCTCCCTAAATAATAAAACCCCTCATTTAAAAACTGCATTTTGTGTTTACTTGTTTTATCTTTGACTAATAGTTAAATGTGTTTGATGATCAGAAACATTTTGTGTGACAAACATGCAAAAGAATAAGAAATCAGGAGGGGGGCAAATAGTTTTTCACACCACTGTAGAACTTGTAGGATTGAAGGACAACTGCATGGAGAGCCAAGTGACACCAACTTCCTTGGGATGTTAGGAGAACTTTCATAAACATATTACACTTTAGCCAAACACCAAATTGTTGTTTATTTGGTGCCTAAATTTGAAAAGCTACTTAAGTGTAAATGGTTAATTTTTTTTAATAGCTCATACTATTCTACCTAAACAAGTAAAGGATGTAGAATTATTTCAAGCACTTTTTATGCACAAGCCAAAACCTTCTACAACCTTTTTTTTTTTTTAAACCGGAGCACACATGGAATTCACTGTATGCTATGTTAGACATTTTATAATTGAAGAACACAAACATACAAAAATTTCATTAGCATTATATTTATAATTAAGTTAAGCCTGGGAGATGAAAAAAACTGTAATGTAATTTACGTTTCACTTGTTCTCTGAATTGATCACGGCTCCAGAGCTACTTAAGGAACACAGCGATCTTATTACAGATATGGATTCATTGGACTGATGCATAATGTAGAGCTTGCTCATCTAAAAGACTGCACCAATCTGAAATTTGCATGAATTTCTTACTTTTTCGATATCCACCAGTTCAGACTCATAGATTTCTGCAATAGTCATGTGGTGTTTGGCTGCAATAGTAAATCGACCCTGTGAAAGAAAGATAACGCTTTTAGAAAGCATAAAAAGGTTATATGTCATATTTGGACAAGAAAGAGTTTTAAAAAGTGTTGATCTTACCATGTCTGTGTATATGTCGATGGCTGCATTTAAGCAGTTGATAGCCTCTATGTGGTGCATTAAGGGAGAATATGTGAAGATGTTAGTAGAGAATGAAACCAAAATGTAAAAGCAAAGAGACATATTAAGGTAAGGATTTACTGTGTATTACTTTACTTTTGCGCTTTTTGTCATAGACTACAATGGAATAATAGATTACTTAATAGTAAATGTACTTGCCCTATAGTTTTTTTATCTTTGATTGTGTTAAAATACGATTAAGTAGGATAAAGAATTTCAAGAGACGATGTTGCTTTTCTGATTTCAAATGACCGAAAGCTGTGTTTTGGAAACAATGCATTTCCATGTATTTTTTTCCACCCTGACAAACCTTAAACATGCCAAACCAAACTGTAGTGTTAATGCACTGGTCGTTCTGTCACAGACAATTTGTCGTGTACAGTGTTTTCACCTTGGGGATCAGCCTTCTTGTACGCATTTCCGGCATCAACAAAGCTGGTGGCAGAATCCAATTTGTTCTGCATTTGCATATGAAGTTTTGCAGCCTGGCAGAATGCATTGCCTGCAGCTGGATAATATAAGCGATGAAACGATCAGGACAACAATTATGAAAATAAAGCAATTGTATATACATGTATTCAGAGCAGAGATGTCCATACCACTCCAGTTCTTTGCCATTTTAAACATATTGGCAGCTCTTGCGTACATCTCACACGCATCCTCTACCTTGTGGTTTCCTCTGCAAAAACATGGTTGTGTATTAATGTATAACCCTTTAAATTAGATTAATGCAATATGCAGTATCCATTCTATGAATACTCTAATATTTTATAGATGTCAAATATATGTTTATGTGACAGATTTGGTTATACTGTATCATATTGGCAGGAAAACACTATTATTTTTTATAAGACAGCACATATAATGATATTTAGCAACATAGCCATTGTAAATTACATCAGGACCACTCTGCATTGTCAATGACCAATCAATGTCATAACATAGGAACCATCATGGTAATATTTCTAGCATCACTGCTAGCTCGTTCACGACATCACCCTTACCCGAACATCCCTCCAAGAAACGAACCGGACGACTTGACTTTTTTATCCGCATCAGCCATCAGCTGGATAGCCTCTTTTTCCTTGCCTGAATTATCCATGTTTATAATTGTAACGTATCTTCCGGTACGAAAGTATGAGGTGTTTGATCGCAGACGCAGCTAACGTAAGATGATGTGATGTGACGATGCGCTGCTCCTCCTCTTCCTCCGTGGTGCTGATGAGAGAGCAGCAGTACTGCACCGCCCAGAAATTCTGGGTTGCCAGGTCTTCGATAAAATAATGTTTCTTGTGATATTAAAAACTCACAAAACGCTGTTTTAAACTCAAATATCACCTTCATGTACCATTTAAACGAATTCTACTTTTATATACATTTATAAGGGTGTATAACATGTCTAAGAAAATTATCCACAGACAGACTAAACAACCCATAATTTCATATAAACCCATTCATTTATTTATTTTCTATACCGCTTATCCTGTATACAGGGTCTCCGAGGGCTGGGGCCTATCCCAGGAGATTATGGGAAAATGGGGTGTTACACACTGGACAGAGTGTTAATCCATCACAGGACACACACATACAGGCAATTTGGGAATGTTAATAACCTAATCTGCATGTCTTTGGGTGGGAGGAAACTGGAGTATCCTGAGGAAACCCATGCAAACTCCAAGCACACAGACCAGAGGCGGGAATCAAACCCGGACCCTGAAGGTGCAAGGTCACAGTGCTAGCCACTACACCTGCAGGCCATATAGATCCAAAGAAGTAAACATGATGCAAAATTACAACTTTCCATGACGTAAATGTCTTATATCAACAAAGATTTTAATTATTCTATTTTAATTTTTGTTATTCTGATTCTAATTATTCTAAGGGATCACCAAAAGTAAAAAATAAATCAATACAAAAATCAGTTTCTTCCAATATCATTATTAAATCCAAGAGGGGAATGCTATTAATACTTTTATCTTTATGAGTAACCAACCTAGACTGGGTTCGGGTTCGATTCCCATCTCTGTGTGCATGGAGCATGTTCTCCTTCTGCTTGGTGCGTTTCCTCCGGGTACTTTGGTTGCCTCCCACAGTCCAAAGACTTGCAGGTTTGGCTAATTGTCATTCCCAAATTGACCGTAGCGTGAATGTGTGTGTGCCCTGCGATGGATTTGCACCCTGTCCATGGTGTACCCCGGCCCGTGCCCTAAGTCTCCCGGAATAGGCTCCAGGCCTCCCGTGACCCTGAATACAGGCTAATGTGGCATAGACGATGAGTGATTGAGATTAACCGCATTATACTGTTAATGTGCACAATCCCCATTAATGTATTAATGTTTAAAATTAATGTCTCTAAAAAAAACTCAGGAAACAAAATTTGGATTAAAAACAAGACCAAAGTCCTAAACAAATGCACACTTGTTTCAGGAACAGAGTTACACACATAGCAGCTGGTGTCGCCAAATTTACAGTGTTTGTACAGTGCACCAAAAAAAGTACTTCCGTTTCAATAAAGAGGTTAAAAAGCGGCCATGGCAACGCAATGCAGGGTGAAATGCGCTGACTTTGGATTAAGTGCGTAATTTCCCTTTAGCAGTTACAAAGTCTACGGTGTAGCGCCTCTAATTGACTATCAGCAATAGTACGGAGAATTTGGCATTAATTTGTATAGGCATAAACACGAATAAGATATGGCAACATGAAACGTATTATAAACACAACCGAAACGCTCTAGTCTAGAGCGGCAGCATAATCACGTGACCGGAAGTGACGCTGTGCCGCCAAACTTGAAGCGGTGCTTCTCAGAACGTAAACACAAGAGCTCGGGTAAAAACAGAAATGTAGAAAGGTTGTAGATATCTTTAATTGGTGCATAATATTTATTACATTGTTGGGTAATTTAATGTCAATATAAATGGTCACCCGTGTATGTTCGCAACGCGGCCGTGTCAGTTTAATACTGAGGAAAAATTACGTAAGCTAACCCACCTTTAGCCTGATAAAAGTTACTTCATAGCCTGTTCATATCTAATCTCCTCCTGGTGGAGAACAGGAGGGACAATGAACGGCCATGGAGCAGGGAGAGGTTCATGGAGAGGTGGAGGAGGTTCATGGAGAGTTGGCAAAGGCACAGAGTCTGGTGGAGGTGGAAATAATGGCTGGAGAGGAGGAGGAAGATGGAATGGAGGAAATAACAGAGGCTGGAGAGGTCATACGAGGGGAAGAGGAGGAGGCAATTATTCACCCAATAACACACAACGTGGTGAGGATTTGGAATAATATCAGATTTGATTATTATACACAAATTCCATTTCTTTTCTATTTTTTATGCTGTACTGGTGAGAGACCTCTGTGTATCGCTTAATCTCATACTGATTATTTTGGTCTGCTGCAAGATTACATGAGATACATGAGTCTGGTCAGTCAGCGTAACACACATCATTAGTACAAAATGTCTGTAGATTGGTTCAGGTCAACTTCTGCCCCAGTTCATACAGTATACTGTACTCAACAATGTGTTGCTCTGTTCTTTGTCCTGTCGTTGTGATGTAGTGTATGTGAGTTATTCACAAATAAGTCCCCATAGTTTTTATTTACTTAACAATGAAAATCTCAAGCCACCATTATCAAAACTAGTGTATGTATTAATGAGTTTTTATAGTTATTCATTTGTTTGACTGATCACTTGAATTGAACAGGTTGAAGACAAACCTCAGTGATAAACTCAAAGACAGTTAAGACTTTAAACAATGTTAGCTTGAAAGCCATGATTTCTTTAAGTGGAAAATCCAGGAATGGAAAAAGTGTGGCTGTAATACGAGGAGAGACAAATAATAGTAAATTATCCACAAAAGCAAACATGCTATCAGGGCAGTGTTCTTAAAAGCTGATTCTACCACTATTTTACACGTTATACATTTTGTGAAAATAATTTCCAAAAATCAGCAACAAAAAAAAATTATTTTTTTTTGTTTAGAAATCTGTGTTTAGTGAATTTTAAATGTAGATAAAGGAGTTCCTGCCTACAAAAAAGATTGTGATCCTATTTTTAATGTAAATGATAATAACATTTGTGATTCTGTGCACAGGTGCAGCAATTTCTTCACCAGTTCCTCGTGCAACACAAACAACACTTGACATAACTTGTCCTTACAAAGGATGGAGGCTCTACTTTACAGAAGGTTTGCATGATGTTTTTATTTTTTTTTTAGTGGGACCTGAGGTTTGTAGTCTCTAACCTCTTGAGATTACCTCTTGTTATCTTAATCTCATGTAATCCTTTTTGCCTAAAGCAATGAAATTGTGCCTCATTTAATGTATTTTCCATCTTTTTTGAAGGTTTTATTGAATCTTCACCTTATGTTGAGAAGATAAAGGCATTTGAAAAATACTTCACTTCACAAATAGATCTTTACGACAAGGTAGAGTTCAAATATCTAAAATATTTTTTTTGTGCAATGTATAAGGATGTTTTTTCTATAGAGAAACCTTTTTTTTCTCAACAGGATGAAATTGAAAGAAAAGGCAGCATATTGGTGGACTACAAAGACTTGCTTGTGAACAAACATATTTCCATAGCAGTACCTGCTCTTGCTCGTGAGCTTAAAGACATGCCTGAAAAGATACTTGACTGCTTGGGCCTAGCGATTCATCAGGTGAGTACCTGGTCTATGTTACATCTGTAAGGCACTGAATGTAAGGCATAAGAATCTTTTTAGAAAGAATCTAAATCCGATCTTTTCTGCTTTTCTTTACAGGTGTTGACGAAGGATCTGGAAAAACATGCTGATGAGCTCCAAGCCCAGGAAGGGCTTCCTGCAGGCGCCACCCCCATTATCAATATACCACACATAAGTGCTAGGTATTCATTATATTATTTGGACTTCAACGCTTCATTCAAGATCAGTGATACAATACTATGGATGAGAATCGCATTGGACCAGCCAATAAGATATCATGATACCTAGGTGTTGATGCGAAATCAGATTTTTCAAATAATTCATTCCAACCACACTGGATGCTGTGCTGCGTGCCAACATGTGAATAGTTGAGCATGCCACCTGTTAGATTAAAGTGGAACAGCGATGTTTTGCCACCTCAAATTCAAATAAATAAATTCATATTTTATTTAAAAAATCTATTCTAGAGTCTGAATTGCCATACAGTATGAATAAATCACAATTCTAACTGAATCGATTTTGCCCTATATTTCTCTATACAATAGTAATGTTTTTTTGTTTGCTTTTTCTTTAGGATTTATAACTATGAGCCTCTCACTCATTTGAAGATGCTCAGAGCCAATTTGTATGGCAGGTTTGTGGCTATCAGAGGGACTGTAGTGAGAGTTAGTAACATCAAACCTCTTTGCAGCAAGATAGCATTCATCTGTAACATGTGTGGAGATACCCAGAGTCTGGCTCTGACTGATGGGAAATACACTGTACCTACCAAGGTAAAAAGTATATTCTAGCATTTGCCAGCTCTTAGCATGTTGTAAATGAATGATCAGCCAACATGTTAAACTAGACATGGACTAGTCAACTGATCATACAGTATATTTGATGCGATTGAACATAATAGTTAGTATCTTTAATAGCAGTTGTAGTCTGTGGTATGTTGTCAAAAATGCAACAATAGAAAGAAGATATGCATGTACATAAAGAAAGGTTTAATGTTTTGTTCAATATATTAGCAATTTTAATACATTTCAGAACAAATACTTCTGGTTTGATATTATTTTACTTGCAATTCAAAGCAGTTTCTCTTGTAACTTGAATGGTGCATCTTACTGCTTACACCGTGTTCCAAATTATTGACCGTTGAATTTGCAGCATTATGAGGTCATATTTACTGAAATCCAAAACTATTTAAATCAAAAACATCCTAACAGGGCATGTTACATATTAAAATAGGACCCCTTCTTTGATATCACCTTCACAATTCTTGCATTCATTGAACTTGTGAGATTTTGGACAGTGTCTGCTTGAATTGTTTTGCAGGATGTCAGAATAGCCTCCCAGAGCTGCTGTTTTGATGCGAACCACCTTCCACCCTCATAGATCTTTTGCTTGAGGATGCTCCAAAGGTTCTCAATGGGGTTGAGGTCAGGGGAGGATGGTGGCCACACCATGAGTTTCTTATCTTTTATGCCCATCGCAGCCAATGACACAGAGGTATTCTTTGCAGCATGAGATGGTGCATTGTCATGCATGAAGATTTTGCTACAAAAGGCACGGTTCTTCTTTTTGTACCATGGAAGAAACTCAAAAATTATATATACTTTGCAGAGGTCATTTTCACACCTTCAGGGACCCTAAAGGGGCCTACCAGCTCTCTCCCCACGATTCCGGCCCAAAACAAGACCCCACCACCTCCTTGTTGACGTCGCAGCCTTGTTGGGACATGGTGGCCATCCACCAAACATCCACTACTCCATCCACCTGGACCATCCAGGGTTGCATGACACTCATCAGTAAACAAGACTAGTCTTCATGTATGCCTGGGCTCACTGCAACCGTTTCTGCTTGTGAGCAGTAGATAAGGGTGGCCATAGGTTAATGCACAACTGCAAGTCTCTGAGGGATCCTACACCTTGAGGTTCGCGGGACTCCAGAGGCACCAGCAGATTCAAATACCTCTTTGCTGCTTTGTAATGGTCTTTTTTACAGCTGCTCTCTTAATCCGATGAATTTGTCTGGCAGAAACCTTCCTCATTCTGCCTTTATCTGCACAAACCCATCTGTGCTCTGAATCAGCCACAAATGTCTTCACAGTACGATGATCACGCTTATGTTTTCGTGAAATATCTAATGTTTTCATACCTTGTCCAAGGTATTGCAATATTTGATGCTTTTCGGCAGCAGAGAAATCCTTTTTTTCCCCCATATTGCTTGAAATCTGTGGCCTGCTTAATAATGTGGAACAACCTTTTTCAGTACTTTTCCTTTAATTGGGCTCATCTGCCAAAGTAATTATCACAGGTCTCTGAGATTCATTTCAGTGATCCAAAGAGCTCTGAGACACAACACCATCCATGAGTTTAATTTAAAAACCAAACATTTTAATGTTTGACACTTGCATCCAATTTGCATAATAATTTGGAACATGGTGTATAAAGAATGTTGTTTTACAAATTATGCATATCAAATTATACATTATGGTAACACCATTTAATTGAAGTCAAAGAAAGAACCTGATAACAGTGCTGATGTTTTGCAGTGTCTACAAAAAGAATGCCGTGGAAGATCTTTTACCCCAAACAGAAGTTCACCACTAACACTGACAGTTGACTGGCAGACTATAAAGTAAGACACTCACTCACTCATCATAATTAGCACTAAATCCTGTATTCAGAGTTGCAGGGGGCCTGGAGCCTATCCCAGGAGACTTGGGGCACAAGACGGGGTAGGCCCTGGACAGGGTGCCAATCCATTGCAGGGCACACAGACATGCACACACTCATTCACACATTATGGGCAATTTCAGAACACCAATTAACCTAACCTACATGTCTTTGGACATTTTATCATAAATATAAATTCACACTTTTCTTCCTCTGTTTGTTCATGACCAAATCTGATTTGTTCAAAATTGTCTGCGCTGTCAAGAATTGCTTTCTAGTCAGATTTTTCCAGAGAATTTGTTTTTTTGTGCATGTATTTCTCAGGATTCAGGAGCTGATATCAGATGACCAGCGTGAATCAGGACGTATCCCCCGGACCATAGAGTGTGAACTCACTCAGGATTTAGTGGACAGCTGTGTACCAGGAGACATGGTCACCATCGCAGGAGTTATTAAAGTCTCTAATGAAGAAGGTTGGTACATGAATGCACACTGCTTATTATGACAAAAATGTTAACCAGTGAATTTTTGGTAAAGTCAGAACATAGTTAAATAGTAAGCAATCATAAATTTTATTTGGTTGTGAATATAAAGCCTTAAAATGTTTATGTAACAAGAAATTGCTATATCAATTAATAATTCTAAAAATGTGGATATTATATTGTTGAATACAATTAATTGTTTATTTGTTTTTAGGATTTGGAAGAAATAAAAAGGACAAGTGCATGTTTCTTTTATATATCGAAGCAAACTCTCTCAGTAACTCAAAAGGGCAAAAAAGCAAGTCTTCGTCTGAGCCTGAAAGCCAGGAGACATCAGTAGAATTTTCTCTCAAAGATCTGTATGCCATCCAGGAGATTCAAGCACAAGAGGATCTCTTTAAGTTAATTGTCAAGTGAGGCACTGTTTGGCTTTTTTATGTCGAATTTGCTGTAGTCATGATAAGAAAACTGTAGTATCAGCAGTAGGGCCTTCATAAGTGACTAGACGTATAATTGTATGTTTTTATGTTTTGCAGTTCTCTTTGTCCAGCCATCTATGGGCATTTGGTATGTCTTTTTGTGTATGAGTTTGTTTTTTTTGTGTGCCCCAGTTGTTAGCATCTATATGGGTGTCTGTATCAGTCTTTGTTCAGTTTTCTGTGGGCATTGATACCATGTGCCTCTATGTAAAATCCACTTGATACTAATTGACTGTATATGGTGATTGATATTTTGTAGCTTGTTAAGGCAGGATTAGTCCTGGCTTTATTTGGAGGCTGCCATAAATATGTGGATGATAAGAACCGAATCCCTATAAGAGGAGACCCACACCTGCTTGTAGTAGGAGATCCTGGACTTGGCAAAAGTCAAATGTTACAAGTATACATTTTCTCTCTAAGTTAAAATCATAAGATTCCATCAACAGAAATTTTCATAGATAGCTCAAATTATCTAACTTTTTTCTTACATGTTTATAGGCAGTTTGTAATGTCGCCCCACGTGGTATCTACGTTTGCGGAAACACCACCACCACCTCAGGCCTGACTGTCTCCCTGTCCAGGGACAGTGGCTCTGGAGACTATGCGCTAGAAGCTGGAGCATTAGTGTTAGGAGATCAGGGTGAGTGAATAATAACTGACTGACATACGATATATTAGAACATAATGTATGCATCCAGCTAAGTTCTGGCTTTGTGTCTCCAGGTATCTGCTGTATTGATGAATTTGATAAGATGGGGAATCAGCACCAGGCATTGTTGGAAGCTATGGAGCAGCAGAGCATAAGTTTAGCCAAAGCTGGAATTGTCTGTACTCTTCCTGCTCGTACCTCCATCATTGCAGCAGCTAACCCGGTGGGAGGACATTATAATAAGGCTAAGACAGTATCTGAAAACCTGAAGTAAGCATTTAGAATGAAATATAAGGCTTCTTGACTCAAAAAGTACAGTACAATAGGAAAATACACTTAGTTGCCAATTAATTATGTCAACAAAGCTCATATGTACATGCATCAACCATTTTATCATGTCAAGCTACCCAGTACACTTTAGTCGAAATATCGTTTGTAGCCCACCATTTCATCACCTGAAATGACTGCTAAACCCGTGTTTGAGAAGAGCTTGTGTGATGAGTGTGTTAAGGATATATCTCTCAGATTAGCCTTCTGCTCACCCTGACACAGACCCACAGATTTATTTCTGAAGATGAAAGATTGAACCATTAATGTGACATTGGCATGTACTGTAGCTGTTCCATTGACTGATGACGCAGAGTGCAGAGAAATTTTGCATAGTAACTGGCACTGTCTACAATGTTACCTATATGGCAGGTATACCTGATAAACAAACATATATTTACAAGTGCACTTTGAATGTTTCCTCAATAGAATGGGCAGTGCACTGCTATCCAGATTTGATCTGGTTTTTATTCTTCTGGACACTCCAAACGAGGATCATGACCACATGTTGTCAGAACACGTCATGGCTATGCGTGCAGGAAAGAAAGGCATGATTAGTGGTTTGACAGCCACTAGGGGCTGCACACAGGAGTCCAACATATCCATTCTGGAGATTCCCTCAAACCAGCCTCTTTCAGATAGACTGAAGGTAACTGTTTGAATAAGTTTGCAGAGGCATTTATTTATACTGTAGACTGTAGAGTGTTTGGATGTATTCCTGAACTTAACAATGTAAAGTTGATGGCTTTATAAGTTCTTGTTTAACAGCCTGAATGATGGAACATGATTATGCTTATTTATTACAAAATAATTTTGGTAGTTATGGTACCATTATGGGGAGTAAATTATTGACAACATTTAGCCAATATAAGTCATATTAGGTATTTGGGCTGATGAGGTAATTTCCTGTTTGCATATTCATACATCTGAACAAATTCTGGCCTTTGTAATTAAAGTAAAAGTGTATATTAGTGTTCCTGTGAAAATCAATAAACAACTTATAAATGTACTTCAGTCAGTTTTAAAACCACATATTTATGTACAGTATATAATAAGTACATTTATTCTCAGGTTCTTCCTGGAGAGAATTTTGACCCAATTCCTCACCAGCTGCTGCGCAAGTATATAGGCTATGCACGGCACTATGTGCACCCCAGTTTGTCAATTGAAGCTGCTCAGGTCCTACAGGACTTCTACCTGGAACTGCGCAAGCAGAACCAATCAGCTGACAGCACCCCGATCACAACTCGCCAGCTGGAGTCGCTCATCCGTCTCACCGAGGTAACTACTTGACACACACATACTGTACTCAGAGCTTTTGAACAGCACAGGTGCTTTTCCTTAATGACATGGGATTTTCTTTTAAGCTTATTCAGATAACTTCTCTTAAAGATATTCACTGGTTTGTTTCTGGTTTCAAGGCAAGGGCACGTCTTGAGCTTCGAGAAAAAGCTACTCAAAGTGATGCAGAGGATGTGGTGGAGATCATGAAACATAGGTAACAACTAGCACAAAAATAATTTTATGCTAACTTTAGGTTTCTTGTTTCCAGTTTTGGCACATCTGTACATAAGCTAATACCTGATATATTCTCCTTAGGTTAAAGCTCATGTTAACTGTTTCTTGCAATCTGTTCTTTTAACAAGTTTAACAGATACCTACTCAGATGAATTTGGTCGGCTGGATTTTGACCGATCTCAGCTCGGGTCTGGAATGAGCAACAGATCCAAAGTCAAGAAGTTTGTTGCAGCTTTGAACCAAATCGCTGAGCGTACACACAAAACTTTGTTTGAATTTCAGGATCTGCGACAGCTGGCTAAAGACCTCCAAGTTCAAGTAAAGAGTTGTTTTTTTACATTGTGTACAATACAGCTTCCTTAATGCGATTTTATTCTTTTCTTTATATATTTTCAATATTTTTCAGGTTGTCGATTTTGAAGGCTTTATCAGCGCACTTAATGAACAAGGCTACCTGCTTAAAAAGGGAACCAGAACATACCAGCTGCAAACCATCTAAAAAAATCTATATGCTTGATATTTTTATCTATTCTTGTTTTCTGTATTGTTTGTTACATATGTTGTTTCTTCTTCTCTGTCTTTGTCTCTTGTTTCGTTCTCTGTTTGACATATTTATTAAACCATTTGACAAGTTATTTTATAGTATCTTCTATTATAACTTATTTATGTACAGTATATACACTCTGGGGCTTTTTTTAAAGGACATATGTAACTTGTACCAACAACCACTGTCCATTTTATTAGACATGTTGGTGCATGATGACTGATTGCAATTTGTTTTTGTGCAGTCTATCAGCCCCAACTTTTCTGTCCAGGGACCCCTGATAGGAACATGCTAACCAGATGTACAGCATTACAGCTGTGGTTTTGTGTGTCTGTGCCAGTTACTAGTATGACTGAATCAGATGTAACAACGATGGTGGAAGGTTTTGACTTCCTTGCTCAGTTAAGAACAGTCAACCTAATAAAGAATTGTCCAACCAAGACTAGTGCAATGGTTATTTACACACTTTCAGTGAAATAATTAACTGTAATCTCTGACTGTACACTAACCAGATAAAATTGGCAGGAGGAATACAGTATTTAAAAATCCAAACATAATTGTTTCTGACTTGTCCCATGCACAACACCATGTCACTGTCAGAACTGTACTGAATATAATCCACTTTACTTGCTCCAAGGTTTCTTTTTAGGTCTGTAAGCTGACTTTTCCCCAATAATATTTATAAAAAAAAATTTCCCAAGTTAAGGAAATATTAATGTGAATGCATCTCTTTACCACAATACATGTATACAAGAGCTACTGTAGCTCTTTTGTTGGATCGGACTACACAAGCCAGCCTTCACTCTTCAGCCTTGTTGCTTGTTCACCAGTTTTCTACCTTGGAGCACTTTTGGCACTTTGGTACATTCCACTGTAGACCTGGAGCATCCAAAAAGAGCTGCAGGTGCCACTGTAACAAATTATTGTAATTGTACCAACTGTGATAAACTCCAAATTGTGATGGGTTGGAGCAATCCTATAACTACAGGTCCTATGTGATATTCCTGGGACGCATTGGTCAGGAAGGAAAATCGGGGAACCGTTGACAGGCTCATGGGTGACCAAGGATTACTGGTGAACATGGGGATCAAAGGCTGGCCCATGTAGTCCGTTCTAATAGAAGAGTTACTGTAGTTTAAATTGCTGAGAGGGTTAATGCTGGTTCCAATAGAAAAGTGTCAGAACACAGTGCATCGATGTTTTGGGTCGAAAAATAGAGGACCTACTCAATATTCCCCGGGTGGTTAATGTTTGGTGGCAAAATATTAGCCAGGTGCTCAATATATTACAATAAAAAATAATTCTAAATATACAATAAAATTAATGCAAATAAAATAAAACTGCAATTTTAAATTTTAAAAAAATAGAAAATCAGTTAAAAACAAAAATTTTAAATGCATTAAAATAAATATGTAAACTATTTTTGGTGGCAATATATTAAAATAAAATATGCACGAAATGCATGCAAATAAAATAAAAAATTGAAATTAATAAAATAAGTAAAACAATTAAAATGTATCATAAAATCAAAATTAATTCAAAATGCTAACATTTTATGCAATATATTAAAAGACTTATAAACCTGTGAATGTTATGGCTAATCAGTATATATTACCCTTACAGTGTACTACACTTTAATGTACTTGAACTGGTAATTTGTCTATTTTTCCATGACAACGTTCAAGTTACATCACTGTGTAAGTGGTGTTGTTACTTCCGCCGCTTGACGACTGTCGCAAAACAAGTCCGGAATACGGCAAAGACGAAACACGTTGAGCGCTGACAGGAGGCGCTCCGTGGGAAATGGGTCGGATATTTTTGGAGAGGAATAATGTCGGATTTGAGCCCGAACATGTGCTAACGAAATGAGAAATGACGCGAATGACGGTTCTTTGGATGTCTTTTATGGAATAACGCGGGTTAAACTTGGTGTTCGCCATGTTTTTAGCTTTTTGGAGAAATCAGCTGCTAAGTTGTGCGAAAGGGCAGATACAGGCGCGGATCAGCGCTGCTCCAGCCCCGAGCTACACACATGTCCGGGAGTGTAAAGGGTCACCTCCGACCTGCCGCCACACCGTTCACCTGTCACGCGCTGGAACTGAGACTACACCTCTTCAGAGATGGAAAGCAAAGTTTTCCTTTCCAGGATATCGGCCCGAGTGTGTGCACTTAGTCGAGCCAGCGTTTCCCACAAGTCAGCCATTCATTACCAAACTTACTGCAAGGACGAAACAGACTCCACTAAACAGACTTATTGGACCAAACAGCTGTCAGATACACACCCTGAGTCGGATCTGGAGTGACGGTGTTAATACTGACCTTCACTCGAGGTTATTAAAGCGATACTGTACTGCGTCTGGAAAACCTGCGATTAAAGAAGATCAGAAATCTGTGAATCAGGAAACTAGTGAATGTGCCTCCTCATCTTCATCTTCCTCTTCAGCCCCTCCCTCTAACGAAGTGCAGTTGAAAGAGCTGGTAAGTAAAAAGTAGTTTCAGAGTGCAGATTTTTAACATCCCAAGTCACACACTTCCAAATCCAGCATAGTTCCCAGATATACTCATTAAATAACCTGCTGAGCTGAATGATCTGCCTCTGATCAGGTGCAACAGCAAACACTGATTCATCCATCTAGGAACCTCTGTAGTCCAACTATGGACCGTAGAGGCCAGTGGTGAGCTTGCATTTATTCCCATTTTGCAACCGTGGTAGGACCTCTGGTCAACATTCACACACTATAGGCAATTTGGGAACTGGCCTATTCTACATTGTGTGAAGAAACCAGAGTACGTGGAGGAAACCCAACAAGCAAACTCCATGCACACAGAACCGAGGTGGGAATCGAACCCGGACAATGGAGGTGCAAGCCGACCGTGCTAACCACTAAGCTAACGTGCTGCCGAACACTGATTCATGCCATGTTTAAACCCAGGCCAAAACAACACCCTATGCTTACTCCTTAATGGTGTTTTTGACATACAACCCATTAGTTCCTGTTAGTTAGTTTGCATGCTGTTTAAATAATCATACAATATTCAAACTACTTCCCCTTATTTTGTGCTTGCAGTATGAAAATCCATGGACGATCCCCAACATCCTTTGCATGGCCAGGATTGTCCTGTCTCCTGTCCTGGGTTACTTGATCATGGAACAGTATTTCCATGTGTCTCTTGGACTGTTCGCTTTAGCAGGAGCGACTGACCTGGTAAGATTGTGTGTCCTGATGTGATTTGTGTTTCTTAATGTATGTTATGATATTTAGGTTGCATATCTCAACATTTATTTTGGAAAATTCAGACTTAACATCTATCGTGCTTTTTACTGCACAGCTGGACGGCTACATCGCCCGAAACTGGCCGAACCAGAAGTCTGTGCTGGGTAGCGCTCTGGATCCACTCGCTGATAAGATCCTCGTTAGTGTGCTGTATATCAGTTTGACCTATGCACAGCTTATCCCAGGTTTGCAACCGTATTATTATTATTACTTCATTTATTACCGCCTAATGTTATAAGTGAATGTAACACAACAGTTTTGGGCTGTTTAATTGAGTCACAGTGTGTATAGCTGTTGTGTAATTAAACCACACGTGTAATAGTAACCTGCATAGTATTGAAGTGGAATCCTGATATCTTTGTGCATGTTGCTTCTTCTACAGTTCCACTCACAGCACTGGTGATCTCCAGGGATATCGCTTTAATTGCTGCAGTTTTCTACGTCCGTTACAAGACTGTGCCTCCTCCGGTAAGTACAGTATGATTTTTAAAAAAGGACTTGTTTCATTATAAAACTTTGTTGTTTTTAAGGATGAAGCACATCATTATGATTTTATCATGATAACGAGTAATGCATGATTATTTAGCAGTAACAAGTTCCTCCTTTTTAACAGGTTACTCTCAGCAAGTTTTTCAACCCATGCTACACTACTGCTCAACTTAAACCAACTCTTATAAGCAAGGTATTGTCTTTTACTTGTTATTCATTGAATTCTGTTCTGTTGTCCTTTAAAAATATATATAACAGGTTTGGTAATTCTGCTAGTCTTATGGATGTACAAATGACCATGACCATGCGAATAAAACCTACATTGTGTTACACAATTCCATGTTTTGGCTGCCTGGCAATGGAACTGTCAGTGTTAAAATGTGGTCAGTTTTGTAATGTAATAACCCACAGTAGGATAGTTAAGTGCATTAATGCAGACTTTGCAGCATCCTTGGCCAGTTGTTCTGGCATCACATGTAAAACATATTATATTAGCCTGGCTAGCTTATCTTCTCTCAACATGCAAGATACCATGAAGTAACATGGTTATAATGTGAAAGTTGTATGGATTACAGATTTGCGCTTGAGATTATTTCATTCGAGTTTGTCATTGATTATGTATACCTGCAATTGTCTGTCATCAGTATACACTGCTCCACTAACAACAAGATAACTGATGGTTGATGACTGCGTATCAGGCGGCAGGATGTGGTTATAACACCAATGTGTGCTGAACATCCAGAAGTACATTAAAGCTTCAATATGTAGGTTCTCAGAATAGTGCTTAAATGAGACTCCAAAATCAATCGACATTAGGGTTGAAAATTTCGAACATTTTTATTAACTGATACTTGAACGTGTTAACAGTCAATAATAAGTTAATCATTCATTTTATTGGTAAAGACACACATTTTGTGATGACTGCACAATTTTTTATGTTAGACACATGAAAGAATCTGTTTAAGAAAAAAACTCTGAAAACAATAATGTTATGTATTTTGGGGATTCCTGAGTAAAAATAGTTTTTTTGCATGCACACTAAGTATAGTTTTGCTCACTAACTCTTGAGCATGCTCACTTGCTCTGGGCTTCAGGGTTGCCAGATCAAAATGTAAAAATTGGTAAGGAAGTGCTGGAAACCCGCCCACTTCACTAAATAAACAAACAACTGGCCATAGATCAGTCCTTGAACTCATAGTGTAGGTTAACTATTTATGCACATACCTCTTTTCACTAAAATTAACCTAAATTGTATTAGGTCTTGTTCAGACTGCAGCCAAATTTGATTGGTTTCACAAATCTGATCGTAACACTGACTGTCCACAAGATTATTTAAAAGTGATCGAATTCGGGTTTGTTTAAACTGGAAAAACAAGACTTTTTTTTTTTTTCAGCTAACGATGATAAAAATAAACAATTACTAGAAAACCATCCTATCCTGCAATACTGTTCGCTCACCTTTGCACAGCCTGAGAAGGACCTTAACTCTCAGTTTTTCTCAGTTTTGTAAAAAAAAAAAAAAGTGATAAAATGTCAGTCGCTTTGGGCTAAGTGATTAGATTGTTTTAGCAACCTCCTAAAGCAAAGCAATTTAACTTTCTACAAACATTTTTAAAAAGCCCCCAAAAAAATTCTGATTGGCCTCATCCTTCCTTGAGTAGTATTTGGAAAGTGAAGTTATGGTCAGCTTTAATATATTAGCAAAATCAATTCAAGCACTTCTTTTGTGTGTTCCAGTTTAATACTGCAATCCAGCTGTTTCTGGTGGCTGTTTCTCTCGCATCTCCTATCTTCAACTACACCGACAGTGTTTTCTTGCAGGCGCTGTGGTAAGTAGTTCCTCATTTTATTTCACAAATGTTTGATTTCTTAATGTATGCCTCAATAACCACACAAGATATGAACATATTTGAGCATTTAATTGGCTCTGTGTGTTTTTATTTTATAGGTATGTCACTGCAGTGACGACTGCAGCATCTGGTTACAGCTACTACCATTATGGAAGAAAAACTGTAGAAGTATTGAACAACAAAAAATAGTTCTCTTGTATTGTCACCATAACTTGATAATGGTTCGAGTAAGGCTGAAAAAGGCTGGAAATCATTTTACTTACTTTCTGTGTATATTCTTCAGATTGATGAAGTCTGGTTTTCTTTGGAGCTAAATTTATTACTGTACAGCAACCTTTTGAATGAATTATTTTGATATCCCAGTGTACCACAACTGTCTAAAATATCCAGTCAGTACACAGTCTATACTTCTCTGGGATGTTATTTTGTACCTTTTTTCAATCACCACCTCAAATTTCTGATTAAAAACTGACTTTAAAAAGGTTTTTTAAGTTTCTTTTTTTAATTTAAAGTTATGAACGAGAGACATTGCTGCGATTTTTTTTTGATGGTAAAAATAACAGAGCATAGTTATGAGAGTAAAGACTCCCTTTATTTCTCTAGATAATCCTCTGCTACAATAATTGTTTGCTTTACATATAAAATTCTGGCCTCCTATGAACTCCTTTAATGCCCCAGACATGTGAAAATGGCTTAGAGCAAGGACTGTACAGGGATGTAATGACTCCCAGTCTTGTTCCTGTAATGTGCAAGTGGTGTTTGTGAATGATTTGTGTGTATACTGTAGTTCTCACAAACAGTAGGCAAAAAGGAATCCATAAATTTCCCAAAGATCAGGTGCTCCTGTTCGTCTGCTTTTCACCACATCTGCCTCAAAGTTTGACGTGTTGTGTATTCTGCAATGCTTTCCTGCCCATCACCTTGATGGAAGAATTATTTGTTCTGACGTTTGCTGTGAAAATTAACTTATGCGTTTGACATTCATCATGATTTATTGGATACTTGGATGAATGAACAGATGTACAGGTGTTCTTAAAAGAATTGGCAGGTGGTTCTACAGGGTGGTTGAAAATTAACTAGTCAATACGTAATGGCTATAGAACTTGTATAATTACTGGAACACAACCTCATGGTGCACCACCCCATTTCACTCTTACTGTGCATGCATGATTAGACCAGCATTTGTGATTTTTTTTTTTCTCTTCCTGGGGACAAAGTCTTGTACACTGGAGGACTTGGAGGCACGAATACAGGAAGTTCTCAGCAATATCCCAAATGGTTTTTGATATTCCATCTCCAGCCTTTTGAGGAAACTGGTTGACACCACCTGTGCCTACACTGAGATTTAAAGATTTGCTTTCATTTTTCTATGTAATAAAGTACATGCATAATTTGTATTATAAGTATGGACTTCATTACCAATTTTAATGCCTAGTTACTTTTCTCCGACCCTGTATATCATTTTGCTGCTATTGTAGTCAGTAGGAATGTAGGACAATGTATGTCCAGGAGGGGACACTATTTACCAAGGGAATAATTAGCCTTGCTCTTGTTTGTGTCATCCCAGAGCAATCTAAACTATTATACAATCTATGTAATAATATTGCTGATATGCTGTTAATACTGATACCAGTCAACTAAACATACAACTACTTTTATAAATACCATTTGTAGTAGATATGCCTAACCTTCCTTTAGTCTCATCAGTGATGACAAACATACTGATATTAACTGATAATTGTACAAGATTGATTAACAACCACATCATGTCAAACTTTTCTCATCTTATTACCCTATCTCAGAGACTAATACAGTGCATACACACAGTGCACTTGTTTTGAGTGGCACTTGGTCTTCACCGAGCTTATTTACATTTGTTCTCTAATAAACTATGGACCTTCAGGAATAGGTGTATTTAAATTGGGATTATGCAACACTTGAAGGAGGTGGTGGTGTGTGTGTGTTGGTTTCTTATACCTCCAAGCTTAGAAACTTGTTCCACCACAGTCAGGGTTACTGCAGCTCAGTATCCCAAACACTCTAATAAGCTGGAAATATTGTGGCTTTCCTCCCATCATGGACACAGATTTTTTTTGTAACACCCTCTGGTAAAAAGCTACGGTCCATCAAGACCAAAAACAGCACAGCACCGCGCTACCGTATTAAACGTACATTCACATCAACTACCAGAGTTTTATCAGTAATCTCCCAGAGTTACCAACTTTGATTAGGTCACCGTCTGACCCCACAGAACTCGATCAGGCGACTGAATATTTCCAGCTAAAAGAAAAATTATTAGAGATAAGAAACTCGCTCCCTGGTATAACGATCACACGCGCACTTTAAAACAGACCACTCGGAAATTAGAGCGTAAATAGCGTCAAACTAAATTGTTAGTATTTCAAATAGCATGGAAAGAGAGCATCCTGAACTATAGGAAAGCTCTTAGTGTAGCTAGATCAACGTATCTCTCCACTCTTATAGAAGAAAATAAAAATAATCCTAGATTTTTATTTAATACCGTAGCCAAATTAACCAGAAATAAGACCACTACAGAAATCTCCACAACAACATCATGCAATAGTGAGGACTTCATGAACTTTTTTAATAATAAAATTGTAAATATCAGGCATAAAATTGAGGCTTTGAAACCGAACAATGTAATTGATACAGATGTTAACCTAGCCATGTCAGATTCAAACCTAGAATACTTTACTCCCCTTGAAGAGAATGAACTAATTTCACTCATCTCTTCTGCAAATTCATCAACCTGTATATTAGATCCTATACCGACACATTTTCTTAAACAGATAGTACCAGTAATAACAGAACCGCTGTTGAGAATAATTAATTCCTCACTCAGCATTGGTTATGTTCCAAAATCTTTTAAATTAGCAGTTATCAAACCAATAATTAAGAAACCTGACCTCGACCCCTGTCAGCTGTCAGATTACAGGCCAATATCAAACCTCCCCTTTATCTCTAAGATTCTGGAAAAGGTAGTAGCGGAGCAGCTATGCTCATATCTACATAGAAATGGCATACATGAACTGTATCAGTCAGGATTTAGGCCTCATCACAGCACAGAAACAGCACTCGTTAAAGTAGTAAATGACCTCCTATGGGCCTCTGATCAGGGTTGTGTAACTATGCTTGTATTACTTGACCTCAGTGCAGCTTTTGACACCATTGATCATGCTATTCTTCTTCACAGATTAGAAAATGTAGTAGGAATTAAGGGTACAGCCCTCTCCTGGCTCAGATCCTATTTGATCGATCGTTATCAGTATGTAGACTTAAATGGTGATTATTCTGCATGTTCTCTAGTGGAGTTTGGCGTTCCGCAGGGTTCAGTTTTAGGCCCACTGCTTTTCTCCCTTTACATGCTTCCTCTGCGCAACATAATCCGTAAGCATGGTATTAGTTTTCATTGTTATGCTGACGACACACAGTTATATGTCTCAGCAAAACCTGATGAGTAAAACCAGCTTACTAAAGTTGAGCAATGTGTGCAGGACAAAAGAAATTGGAATGCCGAATTAACTTCCTTCTGCTTAATCCGGATAAGACAGAAGTTCTAGTCATAGGACCACATACAGCTAGAAGTAAAATCTTAGATCACACCGTAACTTTAGATGGCCTTTCTGTTCCATCAAGTGCAACAGTAAAAGACCTCGGCGTGATTATAGATTCCAGCCTTTCATTTGAAGCTCATGTAGGATAGCATTCTAGGATATCATCAGGATAGCATTCTTTCACCTCAAAAATATTGCCAAGATAAGAAATATATTGTCGCTAAACGATGCAGAAAAACTAGTTCATGCTTTTATCACTTCTAGGTTGGACTATTGTAATGCCTTACTGTCTGGTTGTTCTGTTAGGTGCATAAACAAGCTTCAGCTAGTCCAGAATGCAGCAGCGAGAGTCCTCACTAGAACCAGAAGATAACCCCTTGAGCACATCACCCCTATCCTATCTTCACTACATTGGCTCCCTGTGAAATTTCGCATTGATTCTAAAATACTACTCTTGACATATAAAGCATTAAATGGTCTCGCGCCGCAGTATCTGAGCGAACTGCTAGTGTCTTACGATCCGCCACTCGGATCGTAATACTTCAGTCAAAGGATGCAGGCTGCTTGTCAGTACCGCGTATTATGAAAACTACAGCTGGGGGCAGAGTTTTTTCTTACAAAGCCCCAAAATTATGGAATAGTCTTCCAAATAGTGTTCGGGACTCAGACACAGTCTCAGTGTTTAAGTCTAGGCTCAAAACCTATTTATTTAGCCAAGCATTTTTATAAATAGATTTGCCATAGGTAAAGGAGCAGATCTGGGGGACTCATTGACGTAGAGTGTTATGGTGAACTGGTATGTTTAGATGCTGTCTTCCTCACTCTCATTTGATCACTCAGGTTTGTTGACGGTGAGGTGATTGTTTGCTTTACATCTCAGGGAGCCCTCATGTTTGTGTTTCCTTCTGGCTCTCCCTTTTAGTTATGCTGTCATAGTTAGTCCTGGCAGAGTCCCTGCTTGCACTCTACAGTAAATATACATTCACATTATACATTGTGACTGTGACCATACCTAACTTCCATCTCTCCTCCTCTTCTCTTTCTCCCCCTCTTTCTCTTTTCTCTCTCCCCCTGTCTCCCCCTTTCACTCTCTCTCTCTCTCTCTCTCTCTCTCTCTGTCGAGCTGCACATGTCATTCCTGAGCTGCCAGTGATCCAGACTCCCTCTGCCCTCCGGACCTGTCTGATCCATCCTGGTGCCCGGTTTCTGGTTGGAGGTCTCGTCGCATGGATGCCCCGTGTGTCTCTTTGGGATGTGTCTGGTGTCTGGGGATGATTCTATCTACTTAGAAGATGGTTCTGGCCTCGACTGGTGTTGTCAGCTGTTTCTCTGAGGACTTGACAATTCGATAGTTCAGGACTGGAACTTTCTACAAGTCTATCTGAGTCTCCAATAACTACTGGACAACTGGACTCCATTTTAACATCAATTAACATAAACTATTATAGCTGAACCTAACACCTAACACTGTATAAATGCAGATAATTTCCTGCTATCGGTTTCACCCAGATGAGGATGGGTTCCCTGTTGAGTCTGGTTCCTCTCAAGGTTTCTTCCTATTACCATCTCAGGGAGTTTTTCCTTGCCACTGTCGCCCTCGGGCTTGCTCACCAGGGATCTGAACATTTTTTATTCATGCACATTCACATTCCATACAGACTTAAATAATTCTTTTGATTGTGTAAAGCTGTTTTGAGACAATGTCAATTGTTAAAAGCGCTATACAAATAAAACTGAATTGAATTGAATTAATGGAACATTTTTAATCTTTTTTTTTTCGTACAAAATCTTCCTATACTTCTTGCTATTCACTTTGTTTCACGTATACTATATTTTGTAACGATTTTTGTAAATGTAAAAGAAATTGTTTTTGACAATAAACCTGAATCTAATACTCAGTAACTATTTTCTGGGGGAATCAACAAATATGCTGCAGACTGGCTGTAGTTTATCTAATGATATAAAGCTGTCAGAGACTTGAATGAAACAGTGTGCTCTGAGGGAAAGGCTTCAAGAATCTGTCGAGAAGAAGGAGCTGAATAACAGATTAGGTAATGCTACTGTTGACATCGCTGATTTCATAAAAATATTGTTGTTTCTGTTTTATATTGTCATCAATTTGATTTTCTGTTTTCCCCAAAGCAAAACCCAAGTTATGGACTTAAATGCTCCTAGCTAGCAATAGTCATTTGTGTCATGTTTCAAAATATAAAAACACAAGTATACTTCCATCTACACTCATCCAGTGTGTTTTTGAACTGCACTAATACCCTAATGGGCTTTGACATTCTACTACTATGTGTACGTTAAAAAATTTACAGCGTGTCATTTATATGTGTCATGATCTGGAAGCTCACAATGAGAGCTCGATGGGGCGTGTTCCTGGCGTAAGTGTTCATTAGCCTGCATGAGGGCATGAGTCATGCTCTAAGTGTTCTCAGCTGTACAGGAGGAAAAACTGTACCATGCTCACTCAGCTCACAGGCCTCTCATGGCCTACGCCTGCATTTCTAACTGACAGCAAACTCTGATAGGGCCTTCCTATAACACTACAGACCCATTGTTTCTTAAACATCTCAGGAAAAGGACACATCGGGTTGCTGAAGTATAAAACAAGGGGAGGTTGGCATGAAAGGAAAATGCAAGACAAGATTAACAAAGTGATTGTACAACCACTTGGTGAAGAGGTTTGTCTTATGTCTCATCTTGGTTCGATGATAGCCATTGACTCAGCTCTTTAGGCATTCAGGAGGAGATTGTTCCACCAGCTGCCTGGTTGCCAGGTGCATTCAGTGGATATACACAGGGCATATATCTATCCATCAATCTAGAAACCTCTGTACTGTAGTACAACTAGGGGCCGTGGAGGCCAATAATGTTCACTTATATTTATTCACATTTTTACGAGCTTGGTAATTTTTTTCAGTCAACATTCCGCATCCACTCACTATGGACAATCTGGGGACTCCAATTAACCTAATCTACATGTCTTTGGACCGTTGGAGAAATCCAAAGTACCCAGAAGAAACCCACCAAGCACGGGGAGAGCAGGCAAACTTCATGCACACAGGCCCGAGGTGGGAATCGAACCTCGTCCCTGGAGGTGCTAACACAGGGCATATATACGAAAACAGATAATTCACTAAACTATTATGGACCAAAAGGTAGTTAATATCTTATGGATATTATGTTTTTATTTTATTGGTTAAAACAAAAGATCCCAATTTATTTTACTTTTCATTATTTTTCCATTTATGTTTAGCGATGTTTAGTCACATTATTTTGAAAAAAATAGCACTTTAGTTGAGCATGATTCGATTGTGGACAGTGGTTCCACATGATTACACCACATTATCTTAACAACATTGGATTATGTTAAACCAACTTGAAATATCTGTGTTCATTTAACATGAACAGCTAACTTTGATTGAACATTTAAATATTTCTATTTAACTAAATTTTTTGTTGAACTATTCATGCTATACAAAATTTATTCCTTGATGTTAATCCTATATGTTTAAAACGATTTCAATGAATCCCATTTAGTCATGTTACTACAACTAGATATATACAGTATATACCATAATGAATAGCAGCAGTATTTTCCCATGCTTTAGTGACCCTTAAAGACAACTCCAGGAGCAGTAAATACAGTGGTGTGAAAAACTATTTGCCCCCTTCCTGATTTCTTATTCTTTTGCATGTTTGTCACACTTAAATGCTTCTGCTCATCAAAAACCGTTAACTATTAGTCAAAGATAACATAATTGAACACAAAATGCAGTTTTTAAATGAAGGTTTACGTTATTAAGGGAGAAAAAAAACTCCAAATCTACATGGCCCTGTGTGAAAAAGTCATTGCCCCCCTTGTTAAAAAATAACTTAACTGTGGTTTATCACACCTGAGTTCAATTTCTGTAGTCACCCCCAGGCCTGATTACTGCCACACCTGTTTCAATCAAGAAATCACTTAAATAGGAGCTACCTGACACAGAGAAGTAGACCAAAAGCACCTCAAAAGCTACACATCATGCCAAAATCCAAAGAAATTCAGGAACAAATGAGAACAAAAGTAATTGAGATCTATCAGTCTGGTAAAGGTTATAAAGCCATTTCTAAAGCTTTGGGACTCCAGCGAACCACAGTGAGAGCCATTATCCACAAATCGCAAAAACATGGAACAGTGGTGAACCTTCCCAGGAGTGGCCGGCCGACCAAAATTACCCCAAGAGGGCAGAGACAACTCATCCGAGAGGCCACAGAAGACCCCAGGACAACATCTAAAGAACTGCAGGCCTCACTTGCCTCAATTAAGGTCAGTGTTCACGACTCCACCATAAGAAAGAGACTGGGCAAAAACGGCCTGCATGGCAGATTTCCAAGGCGCAAACCACTTTTAAGCAAAAAGAACATTAAGGCTCGTCTCAATTCTGCTAAAAAAAACATCTCAATGATTGCCAAGACTTTTGGGAAAATACCTTGTGGACCGACGAGACAAAAGTTGAACTTTTTGGAAGGTGCGTGTCCCGTTACATCTGACGTAAAAGTAACACAGCATTTCAGAAAAAGAACATCATTCATTCATTCATTCATTCATTTTCTATACCGCTTTATCCTTATATACAGGGTCGCGGGGGCCTGGAGCCTATCCCAGGAAACTTAGGGCACAAGGCAGGGTACACCCTGGACAGGGTGCCAATCCATCGCAGGGCACACACACATACTCACATACACACACTCATTCACACACTACGGGCAATTTGGAATGTCAATTAACCTAACCTACATGTCTTTGGATTGTGGGAGGAAACCGGAGTACCCGGAGAAAACCCACCAAGCACGGGGAGAACATGCAAACTCCATGCACACAGAGACGGGAATCGAGCCTGGCCGGGGAATCAAACCCAGACCCTGGCGGTGCAAGGCGACAGTGCTAACCACTACACCACCGTGCCGCCTAAAAAGAACATCATACCAACAGTAAAATATGGTGGTGGTAGTGTGATGGTCTGGGGTTGTTTTGCTGCTTCAGGACCTGGAAGGCTTGCTGTGATAGATGAAACCATGAATTCTACTGTCTACCAAAAAATCCTGAAGGAGAATGTCCGGCCATCTGTTCGTCAACTCAAGGTGAAGCGATCTTGGGTGCTGCAGCAGGACAATGACCCAAAACACACCAGCAAATCCACCTCTGAATGGCTGAAGAAAAACAAAATGAAGACTTTGGAGTGGCCTAGTCAAAGTCCTGACCTGAATCCTATTGAGATGTTGTGGCATGACCTTAAAAAGGCAGTTCATGCTAGAAAACACTCAAATAAAGCTGATTTACAACAATTCTGCAAAGATGAGTGGGCCAAAATTCCTCCAGAGCGCTGTAAAAGACTCGTTGAAAGTTATCGCACTCGCTTGATTGCAGTTATTGCTGCTAAGGGTGGCCCAACCAGTTATTAGGTTCAGGGGGCAATTACTTTTTCACACAGGGCCATGTAGGTTTGGATTTTTTTTCTCCCTAAATAATAAAGCCCCTCGTTTAAAAACTGCATTTTGTGTTTACTTGTGTTATCTTTGACTAATAGTTAAATGTGTTTGATGATCAGAAACATTTTGTGTGACAAACATGCAAAAGAATGAGAAATCAGGAGGGGGGTAAATAGTTTTTCACACCACTGTATGTAATACATTCTTTTTTTATTAGCGAACAACTTAACAGGTGCCATACTTTCATAAAACATTAACAATCTAATTCACACACTCAAAAAAAAAAAGAGAGAAATGTTGGGTTTAATTAAGTTTTTCTTGTCATCAAGTTCCACACAAATGACTTTAGTAAACTCAACTAACAATTGTAAGGTCCTTTATTCACAACATTAATGTCACAAGCATTTAATAACAATTGGCACTGTTTGAAATGCAGCACAGAAATTGAGAATATGATGGTCCAACAATACAAAATACATACTGTACACAATATGAAACATATTCTTTTTTTAGTTTTTCTTTTCCAACTTTAATGTTGTTGTTCCCCCCCTTTTTAAATGTCAAAGTTGACAGTAAAGTTGGTTATCTTCAACTTTTCTTTTATCAGTATTCTGGACATGTTTTACATAAGAAAAAAAAATCATGTCACCCACAAAAATATAAAATAGTTCTCACTGTGTGAATCTCAAAAATATAAAAAATTTAAAAGGAAAATGCACAACCTTGTCCTTAAGGTCAATAATACCAACCAAACATTAGTTAATTTACCATATTAACATTAAATTAACATAATTTACCCTATTTTTTTTGCTATCAAAAGGTTTTTTCCCCCCCCAAGTTTCTGTAAAGCCTAAATATATTGCATCCAAAACAAAAAACATCCAAACATTTTTTAATAAGTGCAAAAAATGCCTTCATGTGAAACTCAACAAGCTCAAGTCCTGGATGTTGGTTTACACAAAGTTTGTTTTTAAGCATCTATACCTTTGGTGAAAGTCTGGTAGCATCCCGCTGGAGGAAGATCTTCTGCAGTACCTCAAATAATATTTTCAGGAATTAATGGAAATTAATGGAATTTTCATTTCATTACTTTTTTGATAAAAGTGCATCTTAAATAATGCAATGATGGAATTATCCTGTGCTAGAATATATATATATATATATATATATATATATATATATATATATATATATATATATATATATATATATATACACACAGTCCCGATCAAAAGTTTAAGACCACTTGAAAAATGGCAAAAAAAATCATATTTTGCTTGTTTGGATCTTAACAAGGTTCCAAGTATAGTTTCAACATGCAACAAGAAGAAATGGGAGTGAGACAAAACATTTTTTGAGCATTTAATTAATTGAAAATAACGATTAAACTGAAACAGACTGTTGTACAAAATTTTAGGACCACATGCCTTTAAAAGGCCAAACATGTTCAAAGATGTGGATTCATTGTCAAGTCTCCCTTTTTGAATGAGGTCGGGTTGTTGAACTGCATAATCAGGGTCTCTCACAGCGCGCCATCACTGATGAGGTGGGATGCAGTAAGACAGTCACCAGCACTGAGCCGGAAGAACCAATTGGCTGTCTGTAAAGACACTGGATGATCCTCGACCCAAATTAAGGCCATTACTGGTGCTAACTGCAGCCCCATAACCATCAGACGGCATCTGAGACTGAAGAACAAAAAATGTCTTCAAAGACCTCATCTCCTTGAGCACCACAGAACTGCTCGTTTGGACGAGAGAACCAAGAGAACACCAAACATGGGACATTCAAAGGTGGAAGAAAGTTTTATTCTCTGATGAGAAAAAATTTAGCCTTGATGGTCCTGATGGTCTCCAATGTTACTGGCATTGCAAACAGATCCCTCCTGAGCTGTTTTCTATGGGCCACAGTGGAGGGGGCGCCATAATGGTCTGGGGTGTTTTTTCCTTCAGTGGAACAATGGAGCTTCAGGAAGTGCAGGGGCGTCAAACGGCAGCTGGCTATGTCCAGATGTTGCAGAGAGCATTCCTCATGACTGAGGGCCCTCGTCTGTGTGGTAACGACTGGGGTTTTCAACAGGACAACGCTACAGTACACAATGCCCGCAGGACAAGGGACTTCTTCCAGGAGAATAACATCACTCTTTTGGCCCATCCTGCGTGTTCCCCTGATCTAAATCCAATTGAGAACCTTTGGGGATGGATGGCAAGGGACGTTTACAAAAACGGACAACAGTTCCAGACAGTAGATGCCCTTCGTGCGGCCGTCTTCTCCAGTTGGGGAAATGTTCCCACTCACCTCATGGAAATGCTTGCATCAAGCATGCCACAACAAATTTTTGAAGTGATCAACAATAACGGTGGAGCTACTCAGCACTGCGTTCATGTTTGGAAGTTTGATTTGTATTTTGGGGGGGTTTACAAGTTTTTTTCAGTTTATTCGTTGTTTTCATTAAATTGCATGCTCAAAAAATGTTTTGTTTCACTCCCATTTCTTCTTGTTGCATGTTGAAGCTTTACTTGGAACCTTGTTGTTAGGTTTAAAATGTAGAAGAAGTGTGTCCGAGCTAAGTTTTAAGCTAAGAGTAGAAGAGTTATTTCTTGCTGTGTCCGCCACACCTTGATACACTTACCGGTCCGGGCCCGATAGACCGGGAGAGACAAACACACACACAAACACACACACACACACACACACACACACACACACACACACACACACACACACGATGTCTGAAGATTTCTGTTTATTCTCAGCAAAGAAAGCACATTTAAACGGTGCTACATCAAAAGAACCAGTCATTAACATGTCAGTCTTAGAGAGACCCGGAGACAGACAGGTGTGAGGAGATACATTTGCATTCTCCTGATTAAACAAAAGGGTTCTAGCAGACAGGAGCCATTTGGATGTATCCTCGTCTGGATACAGGATATAGAAGGTGTTACCACAGAAGGCATGAGGAAGCACAGTGAGGGGTCAGTTCTCAAGGCACAGGAATCTTCTTATTAGATTACAGTGTCTTACAATGTTATAAAACCTTATACTTGTTAAGATCCAACTATGCAAAATATGATTTGCCATCTTTCAAGTGGTCTTAAACTTTAGATCGGGACTGTATATACTGTACACACACTGTAATATACCCTGACCAACCACAATCTGCCTAAGGAAGATCTCCATTAGATCTTAAATGGATACTTAAACATTTACCCTTTTAAGTCAGTAAAAGATTTAATATATAGTTAAGTATTTACAAAATTCTTACTATCATGGTGGATATGTTTTTAAGCTTAGAGAAAAAGTTTTTTTTTTTCCTTCATGCTCCAGACAAAAGTTTATTTTTTTATCCAGGTTCACGTGACGAGTCTAATAGGTTCAGTTAATTTACTTTATATACCTTTAAAAAAAGTATTCTAGCATGTATTTTTTCAAATTAGAGATCATTTTATGACCTAAACATACTTTACCTAACACCCAGACATGCCTGTTTATTAACAACTAAATTATAAATATGGCAAACTGCACGACCTCCGCGTCGTGCGCAGTTTAATTAATTAGGCTCCAAGTTAACTTAATGTAATTAGCTGACATTTACGCATTTGGCAGACGCTCCGTACCGTAGTACAATGCCTTAACCACTGAGCTACCCCTGGCCCCCTTTTTCAAATAATGATGAGTCTACCAAAGTATAATCAAAAACAAAGTCAGATTAAATGAAAACCTCATTACTCATTATAAAAACTTGTACATTTTCAGCTGGGATAACTAAATGGCAGGTTTTAATTACTACATGGATACTCTTTATAAGTAAGTAGTACTATCCGGGCCTACAGTGCATGTCTTACAGTGTCAATTTCAGAAAGTCAAAAATAATAAGTTCGATCCCAGGGTGATGCTGTAACCTCTTGCCGCAGAGCGGAGGGATGAAAGGTACTTAGTGCACTCACATTAATCGCGGCTCTACAGCCAATCAGGGGCGTCTGTGAGCTCACGCAAGTGGAAGGAGCGGATAGCGCATGTCCTCCGAGTGTGTTAAGCCGCACCCAACGGTGAATGAGCGAGCAGTTCGAAAAGATGCGGCCGGCTGGCGTCACGTGGTTCGGAGGAAACGCCTGATAGTCTTCGGCCCTCCGGACTGAGTGGTTATAGTAGCCTTAATGTGGGAGCCCCCTAGTGACGGGGAGGAATTGGACACGACTAAATTATGGAGAAAATTAGGGAAAATGGTTTGTTAAGAAATCATCTTGGTCTGTGAGAAGATGGCAGCAGAGATGGGTTTGAGGCACATGGTGGCAGTGGTGGCTCAGTCGGTTAAGGCTGTGGGTTACTGGGTTACTGATCGGAAGGTCGGGGGTTCGAACCCCAGCATCACCAAGTTGCCACTGTTGAGCCCTTGAGCAAGGCCCTTAACCCTATCTGCTCCAGGGGCGCTGCTCCATAAGCTGGCAGCCCCTGCGCTCTGATCCCAGTTTCCTAATTGGGATATGCGAAAATTGAGCAATTTCCCTCTGGGATTAATAAAGTTCTATAAAAAAAAAAAAAAAAAATGTCTGTCAGGACTGTTACACAGCTGTGAAACCCAGAAAACAACTAAAGATATTTAACATTACTGGAAAAAGGTTAAGAAATTATCATCAATACTTGGATGGATTGTGCAGAACCATTAACTTTGTTGAGGAAATGTCGGGAAAATCATGAATGGTGTACTGTCCTCCCTTCACGTCCTGTTTCCCCTTTATGAAGCGAGCTAAACTCCATCCAGTACAAAGTTGAATGATTTTCATTGTATAGTTGATTCAATTTTTAATAAATGCTGAATTTGAAACTTTGAACGAGTATAGAGATCAGAGTGAAACTAAAGGAAAACAAATACAGTGGAACTTCGGATTATGAGCACAATTTGTTACAGAAGCGGGCTCGTATTTCAAAACACTCGTAAATCTAATTTTCCCATAAGAAATGATGGAAACTCAAATTGTTTGAATTAAAAGAATTAATACAAAATATGAAGTAAAAACAAAAACTAACCTGCACTTTACCTTTAAAAAAAAAAACGACAGATTGTCCGCGCTGTGTGTGTGTGAAGCTAATGGCGCTTTTCCACTGCATAGTACGGCACGACACGGTTCAGTTTAGCTCACTTTTGGGGGGTTTTCCACTGGGAATAGTGCATGGTACCTGGTCCTTTTTTTAGTACCACCTCAGCCGAGGTTCCAAGCGCGCCGAACCGTTACCAAAACGTGACGTGTAAACTCTGCTGGTCACTGATTGGCCGGAGAAAATCGTCATTACTGCATCACTGAACTTGCGACACGAGACACAACAGAACCGCTATATTTAGAACAGCCAGAGAAGGATCGGACGCACCTTTTTGTATTAACCACAAATTTTCTTTGGCTGCCATCAGCCTCTTTTGAAACAACCTCCTTCGTCTTTTGCTGTTAAAAACATCAGCATATGTAATGCCTCTTTTCCACTGCATACAACGGCACGACACGGTTCAGTTCAACTCACTTTGGTTCGGCGCAGTTTGGCTCGGTTTGCGCTTCCACTGCAGTGTAGTAACGCTTTAGAGTGGGCGGGATTACTCACGTGTCGTTTAGTCGTGGCGCCGCTACTGCCGTGACGTCATCGTAAACGCGCCACAAACAAACACACAACAATGGAGCATATCGACGGCATGGTGTTCTTCATTCTTGGCATGTGGATGTTTTTAACAGTGAGACGAAGGAGTTTGTTTCAAAAGAGGCCGACGGTTAATACAAAAAGGTGCGTGCGATCCTTCTCTGGCTGTTCTAAATATATCGGTTCTGTTGTGTCTCGTGTCGCAAGTTCGGTGACGCAGTAATGACGATTTTCTCCGGCTAATCAGTGACCAGCCATGTTTACACGTCACGTTTTGGTAACGGTTCGGCGCGCTTGGAACCTCGGCTGAGGTGGTACTAAAAAAAGGACCAGTTACCATGTACTGTTTCCAGTGGAAAGCCCCCCAAAAGTGAGTAGAACTGAACCGTGTCGTGTCGTACTATGCAGTGGAAAAGCGCCATAAGAGGAGAGGAGGAATCAGCCCCTCCCCTCTTCTCATCTTACACAGTAACACTTCCTTCTCTCTTATTTCACACAAACACTAACGGAAAAATTAGCAAGAAACACCGCTAACAGAATCACTATTGTAAAGTAAAAATAAAAAACAAATTAACCTGCACTTTACCTTTGAAAAGAATCGAAAAGAATCGGGACAGAGCAGTGTTTCTGTGTAGAGCAGTGTGTGTGTGTGTGTGTGTGTGTAAAGGCGAGAGGTATGTGTTTGTGTATGTGTGCGTGAAGAGGCACGGTGTCAAATTACATGCGCGTGTGCACATATAACGGCATGCTGACCCAGGGACAGAAAGAAAAGGGATATTTAACCTCTCTAATGAGACTCTTTTTTGCTTTACACACACGAGCACACGTGGTCAGTGTTATAGTAAACAGTACACACGTGCACGGATGTTGATTATACCAGTGAGAGATGCGCACTAAAACCGAGAAGGGGAGAAACCAAGACTTGTTCTTAAATTTTTCTTAAAAATCTGTGCACGTCTTGCGGAACACTCGCAGACCATGTTACTCGCAATCCGAGGATTCACTGTATAATCTCTTATTTCTAATATGACTGAAACATGTTTAAATAAACTCAAATTATGAATAATAATTCAGGTTACAAAGACTGCTGTTAATTTTACAGACTTCTTTTCTATTAAACATTTGCAATGAAAAGGCTTAAGTTAACATCATATTTATAAATGACAACATTCTATTCTATAACTTCACACATTAATACCAAAATTATACATCACTCAATGGTAAACTTACAGCCATTGCCCTTCAAATTCTTCTAAAACAAGGAGTGATGAGGATTACCCAAAAGAAACATTCAATCTTAACCATATACATCAGCCATGTGCTCAGCTATTCACTTCCTGGTTTTATAAATTATCAGCAGTTCCTTCAAACGGCCACTAGATGACGGTTAGGCAAAAGATTAACCCAAACAATGGCAAACAAAACAAAACAAATGGAGATCACAAAAACTTATGCGGCAAAAAGTCAATAAAAACCACAGGAATGTTTAGTATTCAATAATGTTCAATAGCGACCCAGCGGTTCAGTTTTTAAAGTGCAGCACTGCCTCCAGAGGCTTATATAGGGGACAATCTCATCGTCTAGACACATTTTTCTCACACTTACACAAATTTTCTTTTCATTATTGTGAAGCTGCTTTGAGACATTGACCATTGTTAAAAGCTCTATATAAATAAAATTGAATAGAATTTACATGAGTTAGCACTGTCGCCTTGCACCTCCAGGGTCTGGGTTCGATTCCCCGGCCAGGCTCGATTTCCGTCTCTGTGTGCATGGAATTTGCATGTTCTCCCCGTGCTTGGTGGGTTTCCTCCCACAGTCCAAAGACATGCAAGTTAGGCTAATTGGCGTTCCTAAATTGCCCGTAGTGTGTGATTGGGTGTGTGAGTGTGTGTATGTGTGTGTGCCCTGCGATGGATTGGCACCCTGTCCAGGGTGTACCCCGCCTAGTGCCCGAAGTCTCCTGGGATAGGCTCCAGGTCCCCCGCGACCCTGAACACAGGATTAAGTGGTATAGAAAATGAATGAATGAGTGAATGAATGAATGAATGAATGATTCCTCACTTACCGTGATGCACCCATCACTCTGGAATTATCAGGCCACATGACCTTTTTCTATTGCTCCAATGTCAAATCTTATAATCCCCAGCAAATTCAAGTCTTTCTGATGGTTCTCACCATCAAGTGGTTTTCTTATGGACACACAACTGTTTAGTCCCAATCCTGTGAGTTGTCATCACATTATGTGTGTATGGAAATGCTTTCTTTCCTTCCACTAAACATGCCTTTTTTGTTGTTGTTGATTTTTTGCAATGTAACTTTATAAAAAAGTGTTTATGTGGTCTCAATTCATGATTCTTTCCCGATATTTCTTCCAAAAAGTTGATGGTTCAGCACTATCCTTCCAATTATTTATATTTCTTTATGATTTCTTAATCCTTTTCCAGTCATTTCAAATCTCTTCGGTTGTTTTCTTAGCTTGATGCAGCCCCAGAAATTGACCCTTCTGATGAAATGTCAGGCAGTACATTTAGGAGTGACTGCAGTGCATACAACACGTACCATATTGTGGTTGTGTTATGGATTCTCTCCTGTGTGAAAGCACTGGTGTCTTCTGAATTGACCTGCATGTCTAAAACTCCTCCCACACTGTGAGCACTGATACGGCTTCTCTCCTGTGTGAATGCTCTGGTGTGTTTGAAAACTAGTAGCTCCAGTAAAGCTCTTCCCACACCGTAAGCAGTGATACGTCTTCTCTCCAGTGTGAATGCGCTGGTGTGTTAGGAGAGAAGCCGTATTACTGCTCACGGTGTGGGAAGAGTTTTACTGCAGCTAGTTCTCTCCAGTGTGAATACGCTGGTGTGTTTGAAGACACCAAGCTGCAGCAAACTGGGGAAATAATTGGTTATGGGCCTAAAGATGCACTGGAGTCTTGGAAGCTTGTGGAGGATCGACAGGTGTGCATGACCACTGAAAGTGGAACATAATCAAAGCAATAAAGAATCAAAGCAATGTGCTTTGGACATAAGAGCGTATCATCTGGTAAACATCGCCTTTGCTTTTTTATAGTCGTACTTTGGTCTGTAAATAGCCTGTTTGAGCTGTTAAATGATACATTGTCTTTACATCTATCATGTTGAGATAAACCAAAGAGATCTTGTCACTATGAAAATTGGAAATAGAGCAAAACATCTATTTGAGCAAACATCGCCAGAAGAGAACAGTTTGTTGAGAAGACAAACGTTTGGCGGGCGTGTGGAAAAGGTAAGTATGGGAAGCCAAACACCTCAAAAGTGGGACAAAACCGTGGCACCCGATTGAGCCGCTCAATGGACAGCGCAGCGCGACAATCTGGATAGCGCAGAGATGATCTGGTTTATTTGCGTGGCCCGGTGGATCGCGCAGCGCGGACCAGTTTCAGTCACGCAGTGCGGACCAACTTGAGCAGCTCTGCTCGAATCACAAACCTGCGCGACCCACTGGGCGATAGAAATAGACTGATAGAAATAGACTCCGCCCACCATCATATTACTGTACATTGCTACAATAATAATAATAGAAGCAAAGTTTTTCACGGTGGGGACATATCTTTATAAGAACAATTTGACTGTATTATTTGTGTCCCCTTCAAAAATTACTCATGAGAAATTTTATATTTATTGTCCGCCCCACTACTGTTAAATAAAATTTACGCCCATGCCCAGATAGCACACACACGTCGCGGAGACGTTTATGCGACGTCATCTTTTTCATCTGGCAGAAGTCTTGCAGAAGGTGTTTGCTCATCTGGCAGATGTCGCCGAGACGTCTGTGCCAGATGTTAGAACGACGCTTAGCCTACATATTTAAGACGCTCTTTAGACAATGTTATGCAGATGTTCATACATCTGCTAAATGTCTGATTCATGTCGGATAGACGTCGTTTTATTAAAATACCCCCTCCCATTATTTTAATTAAATACCCTCGGTTAATTATAATTAACCATGGTCAACAGAATTCTGTGAAGGAAGGAAGCATAAGACAAACGGGATAAAATGGAGATTTTTATTTTATATTTAATAAAAACCCTGTTTTACACCAGCAGCAACAAATGAGGTCCCAATTTGAAAATATGTTCAAAACATAAAACACCACAAATAAGTATTAATCATAGAAAAAAATTAAACACCAACAGAAACGTTTTGTACTTTAACTGTACGTTATGACTTTTAAATATGACCGTTAGATCCGGTTGGTCAGGAAACTCCTGAAGTCAGATGCACACAGGACACTTTTCAGTCACAAACTGCTGTGGAAAAAATACAGAGATAGATATTCAATTAAAATTCATGATACTTAATTTAACAAATGAACAATATTTATACTTTGTTCCTCTCGCTTCATAACTCATGAGAACAGACCGAAACCAGAACTGAACCGCAGATTAAGCGCGCGCATATAACCGTCGGTATTTTAAGTGTGATTAAAAATACAAGAAATAGCTTAAACCAAAATAACGTGACTAAACATCGCTAAACAACAGGTGACATTAATGTTCAGTATTTCGTTTATATTTAGAAAGATGGGAATTAATTCCTGCTTACCTTTTCCACACGACCCGCCAAATGTTTGTCTCCTCAACAGTGTTCTCTTCTCACGATGTTTGCTTTGATATTTCCGGTTTTCATAGTGACAAGATCTCCTTGGTTTATCTCAACATGATTGAATCTAATACATGTTAAGTTGTTGAATTTCATGCAAATACAACATGATTTATTCATGTTTATCCTGGAAACATGAAATTATTATGTACAAAACACATTACATTTTAGTACATGTAACAGGTAGCCAACTTTTTTTTTGAGTGTATGATGTAACAGGTAAGAAACTACAGTCAGTAACATGTGAGACAGGGAAGCTCATCGGCTGCTGGTCATCTCAGGGACACTGATGATATTTTAATCTCGCTCTTTACTTACACTGATCACTTAAATCTGAGTTATTTGATATTTGATGTAGTTACTATAGGGCTCATTACAGGAGAAAAGCTGTAACTTAAACTTGTAAAGTATGTGTTAAGCATAGTTAAATTATTTTGTTGTATTTGTTTCAATTTATTTGTAACTAATATTTATTATAAGTAGTGATTTAACTATTATTTATCAGAAATAGTGATGTACCCTTTTTCTGGTTTTTGATTTAAGGTTATTGACCAAAGTTGTCAGACACAAGAATTAAAAAGTGATTCCAGAGTTGATCCTCATGTCCCCTGTAGTTGGCTAATGGTTTTTTGAATGGCGAGTTTGAAGCAGAAGCTGATGTGCAAATTCCCAGAAACTTAACAGTAAGCATCTAAGGAATAACTAGTTTAAAGTCTCTTTAAAGCTCCAGAGTCTCCATCCTGAGCTTAGGTTTGTGTCTGTGCATGTCCTCCCCATGTCTGTGTCTCTGAGTATTTCTCTGAGTTCTCCAATGTCCTTCCACCTCCCAAAAACGATGTGTGAAGATGTGAATGAATGTGTGAATAAATGTGTAAATGTGTGTGCATGGTGACTAGAGCGGGTTTGGGCCTCATGCCCAGTTTTCCTAGGAAAGGCTCTGGATCTCCTGGAAACTAATATCTGAAATGCTTTAATGCAAAACACCAGCTTGCCACAAAGCAGTTATCGATTTCTTTAAATGATTATTATATCTATCACTAATGTTTTATATAATCCAGAATTTTATTTATATTATAATGCATAGTAAGTTCTATACATGCTGTTCGCTACTGATAACAGTTTGTTTGTATCCTTTCTTTTTCATGTTAGTCATGTTAGGTTAGTCACATTACATGTGTTTTGTGTTGTCTTCACTGTGTGATTAGTACTACGTGATCTCCTTGTTACCTGAGTAATCTAATGACAGAGTATTTAATAAATGTAGAATGCATGTGTGACTCACTAAAGGCACGCAGTTTCACAGATGTCTGCATGAGCAAATGGCACGACACAGACGACTAGCATAGTCATCACACATAGACAAGGATGAAACATGAAACATGAAACCTTACAGCAGAAGATTCGCAGCATGAAAGTGCACCTGAATAGTCTACAGATATTGCATGATGCAAGCCACCACAATCTCAAAAGGAATGTTTTAAACATCTTGTCAAGAAGAACTTTATGAGAGCAAAGGGATGCTCTATGTAGGATTAGTGTAGGGCTTCTGTTAAAGTGCTCTGAGTAGTTAAAATTATGCGTAATGTGTGTCTTTATTCAGCAGAGGGCAGTATTGCTCAAAGATTTAACATAAAACCATGCAGTCAGCCTGTAAGTGTTAATGTTCTCTTGTACAAATCTTGAACATATCATTATGAGTTTCTGTAATGTTATGGCTCAAATCAATATAAATGCATATTATTGATCTGATGAGTCTTGAGTATGAATCGTATTTGACAATCATGGTGATGTTTCCACCGAAAAAGAGGAATAGCCACCAAACATCATTGATTTGATTGAGCATGGTTAACACGACCTTATCATTATAAAAGCTTTATGAAACCTACAAAGAGCTACTGTGAGTAGATCTGAGTCTAGACTGGATAAACGATGTGCAATAATAGTTTACTTCCTCCTCCACCAACTGATGACTCTTTTTTTATTTTACACAAAACACATCTGGCTTAAAATATAAATGCTAAAATCAGGATATATTTTTAACTAGTGACATTTGTACTGCAAGCTTAACACCTCAGAAAAGGAAAATGGCTCCCAGGCTTTATCATTAACAGCCATTGGACATGCCAAATCATGATTTCAACCTAAGACATGCTTTTTCAAGCCAAACCAATTTTTTTTTTATTGCACAACATACTGTAGTTCAAAGGTGTTAAAATGCATCTACATTAAGCCTCTGTGATCTTGCTGACAGTTGAATATAATGTTTAATAAGTTGTATTAAACTTACAGACCATCATTCTAATTGGCAAGAACACTTTTGGGATTAAGAAGATCAAATATAAAAAATACCATGATTGAATAACCAAGCTCAATTTTAGTAAATAGGGTCAATCCTTTAACACCTTTAGTAGCAATCACAAGTCTGCCTGTCCCTCAATTCAGTTTAGGAGTAGAAACCCAAATACTGGGGAGGAGTGAGACGTGCATCAACAGATACTTTAGTATTTTTTTTATCCACCTAACCACCTGTGACAATTGTGTAAGGAACAAGCATGCACTCCATAATGCCAGCATTGTTCCTCTAACAGTTCTTTCTTCATGGACACAGTGGGAAGAAGTCCCCAACTCCACAGTGAACACATCTTGGTGTCTTATTTTGCATCCTCGGTAATTTAAAACCTTACTAATCCTACTGTCTTTCTAAACTAAATAATATGGCAGCTGTCCCAAACCCCTGGGGCATCGGCACCTGCCTCTTATACAGTAGAAACTAGAGAGAAAGGAAGCAGGCATTGAGGTCGAAAGTAGAGGATGGATGCTGCAGATGGACTGTCACACTTGCGCACAGTGGTTTTGCGTTGATCAAGCCACTGCATGTTCAGAGCCCATTAAAGGAGCCGTACTTTCCCCTTTTCCATTTTAATGCTTCATTCAGTCAGTAACAGGGCAGACTGATGAATGGACAGTGTAATTATGTCGTTCATTCACTGATCCTCAGCTCAGGTCTTTGTGTCTACAAAAAGATCTCACTCTTTTTTTTGGATGTTGGATTCCTTCAGGTGTCAACAAGGTAACTTTTTTACCTTTAAGCGGTTCATGATCCTAATGCTACAAATAATAAAAGGAGGATATTTTCAAATAAAAAAGTTTAAAACTACTTAAACAATTATGTGGTTCTCTTATACTATTTCATATTACAAATATAGAGAATATAAATATATTCCCATGCCCCTGTACAGTACATTGAAAAAATACATGGTGTGTGTTGATTGTAGTAACAGACCAGTTTCTTCATTACACTTACAGTATGTACCTCAGAGGTAGGACAATATGCAGTCTGCCTCTCCTGGGCTTATTTTGTGACTTCAGCATTGAACATGTTTTCACATGTCAGCCTATAAATCCTCAAAATGGGTTGCATCACCTGCTGTTCTGCCAGCAATGATTATATACCTGCCTCCCATTCAATTCTTTCCTTTCATCCTTTTGCAGCGGGAACATGCTGGCCTAAATGTGAAAACTGCACTGTGGAATGTGCAGCTCCGTAGCCCGTAGGTCTGTTACCTTTTACAAACTCCAGGCCTTTGAATATGGTTACTTCATAATGAATAGGTTTTTGTGTATCAGTTGATACTCTACAGACAGAATTTCAAAGTTCATAAAATCCACAAACATGGAGAAAAAAAACGGATTTGTTGCTTTAAAACTTCAAATTACATCTGAATTAAATCTAAAAAAAAAAAAAAATCTTCAAGGCTAATTCTTGTCTCCTATTTTTAACTACTGTGAGTGTGTATGTGTAGCATACAATAATGTCTGCATAAAGCATTTAGATCTTTGTTGTTCAGTAGCTATAGGGCTGTCAAAGCATCAAGTCGAAATTCTTTTAATGAGAAGCAGATGACACAATTATTCAAGTTACAAAGGTGGGCTGAACAGTAGTCCCACAACACAGCTGAGCGGATCAAACACCCAAACAGTGGGACCACAGAAAGGGAAATAATTAATCCTAGACTGTCATAATAAATGAATTATAAAAAGAGACTGTTTCAATTAAATCCAAACAAAGAGTAAACCAATTGTCATGTCTTTGCTTTATCATATGTTTGAAATAGGGAGCACTGGAATGTCCAGGTGGTGGCGCGGTGGTGTAGTGGTTAGCACTGTCGCCTTGCACCTCCAGGGTCTCGGTTCGATTCCCCGGCCAGGCTCGATTCCCGTCTCTGTGTGCATGGAGTTTGCATGTTCTCCCCGTGCTTGGTGGGTTTCCTCCCACAGTCCAAAGATATGCAAGTTAGGCTAATTGGCGTTCCTAAATTGCCCGTAGTGTGTGTGTATGTGTGTGTGCCCTGCGATGGATTGGCACCCTGTCCAGGGTGTACCCCGCCTAGTGCCCGAAGTCTCCTGGGATAGGCTCCAGGTCCCCCGCGACCCTGAACACAGGATTAAGCGGTATAGAAAATGAATGAATGAATGGAATGTCCAGGCCTTGAGAACCTACAAATACAGTGTAGCTGTTGAGTTGTTGACACCAACACCACACAACTTCTGAGTGAGGAATTTTTGTTTCAAGTCATTTCTGCCTCACTCCTTCATGGTGCTGGTTTAAGTCCTGAGTTTGGGTTACTGTCTGTGTGGAGATTATCACATTCACCTTGTGTTTGTGTGAATGTTCTCTGGAAGCTCTGGTTTCCTCCTACCTTCCAAGAACTTTCCAGTCAGTGGTTTGAACACTCTAAATTATCTCTGAATAGGCATGTAAATGTATGGACATGATGCCCTTCAGTGGCATCAATATAAACATCCCCTAGGTTGGCTCCACATCAATCATAACCTTGACAAGATAAAGCAATCACTGAAGATAACTAAATAAGTAAAAATGAACCAATAGGCTGCAAGAAACATTGTTTTAACATACATACATTATGGCATACTCCAATTGATGTCTCCATTCTATGTCGACCAATCACTGACACTTGAGTTTGGTTTATCATTTTTCGCCTGCATTTGTACATCAGGCTTTTGGTTCTCAGAGAAAGGAACAGAAAGACACAATGCACCGAACTTAGCTGAGCATCACATCCAACAGCATCTGTTTCCAATATGTAGCGTAGCGGAAGGGTGGGTGCTTCATTTAGTGGCGAAAAAGTACAGCCTACTGTACCTTTAAATAGCCTGCGGCTTTGGGCTGGACGGATGTGTGGCTTATTGTTGTATCCCAGATTCCTTGAATCTAGACTACAGCTTTTTTCCTTTGAAGGCAACAAGTGTACAATTAAAGTGGAATGTGTGCAATGCTCTCTGAGACTTCTGAACATTTTCGGGAAAGCAGCTAAAGCAACGATTGGCCTTTTATTGCTAAGTGTTTAGCCTCAGGACATATCAGGATGGTCCTGGTCAACCACATCTCCCTTGTTCACTCCCTCAAGCTGTGAAAGGCCTGCTGTGATAAGAATTACAATAAAGCAGTGAGAACAACATATATGTTTGCCGTGAGCATCTCAGGGCAGTACCAACAGACTTTTAAAACTCATCTCAGCTTACAGAGAGTATTAAAATCAAAACATTGCACAGGTTATCATACGTTGTTCACGTATTTGAGAGATATGTAATCAAGTGAAAGCAAGGTGTAAGTGCATTATGACATGCTGCGTCCTGAAACCGCATATGAACTTGAACATATACTGTATGTAAAGATAATGTGAATTGTTCACACTAAATAAAAGCGCATATAAAAAAAAGAAAATGTGTATGAAAATCACAAGAGAAGAAATAGACCATGTGGAAACAATGCAACAAAATGTGAAAATCATACTAATCAACTGCGGAAAATTTACATATGGAAATAATTTAATTATTATGAAAAAGGAAAATACAAATGCATGTATTCCATGTGTGATAACATGTGCTCAACATAAAATGATGTTATTTCACCATGTTATTTCTGTAAGGATGTGAACATCATCCACCTGTCTTAAAAATGTTTGTTTCATTAATTTTGAAGGAGGGACTTTTATCACATTTTCCCAAAACTACAGTGGTGTGAAAAACTATTTGCCCCCCTCCTGATTTCTTATTCTTTTGCATGTTTGTTACACAAAATGTTTCTGATCATCAAACACATTTAACTATTAGTCAAAGATAACACAAGTAAACCCAAAATACAGTTTTTAAATGAGGGGTTTTATTATTTAGGGAGAAAAAAAAATCCAAACCTACATGGCCCTGTGTGAAAAAGTAATTGCCCCCTGAACCTAATAACTGGTTGGGCCACCCTTAGCAGCAATAACTGCAATCAAGCGTTTGCGATAACTTGCAACGAGTCTTTTACAGCGCTCTGGAGGAATTTTGGCCCGCTCATCTTTGCAGAATTGTTGTAATTCAGCTTTATTTGAGGGTTTTCTAGCATGAACCGCCTTTTTAAGGTCATGCCACAACATCTCAATAGGATTCAGGTCAGGACTTTGACTAGGCCACTCCAAAGTCTTCATTTTGTTTTTCTTCAGCCATTCAGAGGTGGATTTGCTGGTGTGTTTTGGGTCATTGTCCTGCTGCAGCACCCAAGATCGCTTCAGCTTGAGTTGACGAACCGATGGCCGGACATTCTCCTTCAGGATTTTTTGGTAGACAGTAGAATTCATGGTTCCATCTATCACAGCAAGCCTTCCAGGTCCTGAAGCAGCAAAACAACCCCAGACCATCACACTACCACCACCATATTTTACTGTTGGTATGATGTTCTTTTTCTGAAATGCTGTGTTACTTTTACGCCAGATGTAACGGGACACGCACCTTCCAAAAAGTTCAACATTTGTCTCGTCGGTCCACAAGGTATTTTCCCAAAAGTCTTGGCAATCATTGAGATGTTTTTTTAGCAAAATTGAGACGAGCCTTAATGTTCTTTTTGCTTAAAAGTGGTTTGCGCCTTGGAAATCTGCCATGCAGGCCGTTTTTGCCCAGTCTCTTTCTTATGGTGGAGTCGTGAACACTGACCTTAATTGAGGCAAGTGAGGCCTGCAGTTCTTTAGATGTTGTCCTGGGGTCTTTTGTGGCCTCTCGGATGAGTCGTCTCTGCGCTCTTGGGGTAATTTTGGTCGGCCGGCCACTCCTGGGAAGGTTCACCACTGTTCCATGTTTTTGCCATTTGTGGATAATGGCTCTCACTGTGGTTCGCTGGAGTCCCAAAGCTTTAGAAATGGCTTTATAACCTTTACCAGACTGATAGATCTCAATTACTTTTGTTCTCATTTGTTCCTGAATTTCTTTGGATCTTGGCATGATGTCTAGCTTTTGAGGTGCTTTTGGTCTACTTCTCTGTGTCAGGTAGCTCCTATTTAAGTGATTTCTTGATTGAAACAGGTGTGGCAGTAATCAGGCCTGGGGGTGACTACAGAAATTGAACTCAGGTGTGATAAACCACAGTTAAGTTATTTTTTAACAAGGGGGGCAATCACTTTTTCACACAGGGCCATGTAGATTTGGAGGTTTTTTTTCTCCCTTAATAACGTAAACCTTCATTTAAAAACTGCATTTTGTGTTCAATTATGTTATCTTTGACTAATAGTTAACGGTTTTTGATGAGCAGAAACATTTAAGTGTGACAAACATGCAAAAGAATAAGAAATCAGGAAGGGGGCAAATAGTTTTTCACACCACTGTACATCATCTAGCAAACATCCCTCTACCCTAAATCATTTAGCTGGGATAGTCACATAATTTGCTTCTCTCTAAACATGATCTTTGAGGGTTTTAAAGGAAGAAATCCATCCTGAAATATGTAGCAGCAGAGACAAATATAAGACAAATAAACATACTGCAATGTGTTTAGCTGTAGCCATAATGGAGTGTGAGAACATCCTTTCCAAGGTTGACCACAGAATAACTTCTGTCCACAATTTAATTGAATGATTAAATCAAGCTCCCGTGTAGACACAAACATGTTGGTGAAAAAGCCCATGTGTTGAAAGTAGTTTTATATAATGGTCGAATGATTATATATTTATTTCCTTCCAGCTTTCCATCATAAAACATGGAGAAGATCAAGGCAAGGAAATGGTCCTTGTAATGCACACACATGCTGCCACCACATCCTTTTGAACCAATAACCCTCCGCCATTCTCGAGCAGCATATGGTTGCAAAGTGGATGAACATGTGACCATGCAGATGTCAGAAGGACGGATGGTACATTTCTAAAAACCAAGAGGCCTTTTTCAAGGAAAACCAGGACAAATGATTCCTTTGCTAATCAAAAGGCTAACAAGCACATGGCAAAGTAAAATAAAGTAAATCTTAGTAATTGTCATATGAACTGTGATGTAGCATGGGTAATTTCTTAGTTATCTAGCCTAATACATCAATAAACATATGGCATCTCACAAGCTAATTTTTTTTTTGCATGGATCCATCCGCATGAATACTTCCCACTCCTGCAGAGATATCTTTCATTTCTCTAGCAGTTTTTTAAGTCAGCTCAATGGCCGATTGTACCTGAGCAGTTGAGGGTGAAGGATCTTGGTCAAAGGCCCAACAGTGGCAGTTGACGGCACTGAGGCTTCAACAGGGCACCCTCCAATAAGCAGTTCAACACCTTAATCACCGGTATTTTATATTGAGTGAAGACAATTATATATATATAATTGCAATCATTTATTTCATATATAACATTATCTTTTGCAGATAATTTTTTTATATAAATATAAAAACAATCAACTAATGTTACATGATTCATGATTCAACAATTATTCATTTTAAGAAATGTATTACAATTACTCTTTAATTGAACAAAAAAAGTAATTAAGTCTTTATACAGTAGGACGTTTTACTGTTTTTGAAAAGGAAAAAAATTGCTTTGAACGTATTTTATAAAAATCCTAAATTATTTTCTTTTCTCCTCCAAATAGTGATTGTTAACATACCTACATTACATATACAGTATATGGTATATGAACTGAATAGCTCTGTTTAGCATTCAATAATTTTAGTTTAGCACGCAATGAGATTGATCCGAGTAAAATCTGGACAATTTGTCATTACCCGTGACCTTTTCATGCTGCATGGTATATTTAATGCTATAGCCATTCATCTGAAGATGGATAAGCCACTGGAGTGCAGTATGGAACCTGGATGAGCACGTCTAGTCCTACCTTAGCAAAATATTTCAATATGCTTGAGAAAACAAAGGCTCTGTAGAACAAAGACTTGTATCAAATGAGGTGTCTTGTTTTGTCTCCCTAGTAGACATGAACTACATATAATTTAAAAAGGCATGTTGAGGTAAGTTTGGCTAACTTGCTTACATTAACTGACTATATTTTATTCAGTTGGCTTGTTTTCTTTTCCAGTGTCACATTCGACTAGCGTCAAATCTATTAGCTAAAATAATTGGCTAGGCAGCATGTCAAAAGCTAGCGATTGCAAACATACAGAGATTGAATGATAACATTCACTTAATTTCATCACTTGCAAATGCTCTTTTTTCATTTTGTAATACATTTAAAACATTAGACTTTAACATGCGCACATTTTTCACTGGATACTTTCACCTTTAATAGAGTAAGATTTTAACACATTGTCTGTGCTTTTAAGCATAATTTCTTGGTACTTTTTCCACTCCTGCTCGTAATACACAACATAATGCTTGTACTTGTTGAACTCATGGTGAGTGGGGAAGATAGCTGACATCCACAGCATTCCATTGGGAAGTTCAAGCCCAAGCCACAGAGATCGATGACACATCCACTGACAGTCGCGGCTTATGTCCACTGGCTAAGCCAATGTGGTGAAATGTAGATTGCTTGTCCAAACTTCCCTTCCCGCTTGAGCCATGCATTCCATGCTAACAACAGTTTTAATCCAGAACTGATGCAACTCAGTAAAAAGTGGCACATATCAAAATAATTTTGCTTGACTGAAAAAAATCTAAGCACGTTATGAACATTTGGAACCATACGCCATAGATAAAATGTAGACAATTGTATTCATATGTAAGTTTGTTCATTCTTCTGGAGTAACTGCTTTTTTTTTTTTTTTTTTTTTTTGGTTAGGTTAGAGTACATCTGAGGCCTATGTAAAGTCCGGGGCTTGAGGTGTGAATATGCCCTGTATGGATTGCCAGTCATTCCATCTACACATTAACACATATTAACACTTAGGCAGAAGGAATCCCCAGTTCGCTTGTTTTAGGGGGCTGTGGAGGAAACTGCACAACACAGAAACCTCCACACCTGGGAAGAAAACTCATGCTAGTAAAACTCACAGGCAGCGACCAGAGCTCACGACTGATTCAGGTACCATGGAGCTGTGAGGCGGCAACGCTTCTTGGTGTACGACTGTGCCGCCCCATTTATGGGAAATTAACACAATTAAGCAATTACATGCTTAAGACCAGACATGTTAACATGCGTTCATCATGGGTGTGAGAGACAAACTCTGTTTGTATTAACAAAAGAAATGGCAATCATGTAGAGGATGTTTTGTTCTATTCATTCATTTTCTATACCGCTTAATCCTGTGTTCAGGGTCGCGGGGGACCTGGAGCCTATCCCAGGAGACTTCGGGCACTAGGCAGGGTACACCCTGGACAGGGTGCCAATCCATCGCAGGGCACACACACATACACACACTCACACACCCAATCACACACTACGGGCAATTTAGGAACGCCAATTAGCCGAACCTGCATATCTTTGGACTGTGGGAGGAAACCGGACCCTGGAGGTGCAAGGCGACAGTGATAACCACTACACCACCGTGCCGCCTGGATGTTTTGTTAAAATTACAAAAAAAAAAGTTTTCCTTTTGTATTTTGTGACACCCTGAAAATTAATCTAATTATTTATTTTTAAAATTACATTTCGATATAAGTATAAATAATTACATGCTAAATGTTGCACTTTGTACTTTGAATGTTGTAACTTACTGTATGTGAAGTGTTCTACAAAGTCCTCTGTTTTCAGGCTTTACTTCTTTTCCTCAAACTGCTGATGACTGAATTCTAAATATTTAATAAAAAAGAAAAAAGAAATGTCACACTACAGCCATAAAGAATAATTTATGTGGTTCAGCAGTAATATTTCTTTAAATCATAGCTCTGCCAGAAGAACAAAAAGTCGAAAGGCATGCTTCATTAACAGCTTCTTGGCAGGAGGTTCTGCTATAGGTCAATAGATCATTATACAGCTTGTAGATTGAAGTGATAATTGTTTCCTTTCATAAACTACATGGATTCAAAACTGTATAAGGAAACAATTATTTAAAAATTAAAATACATTTCTTCAACTTTTTGTAACCTTCACTGTAGCCCTGTAAGAAAAAAAAGGCTGCTGGACATCTCTCACAGACAACCTGCAGTATTAGACAGCTATAGGGTTAAAAAAAATAATTAAACACTTTCCATTAATTGAATAATAAAAAAAGATATGTTATGTTATGAAATCCTGATGATTGCAGTGGGTCTTCTCTGGCAAGTGAGATAGATACTGTATATATCAGATTGGATACAATTTCACAGCAGAAATTAATATATACTAATGTAAACCTGGCTATTACAAAGGATAAAGGCATATGGCAGTATATTCAACTTGCATTCTTGCATAATTCATTTTCTCAGAGTAATGGACTATTGTATCCTGAGTACATGTTCTACCTTTTCTTACTTCTTTTGTAAGGTCACTATCTCTCCAGGTGTTGTATTCACTGAGACTGTAAGATAACAAAAATTAGTGTGTAATGTTACAGGATTACCATATAAATGATTATATTCATGCAACCCATTCGGAAAACCCCCCTATACATGTGTAACTATGTTATTGTTGACATAAAAACTACTAAGAGGAAGATAGAGTGATAAATGGTGAAGATGTGGGGTATCACAGGGACTCTCCAAATGAAGCACGCAGCAAGTCTTCATCTGCAGATCCAGATCTTATTACAGATCCAACAAGCATTGAATAATACACACCACTGACCATGTGTTGGTGCACTGTCCTGATATGTTAATAATCTAGAAAACTTTGTGACTCATTAAGAATCAGAATATGTACTGTAACAACACTGGCACACTCATGCCTCTGTGTTTCTTGGAGACACTAAACCGAATCCGGTTAAGCCGAATTCCATACAATGCTGTTCTCCTGGTGTGTCTCAGTAGTGATCCCGATTACTATCTTCCTAATCCACCTCGATGGCTGACCCTGTTTTAAGGGAGCAGACACTAGATGATTGTGTCCTTGATGTAATGTCTGGAGTGCCTCCACTCTGTAATTGAGTGAAGTACTACGTGAGGGTGACAGACGTTAAGAGGACGGCATGCGTATTCCATTATCCTATGACACTAAGCTTCGTTTAGACTTCACCTTTTTTTTTTTTTTTTACCACTGAGTTGTTTGCAGTTCGCAGTAAATATCACATGTGAAAATGTATACAGTATGTATATATGATATTTTTTATACATATTTATGTATGTATTAATGGCCAAATCTTTATAAATCTTTAAAATGTAGGCCAAATCTAAATAGTGCCCTATTAACTACTGCAACCCCGACCAGGCAGTAGCTAAGGGTGAAATTTATTATTTTTTAAAATGTTACTTTAACTAATGTGTTATTTATTTCTAAATAAAGTCATTTGAAAACATGAATTTTGCAGATACAGCACATAAATCTAAGTTCACATGTCAGAAATCCTTACAGACTTAAAAAAAAAAATTTTAAGATAATGCTTACACAATTCATCCAATGTGAAAGGTGCTGGTGAATGACAAACATGAATACAAAATATAATTTTTTGTAAAAATACCTAAATGTACTAGGTTACTCAAAACGTTTAATTGTTTTTTTTTTATCGTTTATGAGAAAATCTTTGCTGAAAAGGAACAGAAGATGGATTAAATTTTAAGTAGATCTTATTATAATACAAAGTGGCTAACAATTACTTTTGTTTCCCAGAGTTGTTTTTAATAATGTAACGTACACCACTGTGTGCATTATCATTTCACAGTGTTCTCTGTGACTAAGATCATGAAAAAAAAAATTTTAAGAGGGGTTTTGCAGGATGACATTGTCAAATCTGCCACAACACTAGATAAATTATCCTAAAAAGTGAAAAATGAGTCTTGCAAAATATCATGACTAAGACCTTCTCATTTTTCACAGGTGTTTTTCATTGTGTCCCTGAAAGTGAACCAAAACTTTTTTGTGGCTTCTGTGTTTGAAACTCTATCTTATAGCAGTCGATGAGTAAACGTGGAGCACAAAGTGTGATTGTGACAAATGTGGAGGTACGTACAATATCTTGTTTAAAATTGTCCTTACTTCATAACTGATATTGTGTTTCTTGTGCTAATGCTGTCAATGATGCTCCATACAACATGTGCACATCCATGTCATTGTGTAAACAGACACAATGCTAATAATAATATCTCAGTAAATGTGGTGGAAATCGCTTTGTAGTGCAAAATATTACACATCAAATCCATTCTACCCAAACAAATCAGTGATTGAATTACATTACACAATTTCTAGATGACCCAGATCACTGAACCCAATTTTTCACCCACCCTTTAAGGCCTGTTCACTGCACACTGTTCTATATTTTTCAGTTGCTGTACAAGTGGAATGTAAGAAGCGAGTTCAGCCAAGAAACTGTTATCTGGAACACACTAATGGATCAGTCAGTTATGTCTTGTCAGTGCTTTTCTAGCATTGCTCTTGGGAATGTGTTTGATGAAAAACATTTTTCTCTGTGGCCCAGTAGGATGCTGCATGTAGACCCAAGAATTACAATAGGTTTTGAAGAGTAGTAATAGTGAATGGCACAAATACACACATGAAAGCTTGAGAGTATGCTAAAAGACCTATAGATTGAATTTTTGGGATAAAAAAACTGTGGTAGTTCTTATAATCTTTTCTTAATGAGACTATAATTGAGGTAACTGTGACAGCCTAAAGCAGGCGGTATACTTCAAATGACGAAAGAACTAAATGACAAAGAACCACCCAGTCTTCGGTATACTCAAAGAGAAATGGGTGTTGAATATTTCTAGGACACTGTAGAGCCTGGGGGAACGGAATGGCTTTGAGAGGGCTGGATTGAATTGAATTGAATCCAGTTGAATAGAACCAAAATTAACTAAATAATTTTGAACATCTTCTGTTTGTTCAATGTGTTTCCTGAACGAGGTTGGAAGCATGCCCTAGGTCTCTGTGTGCCTCTTTTGCATGCATTACAGAATGATTAGCATTTTGGTGATTATGTTGGACATCTGTAAACTGATTTATTTGTTGTCATAACTATTGTTAATAATAACTATAGATGTAAAATATTAGACAGACAAGACAGACTGATGATAAAAAATCTAAAATAGCCAGAAACTCTGTGGTGGTGGGGAAAAAACATGCATAAAAATGCTGATGTCACATATGATTTTTTTTTTTGTCTATACCATATTGCAAACCCCCCACCCCTCCTGCACATTGTGTGTTTTCTGAGCTTTCAGCACACCAGGTTTAACTGATCAGCTCCACCACGAGCAGAGATAACTCTTAATACCCAGAGCATTTTTGCCATTTTTGGTTTAGATGTTTTTTAAACAAGCATATATGACTTAGGATTGTGCGGAACAAACTGACCTATACTATTTTTTTCAGCATAACAGGCTATATGATGAACTGAGATATGACTGAGCAAAAAAGTGGAAAAATGGCAGAAGCACACATGATCACATGTTTTTAAGTTTGTTATGCTGATTTTGAGAGTTCTACATTTTTGTGACATCAGTCCCGTATGGTAGTGGTAATATTTACACATTTATGTAATTACACATAAATGTAATAAGTTTTATTCTTCCTGATATATATGCGTACACCAGCGAGGCTTCCATAGAACATATACACATACAGTATACATACACTGCTATGCCTAGTAGCTAGACTTTGGACACAGCGTTCTGTGTTATAGGTTATAATTTATTTTCCTTAAGTTTATAAAATAATAATATATAAATATGACCATTTGGACGTTAATTCCCTCATTACATTACATCTTCCGAACATCTGTCTCTATTAATGATTCAATTCTGTATCTGTTCCTGCTGTGGCCCTTCACGCGTGGTGGCGCTGCACTCCAATTACGTGGCCACCTGAACACCTCTTCACTGAGTGCGCACATACGTATGTGGAAGAAATTCGTGGTGCGCCCTGCTAATATGCATTATACTATACGTTGATGTTACATTTTTATTTACTGCTTATCTCATTAAGGGTGTGAAGCTCATTTCACACATTGAAAAGCCTACCTGTGCGTCTCATTTGCATACCCAAGTACTTCCGGATTTTTTTAGCGCGCCTTTGTCTTGTCCACCAATCACAGGTCGCGCCTCATGCTTTTAGAAACTCACCGGCCTGGCCTAACGGTGAAAGTGTTTACATGTCGAAGGACATCTTTGTTTAATAATATGGCTGTTTTTATGTTTTTTTTATTTCTGTTGTCATTTTGTATGGTTGTGAGTACAGAGAACGCGCACATCCAAGAACGGCTGTTTTTAAACTCGCTTGGGCTTTTAAGTCGACCGAGACCGTCAGCTCATGGCTCGGTGCCTTCAGTGTTGTGGAAAATTTTCAAAAAGGTTGAGAAAAAGCGCGAGCTTAATGCATGCACCGTCCCAGAGTATGGAGTAAGAGGAAACATCGTCAGATATCTGCTGGATCAAGGTGAGATTTCATGTCACTAATTTATCACCTTAGGCCTCATGTGACCTTTTATGCGCGCGCTCTCTCTCTCATATGATCATAATCTTGTGTTTCTCAACAGGCGTGATGACTGACTCCAGCAGTGGTTGTCCCGCGTGCGTGGAGCACCATCTGTATTTTAATATGTCTGCACTGGAGGATGTTGAGCAGCTTTCGCTGGCCCAGTTGGAAGTGAAGTTTAAACACGACTCTTTTCCCACGACGCGAAAAGACCTCGCCTTCAACATGCACATCTACAGAGTCGTACGGAGTGCGTTAAAGGGCATGGCGCGTGAACCCAGTCGCAGGCTGCTGCTCTCGCAGTCTGTTGAGTTCACCCCAGGCACGGTTCGGGTTAATCTGACTGATCTGGCAGAGTCTTGGAGAAGACCAGGTAAAAACTATGGCATTGTGTTGGCATTACAGGCCACTCGTCTGAGCAACGAGCTGGATCAGAACTGCGAGGCGGAAATCACGGATCGAGGTCACGTTGAGATGCCGGAGCTGGTTGCGTCGCTCGTGGTCGTTTCTCTGAACCCCCAGCAGTGCGGATCAAGGAAGAAGCGCAGCGCGTATTACTTGCCCGTCACGCCCAGCAACGTGTGCAAACCCAGACGCCTCTACATCGACTTTAAAGACGTAGGCTGGCAGGACTGGATCATCGCGCCCCAAGGATACGTGGCTAATTACTGCCACGGAGAGTGTCCCTTTCCTCTGAGTGAGAGCTTGAACGGGACTAACCACGCCATCCTGCAGACCCTGGTGCACTCATTTGACCCGAAAGGAACTCCTCAGCCGTGCTGCGTTCCCATCAAACTGTCCCCAATCTCCATGCTGTACTACGATAATAACGACAACGTGGTGCTCAGGCATTATGAAGACATGGTGGTGGATGAATGTGGTTGTAGATGAATATTTGTTTCTTTTATATGAATACAATAAACTTATTTTTTTTGTGTACAAAAAAAAGTCACGTTTATTGAACTTTCACGCACATCCACAGCATTTAGGTGCGACCTATTTCGGTGTGTAAGACTCGGTAACCGCCACTGGCTGGCGCGCTGTGTCCATCATTTATCCAGTGCACTTGAACATTACTAACCCCCCGTATTTAAAAAAAAAAACTGTTATATTGGTTTGATTCACTTTATATAGTGTTTTTAATGTGCCTAAAACAATATAATTCAGTCAGTTAATGAAAACAAAATGATTAAACGGGGAAAAGCCGGTTTGTTTTGTAAAAGTATCTGTGGCTATAATATACCGGAAACATGCGCCCCAGACAGCTAATAATCCTATTTGACAGCATGAATAGTTTTTTTTCCCTTCCTTTGCCCGGTTGTGTGTTCACTCGTGACATCACTGAGCAACAAAAAGCCGCTTGAGCAGAGAAAGACAGCAGGACTTCAATCAACTTGGCTGTTGCGCACTAAACTCCGCGCTTCTCTCTTTTTTTATATTTACAATGTTGAAGTTCTAACTTCTCCATATTAATCGGATACGTAACATAATTAAGGCGCCTGAGTTGTCCTTGCTCGTCTCTATGTTCTGAAGCCAGATTAAGCCCAGTGTAGCTACTTTTCAGGGGTTTTAATGACTGACAGCTGAAAACATGTTGCATGAAAAAGCGCTCGGTGCTTTGGGACCTTTCCGGTTTCTGCATAACAGCTGTGCGGCGGTGGCGCGCTCTAAAATGAAAAACACTTTGTGAAACAGACTTTAAAGGGAGGAAAACACGAGAGGAAAAGCTGCGCGCTTGGAGTTTCAGCAGGACTTCAGGGCTCGTCTAATGCGTGTTGGAAAGGATCGGGACGCAGGAGTGGGCTGCGCACTGACTTCAGCTGGACTTGATCCTCACTTGGACACACAGCACCTAGCAGAGAACGTCGCGACTCCTCTTCCATGTCTTCTCTGGGACACTTTTTTTTTTGCGGATACCTGCTTTGTCACGTTGTGGATGTTTTTGGAGAGATTTATAAAGTGGTCAGGTATTCTGTGTGTTTTTTCCTGTGTTTGAGGCGCATTCCTGTTGCGCGTTTCTGTTTATAAAGGAAAGAGGTTTTTACGATGACAAGCTCAAAGTTACAGTCTCCGCTTGCATCACTCAGATCAGAAGAGAATTATATTACGCAAGTCCTGATAAGTGATTAATGAAGGAGCCAGGTCTCTAAACAAACAAATAAACAAACAAAAAAATAATAATATAGAACATAATAATGGCCAACTGGAACCGGAGCCGTGGAAGTGCATACCGGCTAGTGGCAGTCTGATCGCGCCCTCTTCTGCGCCTCGTCTCTCCGCCTCGTTGTGATTATGGTGCCGGTGTTCGCGCTGCTCATCGCGCAGCTCTTCTTCGGAGGCTGCGCGGGACTCCTGCCGGAGATCGGGCGCCGAAAGAACAGCCCTCATCTCTCCCAGGACGCACTGGACGCTTTCGAGCTTCGTCTGCTCACCATGTTCGGGCTGAAGCAAAGGCCGAGTCCGAGCAAGTCAGCTTTGGTGCCGCAGTACATGCTGGATCTGTTCACCACGTATTCAGCCAACAGCGTCGAGCAAAAGCACCACAAAGCGAAGAGCACAGTGGGCAGGAGTGCAGACAGATCCGCTAGTCGGGCGAACACTGTACGCAGCTTCCATCATGATGGTAAGCCATCACATCTCACCTGAGTCCACTGATAACGTTCTCCTCGCAAAACTCAATGTCTGGCCTTATCACATTCAGTTTTCTGCTTGTCTTATGATAACTTCTTAATCTAATTCATATGAAGATTTCTCAAATACAATTATAACATATATGAGAATCTTTATTAACTACAATATACACCGAAGGAGAAAAATCAATAAAAAAAGATTATGGAAAATCATATATCAAAACAGCAATTAAGTACCTTGAACTTTCCATGGGAGTCATACTAAATTTCAAGATCTCAATTTGGGATTTAGTCTTATGAGTAACAGGTTGCTCTGTGCCAGTAAGTATAAACATACCCTCTGGAAAGTAACTAAAATGATTCATAGGCCATGCCAACCAATTCAACTTGAATCATTTAGTTTACTTACAAATAGGTTTGTGACTAAGAATGCATCACCTGGTTTAATTACATGAGTGTACTCTGAGTATATTTTAATCTCTTCCAGAATCTACGGAGGAGCTCACTTCACATCACAGTGGAAAGACGACTCAAAGGTTCCTCTTTAATCTAAGCTCCATCCCAGGAGAGGAGTTTGTCACCTCAGCAGAGCTGAGGATTTACAGGGAGCAGGTGATGACGAACAGTAGCGCCAACAGCAGTGCAGGGTACCATCGCATTAACATCCATGAGATCATCAAGTCTGCACTTCCTTTTAAAGAGCCCATCACAAGACTTCTAGACACCAGACTCGTTCAGCACGGCCTGAGCAAGTGGGAGAGCTTTGATGTGAGTCCCGCTGTCTTGCGGTGGACCAAGGAGGGTCACGCCAACCATGGCTTTGTGGTGGAGGTGGTTCATCCAGGCGACGCAGAAGGAGACTACAAGAGCCATGTCAGAGTCAGCAGGTCGCTGCATGACAGCACAGACTCGTGGCCGCAGATGAGGCCGCTGCTGGTGACGTTCAGCCACGATGGCAAAGGACACGTGCTCCACTCTCGGGAAAGACGGCAAACACGAGCCAACAAGCCAAAGAAGAAACACAAAGCCAACTGCAGGAGGCACTCGCTCTATGTGGACTTTAGCGACGTAGGCTGGAATGACTGGATAGTGGCTCCACCAGGCTACCATGCCTTTTACTGCCAGGGAGAGTGTCCTTTCCCTCTGGCAGACCACCTAAACTCCACTAACCATGCCATTGTACAGACACTGGTCAACTCAGTGAATAGTAACATTCCCAAGGCATGCTGTGTGCCCACAGACCTGAGCCCCATTTCCCTGCTCTATTTAGACGAGTATGGACGAGTGATCCTGAAAAACTACCAGGACATGGTGGTGGAAGGCTGTGGGTGCCGCTGAAGCACACAGACACTACAACACACTTTTGCAAAGACACTTTGTTTCCTAATACTACCCTTTATTTATGCTAAGTTTTTTAAGGATAAAAACATATATTTTGGAAAAAATATATATAAATCTATATTTATGTCCACTAATGGGAAAATAAATATTTTAATTGGAGTTCAACTAATGTATTTTATGATGTACATTGCAATTAGTTTAAAGTCGATTTACCCACATGAAGTATACTGATCAGATTTTGTATTTATTTCTATTGTAACCACTTTTAGTGAATAGGTTATATCTATTTATGTGTAATCAGGAGGACAACAAAGATAGATTTGTAAAAATGTTAAAACACCTTAGATGGATTTATGTGTCTCCTTTAATTTCTAGACTGATAAGCAAGATTTGGGCTATTTTGTGCAGAGCTGCTAAAGCCCAGAAGTGTTAAAAAATGTGTTGCAATTTCAGTTCCATCCACACTATAGGGTCAAACGGAGTACAGAATATATTCACTCAAAACAAGAGCATTGGTCCTTTCTTAAGTAATAAGCATTGGTGAATGTGAATGCACTTATCTAGAAGCAATGTGACAGGTAGTTGACACTGAATCCTCAGGAACTTTGTTGGTATGCGTGAGATTCACACTATGAGTCTATGAAATCTACCTACAATATAGCCTTAAACACAACTGCTAAGTATGTTATTTTTGTCCCGATGCTTTGGTTCCTTAAAGGAACTGAATATGTCTTGTCGCCCAGATGGCATAATAATTATTCTAATGCCCTTACACTGTCAATGACTCTGTTATACAAAAGGGGATGCTGTTGAAGAAGTCAGCTTCTTTGTCATTTACATGTCCAAAAAGAGTACATAATGCAACTCCATGCTGCTAGACAAATATTATGCTATAACAATTAACTCTCTGTTTTGTCTCTCATCTGGGGTTTTAAATGTTTATACAATCGGCCAAACCTCTTAATGTTCACTTACTTGAACTCAAATGTCAAAGATGTGTGCGGAAAGAAATAAACAATTCTTGTCTAGGAGTTTTTAACAAGATTTATTGGTGTTCAACACCAGTAAGGGTCGATAAAACTATTTTGGAACATTTTTCTTATTGTTAACCTGCATTTAGCTCTGATCTCCACCTACTTTGCATTAATTGGGCAATGTAAATTCATAACCTGGGGTATGGAATGACTCTTGCCCTAAACACTGAATAAAATAACCAGTGTGAAAGGTAACAGAACAAAAGCTTTATAAGCTTACAGCTAGGTTAAATGTCAGAGGGATTACAGCTCCACTTCTCTGTGGATCATAAAATGAGGTCTGTGGGAAGTCCTCTTTTTATCTCTTTTACGGCTTTTGTTAAAATGGAACATGCTCCGCTTGGTTGATAAAATGTCTTGACATATGAGTGTTTGAAAAAAGAAGAAAAAGATGTCCAAAGTTCATTAGAGGGTCAGTAACTATGTGGTTTCAGACAGTTCCACTAAGTCTTAAACACTCTTTTTCTTTCAAAGTAAGAGTGTATGGTTTACAGATGTGAGAAACTGGTACACCGTACCTGTCAAGGTGTATTCGTAGTGTAGTGCATCGGACCATCCTCACTAAACTATCGATGTGTCAAAGTGATGTGGTAACTTTATCAATCCAGATCTGCTGTAAAGTATTTGATATTTCTCTTAGCATGGTTGTCGTGATGCCCATAATTTATGTGCAATCCAGAGATAAGGTGAAGTCTTCCGGATATGTTTAATGTTTGAGATAAGAGCACAAGAACTTCCGAGCTATTGCTCCAAAGAGCATTCATCTGATCTAATGGCATAACAGATAATCTCCAGCTTTGTTTGGTTCTAGGACAAAATTTTATAAAAACGTTCTGCTTCTCATGCAATGATATTGCATTGACTAGCTTTATAGAATTAAAAAAAAAGTTCCCATAAATTTGTTAATGCTTGACCATTTCGCTGCTTGGCCTTCGGACTATTGGGTTTTCATTAAAAACCTCATTATTTCCTTAACAATTTGTCAATTCTTTTGTACATTTTTTTTATATATATGTGAAATATCTGGCTTGCAGTATGTAATGCTCATTCAGGACTGCACATGTGCACACTACACTGGCTTTGCTCGAGCTCCAGCAGGGCTTGATTTTGGGCAAAGGAGTTTGATGGAGGGAATTTGTCCTGAAGCCTCTCATTTAGCTCATAACCATGAACCAGGATATCATCTGGACTGCATTTGCACTATAGGGGCCTGACCACAGCGCAAGGAAATCATAGACCCAAAATTGCTGCGCTGCAGAGTCGGTGGCCAAACGCTGGTATTTTTATTTACTTCAGGAGGCAACAAGTTAATTTATACGCATGCAAACGTTTAACTCCGAATACAGCTCACAAAAGCAGCAGCAGAAAATGTGTTCTTGCCTGTGAGGGCATTTGGGTCTTGCTAGTTTAATTGTTTGTTTTCATTGCTTAAGTGTATAAACTGTGCATGAGCCAGTGAGTGTGGAAACTCCTCTCTCATGCTACATTACAGCCACTTGCAATAGCTTTTTGCCTTACTTCACTGAAGCAAAGCACAGACGTAGGCACAGCTGCGCTTTAAGTAGGAAAGATAGTCATTTCAGTTTTATTGGCCATATAAATGTTATAGATCTGTTATGCTATTCAATAATTAATCCTGTTGTGCGCTTACAAAAGCAAACATCCTATGAGTGTTTATTATTAAGGTAAGAATGGGTTCCAAAAATGTAATATTATAGCCTTCGGATGTGACAGTCAAAGCCTGTGAATGAACAGGATGAGCCTTTCTGCATCTTAAACAATTTTTGGCCAGTCATTCACAATCATTTTCTACTGTGCAACTTCTTTTTTTTAGAGGAAGCTTTCAATGGTCCTTGTTTACATTCCAGTGGTTGCAGCAAGGTTGTTGGTTTGCTAAGCAGCGTCTCCAGGTGCAGAGAGATTGCCGAGGTAATTACAAAGGAAATTCCCTGACCACAGTGACAGTACCTCTATGACGAGCTCTTACTGTGTCATTTACCTATTCTCCCACATAAGCCCTCAAATACCATCCTTCACATGAGTCAAAGCTTCTTATGAAGATGAGTGTTTGCTCGCTGAACACGCCCTAGAACTGGGTTACTGGAAGCAACATTTCTGCAGATTGAGGTGAGTAATGATAGGATTCTCTAAATGAATTTGGAAAAAGGCAATAAAAACATCCAAAAGAAAATCACAGATATATTGTATATAAGCAAATTAACCACCAAGAATTTGAAGATTTCACTACATGGTCATATGTAAGAGGGTTGAATATGTTCTTTGGCATAAAAAGAGAACCCGTGACAAAAAAATAAAGAAGAGAATAAGATGATTGTATTTATTCCTGGTTCAAGAAACATATTAGAAAATCCATATATACTATAGTGTAAATGGTAGATTTAGGCTGAGACATAAATACTTAAGATTCATTGCTTCATGCAAAACCCTGCGTGTACATAGCCTGTGACTAAATGTGATGCTGCTGTCTTTTTCCATCCTGTCCTCTTAGACTACTTCAATGCTTTAAATTACAACGTTTTTTATCTTAGAGATCAAATTTCATTACAGTATGTTGCAATAAATTTACCAAAGTCTTCAGCATCTGTAATATATTGTTCACAAAATAACAGATTATTTCACTCGTTACCCTGAAATATAGTACCTGTCATTAAAATCAGACCTTTATTTCATAGCATGCTGTGTACAATGCCTGGGGAAAACAACAATTTGTGAAATGAAAGTGAACAGAATTCATCACCATGGTAACATATTGCAAGGGGGAAAAAATACTGCATGCGTCCTTTTTCTGTCCTTTGACTACTTCACCTTTTTATGTAAACTGTCACATCTCCTATATCATTTATTCCAGTAGAAACAAATGATGTCACTAGGCAGCCATGGGAACACTGAAGACAGTGACTTTGTGATGATTGCAAAAAAATAAAAATAAAAAATAGACAGGAAAAAAAAGTTCAGACAAAGCCTTTGCCTGCCACCAAGAACGTTCCTGCCCCCAGAGCTCCAACAGCGTAGGCCTCGGCACAAGGCTAGCAACAGGAGTTCTTCAACAAAACATTCTCCTCAGGCTCAGCTGCATCTGCACATGATGCTACAGAGCTGTAATTTCATGTGCCGCTGGCTGTATCCGTGAAGATTTATTTTGTGTAAATACATGCTTTACTTCCTCCAGATCCCACCAGCAGATGGCAACCATTAGTCCATCTCACTTTAAACAAAATACGGGCTGATATAAATACTTTGCTGACCACTTCAACGTGTGTGATCAGACTTCTGTCTGCAGGCCATTGCTCCAATTGAATAAGAAGCAAGTACTGCATGTAGGGAAATGGCTGAAAATAGCATAAAGTGTATCCTAGCTAAGCTCTTTGCGTGCTATGGCTGATGTGCTATAGGGATTTCCTTGTGTCAAAAGGGTATACAGTTAGAAGTGTGGAGATTTCCTTTTTACAGTGCTTTTTTTATTTTTTAATTTTCTGTCTGGTTAATTAAAAATTATTCAAATGATGGAGTAAAAAACTTTATTTTTGTTTTTTTGTCTCATATTTTATGGGGAAAAAACAATAATTGACATTTTTTTGCTCCAAAATGTCATTTAAGCATTTTTTTTGGAAGTGCAGTGGGAAAATGAAAAATGAGGCTATGAAGCAATAAAACAAAGTATGTTGTGAAGCTTAAGCATATTTGATATAGGCTTACACAGCTAGCTGAATATACAGATGTGATATTATCCCTATCCCAACCATTGTCGGACGATCCTTTTGGTGGAGATAAGCAGAATAGCCAGGTGTTTTTGACCAAGTCAAAACTACTGTAGGCCACCATTGAAAACCAAACCGGTTCCAAAAAACAATATCTGGTGCAATTACCGCTTTGACCTCAAAGTCACTAGTAAATACATTGCACAATACATTGTAATATAACACATAAAAAGGACCAAATTCAGCACGTTAAAAGTAACTCAAAAGTAGCTAAGACACAGTAACCTTAGAGACAAGAGGGTGTTTCAAACACAAACTGTCATTTAATTATACAGGTCCTTCTCAAATAAATTAGCATATTGTGATAAAGTTCATTATTTTCTGTAATGTACTGATAAACATTAGACTTTCATATATTTTAGATTCATTACACACAACTGAAGTAATTCAAGCCTTTTATTATTTTAATATTGATGATTGTGGCATACAGCTCATGAAAACCCAAAATCCCTATCTCAAAAAATTTGCATATTTCATCCGACCAATAAAAGAAAAGTGTTTTTAATACAAAAAAAGTCAACCTTCAAATAATTATTTATTGTTATGCACTCAATACTTGGTCGGGAATCCTTTTGCAGAAATGACTGGCTCATCCAGAGTGTTGGGTCTTGTGTCTCTCAACTTTCTCTTCACAATATCCCACAGATTCTCTATGGGGTTCAGGTCAAGAGAGTTGGCAGGCCAATTGAGCACAGTAATACCATGGTCAGTAAACCATTTACCAGTGGTTTTGGCACTGTGAGCAGGTGCCAGGTCGTGCTGAAAAATGAAATCTTCATCTCCATAAAGCTTTTCAGCAGATGGAAGCATGAAGTGCTCCAAAATCTCCTGATAGCTAGCTGCATTGACCCTTCCCTTGACAAAACACAGTGGACCAACACCAGCAGCTGACATGGCACCCCAGACCATCACTGACTGTGGGTACTTGACACTGGACTTCAGGCATTTTGGCATTTCCCTCTACCCAGTCTTCCTCCAGACTCTGGCACCTTGATTTCCGAATATGCAAAATTTGCAACCTGTAGCCCATTTCCTGCACACGCCTGTACACGGTGGCTCTGGGTGTTTCTACTCCAGACTCAGTCCACTGCTTCTGCAGGTCCCCCAAGGTCTGGAATCGGTCCTTCTCCACAATCTTCCTCAGGGCCCGGTCACCTCTTCTCGTTGTGCAGCGTTTTCTGCCACACTTTTTCCTTCCCACAGACTTCCCACTGAGGTGCCTTGATACAGCACTCTGGGAACAGCCTATTCGTTCAGAAATTTCTTTCTGTGAAGAAATTTCTTACCCTCTTGCTTGAGGGTGTCAATGATGGCCTTCTGGACAGCAGTCAGGTCGGCAGTCTTACCCATGATTGCGGTTTTGAGTAATGAACCAGGCTGTGAGTTTTTAAAAGCCTCAGGAATCTTTTGCAGGTGTTTAGAGTTAATTAATTGATTCAGATGATTAGGTTAATAGCTCGTTTAGAGAACCTTTTCATGATATGCAAATTTTTTTTAGATAGGAATTTTGGGTTTTCAACACTGTCATCTGCTGGAGCTTTCCAAAGTTCAAAATTTACCATATGGTCATTATTAATCAATAATCATAATTGCCTCTGTGTTTTAATATAATGCATTTTAAGTCATTTAATTGTTTATTTAGATCTGCTTGTATTCATACAAACCGGATTCCAAAAAAGTTGGGACACTAAACAAATTGTGAATAAAAACTGAATGCAATGATGTGGAGATGGCAAATGTCAATATTTTATTCAGAATAGAACATAAATCACGGAACAAAAGTTTAAACTGAGAAAATGTATCATTTTAAGGGAAAAATATGGTGAATCAAAATGTCATGTTGTCAACAAATCCCAAAAAAGTTGGGACAAGGCCATTTTCACCACTGTGTGGCATCTCTCCTTCTTCTTACAACACTCAACAGACGTCTGGGGACCGAGGAGACCAGTTTCTCAAGTTTAGAAATAGGAATGCTCTCCCATTCTTGTCTAATACAGGCCTCTAACTGTTCAATCGTCTTGGGCCTTCTTTGTCGCACCTTCCTCTTTATGATGCGACAAATGTTCTCTATAGAGGAAAGATCTGGACTGCAGACTGGCCATTTCAGTACCCGGATCCTTCTCCTACGCAGCCATGATGTTGTGATTGATGCAGAATGTGGTCCGGCATTATCTTGTTGAAAAATGCAGGGTCTTCCCTGAAAGAGATGACTAGATGTTGTTCTAGAACCTGAATATATTGTTCTGCATTGATGGTGCCTTTCCAGACATGCAAGCTGCCCATGCCACACGCACTCATGCCACCCCATACCATCAGAGATGCAGGCTTCTGAACTGAGCGTTGATAACAACTTGGGTTGTCCTTGTCCTCTTTGGTCCAGATGACATGGCGTCCCACATTTCCAACAAGAACTTCGAATCGTGACTCGTCTGACTACAGAACAGTCTTCCATTTTGCCACACTCCATTTTAAATGATCCCTGGCCCAATGAAAACGCCTGTGCTTGTGGATCTTGCTTAGAAATGGCTTCTTCTTTGCACTGTAGAGTTTCAGCTGGCAACGGCAGATGGCACGGTGGATTGTGTTCACTGACAATGGTTTCTGGAAGTATTCCTGATCCCATTCTGTGATTTCCTTTACAGTAGCATTCCTGTTTGTGGTGCAGTGTCGTTTAAGGTCCCGGAGATCACGGACATCCAGTATGGTTTTACGCCCTTGACCCTTACGCACAGAGATTGTTCCAGATTCTCTGAATCTTCGGATGATATTATGCACAGTTGATGATGATAACTGCAAAGTCTTTGCAATTTTTCGCTGGGTAACACCTTTCTGATATTGCTCCACTATCTTTCTGCGCAACATTGTGGGAATTGGTGATCCTCTACCCATCTTGGCTTCTGAGAGACACTGCCACTCTGAGAAGCTCTTTTTATACCCAATCATGTTGCCAACTAACCTAATTACTGTTAATTGGTCTTCCAGCTCTTCGTTATGCTCAAATTTACTTTTTCCAGCCTCTTATTGCTACTTGTCCCAACTTTTTTGGGATTTGTTGACACCGTGAAATTTGTAATCAACATATTTTTCCTTTAAAATGATACATTTTCTCGGATTAAACTTTTGATCTGTCATCTATGTTCTATTCTGAGTAAAATATTGACATTTGCCATCTCCACATCATTGCATTCAGTTTTTATTCACAATTTGTTTAGTGTCCCAACTTTTTTGGAATCCGGTTTGTATTAAGAAAGATGCGTTAGTCGTGAAATTATTACAGACATTAAAACACATTATTAACGTTGACAGAATAAAATAAAGTTTCACAGAATTATGAACGTACCTGAAAGTGATGCACGGGCTTCATCTTGGTCTTTTTTTCCCTTTCGTTTCTCGGCGCCGGACTGTTGATGTCTCTTTCCAGGACCAGGCATATTGTTCAATTATTATCATTTTTGCCCAAATAGGCAGCCATAACAGAAGTGAGGGCGCCTCGTCATCATATGTCCTTAGCCTACTCTGCGTTCACCGTAGAATGCAATATATATACAGTATAGGCTATATATATGTTTATATTTTAGTTCATTTGTATATGTATATATTATTAATATTCATTTATTATTATAATATATAAAACTGATTTTTTTTGAGCAGCTGGGATGGTGCCCCCCTGGGAGTTGGTGCCCTAAGCAGACTGCGTACTCTGTGTATAGGGAGCGGAGGCACTGATGGCCCTGAGGATGGTTTGAGAATTTGCCTTTAACAGATCAAGCTCATATATATAAGCTTTATTTAGCTTCATCTTAATTATCTTTCCATGACAGAATAGTATTAAATACTGTAAAATAATTTGATAAAATATTATTGATATTAAAGTCATTATGCGTATATAAACAGCATCACACTTTTTATCTACATTAAAACAATCAATTAAATGAAAACATTAAAACAATTGGAAACAAACATTCAAGTGAAGCTAATAGTCCAATTAAATGGATTTCTAAGCTGGAAGGAAACACACTATGTACATTTTATATCAATCAGAAATAACATTAACATGCAAAACATTCAGCAGAATACTGGGTTGGTTCTGCTTGTGCCACCTGACCTGGTCTGGCCAATCTCTACAAGATTGTGATTGTGCTGTGGGGTCTGTCAAGGGGACGTTAGCAGCAGATCCTTCGGATGTCGTGGGTTGACGAGTGAGGCCTATGTGCATTAACGTTTTTCAGAAATTTGTGTTGCATCTGTGGAATTGGACTAGGCAGTTCTGGGGGACCATAATCCTGTCACCAGTTTACTGGTGTCATTCAATTCACATGTCTGTGGTGGCAGTGTTGTGGCTAACCAGTGTATGTCTTTTATACATATGAACATAAAAAAATTTAAAATTGTACAAAGCCAATGGAATGATCAATATCTGCTTCAGATATGTTTATAAAGTACAATACGGTAGTACAATACAATAAAGAGAATACTACATCAAAATGACACTAAAATCCCAATTAGCACAAAATGCTAACCAAGCTTAATGTTTTTATCATTTAACTTTATCATATTACAATGTTTCTTTATTGACAATGGCTCATAATCATAAATTGTATTGGCTAGAGTTGACATTTATAATCATATAACCTCAAACACAAGAGGTGATCACACATGGCTTATGCACCAAGCCACTATCTAGTTAATTAGAAAGTATCACCATCTGAGTAAACTGTGTTCAGTACAGTGGTTGTGCCCAGTGTTGGCATTAAGCAGTGTTACCAGGTTTCAGAAAATAAATACCTTTTAGCCCAACTACCATCTCAAAAACGACACAAAAGACCTGATAATTTCCACACTTTATGCATCCCATAATCCCAATTTCCTTCCAGAAAACTTTACAGTAATATAAATGGGCTTTTGTACTTTTGATCTTTTATGCCAGGTCTACCTTGAACAAAGGTGCAGGCTCTTTATTGGTACATTAAATATGAAGGCAGCAGCAAGGGGACGTCTTTTTCTTACAAAGCCCCTGAGCAAATGGTTATATGTTTGGATGCTGTCAACTCCCACTCTCACATCTTCACTCAGGTTTGTTGATGGTGGAGTAGCTGGCTGCTTTATGTCCTAAAGTGCCCTCTTGTCTGTTAACTCTCCCACTTAGTTATGCTGCCCTTGCATGCATATGTACCCCCTGCACCCAATGTACATCATACTAAATCACTACAAGAGAACACCAAATAACCTGTGTTAATCCCTGCCGTCTGTTGAGCTACCCATCTTTCTCCTGTGATACCTGTGGTCTTAATTCATTCCGCCGTCCAGAACGTGCATGTTCCAACCACACTCCTGCCTGGGTCTTCGTTCACCTGAAAATCATTTACCACTGCTGAAGATGGCATTGCATGGATAACATATAGACAGTGGTGTCAAAAGTATTCACATTCATTACTTGAGTAGAAGTATAGATACTAGGGTTTAAAAAGGCTTCTTTAGAAGTTGAAGTATCAACTCAAGCTTTTTACTCAAGTAAAAGTGTAAAAGTACTGGTTTCAAAAATACTTAAAGTATAAAAGTAAAAGTAACCTGAGGGGGGAAACGCATTAAGGATAAAAGCTTAGGCTGTGCCACGGGCCTATATACTGCACTAACACCTCATAAAAAAAGAAAAGAAGAAAAAATTTATTGTTTTTTTGTGGTATTTTTTAACGGCCATAGTGATTTGCGATACTGCATATGGCAATTGAAAAAGAATGCATTTTAGTACAATGCAAATACATTAAAGAACCATATATGTGTAGTACTGAGCATTAACATGTTTTATGGAGAAGAAGATATGATAACTAGTTGCCTATAAGAATTTTAATGGTGCAAAAAGTCAAACCTCAGAGGCATGTCATCAGTAACCTTTATTGGAATGTAAATGTACATCCAAGCTTAGCTGCAGGAACCTGTAAGGACAACAAATTAGTGTACCCAGGGCAGGCTTAGTAACAATTACCCTTGTATGGTTGTCTACAATAAACATTAGTGCTGTCAGAATGAATGATTAATCCAAGTGATTAATAAAAAAAAAAAAAAGAAAAAAAAAAAAAAAAAAAAAAAAATATATATATATATATATATATATAATTCCTGTTACCTTCTTGGTGCTGTTACCTTCCTCGCTGGTGCTTGGTTGTGACACTTTGCTCGAATCTTAAGTCTCTATCATGGACATCTTCGTCTACTTATCACAACAACCGAAAATGCTATTTTAATCAAACGTCCGTGCTGGAGTGTGTGACGTAATGCCATGTGCAGGTGCGATGGATCGCGTACCAACCAACAGGGTGTCGGAATGGTATGTTTCTCATCCAACCACAATCGAATTCGCTCCATCCGGATGGCGCGATTTAACTGGATGTTTGTTTGTTTGTTTTTTGAATGACAAGCTGAAATAAAATAGGAGTAATGAGGCTATTTTTAAAATGTAAGGAGTAGAAAGTACAGATAATTGTGTGAAAATGTAAGGAGTAGAAGTAAAAAGTCGGCTGAAAAATAATTACTCCAGTAAAGTATAGATACCCAAAATTTCTACTTAATTAAGTAAGGTAATGAAGTATTTGTACTTCGTTACTTGACACCTCTGCATATAGATGACCATGAGTTAACTATGGATATTGCACCAGACACCCTTAAAATGGCTATAAATGTGCCTTCTTGGATAGTATAATGACAGCAATTGCTACAGTAAAAAAAAGGGTTACATTCTTATTGCCATCACTTCAATTTATTTGTAAAATGACAAGATTATAAGATCATTAAAATTATCTAAAGTAAGAGCATCATATACTTTAGTTAATTATAACAATCTTAGAACTGTTTGCTTTCAACAAGTCAGATGAGTACGGTCTAATGCAAAGTTCATTCCTATTGTTGCTTCAAGGAGTTTTTCCTTTCTGCTTTTGGCTCTGGCTTGGTCATTAACAATACACTTAAATCTTCTATCCAGATTTTTGTAAAGCTGCTTCGTGACAATGTATATTGTTAAACGCACTGTATAAATAAAATTTTATTTAATTAAAATGAAATGGTCTTTGACCATTAGAGTCAAAGACCATAATATTCTAACATATTAATTGTTCATTTTATACAAGGTGCTTTTAATGAATTATTACAGGTTCTCTGTGACTCTTGTCCTGATCTAAAGCCACTGGCTGCTTTGAAAGGGCTTTATTATTAGCCAGTGGTGGCAAGGATGTCAGGCTCTCAGCTGTGCGTTCTGCAACAGTGTGAGACTCACAGCTGGAGGTGGCTCTGGGAAGAATGTTAGCATGGTCCACCCTCTTTTTGTGCCCTATTACACTAAGTCCGGAGGCACACCAAGGGAGTGCACAGGATCAGTTTCCCTTATTGCCGTTACACACTTTTCAACAGCTATCCACTCCTTTCTCTAATGGGAACAAAATAGAAGTGCGTGAAGGTGAACCAATACTATTATGCGTTTAAGAGCTACTGAAGCATTTATTTGGGTTTTAAGTGTAAAACACACATGCTGAATAGGTCAGTAGAAAGTAGGTACAGTACAGTATAAAATTATCATGTTAATACAGTGGCAACTAGATTGCTCATATGGCAGATTGGATTTTCTTTCAGTACAAGAAATATATGCAAAGTTTACCTATTTATGTCAAGAGTTTTTATACTTATTATTAAAAAAAATCCATTGACAGGATAGCTGTTTATGTAAGCTAGGTCTCTGGAGCTAAATTAATTTTAACCTTATAATACTGTACATTCTTGATCAGGAGCATGTCACTTCATTACACTCATTTTGTTTAATCATGGGAAAAAAAACTTTTGGAGTCAGTCATCTCCTCCACACATCACTCACTCACCTGGACACTAGAAAAGGGAATTATGTTAAAATGCTCTTCATCGACTACAGCTCTGCTTTTAACACAATAATTCCCTCCACACTCACCACCAAGCTGGAGCACCTGGGACTGAGCTCATCTATATGTCAGTGGATCTCCAATTTTCTGACTGGCAGACCACAGGCAGTAAGGATGGGCAGACATGTCTCAGCTACACTCACTCTCAGCACTGGAGCCCCCCAGGGTTGTGTTCTGAGCCCCCTGCTGTACTCTTTGTACACCCACGACTGCGTGGCCACTACCAACTCCACCTCCATCATCAAGTTTGCTGACGACACCGTCGTGGTCGGACTGATCACCAACAATGATGAGTCGGACTACCTAGAGGAGATTGGAAATCTGGAGAACTGGTGCCAGAGGAACAATCTCCTCCTGAACGTCAGTAAGACAAAGGAGCTGATAGTGGACTTTAGTACAAAGCAGGAGAGGAACTACCAGACCCCCGTCATCAACAGGAGCCCAGTGGAGAGAGTGGACAGCTTCAGATACCTCGGTGTTCACATCACGCAGGACCTGTCATGGTCCTGTCACATCAACACCGTGGTGAAAAAAGCCCGGCAGCGTCTCTACCACCTCAGACGCTTGAGAGACTTTAGACTGCCCTCCAAGGTGCTCAGGAACTTCTACTCCTGCACCATAGAGAGCATCCTGACGGGAAACATCACGACCTGGTTCGGGAACAGCACCATGCAGGACAGACGAGCTCTACAGAGGGTGGTGCGATCAGCCGAGCGCATCATCCGCACTGAGCTCCCTGACCTACACTCCATCTACAGCAAGCGGTGCTGGACTAAGGCCAGGAAGATCATGAAGGACCTCAGTCACCCCAGTAATGGACTGTTCTCTTTGTTGCAGTCTGGGAAGAGATTCCGCTCCCTAAATGCCAATACAGAGAGACTGAGGAGGAGCTTCTTCCCGCAGGCGATAAGGTCATTCAACCACACAATCACACCTCCACACAGGACTAATAACATCTTTTAAGCTCACAACACTGACTGGACAATCATGGACACATTCCTACACACTTGCACTAAATACTCATACATCTGGACAATTGCACATGTCACCTTCATGCATATTTGCACAACCACTGACACTTTAATCCTATATTTCTATATTTCTGCAATATTTTATTATGCCCTTATGCACAGTTAATTTTACTAGTTAAAATTATATTCTTTAGTATTTCCTTTTTATTGATTATTTATTTTACGTACAAGCTTTTATTTTATTTTCTTTTTTTAAGGTCACTGGCGGTCGTATAAAGCATTTCACTGCATATTATACTGTGTATGATTGTGTATGTGACCAATAAAATTTGAATTTGAATTTGAGTCAATCTTTTTGTCCTTAGCTAAGGAAGTCGTAATAATTCTAAATGCTTTAGGTTTCTTTTCTCTGGGGCGTTTTAACATCACACTTGAGTGACTTATGGAGAGTCCATCTGGGCCCAATGTTTTATTAGCTTTTACTTGGCTCATTTAATTACATCAGTCTGATGAGACAACCTTGGCTACGGGAATCAGAAGGGTCTGTTTAGTATTTAGTATTTGCATTGCTAGTTACATTACTAGATAATAAATTATATATTTTGTAATTAGGTGAAATTCACATGCCTGTCATTTTGTAAACCTAGATGTTTAAAGGCATGACTAATAAGAATTCTTTGTCACACAGTGAAATAAATAATTGGGCATTTAATGTAATCAGAATGCTGTGTTCTACCATGTTTTCCACAGACAAGTGAAGCACATCACATCCCGAGATGAATATTAGTAATGTTTTTTTGTGTTTCCAAATGTTTATGTCTGAACAGTAACCCTCTATCTATATTTAAGTATTTAATGTTTTCAATTGATTCTGCTAAAGCGCATTTATATGCGTAAAAAGCAGAGCTAATCAGAGACACAATAACCCAGTCCATGTACAAATTCAAAGAATAAGTCCCATTATAATTTTTCTTGCATTTTAAAGGAATCCATTCTCAAAGTCAATAAGAATTCTGTTCCTTACACAGCTATACACTGTACATTCACATGCTTTTATACGTGTAAGAACGGAAACAGTGTGTTATTACCACATAAATGTAATACTGCAAGGGAAAATGCCCTTTTGCCTGGTAGGTTTTCAGAACCAGATCGCAAGAAAATTCATGGTTTTACAGGTTTAAGAATAAGCTGATTTATTACGCTGAAAGGATTTTTATATCAGCTGAACAAATCCAATCAGTAAGCATTAGGGCCACTTCATTCTTGAGATCTGGAGACCACTGAGAACTTTGTGCTAGATTGAACAGCATTAAGGCTGACGAACAATGCTTTTGTCATGCTTGATTCAATTTCTAAACTGATTCTGCCAAGGATCTAATCATTAATTAAAGGTTAATTAGGTTTGGATTCAGATCTGCGATTGCGCCAAATAAATAAATTAAGCAATGTCATACAAGACAGAGTTCTGTTGTACTGAATATCAGCATGGCTGTAATGCAGTTGTGGGCACAAGGGAGCAGCTTGAATGATGAACGAATGAAAACCATGATGATATCCAGCAGAACAGCTTGACCTCAGCTTGACAGAATGATATTACTTTTGCCCAACAGTTATACAAACACAATTTATTATCAAGATCATTGCTCATTTATTTAACCAGTTCTTTTGTTGCACCGACGTACTTTTTATGCTTCTGCACCTGGTGGAACTAACCAACTGCAACTGGCAGAACTGCAACAGACAGTAATTAATATTGGATGAAATTAGTTTTTAAGTATTACCGGTATTATGTAACCAAAAGATTAGGATGTGATATGAATTGTTTATATTACCACGTATTCAGCTTTGGAATATCAGCTAACCCCCAACTGGCATTACATGGAAAGCTAGTGCGCTATGTATAGGGTGTGAGTAGTGCCTTTTGATCAAGGGTTACTAAGGAATTTGGGATTCAGCCTTTTGTTCGATGTTAGTTTGCATTAGCTAAGTTTGTAGTTTGCATTAGCTATAAACAGAAGAAACAAAGATGGTTTGGAGGCAGTTCGGAACAACTTTAAAATCATTACCAAAGAGTCAAAGTGTTGTTTAAGATGACATAGCGTTATCATATGTATTTTCTTGTTCATCCGTGACATATACATATAGTTAAACACCCCAGTGATGTTATGCTCTCTTATCAGTCTTCAAGGAATGAGTTTAATGAGATTACTCAGTCAGAACTAACTGATGCGTTATTCAGTCTAGGTTTAGACTTTAGTAACAATATTACAAATTAAGAGTTTTCAAAAAACATAAAGAAAATACAACAACGTCCTCAGTGTGTTTTAAGCCTTTAGTTAAGACTTAAGAAATTAACTATTATAGTTAACTAAGATATGTGTTAACAGTTGCAAACTACTCATATCCATGAGAATCATATAATCACTAGATTATTCAGAAGAGCTCATTTTGGACCGCGCATATGTGTTTGTGTGTAAATGTTGCATTTCCTACTTGCTGTAGCTTAGTAGTGATGATGTGTTTGCTTTTTCCATCAAAGAGAGAGATGGAAAAAAAAGAAAGTGAGTCAAATAAGAGAAGATTATATGTCTTTGTAGTCAATGCATGACATAACCTTTTTAATTTAGAATATACCAAGGTCATAGGCTTCCTATAATAACTTGGAAGTAACCAAGGACAAACAGAAACCTTTAATCTGACTTTCAAAAATAGGGCGCGGACTGATCAGTCACCTTGCCAAGTGGGCACAGTTTCTGGGTCTGCACGGTCGTATGCTAAACACGCTTAGCCACATGAAAGCAGGGCCAATGTGGGCTTCTGCAGCACAATGAGGGATCTGCAGCATGCATGTCTGAAACGCCTTTAATAGAGGCAGCGTGTGTGAGCCTGTCCCCACATGTCCCTGCTCCACACGACCACACTCACCACCACATCATTCTGCAGAGCCTACACAAGTACTGAACGCAGCACAGAAAACGTTCAGTGCTGACTGGACACAAGGCAAATGTCACAGTCATTGAATGAAAAGATTGCTCCACTAGGGTGATAATTCCATGTGAGTCTAGTCCAAAAAATAAGCTGATCTCTAAGAATAACAAGAGAGGGCATTGGAACGGCACTTAAAACACTTCATGATAACTTCATATTAATCTATATCAATTTTGTCTGGATATTATTCAGAACTCACTCTTTCAATGACCTTTCAGATATTACTGGACCAGAAACCAGTTTTTCTGTCTGTATGTCTTTACTGTATGTCTGTCCAGCTGATTTTGCCACAGCATCATGCAAAATGGCTGGACAGATTTTAATGAAACTTTGCCAGTTACAGCATCCAGAGCTTTTTTGGATGAATATATTTTTATTGCATGGCTGGTTTCCGAGTGGTGCAGTGGTAAAGTGCTCACCCTATCATCCGGAGATCGCTGGTTCAAACCCCGGGTGATGCTGTTTTCCTCTCACAGCCGGAGGCATAGAGAGAGCTGATTGGCCGAGCTCTCTCAGGGGGAGGGATGAGAGGTACTTACGCTCCCACATTAATCACGGCTCTACAGCCAATCAAGGGCGTCTGTGAGCTCGCGCACACGAAAGGAGCGGCTAGCGCTTTCCTCCGAGTGTGTTACTCCGCCCCTAATGGTGCGTGAGCAAGCAGTTCGAAAAGATGCGGTCGGCTGACGTCACGCGGTTCGGAGGAAACACATGATTGTCTTCGGCCCTCTCGGCTGAGTGGTAGTGGTAGCCTTAATGTGGGAGCCCCCCTAGCGATGGGGAGGAATTGGCCACGACTAAATTGGGGAGAAAATTGGAATAAGAAAGAAATAAGAACTGTATTATTTGACAAATTACAGAAGTATGAAAGGAATAAAACACTGAGACATTCTGTTATAAAACTTTGCATATTATATACAGAGTGACACGCAATTCAGTGTTTGGTTATGCATAGTCACTTACATATTTCTCTGTATGCATGTAAGAGAACAATTCACCCACTCATTCTCTGTACCGCTTATCATGTACGTTGGGAACTTTCAGCCTATCCAAGGGAACTCGAGACACTAGACAGGACACACGCTGTACAGGATCCATTGCAGGGCACAAAAGCACACACACACTCACTCACTCACTCACTGTGAGCAATTGGGAAACACCAATTAGATTTCTCTACACGGCTTTGGACTGTAGGAGGAAACCAGAGTACCCGGAGGAAACCCACAAAGCACAGGGGAGAAAAAAACATATCCCATACGGGATGTACACACCTGGAGATGTGGGGCCACAATGTTAAAGACTGTGCCATAGGGAACAATTCAGTATTCAGTAATATGTGCTTTCATGTGTATTAATTCTATTTAAACAGGATTTTTTTCTTTCTTTTTCGTCCTGCATAAAGCACAAATGTAGTCAGAACAACATATATAAGAGGCTTGTTGAAGTAAATGTTAAACCTGGACATCCTAGGAAAGTATTTAAATGCACAACTATAGGTACCAAACGTTTATACTCAAATTGGAAATAGATTTACATCATCATACACTTCAGCACTTAATTTTTTAAACTGTCCGTAAGACAAAGACTCCAGTCATTCCCCTCACCATATGTACAAATCTTCTGTAAATGATTTCCCCTGCCAAGAACCAGTATGTTCAGTTTGTGCTTCATCATGAGTAACTTATGATGTCATTTTTTGTGTGTTTTTTGTGTTTCTCTTACTTAGTTTTAAGAGTATGTCATTTCCTATTTGCCTCAGATTCACCGTAAGATTTTCCAAAACTCTCATTTTGCCTAACTGCATCCAGGCCTTCAAGATGTCTACTCCTCAGTCAGTCTTTTAATTCTTTCACAAGACATGCAGTGTGAGATATGATAGGCTTCCCTCAGAGGTAAAACCATTCAGCTTAATGACTGGAAAAATACACAGGAGAAGTAGAAAGGTGTTTAAGCCTCTGTGTATCCACTATATCAACAGCTACTTCAGGAGGTTTGTGGTAAGTCAGTCACACTCAGCTTTCTGTAGGTCAAAGGAAGTGAGGTGATTTTTAAACTGACACCAAAGGATGTGTTCAAAAGATGTGGCAATTCCTTCGGGTTAAGGTTATGGAGACGTATGTTGGATAAATAGAAGGTCCGAAATACACCACAGAACCATTCCTATTGCTATATATACGGTATGAGAGAGGTTTTGTCTGTATATTGGTCAGAATTTGCTCTTTCAATGATATCTTTAACTTTCATACATTGGAGGACATCTCTGAAAAATGTCTTTCTCTCTGTGTATACCTTTTTATGTCTGTATATCATCTGTACTGTATGTCTGTTCAGTAGATTTTGTCACAGCATCATGCAAAACTGGCTGAACAGAAATGAATGAATTAAAAATCCTTCAATATTTGCCTAAAGTTAAACCTGCACCATTCATGGAATCAAAATGGTAAGTAAGAGGGATGTTATAAGCAGTTTTGTACCAGATTATGTCATAGCATCTAGCTCTTTTTTTTAATGAATATAGCACTTTCCCCCCTAACCCTAACCCTAAGCCTATTCTCAACCGAACATCAACACGATATAGACAGAGTATGCAAAAGACAGAGAAATTACATAATCATTTAGTCTTACTAATCTAAAGACGATACTAATCAAATAGATTTACTATATATAGTAGAAGGGAAGTTATAAACAGATATAAGCCAGTTACTGATCATTATATTTTTGGCATTAACTTATTAACTATTTCTACCAACTCTTTTCCTGTCAACAACGGGTACTTACGCTAGTATATATATATATATATATATATATATATATATATATATATATATATATATATATATATATATATATATATATATATATATATATATATATATATATATATATATATATATATATATATATATATATATCTCAATCATATGAGAACGCTAACTGCATGTATATTGGAGTCAAGTTTTCCATCTATAATTCACTTTTACTTTGTTTATATTTTAAGAACGGTCATTTTTGTAACTGCACAGTAAAGCGTTATGTTGCTTGTTGTTATAAGTTAAGATATCAAGCTTAATTAAAGTGATTGCTTTCTACCCTGGTTAATTATTTTTAATGAGTGTCCTTTCAAGAGTTGATCAGTGTTCTAGACACTTGTGAAACCACACAAGCGCACAGGGAAATCTTTGTCTGTCCTCAGTGCTTTCCTAAGCGTAGTTAATTTGGTCCAAAGCCCTTCTAAAATGTTTATGTTCACACTGAAGGGGACAATGTGTCAGCGTGGCCCTCTGACCTCCCACTTCCTAACACACATTACCCTGTGAGAACTTGAATGCTGGACTCGCAATTAGTGCACAGGTCAACGCTTGGAGCGGGCCAGGATTACTCTTCACGAATGTACAATTTCTAAACATCCTGTTAACAAACTGATCGTGGTGATAGCAACGGACGAGACAGCAAACATACACAAGCCCTCTTAACGGAGTGTTTGCACAAGGAATAGGATAGAAAAAGAGAAGCGCAGAGTGGGATTTAATGTCATTCTAAAAATATTTACAAATCAATGACTGAAATAAATATCAAAGCTAAAATTGTATCTTTTTTTTACAGTACTTTTTGAGCTAAGTTGCATATTTATTCTTCTTTCTTCTTCAGCCTGAAGAGGATAAGGACACACTACACTACACAACACAAAGGCTATGCAGAGGAAAATACCAGATTAACTCAATCTCTAGGATAAACTGTGTAAACGCTATTGCCAGTTGTAAACCCTCTTATCTCTCGGTCCAATCAGGAATAAAAGTGTTTGAAGTACATATGTGAAAACCTATCACAGTCAATCACAAAAAAGGTCATTCCTCATGAAAAGACTATAAAAGTCCTGTTTTCACAACCTGTAACACATTTAAGATACCGGGGTCGAAGTGACTATTTTCAAACGCAAATTGTCCTGAGATCTGGAAACTATTTGCACTTAATAAAGCATGAAAAGCACCTGCATCGTGTTTTTTTTTTTTTTTTTTTTAAGGAACATTTTTTTTCTTTTAATCAAAGACATAAGGCGGGAGAAGAGTTCTATATATTGCATAAGGGCTTTGATTTAGACTTAAGCTGTTGGTGGTTGAATGATGGAGCTTACAGACCAAAATTGCACGTTAAAAGATACACACACATGTACAGGTATGTCTTACTCTCCCTGTGAGGATGTTCCACTGCCATAATAATTAATACAGCTAATTAATGCTATGCCTACACCTAAACCTAAACCTTACCATAACCCCAGTAACCAAAAGGAAATATTTTGCCTTTTATAGTTTTTAATAAATAAAAGTAAATGTTTAAGTACTGAAAAAAAAAATCCTCATGCGGCCTTAAGTCCCCTCCAACCCCCACTACAACACACTCACATTCACATACACGCGTGAGATTTATCCGGATATTCCGTTACTTTAAGAGCCTTGCTGTGCTAGATTTGATCTCGAACTCAAACACACAAGCATATACACTTTAAATTTAATCACAGGGCCCATGCGCTGACTTTGAAACAGCTTCAAATGAAACTGGATTCAAAATTCTTCTAGACATATACAAAATAATGGAAACACCACCCAGTATATCAGGATTAAAGAGCCGAACTGCCTTTGGTCTTCAGAGAAGCTTTAGGGCTGCTTTAAACATGGGTACTCACATTTTGAACAACTACTAGCATATAGCGAACAGTTCATCAAATAAATAGACACAGGATCATGTTTGCAGCTTAAGGCTCAGTGACACAGCAGGCAGCGATGATGCATCACAGCTCCAGGGTTCCTAAGTTGATCATGAGTGTGGGTTACTGGGATGAACTGTCATCATATTCATGGAGTATTACCGCGACATGCTTTAATGTTCTTTAGTGACTAGGGAAAAAATGAAATTAGTAAATAAATTAATGAACATTTGGGATTAATATAAATGATAGTTTAGCATAGTTAAGCAATTCATTGGACAGGTATGTGTTGTTCAGTAAAGCTCAGCATAAGTACAGTTTAAAAGAGGAGGTGGGGAAGACTTGCATGCCTTCCTGCATGACAACAGACCGAGGGCACGGGGATTGTGTGAGGAGTCAAAGTGGAGCATGACAGCGGAACAGAGGAGTTCGATATTTAATCAACCCCATGCCAGGGCTGCTTTTGAATATTTGATGGTGCTTTTCTTCGATGATTACCTTCCCATTACGGTATCTTGTCAACGGCTGAAGGGAGAGGTTTGAGTTGCTATTGTCCAGGATCAGCATGGCGTCAGTGTCCTCTGGAGTTCGCCTTTATTGTCAAGCTTTCAGCAGACTGCTTCCCTGTTGCCCCAACTTATTCTCTCAGCCTCACACGACCTGGGTTCTCTGACTTTATCACACCTGCCACTCATAATATCAGTGCAAGAAAGATCCAGAGCAAGCCAAGTAAATGGGATGGAAAGAGAAAGTGATAAAGAGAAACGCAAACTAAGAGAGAGAAAGCGAAGGCTCTCACCACACACACACTGAGCCCCAGTTTGATTTACTGCTCACCATGAGCAAAATGGATTAAGGGACACTAGGTTGCATAGTTAGAGAAAAGGAACTTGGCACTACACATGCTATGCCACTATGGTGTCAATGATTGTTTTTTTTTTCTTTATGGACATTACATATTACATGCTGCATAATATAAATAAAATGTTTCGGCTTATTCTCCCCGTGCTTGGTGGGTTTCCTCTGGGTACTCCGGTTTCCTCCCACAGTCCAAAGACATGCAGATTAGGCTAATTGGCGTTCCCAAATTGACCATAGTGTGTTAATGAGTGTGTGTGTGTGTGTGTGTGTGTGTGTGTGTGTGCGCGCTCTGCGATGGATTGGCACGCTGTCCAGGGTGTACCCTGCCTTGTGCCCTGAGTCTACTGGGATAGGCTCCAGGTCCCCACGACCCTAATACAGGAGAAAGTATAGCTTATCATGTATAGTTAAACCATCAGAACCATTTTTGCAAAGGAAATTTTGTACTGTAATTGTGATTTGAGAAGCCATTTGTGAAGTTACAGAAAGAACACAAAAAATGTAAAAAAAAAAATTTTTTTTTACTTGCATTGTATTTTATAAGGAATAAGCTCTTCCTTTCTATCAACAAAGAAATGGAAACTTTAATTAACACTAAATTTTATTGGGTTATTGGATTGTTCCTTTTCTAGTACATGTTAGTCTTATGCATAGCATTTATTTACTTCTCTAAGACAGTAGCATTATATTTAGACAAAACAAGATTTACAATTGACAAACTATATATATATATATATATATATATATATATATATATATATATATATATATATTTTTTTTTTTTGAAACACAAACCGTATTATGAGTCTAAGAGAAAATGAATATAAATTAATAATTTAATATATAATCATCTTGATATATAATTATGTTTAATAGCTACAATATGCTCATAAAATGCCCAAGTTAAATATACTGAGTGGTAATAATTCCAGTACAATTTTGTGCCAGCCCATCACAGTTGGTGGTTTCCTATACAGTAATCCTATACAACGCAATGTTATTCCTTGAAGCAACATTAAGTATATTGTATAACATTTTCTTACTTGGAGATGTTACCGTTCTGCTTGGGAGGCCCAAGATAAAATTTAAGGGGTGAAGAGTTTTAATTACCACTTTTGTGTTTGGAACCATAGGTACATCAATTCAGTGCTTTAAATGATTTAGGTGAGCAGCTACTGAGTTGGGTAAATTTCATCACTTTGTTGAGGTATACAGTAAGAAAAAGAAATGCCCTCTGTAAAGTGACTGTTTAATATAAACATTTCCAAGCCAACAATGTCCTGGTCAAAGGCTGTGTGATGCAGATGATAAGATCTACTTGTGCAGGCCTCTTTGTGCCCCAGTCTGCGAGACAGAGCTGGGAGAGGGAGGAGCCGAGGACACTGCCGACTGCCTGTAAAAGGAAATATCAACCACCACTGATGTCTTTTCTGAGGAAGTACTTTTAGATGGTAATTATTGGCTGTGCCTCAGCCCTTCCTGTTTGATGAGCCACTGCACAAAATGACCCATACGAATAATTTCCTAGATGTAAACTGTTTATGTAAGTCCTGTATACTCGGGGGAGATGGAATTTACAGAGATTTTTGGATGCTGCACATTGTGTTTTAAGAGCAAATCAAGTGGCAGCTGGTGTTCAGAGGTAACTCTTTTTTTTTAAATAGAAGTTTAAGTCATTATCGGCATCTCCGAGGGAGGTCTGTGCAATCCTGCTAATTACTTCACCCAAACTATAATAAATAATACACTGTCTGGTTAAAAAAAAGTCACCATTCAGAAGGGTCAACTTATTGACCCTCATTAAGCAATGAAAATTAAAGGAGATTTGAAATGACTGGAATTAGGCTAAGAGCTGCCTGATTAATTATTAAAAGCTGGATGGACAGTACTAAACTGAACTTTGCTAAAAAAAAAAATTTTTAAATAAAAAAATTTTTAAAACATGTGGTCAGAAAGAAAATCATGAACGTGTATATGACAAACACTTAAGGCAGTAAAATCTTTAAATCAACTGACAATAAAAACCACAGTGTAAGGAGAACTCACAGGAATGGGATTAAACAGTTTTGTGGCCATAAGAAAGCCACTTGTTCATGTTTGCTAAGGAGGATAAAGACTGAACCTTGGAGCACGGATAGTCTGAAATTTAGATTGGCCCTATACCAGAGTGATGGGTGCGTCAGGGTAAGAAGGGAAGCACATGCAAATCATCCATCATGTATAGTACACACTGTACAAGCCAGTGGACGCAGTGTTAAGATTTCTTTTTTAGTTATTAACAGATGGCACATTTTATTTTTATGAATGTTCAACTACACTACAACTCACGTCCATGAAACAAGTTAGATCTCATTATCACTTACATATACCAGCTTCTCTTTGGCCTCTCTTTTGAAGTTTATTAGACAAATAAATGCAGCTTGTCAAATTACAAGTTAGCTTCTCCATCCTGAAGACTATGCTGGAAACATACACACAGGAGACTCCATTCACTATTAATATCCTTTAAAAAATCTACATGTAAAAATTTATACATTTATACTTTTAAGCTCTTACCTACTGTATCATACAAGTCTGTATAATTGATAATAATATAATAATGCCATTAATAATGTATTTAAATATCATCTAATATAAACCTGAACCACATAATACAAACCCTTTAATTGCAGTCAGAATTACTGTCAGAGTCATGCTCTTATAAAACGCTGAATTATTAATCCAACACCTTCTGACCAATCAGAATCAAGAACTACAGCAGTGCTGTGGTATAAATGTAGCTAGCCATCAACTAAAACAGTGGTTCTCAAAGTGTGGGGCGCGCCCGACTAGTGGGGAATACAGACATGATAGGTGGGGCGCAATGAACGGGAGGAAATTAGTGGAAAATAACAGGAAAGTACCTATTCTAATTCATGCTTTTCTTTATTGATAATGAAGATCGTACACTCAAAACTAAACAATCACACACAAATAAATGGATAATTAATACAAGTAAATTTAAAATAACATCAGTTGTGGGCCGGGAGAAAAAGTGGAACCATACATAATGGAACAATAATAGTTTAACGTCGGGCCAACTTGAGCAGCTGCTCGAATCACAAAACCTGCGCGACCCACTGGGCAGCGCTGCGCGACTCTGACAGAAATAAACCGCGCCGACCATCAAAATACATTTTCCCCCGCTGGGATGCGCACATACAAACCAGGCATGGCACGGCGGAAACAATATTAAACAGTCCTGACATTTTAAATACATTGTTTTTAAATAAAACTCAGTGGGTCGCGCAGGTTTGTGATTCGAGCGGCGCTGCGCGATCCACCGGGCTGCGCAAATAAACCAGATCATCACTGCGCTATCCAGATAGTCGCGCTGCGTTGTATTTGCGCAGATATTTGGTTTAATCGGGTGCCACGGTTTCGTCCCACTTTTGATGTGTTTGGCTTCACATACACTTCGACAGTGGAAGAAGACGCTGCAGCAGCAGTGAGTGCATCGTCTGTTGTGGAATTGGTTTGGGTAGAAGAAAAGTGATACGAATGAGATGAATGTGATTTGGAAGGTACTCAAGTGCACTGTTTTAGCAAGTGGTGGAAACACGTCAAACCTTTTCTATCATCTGAAATACAAACATCCAAACGAATATGGCCAAGTAAAAAGAATGTGGCAAACCTCAGCAATTCACAGTTTAAATAAAATTACATAAAAAATGAACTTATGTAAAACAATTTCTTTGTGTTTTCATTTTTATTTATGCATTTTCAGATACAAATTGCTATATTGTGATATATATTGAGTTACAAAATTGCTTCTACAGTGATAGAAGATTTTGGTTATATCGCCCACCCCTAATGAAGCCTATCTTCAGCTTGGATTCAAGGTGGTGATGGTGGGGGCAGAGGAGAGGCTTGTGTGTGCTTTGTGTCTTAAACTGCTGGCAGCAGACCGCATGAGACCCAACAAATTAGGAAGACACTTAGAGACAACACACTCCAGTCACGTTAATAAACCACTGGACGTCTTTGAAAGAAAGCTGGTAGAATACAGACAGCAGGAGAATCGCATGGTAACATCTGAATCAGTGGACAGCAAAGCACAAATGGCTTCATTCAAAGTTGCATACAGAATTGGCCAGTGCAAAAAAAACTACAAACGATTGCTGAGCAGCTAATAAACATGGGGTCAATTATGCAAAGATAAGTGACAGCGTAAGCCTTTTATAACAATTGCACGTGTATTTTATCTGTTTTTAACTTGGTGGTGTTTGATCTTATTGGTTTAGAAATTGATATTTCAATAAACAGTAAACTTGGCCGATTTCGTTATTATTTTGTTGACAAGTGGGGCTTGAAAATTCGCTCACCCCCTTAAGTTGGGAATGACAGAAAAAGTTTGAGAACCACTGAACTAGAAGCATGTGTCCATTAGTGACACCAAAACAAGTTTTAATCTGTACTCAGTTAAGGAAAATTATCAATGTTTTTTTAATATGGGAACCACATAACATGCCATTAAGCATTTCCATCTGCTTCAGATGTAATCGTTTTGGCAAACTCCTAAATTGGCAGCATTGCAACTTCTGTGTTCAATGACATGGTGTTTCAATCTTGTCTCAAACGGGTAACGATGCTGCATGCTCTATAATTTAATCAGCTAAATCCAAACATAGCAGAATGCTTCCATCTTGAGTCTGAACAAAGAGAAGCAAACATAAAGCAGAGAATGGGAACAACATTAATCGCTAAGGCTATTATAAGTTCTGTAAGAACACTGGCAGAGGTGAGTATGAAACAATACTTATCCAAAATCAGTAGAGATGATTTGTGGGTAAGTATTCAAACACATCATGACAAATACTCCACAGCAATGAGAGCTGGCATTTGGGCTGCATTTTTGTGTACCATCAGGTGTATGATGTATCCCCTTTCCTGTCGCAAAAGGGCAGACTGAAACCAGAGACACATGACCCCTGACACCCCCGAATATAACCATGACACCATTGTTCACATAATATTCACCTGTAACTTGCTACTGTCAGGAACAATGACAATTAGCCATTAGGATCCATTATATATATTGTTGTGCTTAGCTGTAATTTTTCCAGCTGAGCCTTGTGCCTGGTGCTGTGGTATTTATCTTTGATGCTTAAATATTTATGCATTGTTTTTTACAGTGAGTTCAAGCTGTAGCAACCAGGTGGATATTAACAATGCCAGGAATGTTAGTGAAGGAATATCTTAGCATGATATGAATTATGCTAAGATATGTTCATAATCTAATTGACCTGCAGATGGACAGCTATATAATTTTAATAAGTCGCTTTTAAACAAAAAAAATCCTTTAAGTTTAAGGCTGTGTTTCTTTTGTGTAGTTATGTTTTAAATTTGTTTGTGATACTCACAGGTGGGTAGTAATGAGTTACATTTACTCCGTTACATTTACTTGAGTAATTTTTTGTACTTCAAACTTTGTACGGCACCCCTGGCATCATATACAAAGCATAATTTGCTTGCAAAAGAACAGCTTCATAATGCAGTGTCTTCTCTGTCTATCAAATTAGACACATATATATATATATATGTGTGTGTGTGTGTGTGTGTGTGGGTGTGTGTGTGTGTGTGTGTGTGTGTGTGCAGTGTGTGTGTATAATTATTATAATTTATAAAAAAAAAAAAAAAAATCGGACATTACGATTGAAACAGTTACTCAATACTTGAGTAGTCTTTTCACCAATACTTTATTACTATTATTTGAGTGATATTTTGGATGACTACTTTTTACTTGTAATTGAGTAATATTATTTTCAAATACAGCTACTCTTACCTGAGTAAATTTTTGACTACTCTACCCACATTTGGTGATACTGTGGTTTGCCATCTTATTGTTTCTTGCTTAAAACATTTGACTTACAAGTCGATTTGTACTGAAAATATTACTTACTAGTGTTTCATCCTGAAACCTTGTAATAAGTTCATTTATTTGTGTGAATAGTGAATTTTCCAACCTACAGTAGCACCGAGCTAATGCACCTACCTGTAGTCCTTCTGTACCTACAGCAATGGATAAAATGGGTACGACAGTTGAAATCCTTAAGTGACTCAGTGTACTTATGTAAAACAGATAAAGAACGTCACTGATGATGCCTTGCTGAATTCAACTGAACAATCTTACTCACTCACTCACTCCCTATTCCACTTATCCTGTTCAGGGTCACAGGAAGCCTGCAGCCTATCCCAGAGGAGTTGGGGCACAAGGCGCGGTTAACACTGGACAGGCTGCCAAATCATCGCATGGCACACAATCACACACTTACTCACTCGCACACTACAGGGAATTTGGAAATGCCAGGCAGTCTACTCTGCATGTTTTTGGATGCAAACTCCACATATACAGAGGTAAGGTGGGAATCGAACTCTTGACCCTGGAGGTGCGAGGCCACAGTTCTAACCATGATAACACCATACTGCCCACTGACCAATTTCATTTTGGCAAAACTGTGGGGAGTGGATTTATAGAGCTTTACAAAATAATACAAAAATAACAGTGACCAAAATTCTTTTGACATAACATTTTGCCATTTATACCTTTTAACGACTTTGTTATTTGAAGAAATTATACACAAAATGTTCTCTTTCTATTTGTAATATTTTTCTATCTTTTGCAAAAACTTTTTTAAATGTCATTTGTATTTGGCCTACAAAGAAATGTTTTTTTTTGTTGTTGTTTTTTTCAGAAATCGACACGAGGTCAAAAGTATACACACCCACTAAAATTGTTAATTTAGTGGTTCTTAAAGTCATGAAATGACTTTTAAGTTGCCATGCCCAAGGCCTTTCAACTTCCTGTTAGTAATCATTATCAATTATACTTGGTAACTTCTCTGTGCCAACACAAAAAGGGTTCGTTTGAAAGCACTCATTGGATGGATACACTGTACTAGTGGCGGTTTGAGAGTGTAAATGCAATGTTCTCTTCTGCACCGTACCAAAAAAATACCGTTGTGCTCTAACTTTTTATCCTGAGGCTCAGACAACATTTGTAAAGACACCTGTGTTGCTGTGGAGGTGGACAGCTCTTCATCCTGGCCAGTGCCAGAGGGTGTTCCAAAATATTTAAGAAGCACCCAGAATTTGCACTGAAATACAGCATTTTAGTGCAACACTCAAATACATTTGTTGGGCAATTAAATAATTAAACGTCGTTATGCACAGTAGTGTAGGGGCCTCGTCATTATGCACTGGGGCCTCGCAGGGCCATGGTCAAGAGTTCAAGTCCCATATTGGGCCTGTGTGCTTGGAGTTTGCATGTTCTCTGTGTGCTGCAGGGGTTTCCTCTAGGTTTTCTCCCATAGTCCAAAGACATTCAGATTATGCTAATTGCCATTTACAATAGTGAGAGTGTGAGTGTGTGTGTGTTCGTGTGCCCTGTAGTGGACTATAGAGATGTATAGAGAATGAATGATTAAGTAATTGTGCACAAATTAACTGACATTTCTGAACTAGAACCAAATTTCCCATATAACCTACTTGACTAATTCTAGGAACAGAAAAAATATATAGATGCATATACAGCATGACAGGTACAGTAGCATACTGAATTGGAAATGTCTGAGACTGAACTCTAATCAATAGAATCACAAAAATCATTTATAATGTCACCTCAAAGAAAGTTAACCAAATCAGTTGAATCATTTTGCTCCAGGCAGCAAGCATTATCATGTATGTTATATGAGCCAATTTAATTACATGAGACAATATATTATGATATATATCTGTCTACCTTTATTAGTTGCCTGCTTCTCTTCATCTTCTTTACTCTTATTTCTAAACATTCAACCAAACTATATATACTGTATATAAACCAGGTACATTGCAGTGTCAAAGCATAATTTTTCCTTTAGTTGTGTGACCAACATACAATGTGGTGGCCAATCCAGACATGAAAATGATTCCTCATTCACAGTTCCATTCTTTGAATATGGCTGTGCCATCAGGAAAGAAAAAAATCCATTAACTTGCTCATACAGTACATTCAGGTCATCAACTGACTTCATTTTATTGCCCCACTATACACGATGAGTGCATCACTTCCTGTACTTGCCTCTTTACCCTGACACACCCATGACTCTGGGATAGAGTGAGTTTAAATTTATCAGACTGGTAACCTTTTCCCATTGCTTCAAAAAACAATCTTTATACTTCATAGCAAACGGAAGCTTTTTTGATTATCTTTTTTTTTACACAGATGTTTAACTCCCAGTCTTCAATCATCTCAATCAGTTAACCTTACCAGACACCAGATCGCATCATATAATGCATGTGGAAATGTATTAAGTAAACTCTTTGTCTTTCTTTCTTTCTTTCTTTTTTTTTTTTTACAATGCACCCTCACTTTAAGTGATCTCCATTTATGCTCTTTTTCTGACCATGTTTTATCTAAGATTGTTCAGCACTATCTTTTTAGTTTTAATAATACATTTAAGGTTTATTAACCCATTTCATATCTCCTTAGCTTTCTTCATTTCTTGATGCAGGCCAATAATTTTACCCCTCTGAAATGGTGACTTTTTTGGCACAGGTAGTGTATGTACATATTTACACCTAGAGGCACTTTTCCAAAGCCCATTCACCTACCAGGAACCAGAGAACCCAGATAGGATATGAAACCCACACAGACAGAGGTTGGACATCCAAACCCCAAGAGTAACTGAAGCACAGGATCAAACAAGGAACGTGGAAGGTGTTAAGTGGCAATGCTACAACACTTATACATTTAGAAAATGCTTTAATCTTATTGACTGCCATTCACTTTTAAATTTCTTTCTTTCCTTTTCCTTTCTTTCTTTCTTTCTTTCTTTCTTTCTTTTTATTCAAAAACACTAATGCATTCAATGATAACCAGGTTTCACAGGTTAAATGCTTTCCTGAAAGTCTACTGAATGGTTCTTTATTAAGATCATGACTCAAACACATTCCACAAATACTACACAGGTACGTTAAAACAGCACACAGAAAACACTTGCAAACAACTTGATTTTAAATGTGAAAAATTCCAGGGTAAGTTGTTTGTGAAATAGCAACACAATAAAATAAAGCAAACTTGTGGCAAAGAAGAAAAAAATGCACCCCTCCAATTTTACACAATGCTCAAACCACAATCTTGAGTGATTCCAGATGGAATTAAAGGTTTTAACTTTTTTAACAAAAAAGTATTAGTCAAGTTTGTAAGAGATTCTTTCTTTCTTCTTTTTTTTTTTTAAATAAGAAATGTTCATTTGATTATGTAGCTGTAGCCTGCACTCAAAACCACATGCCTGGAATTAAAAAGCTACACTGACCCACAGAGTGAACAATTTATCTAGTTCAGAATCCTAATGAAGTGCTTGGCATGGTGGCTCATGCTCGACGCAGGCTGCTCCAAGCCCACCTGCTGGCCATACATGTCCAAGCCTTTTGCTGGCTCCTGCTGAGGCCCAGGTGGCCCATCTGCTCCCATTCAATTGCTGCATATCTCACACTCAGCAAGCAAGATTCTGACCCAGAAAGTGTCTGACTAATTATATCACATTATCAAGCCCATCCTTTTCTGCCCTTGTTTCCGTCTCGGTGAAAAGGTTGCAAAAATCCCAGCCGTCCGAATCAGAGGGTCCACATTAACCTCTGAACTCCATCTGATGTGTGTGGCTTGGAACACTCTCACACCCAGACGTGGGCCTATTAACACATCGCTGCTAAAACACAAGCTGTTTTGACGGGCTGAAATTATCACTAAGTGACATAAAAGAATGGCCTCCATTGTGCGAGGGGAGGGAAGTGGCAGCCGGGGGTTTGCTCTCATAGGTCCAGAGCTGACATTTTGAGTAATAAGAATGTTAGCCCATTCCCTCCTGGGCCCCCACCTCCATCTGAGCAAGTGCCATTTTCAGTAGGGCACTTCACCATAGAACTGAGATAATGAGAAGGCATTCAGAAGAACAGCTCTAGTGGAATTACATGTTCCAGATCGGCAAACGCTAATTAAGTCGTCAATGGTGATTCCCATTCATTGCTGTCCCGAGGCTTCCACTGCATGGAGAATGTAATTAGTTTATGTTCACTGGTAAAGGTTAAAGGGTTCTAAAGAGAATGGCAAGTTTTTTTCTTCCTCGGGATATCAGGCGAGATGTTGTAGTAATTGCTAGATGGACATAGCTGCAGGTGTGTGATGGAGCTCATTTGGGCTTTGGCAGTTACTTCTGAAACTTGCCTGAGAAGAGTGGGAAATGACAGGGCCAGTTTGTCTGGCTCACTGCTTTCCTGATGTAGGTTTGGATTTATATGTGAAACTTTATATGAAAAAATATATAAATTGTTAATGGCATTGCGACAGTTTGCTCTTTCAGCAAAAGTTGACTGCTTTTGTTAGAATTCCTGAAAAGTTTGTGTGAGACCTGCCTGGCACACTTCATACATTATAAATAGAGAATGACAAGAATTAATAGCTGCAGCTGTGGACACACATTTATTCTGTCTCTGGCGCACTCTTTATTACCTCTGACTTGACGATTTCCTTTTACTGGTAACTTTACACTCCTATCTTTACCAAAGCTTTAGAGTATAATACTGTTTATTCTAATGCACATTCCTACAGATGAGTCACACCTCCATAGTAAATGCCCTCTTCGGACATGTCGATAATCTAATGTGATGGGACGACCAAAGTCACAGTGGTGGGTTTAAAGTGCTCTTAAACCTGAGATAGGCCCAATGAGTAATAAATCTCGAAAGGCCCCCGGAAGTGGTTAATCCTGAGCTTCTGAGACACACACACTAATTAGTGAGCTCTTAGCATCAAAGGAAAAACAGCTCTTTGATTTACAAGAAAGCTCTGTTTAAACCCACATCAAGCCATGTTTCCTTGCGTTTTGCTCTGGTGTGCTTCCACAAGGCCTAAAGATCTTAATGCTTCACACAGTACGTGATGGGAGGTCAGGACAATGTATATAATACTCCATGACAGAACCTCTATAACTGATCTAAATATCTTTTAGTATAAGTATTATGCCAATTTGCTACATTACATGCTACTGTAGTCTGTCTTTAACTCAATTAACAAACTAATCAAGGGCATTTTAGCAATAATAATAATAATAATAATAATAATAATAATAATATATTTCTTTCTTTCTTTAAACTGAACTGAAGCATACAGGATACTGTATTATAGTATTATAGTATGCACAGATAATAGGCACTACAGTATAGTCCTTTGGCAGGTTAAAATAATTCTACCAGTAAATCAGTAACGAAAATACAAAATAATAATAATTAAAAAAAACATACAAAACAACCACTAATCAAGAACATACAATGTTACGATTTTAAGCTTGCTAAAGGCAAGACAATAATCAATATCATTCTGCATTTCGACTGTTCATTTTAGTACAAATTGTTTATCACTGTAATGTTTATTACAGGTCTGGTTTTATATAACATAAAATATAGCCTGAGCATAGCATGTAATCAAAGGATAAAATATTTACTCATAACACACCAAAAACACTGCCTGGCCTATAATTTAACTTTCCTTTGAAAAGAAGTCTGTTCACTTCAGGCTTTTTTTCCCCTAAAACTTTTCATCGTTTTCATCTACTTCAGTTGGCTGGCACTTTTATCCAGTGTGATTTATAATTCAGAGAGAATAGGTTTAGGACTAAAAAATAGCTTGACGGTTTTGGGATTTGAATTCACGATTCAAATCAGAAGCGCAATGCCTTTTGAGCCACTACTTTGCAGGATCAGCACTTTATCACATGTGAAAGCGTATTATACTTTCTGTTTAGTAAATCTCAGTTCAAGTGTTCTGCCTCCTTTGCGCTAGACAATAGACCAATTTTTGCAAATCGAAATTTCATGAAACTCAGGTTTAACTGAAGACATTCCTGGCATATTGTAGGTATACTCTCAGAAGTCCATTCAGCACTATCATACAACTCTAAGGACAGACAGAAGCATATCACTTCGTATGTCTCATTATACAGTATGTCGGCCACAATTAACCTTCTAAACATCTTTATTCAGTAGTTTTCTTAGTTAAAGTGAAACTAGTGAAATATATCAAACTGAACCAAACATGGGGTCTTGTGCCTCTAAGTAGTTAATTCTCATTTGAGAAGGCAAAAAGTAATATAAGCATCACAGTACTAATGAACCCAGCAGCAGCACTGCATCATGGACATGAATGTGACTCTTTATGCTCTTGCTCCAGGTGCAGATATTTCACACTTCAGCTTCTCCGTAGTTGCACCCCAATACCCCAGTCTCCTTGTAATTTACTCCCTGACTAAAATAAAATGCATGACAGGTGATAAGTAATAAAATATTTTTTGTAGTGATGTGAAATCCCCAATCAAATACCCTAGGATTTGATGCATGAACACTGAACCTGTGTATATACAAACGCTTAATCCAGAATCAAAGTCACATATCATTCAAAGGCTGACAACCAACATCAATGTTGGAGATCACTAGTAAGAATTAGAAATCTTTGCTCCTTAAAGCAATTACTTGATATTTTCTCAAGACCTTTTCTCACTTTACTTCATTCAAATTCACTAGCAATTTCAAGAGCTACTTGTTTTCTAAGCCAGGATACCACCTCTATGCTGTAGTATTACAAGCTTAAATAAACCAATCACATGAGACCCGAGAACCTCTTGTTCCTGAAATGGCTCCATTTTAATGGATGAAAACAAAAAGAACAGGGATTCACTTACAGCATGTCAGCATGAAGGCTTTTGTATTTGCACACATGGAAGCAGTTTCATAACTTTGCAGTCATGCAAAAATAGTCAAAGAAATGTAGTTTTAAAGTCATGCAAACTGACATATTCACATGACGTATGTGTGTGTGTGTGTCCAGAATATAAAGTGTAAAAAACGTTGATGTAGAGTAGACATTTTGTCAACCCCAGATATATATTTTTTCTTTTTTAAATCAAGACACTGGACTTTTAATTACAGAAATAAACATAAGGCTTAAGTGTACGTAAAAAAAAACACACAATGCATAATTTGCTGATTGTTGCCGTGATTAAAATCATAATTTATAAAAAAATTTTAACTGACTTTATTTGTTTTAAATCCTTAATTCAAAAGTCCTTAAAGTCTTTTGTCTCTGTCTACACTGTTTGCCTACAGATTGTAAGTTTAAAAGTTTGTGGACAACAGACAATCACACTTCCACCAGCTACTGGCATAAAGTTGTACAGAAGCAGACAATTACAGTATATAGAATCTCTTTGTTTTATGTAACAATACAAAGTCAGTGAAGGCATTGTTTTCCAGGGAAGAAATTGAGAAGTTTGAGTGTCTAACACAGAGCCTTGATCTTAACCCCACTGAGCACCTTGACTGAACCCTGAGCCTACCTCACTGCATCACTGACAGTAATGCTGCCTTGGCTAAAAGAACACAAATCCCCATACATTTTTTTTTGTCTTGACTTGGCTTCGTCCCTTAGGGATCGCCGCATCGGATCATTTGATCCGCAAGATCTGGTGCAGGTTTTATGCCGGATGCCCTTCCTGTAAAAACCCTCCCATTTTCTAACCAGACTTGGGATGTGGCTGCATGTGGCTGGGTTGTATGGGAAATAGGGTTTAGGGTTTTGCCACCCAACAGTGGTGACCTGGCAGTGACATGGCTTGAAGCCCCGACCCTCTTTTCAATGACGTAAAGCCTCAACCACCCGAGCCACCACTTCCCCCAAAATCCCAACACTCATGCAAGCCTCATTCACTCACAAAGCCTCACAGAAGAGGGCTAGAAAAGGGTGTTCAACAAGAACATATGGTCTACAAACACCCAACGATATATATAATAGTATATATCTAAAGAGATGCATCAACACTTTCATCCTTTAGTTTGTCCTGCTTTCTCACATTCTCACCTGTACTTGCTACTCAACACAAAGGGTTCCGAAGCTTCAACTTAGATTCTCGTACCACTATTCGTGCCATCATGATTATCATCTTAATGGCAGAGACCAGTGCTTGCAAAAAATTCTACTTACTGAAATGTAGGGTTGCATAAAATTTTACCGAACAACCGACTGACCAACAGGAAAAAAACTGACCATATCATAGAGATATCATGGCTATGGTTATTGTCATTGGCAACCAGTTCTTTGGTCAACCAGTAGTTTGTGTAATAAATATGTAATATAGATGTATAAAAACATATATCCATGAAAAAGCAACAACATGAGAATGAAAAAGAAGGTTATGCTCATTTGTCTGTAGGAGAGCACCGAACACCAGGACAGTCAGGCATAAGAACAGTTTTTTCCCCCAGGCAATCTACCTCCTTAACAGATAAACATCATTCTAACGGTCAATAAATATATGTGCAATATTGTGTACAATACCACTGTGCAATATACTGTATAATACCACAGACTTCAGATATTTATGTAACTTATTTAAAAGTATCTCACATCGTACTCCATTTGATGTCAACCATTTAAATTTTTTATTTTTTTTTTTTGCGTCATGCTGTTTTTGTCTTGTCATTTGTATTTTTTGTTCTGGAAGCTCCGTCACTAAAACAAATTCCTTGTACGTGCAGCGTACTTGGCAATAAAACTCTTTCTGATTCTGATTCTGAGATAGTACATAGACCAAAAAGTTTTTTCTCTTTATTAGTTTAGTTTTGTACTTAATAGGTTGTGTTTATGTGTGCATGTGTATGTTTGGATTTTTAAGTCTTATGTGTGTGTGTCTTTACGTGTGTAAACCCCTGCTATATTGTTTAATACTGTATGGACAGGACATGGCTATGACTGGATTTGCATTGTCTAGTATAGCATTAGCTAATGGGATGCTTTTTTATTCACTCTTTAATCAGTTAACCACTGCTGCAAAGACATGGAACAGTGTCTTTGCAGTAGTGGAAACCTCCAAGAAACAAGACCACCATTGTTGGACAACAGAACTTCCTTTGTGTAGAAGGAAATAGTAAATCTGGACCCTTTTTTGTAATCTGGTTTTTGATCTGAATCCTTAGCTGCGAGAAAAATAAGCTTACTTCAAGATAGTGAAAAGGTAGCAACATCATTAATAGGAGGGGTTTTTCCCCCTTACTGCCAGAAGCCAGTTTAGATCTTAAATTATGAAGTCACTGTAAATGTTAAAGCATAATTTTTTTCAATTAGATCAGAATAGATTAGATTTTATTTGCCTCAACTTTATTGTCATTTTGCAAAGTACAAAGCAAAATAAGATGCAGATATATGTAACCAGAAGTTGCCATATTTTTAATAAATAACAAATGTAGATGTATTATAATATCTAGATATTATAATAAATGTATTAATATGTATATACAATGAATGTTTAAGTTAAACCCAGACTTTTCTTGAGAATACATTTATAAAAACAATTGATATTTTCAGAAGACTTCAAGCAAAGTACACTTATGAGACATTTGAATGGTGCAAATGTTTTAAAGAAGGCCGCACGTCTGTGAATGATGACCTTGGCCGAGGTGACTCGAAGCCCACTGTAGTCATTCCCTTACCCACAGTGGCGGTTTTAGACATGGGCGAACGGGGCAGCCATCCGTCGCCGGGTATTTTTTCATGACACGTGGAGGACGGCACACGAACTTGGAGGAAAAAAATAATCTGTGCCGCTAAGGGTTTTTTCTATTATCTATGATACCTGTCAAGACCCGCCCCTGCTGCTGAAGAAGCCGCACAGAAGCTGAGCAAGCGGAGAGGGGATGATTCAAAATATTATAAACACAGACCAATAATTTGCACTTTTTTTCATTTATTTAATTGTGTGAAATGGCTAAGAAAAAATAAGTAATAAAAAACGATTATGATGTGGAGGTGAATTGGTTTAGACTTGACTTCTGGTCGTGAGTGACAGCGTTGGGGGAAATCTGCTGATTGGCGAATCGTCGATTACAAAGTACTGTAAACACAGCAATGGAGAGAAAAAGGCCAAAGCTGTCAGCTGCCCAATTTAGGAAAAAAAGAAAAGAAGATGAGGAGAAACGGGCAAAAGATAAAGGTATGCAACAATGTTCTCTCTGTATGATTAAGGTATTCATGTCATTATGTTAATTAGTGGTATAACGTTAACTCTTAGGTTTGTTAGATTTCTTGCTTATGTTGCTTGCTATGCTTACCTTGCTAAAAAGAAACCCAATAAAAGCCTAATATACAAACCATCACAGAAATTCTAATGGTTTCTATTAAAAACCATTATGAACCATTAACTTTTTCCAGTGAAACTATTACAAAATTCCTTATTGTAGTGTTTTTTGGGCATTTTTCCAATAGGATTTACCATCCCACCCACTAATAGAATCCATCATATACCAGCAGACATTGTTATACATTGGAAAATGTGGGCCAGGCTCGATTCCCGTCTCTGTGTGCATGGAGTTTGCATGTTCTCCCCGTGCTTGGTGGGTTTCCTCCGGGTACTCCGGTTTCCTCCCACAGTCCAAAGATATGCAGGTTAGGCTAATTGGCGTTCCTAAATTGCCCGTAGTGTGTGATTGTGTGAGTGTGTGTATGTGTGTGTGCCCTGCGATGGATTGGCACCCTGTCCAGGGTGTACCCCGCCTAGTGCCCGAAGTCTTCTGGGATAGGCTCCAGGTTCCCCGCGACCCTGAACACAGGATTAAGCAGTATAGAAAATGAATGAATGAATGAATGGAAAATGTGGAAAACAAATTTGGGGTTTTGACAAATTTCCCAAGTCTCGCAGATGAGGAGCTGGCAGAGCAGTCCAATGCACTAGGTGCCACACTGCACTTTGAAGGGCATTCCGATTTGGACAGTAGATAGCTTTCGCAGGAAATCAAGAACTTCCCTCACCTGCCGTCAAAAACCATGAGCCTCATTGAGCTTATCAGTTTTATGCATGATAAGGATCTATCTGAGGAGCAAAGGAGGTTTTCCAAACTAATGTTAATCAAGACATACCTGAGGTCAACCATGTCTCGGGAACGGCTCACTGGCCTTGCAGTCATAAGCATATCTCATATGATGCCATTATTGATGACTTTGCATCTAGAAAGGCCAGAAATGTCAGATTTTAGAGTTCTGCAGAGTGATTTATTCTATATTTATTCTATATTCTATATTTTATTTGTATATTATTCTTAATAATTAAACATATTTTTTCTTAAATAACATTTGTTTGTACAGAGTATATGTATTTAAGTTATGAGTAGTTTATTTATTTTTTGCAAAAATTGGTCTGTTATGGAACGACATGTACTGTAGTATTACTACAATAAAACGTGTCATGTGTACAAAATGTGTGTAAACGGCCCCAAAAGTTTTGTCTTTTTTTTCTGGGGGTGGCTTGGGGGCGCCGCGAGGGAGTCTCGCTCGGGGAACAATTCAGTGTAGAACCGCCACTGCTTACCCATTAACATTCAGCATGTGGAGCGCCTGAACCTTGACAATCGACAGAAATTTGTCTGTAGGAACTGTACACACATTCTTTCACGAAAACCACTTGCACACTACAGGAACTTGGCTGGGAGTTATAGGGGACTATATAGAGAAATAAAGGTAGTTTTTACTGGACAAAAGTATTAATTCATCCATCTTCTATACCACTTATCCTGTGTAAAGGGTCATGGGTGGCCCTCCAGGTGACAAGGCACAAGACAGGGTGCTAATTTATCACAGGTCACACATACAGTACATACTCGCTATGCCAATTTGGGAACACCAATTAACCTATTCTGCATGCATTTGGACTGTGTGAGGAAACATAGTCCCTAAAGGAAACCCACCAATCATGGGGAGAGCATTCGTACTGAACGAACAAAGACCCAAAGCAGGAATCGAACCCTCAACCATGGAGGAGCGAGACCACAGTGCTAACCACTATGCCACTGTGACACCAAAGTACTGTATATACAAAAGAAATATACCATAGTGCAAAGACAGCATTTCACATTATGAACAGGGCAAAGATGCGAAATGAATAAAGCGGTGCGGAATAAATACGGATGCAATTTAGATGCACCCGATCCACGGTTTTTGTAATTACAGTGAATCGTTATTAGAGAAAATGTTCTGGTAATGTCATTTGACTTGTTGCTGCATCCAATCTGATCTTGACCTTCTCACTGTATCTGATATAATGTGTCTCATATGTAGAGGAAAGGTTTCTAAAAGTCACACCCACACTCTCTGATTGGACTGTCTCGACCAATTACCTTTAGAGACTCAACTCTAAAGAGAACTGTTAATGAGAAGCAGACTGGATAGTGTGCCTAGACTGCACCTGTCAAAATCGTCCTACTTATGTGACTTTTTCCTTTTCTTTCTTTTTCCTTTTTTTGTTCATATGATGGCACTCAGTCACTCTGTTATTCAATTCAGATCACTGGGTCAATTTCCAGTATCACCTCTGATTAACTGAGACGGTTTCAGTGCTGAGTGGAGCATATGAATATTTCATCACTTTTCACAACTACGTATACTGTGTGCTAGCAGTGAACCTGTCAGAGTCATTTAACGACATCCACAACGCGCTGGTTTTTACAGCTTTAAACAATTTCTTGCCTTCTCTAACAGTTATTGCAGAGATGTCTTTTCTAAGCGTTCCACATTTACATGCTCTAGCTGCTGCAGATTGAGTTTTGCAGTGTGTTTTTGTCTGGGATACAAGTGCAAGATTTACAGTGTAAGCATATAAAAAAGGTCATTACAGATTGTAGATGTTTTACCTAATTGACCATCAAGTCACCGCCACAGTGTGCTGTCTGGCTCAGTTTTGTTGTACCATTTAACATTGTTTGCTACCATGCACACGAAAATACAATAAAACAGAAATGAGTTCCGCAGTAATGGATGTCAAATGTTTTCTTCCAGTTAAAGAGCATGAACTGTTAATAAACCACACGGAGCATGCCATTAAAGCCAGCTGCCAAGACGCACAGAGCAATTCTGCAAGTCCTTTATTGGAACAGATGGGATTAATTATTCTGGAATTTGTTAAATGGAAATGAAAAGCAGTAGCAGTTGAATGGGTTGATCTGGTGAGGTGCATTACTGTACCTTTAGTTTACATCACTGCCTGCCTGTGATTGTACGTGCGCACCCAAAACTCTACCCGTCTCGTGCATCTGCTCTGTCCGAGCTGAATATTTGTGGCATGCTCCTTACTTTTCCACTTGAATTATGGTTTTATGGTGTACACAAAGCCAGTGGCAGTGGCTGACTCAGCTCAGTCGGGTTTAAATGCCGGACTCTGCGGCCCTGTCTGAGCTCTAGTCAAAACTTTTATAAGAGGCTTTTAAAAAATGTTTTTGCCCTTAGCGTCCACATCATTTATGGTAAATTGAAATTGTGTAATTGCTGGTATTGATGTGTGGCTTTTTCATAAAACTGTTAATAGAGCAATTATTTCACATTATGAGAAATGTAAGAAAAGGCCATTATTGAGTAAAAAAAAATTTTTTATCTTTAACCCAGTCCAGGGTTCAGGTATGCTGGTGCAACAGGGCAGGTTGTTTTTCTGCCAGGCTGGCAGAGAGTTTTGTTTGTTTGGCACTAGGCTCGGGGCTGTGCAATCTGTCAGGCACATACACCTGTGTTGTAAATGCTCAGCTTTTACGTAAGAAAGACTCAATCATGCTGTTGAGCTAAGGATGTGAGTCTCACTTTGAAGGTCGGCGTGCAGGTGCAAGACCACTGTAATTTCTGACATTCTGAGCTTAATGGCTCTCAAATAAGGAGGTCATCCTTTCTCTCTCTCTCTCTCTCTCTCTCTCATGTATGTACAGGTTCTTTTTAGTTCACATGAGCACGTCACTGTCACTGTTTATTTTCATTGGCCAATCATTTTAATTTGGTTTAACATGAATAATCTGAATGTTTTCTTTGCTAAATACATTTCAGGCATAAAAATAAAATTTCAAAACATAGCTGCCAATAACTAATGAATACCTATTTTATAAAACTAGATCTAAACCACACAAGCTTTTAAATAAAATATAATTAAAAATAGTAAATGTTAAAACTTTTTTGCAGTTGGAATTGTATTATCATTATTATTATTATTATTATTATTTTTATAGAATTTTAATTAAAGAAAATGTTGCTCAGTTTTTTTTTATTAACTTTTAACTAATTGACAAACTAACTATTTGAAAACTATTTACTATGTCTTTTTCAAAAAGCAGCACTCTGATTTTAGGGTTTCCTGCAGCGTACCGTTCCTTGTTTATAAGCAGAATGATGCTAGAGCCAATGTCTACACACTTTCCTCAGTTTTTCCTTGCAGACAGTCTGCACCCGGCGTTGTTTGTTGTTGTGGATACGTGTTGTGTGCTTTCCACTGAAGCGACAGTAGCCCTGCCAAACCATAACTCAGGTAATAGTTTAATGCGTCATGGCCCCAAGCTAGCATATAGGTCATGCTCAACCGTTCCAACATAGTCATACGTGTGGACTTTATCTTTTCCCTGGATCACCTCAAACTGATGCTTGCCAAGGCCACACATTCATTTTCCAACATCACCTGATAATAGCCTGTTAAATTAACTCAGCAATTTAAACATTTTATGTGCCTGTATCAGTGGAGGTGACTGAATGACTCGTCTTCTTAGTTATGCGCTGCACGGCTGTTGTAGACATAGCGCGCACGCGCGTGTGTGTGTGTGTTATGACTTCACCTTGTTCTTAAATGATCCTGCTCCTGCTTGAAAACTTGAATGAAATTCAAGTCACACTTAATTTCCTAAAGTTTAGATGGCTGATAATAACAAAGATCCTTACCAGTTAAGGTATAAGTGGGATCTGTTTTTTTTTTTTCCAGTTTACAACTTTTTTGTGTGTGTGTGGAAAGATTTTTTAACATAGTAACAGATCAAGCTATACCTGTTGTAATATTCTCTGGACGTTGTGCTGCATGAAAGCATTCCACCTGTATTATGGACAGATGCTAAGTTAATAGCAGACAGATTGAACTGACAAAACACACATACATATACTTACTCAAACACACGCACAAACACACATACACACTCACACAAACACACACACTTATATTTTTCGCCCATCTGCACATCTGTTGGTAAATGGGAAGCAAACAGGAATGCAAATCGTTGCCGAACATCTGCTGACCACAGGCCACATCCCAAGCCCAGAAGAAGAAATAGTGTTAGCCGTGATCATGCACAGATATTAGATGTTATTAGATTTTAGATGGATATCTAACAGACCTGCACATGTAGGAATAATAGATCATATAAAATCTGCTCGCTTTTATGTCTTATTGATTCTTTTTTCTCCCATATCTCGCTCTAAATGTGCACGAATTGGCAAACAAAACAGAATGATCTGTGGGAAATGTTTCATAAAACAACAGGGCCAGATGTTGGACTGGGACACGTGGTAGTAAAATACCACGATGCAGGAAAAAAAAAATCCAAGGTTCTACAATTTTTGATGTCAACAGATGTTCTCTCTCGCTCACTCTCATTCTCTCTCTCTCAAACCAAATGAGCTCCCCTCTCCCTCTCTTTTTTTTTCTTTTGCACTGCTACAATGTTGCACATGGAGCTGTTATTAACTGGCTGCAGCTGTGAGGTCCATATCTGAAAACATGTACTGTCACCGGCCCAGCACAAAAATAAATGGACAATTTAGAGCAATTGTCACTGAGTGCCTAAAAGACACAGAGTGTTTTTGCTCTGGATCAAATTTGGTTTCCCTGTAATCATATTTCTTCACCTGGTACAACTTAAACAGTCATTTTGAAAATCTTGCACATTCTTATACGTAGAAAAGCAAAACAAGGCACATGAGCAGATGTTCGGAGAGGTATTGAAAAAGTGTAGGCTCCTTCGGTACCATTGACACAAAACATGAACCTGCCGCCACATCCGTGCTCCATAAAACTTAACCTGTTATAACATTCGGCCGGTTAGATTTCCCTCTTGCATCAGATGCGATAAATCCAGTGTTTATGTCATGATTTTTTGGTCTTTACAGGTCGTGAAGACTGCTGAGGAGAGAATGAGTGGAAATGATCAGCATAATATATCCTTCTCCAGGCCATTAACATTTCGCTGCATCACCTAGGCCAGGTCTGTTTTCCCATCAGAAGTGAGATCTGATACTGCAGATGCTGACTGAGTCATGTTCGTAGCTCAGAACGTTTAAGTCATCTCGTTTTTTTTTGTTTTTTGTTTTTTTTTAAATCTACCCTGAGCCGGTGTTGATTTCCTTTGAAAACCTCAACGTCAGAAAATGTGATAAGGTCACAGTACACAGTTGTATACAAAGAGCATGAATTTGATTGCCACGGGATCTCTTTGAAGGCTAAGAAGTGAAACATTGCCCTCTCCTGGAGTTTCCGCGCTGAATAAAGGAATGGAGTTTTCCAAATGATCCAGAACTGCCATGCGGATATGCTGTAATAAGTCATAAACACTTACCAGTTGCTATTATTCATAATAACTGGCAGTAATATGTGCTTTTCTCAAGATAGAAGCGATTTTTCCAAAGCTCTCTTCTGTAGTGTCTGAGTGAGCTGAAGACGTGAATCTGGTGGCCTGAGAGGAGAAGGGCATTCAGAGGACACACAGGTGCAGAGTGACAAGCGGAACAGCCTCTGTAGGTGTGTAGGCTGTGAGACTGAGGCAGTGTCTTGTCACTGCAACCGCAAGACTTAACAAGGCACACCCTGTCCCATACAGCTTTGCTCCTTAGGATACTATGGAAAACCCTAAAGCCATATGTGCTGGGCTTGTGGCCAACATCACTACGTTATACACACCAAAAAAAAAAAACATAGGGGAGGGTCTAAGAGGGATGTTGGGCCACTACGTGCCACCAGAATAGCTTCAATACCAGTGGAAATCCAAGAGATATTCCTTAAGTTGGTGTATTGCTCATGGAGGTACATGGTGCCTCTCAAGAAGTGGTTCAAGGGTAAACTTACCCTGAAAGGGGTGATTTGGTTCATGCAACATACTCCATCAGACAAACACAGGACAAATAAATATCAACACAATTTGTAGTTACAACTTCTCATCAACCAAACAGAAATAAATGGCCTTTTAAACATGTTTGCTCTGCCTCATGGCAGAACATCTGTATCTACAGTATCCCCTAATGGTAGCAACGTGAATTCACACCGCAAGCAATGGCTTGGATCAGCCAACATTGATCGAGCTTTCTTCATTGACCTGACATAATACAAATCCAAAATCTCCTACAGGCGTTCTCTGCTGAAGGCCATAGCATAAGATTTCCATCATTTTCATATTCCATATGAAACCATTCACTGAGCTGTCATGCCCTGTGGGTGGGGTGGAGTCATCGTGGAAAAGACAGTGCTCCTTCAGGATAGAAACATTATCTCAGGATAAAGGTGATCAGTCAAATAAACATGCATACTTGCATTACATACAGTCCATTAATTTCCATGCTTGTTTTTATATCCAAAGAGACATGTGACTCCAATCATGCTAACAGAGCCACTGTTCTTCCATTATTTTGTCACCTATCTGTATAATATAATCAATTTCGAACGCCAGTCATAGTAAAGTATTACTGTTTCCTCAGTTGTACCACCACACTATCACTCCTGCAGTTAGAATCAGCAGCCTTGTCAAATATCCCTCCCTGCCAAACATATCTAAACAATAACGTGTGACACACGACTCCATCCAGGTCATGTTTGCATTTGAAAACAAAAAAACATTCTCATCTTAAATTTGTCCAATGCGGCGTGAAGGATTTTCGTTTCATCCCTGTCCCGGGCTCGTGGTGGAAAACCCCTGAGCTTCCTTCATAAACTGTACATTTCATTTGATTTCAGCAGGAGGGAAAATTTCCCCGCTGTGGCCCCTGCAAACGGAGGAGGTTCAAACAAAGTGCTAGGTGCTAATGAACAGAGTCCTGACAAAGTTTGTTTTCCTGCACCGAACCATGCATATAATGGCTTCATTCAGAAGTGGCGGCTCAGCCATGGAAAGAGCTAGTAAAGAAATCCCAAAGTGTTTGGGTGACCTTCCTGAACTTCTTGCCTTGTGGGCCTAGTCAAGGGAGTTTACATATTCATGAGAGACATGCTGCAGCAACAGGCCAGAGATGGATACATGCTATGAATTTCCTTTACTGTTATGAAAAAAAAGAAAGAAAAGAAATAAACAAGAAGCAGAATGTGCAATGAGTGCATGCTGACACATTTAATATAGTCGAAATAATGAGAATTAATTATTTAGATTAACAACAGAAAACTACTGTATACAATAACCTGACCATATTTATTTATTTATTTATTTTAATATTATAATTGCTTATATTCCAAGACAAATTAAAAAGTATGGCAAAGAATGATTCTGTCTTTGTTGGTAAAACATTAAAACATATCAACCATAATATTAACAACAGGTGACTTGAATAACACTTAGCAGGCAAAGAGGTCAAGGTTGTTGATCCATCCTCCAAGGTACTCAGATCTCAATCTGATTGAGCACCCATGGGATGTGTTGGATAAACAAATCCAATCCACGGAGGCACCACCTTGCAATTTACAGCAGTTAAAGGATCTGTTGCTAATGCCCTGGTGCCAGATACTACAGCACACCTTCAGAAGTCTTCTGGAGACATGCCTTAAGGGGTGAGAGCTGTTTTGGTAACCCTAGGACCTAAAACCTAGGTCGTTTTAATGTTATTTGTTTTAATGGTATGGCTTATCGGAATATTTGTTGTGCTTATAGTACAAACAATGTGTTCTAATGACTTTTTGGTATATGTTTAATTTATATGGCGCCTCAACTCATATATAAAAATGGACAGCTTCATGCAGGTCATCATAACCTTGGGATTTGCTCAGATCTTCTCAAAAGGCTCCTATCGATTTCCTTCAAAGATCGGCATCCTTTTGCATTAAAACACAAGCAAATCAATTCTTAAACTTTAAACCAAACATGTCAAAAGAACAGTTAAAAATAAAGTAAATTACAGTATGTATAAACTGAAATGTGGTACCTGTAAGAGCTAATGCAAGATGAAGTTCCTCTCGTAGCAGCTGGAGCACATCGCTAACACCTTTCTCACCCTAATAACAGCGAAAGAGATTTTTCCGATCAAATTTGTATTACATAAAATAAGGTTTTAAAAAGTTTAATTCTTTCTTTCTCACCTCACAGGCCAGGCCCCACAGGACGGGTCTTCCTATAAACACAGCCTTTGCCCCTAGTGCTAGCGCCTTTAGCACATCTGTACCCGTGCGTACTCCTCCATCCAGATAAACTTCTGCTCTGCCACCCACGGCCTCCACGATCTCAGGCAAGGCATCGATCTGCACTCACACACACAGACACATTGTGTTGCATATTTACTATCCACAATTTGGCTCGCTCCAACTATTCTTACTTGAGTTTAAATTCTGCATGCCGTACTAGAAAATATGACCCTTCAGAGACGTCAGAGCATTAAAAAAAGGCTTGTTTCCATAAACCTTTTGACACTCAATAAACAGTGCATGAAGGTTGCTATGATGAAATAAACCAGTAACATACACTCTGGACAAAAATACAGCATGAGAATTGTGTGCTGCCTACAATCAGAGTCTTTAGTCACGCTGCAGTGTCACACCTTAAAGAACCAACACCCAGGCAACACTAACTGAGATGTAATTTTCAGACCACAGCTGTTTACTGAAGAGATACCATGTGGCTTGGGGATCTCTAAAGAATAAGCACTGTTTACTCTTTCTCTAGACACTTACAGTGGCTGGAACACAATCAAGCTGTCTTGCTCCATGGTTCGACACAAGTATCCCGTTGATACCGTATTTCAGAGCTTCTCTGGCATCCTCCGCTGCAGATTTAGTAGAAAAAAGATATTGGAATTATGTTTAATATACACATTTCTCTTTATATAATATGGTAAGAGTAAAACATAATAGGGTGTGCTGTTATAGGATGAAAAATAGACTAATGTGATGTGTAGCTACTGCTACCACCCTGAAGGAGATTATTGTTACTAAATAACAGGTGATCTCTTTACATGAAGTGTCCCCAAATCAGTGATGATTATAGATGTTTCTGGTTAAGTAATAATACATTATTATTATTATTATTATTATTATTATTATTATGTAGATCATTGCCCATACAAAGTGCAATATTACATTCATTCACTCATTTCCCATACCGCTTATCCTGTATACAGGAGACTTAGGGCATGAGGCTGGGTACACTCTTGTGCACACATGCACACACATTACGATCAATTTGGGAATGCCAGTTAGCCTAATCTGCATGTCTTTGGACCATAGGAGGAAACCCACCAAGCACGGGGAGAACAATGCAAATTCCACATGCAAAAACCCAAGGCAGGAATCAAACTCTCGAACATAGTGGTGCACAGTGACAGTGCTAACCACACTGTCATATTACAATGAAATGATAATCTATCACAACAAGCACATCTTTATAAAATTAGATTATTAAACCTTATATAATTTGAAATTGAATTGATTTTAAGTTGTTGTTACAGAAATGAATCACTTTCTGACCAATCAGATTTGAGTATTTACCAGTGCAGGGTATGCAGATATTTAAAGGAAGCAATTATATCCTTAATTGTTAATACTTCCTTGCACATTGTTTTTTAAATCGTTAACATAGCTGGGATATTGGAGTTATGTGTGTGTGTGTGTGTGTGTGTGTGTGTGTGTGTGTGTGTGTGTGTGTATGTGTCTGAGTATGTGGACCATTGAAAATGGCGTCATTTCCCATAAAGACTGTAATTTCTCTATTTCCACATCATAACCTCCAAACTCCATCTCCAAGTGGTCTTAGTTCCAGACGCAGCAAGATCTGAAACATGAAGGCCGATCTCGAAGAAAGATAACAACGCTTTTAACCATATGGAGGCCATTATGTGTAGGGGCTGCAAACTTTGCTGCATATATTTGCTAGCATGAAATACGTTTGTACACTTTGTATTTAATTAACACACCCTTGCTGACATGCAGCTCACATATCATTTGTGTTTTGATTGGATTATGCAAATCCCTTTCACAGTATATTGGTGGCTTGCTTCCAGAGACTAAAGGCCGCAGACGGTTGAGCGCAGACGCTCTAATCACTCCTCTCAGCTGGAGCACTCACCTCTCAGAACTCCTTTAACCACCACAGGCAAGGAAGTGATTCTTTTTAGCCAAGCAATATCCTCCCACTTCAATGTGGGATCAATGGCCTGAGCCACATACACTGCCAGGCCGCTGTCCTCCCCGTAGCCCTCCTTTGATGCGAACGCTAAATCAGGCGTTTCAAAATTGGCCATCCTGAAAAAGAAAGAGTGCAAAAAAATAAAATAAAATATTACACTAATTTAAAGAGTGTTGTTTTTGGTCAGTGTTTAAAAGTCCAGAGTGGGAATTCAGCCAACTGGTAGCCCTGCTGCTCAATAGCACCTTGTTGATGTTGCTGCTACACCTGAAAAAAGGAAAGCCTACGAAGGCTGTATCATGTCATTTCTTGTGGAAAAGGAGTACCACCTGAGAAATATATGATCTGTTCACAAACGTCATTTAGTTTACAGATTGCAATAATTCACCTAGCAGTACAGGACAGGAAGCCTTTGCTTTCATCAGACTGTTTTCTTTACCCTAACGTAATGAGGGGTAGTGAAGATTAACCAGTTCCTATTAATCCCCATGAGCGACTTGCTAATCTACTGTAAGATGTGAGGGGGGAAAAAAAAGTTTCCCTGGGTTTTGAAGCCAGATTTCTGTTCCATAAATACGTAAGCCTGTTCAGGGACTGCAGTTCAGTTTTCAAGAGAAAACAAAGCTGTCTGTGTGGGGTCGAAATTCAGATGGGCTTTGCCTTTCAAGAAATCTCACAGGAATGTCAACGTTAGACACTTGCCGTCCATTAGATACTTGTAGACATATACAGTATGTACTGTAAGTGGATTTCTGAAAAGGTTGTGTGTGATTCCATGATTATATATAATGGTTAAAGTATTATTTTAAAACTGATTTTTATCATTGAATCCAAGAAACCATGCATTCTTGAAGTCATCTAAGGCAACAGTTTTACAATTTATTAATAATAATTTTTCTTTGATGGTACCGGCTCCATAGCAGAAGTAAATGGTATTCTTTTTCCATTTTTAATCATAGTATTGAGTAACAATCAACATGTGATTAACTACTATCCTTGTTACTGGCATTAGGTCATGAAGGGCTTTCTAATAATAAACTTAAAATCACTTCAAAAAGAACAACAACTTATTTTGCTTTAACCCATAATCTTCAGGAAGATTAAGGTTCATGTTTAAAGATGAGGTGATTGATTTTTATTCATAATAGGTTATGAAATCCAATATTCATGCAACCCTGTTACTTTAACTCAATGTTTCATGCACAACAATATTAAGAATGTTGAGGTATTATGATGATTATATTATGTGTATATCTTGTAGTTGTAGTGGGCTTGGTAAGGCAAAATGCTGTTTTATAGATGCTGTCGGTTTTATTGTTTTTTTTACCTACTACTATCATGTAGATTGTGGTGAGGGACACTTGTAAACTGAAGCAGGTGAAGGTCACCGTGCTTGTTCACATCAAACATCAGACTGCAGAAAAGGAGTAATTTTAGTGATTTGGGTTGGTTTAAATATTTCAGAAACTGCTGGTCTCCTGGGAGTTTCTCTTATGACATGTATATAACTTTTACTTAGAATAGTGCAAAAAAAAAAGGAGGAGGAACAAACTGATTTTCCAGGAAGGTTACAGTAAGTCAAATAACCACTCATTACAACTGTGCTGTACAGAAAAGCATCTCAGATGTGGAATCTCAAGGTGTATGGGTTAAATTGCTGCATCCTCTGTACAGACCTCGCTTCAAACAATTTCCACATGTTTAGGCCATTAAAGGGGTTCCTGGGAGGCCAGCATTTCCAGCAATCTAATCATCACTTTGGCATACTAAGAACATTTTCTACGTTGATGGTGTCCAAGCACTTGTGAAATGCTGGGAAAAGTGCATTAGTGTAGCAGGGAATTACATAGAAAAATAAAGGTTACTCAAAGGTCAAAATTCTCATTACTGTGCTCTGTTATTCTGCACAATCAAATGTTCCAGTTAGACTTGGACAACCCTTGTTATATCATTGGGAAATAAATGGACTGTAAAGGTTTTTTTTTTTTTAACAGATTGCATGACACCAGTTGCTATATTCCAGTTGCTAAATTCCTTTAAGCAGTAGATTGTGTAGAATGCCCTGCAGTAAGTGCTCCACTTGCACATTTACAAAAGGTTGTGAAACCCTGTCCATGGCACACTAACATGTTGTGCAAAGGTGCCTCCACTTTTACCTCAAATGAGATGGCAGCTTGAAGCGATTGCGCACGTCATCACGTCGCTTGCCAAGATAAGGTGTGTCCACTGTGACAAAGATACCCTTATATCCTGCCTCTTCCGCCCTTCTGACCAGAGACTGAGTCAGTGCTCGGTCTTTGTAAATGTAGAGCTGCATCCAGTGCACACTGCCTGGGGCTGCTTCTGCTACTTCCTCTATGGTGGAGGTGGCCCAGGAGCTCAGCATCATACCTGTCCCAGCAGACAAACAAGCTACAAAGAAAAAGCAACAAAAAAACACAGGTACATTTGTGGTTAAATTAATAAAATATTAGTTAATTATTCATTAAATATTAATAAAATGCTCCTATTTTGCTAAACTCTGTCGAGTACGAGGTGAACTGTGCCTGGCTACTAGAAACCACAAGATTACCAATTTAATACCAAAGTGTTCATTGCAAAAATCAGTGGAACAAGAGCGTCTGTTCTCTCTTGCCAGATTCTGTTATGTTTAATGTAATAGTAATAAAATCCAGCACAGACTTAGTGACATTTATGAAAATATTAGCATGAAGTTTTGAAACTGTTCATGTACAGATGAAGAGCTGAGAATGATAGATTCAAGGATTAAAGCACTACCGTGTCAGTCTCCATATGTATAGATGAACCAGTCATTTCAAAATGCATTATGGGAAATGCAGCAATTCATTAACCAAAGTGACAACTCAAAGGCTGTAGTGATACACCTGAGAACCGCTGTTAGACAAACATTGCTTCTAGGCATGTTCCTTTGTAGAGCAGAACTGAATCATACAGCTGAATACAAGACTTGCATTCGATTAAGAGAACCTGATAAAAAAAGAGAAATGTAATTTACGAAAAGAAGCTCTTTCAGTACAAGAAGCAATGAAATGGTCAAATAATAAGGAAAGAAAATTATGAATTTGAATGTTCTTTAACAAATGCCATTGTTTTGTGGATCTTTCCATCTTAATCTTATTTGCTTTTGGTGTTAATATATTTTTTTTCTTTGTATATTTGCCAGTTTTCTTTTGTTTGATATACAATACATTTCTTCACTTGGCAGAACGGTATACACTAGATTCTGAGTGTTATGGCAAAAAATAAAATAAAATAAAATAAAATAAAAAATAGCTTGATACATGATTCAGCCACATTTCTTTGTTTTAACTTCCTGGAATGATTTTAACTGGCAGATAAATTGCAATTTTACAATTTTTTTTTCTAACTAGGAATCTTTGGGTTTGGAACTAAAGGGTGCTAGCACCATAGGAATCTGTGCAATTTGAAAACTAGATGTAAGGATTACTTTATTCTTTGCAGATGGAGTCTTATAAAAAGAAAATCAGACATTTACATTGTGATATCTGTGACAGCATGTAAAAAAATTCATTCCATGAAAATAAATGAACCGCTTGAAATAAATGAATATAATAATAATAATAATAATAATGGGCGGCGCGGTGGTGTAGTGGTTAGCACTGTCGCCTTGCACCTCCAGGGTCCGGGTTCGATTCCCCGGCCAGGCTCGATTCCCGTCTCTGTGTGCATGGAGTTTGCATGTTCTCCCCGTGCTTGGTGGGTTTCCTCCGGGTACTCCGGTTTCTTCCCACAGTCCAAAGATATGCAGGTTAGGCTAACTGGCGTTCCCAAATTGCCCGTAGTGTGTGATTGGGTGTGTGAGTGTGTGTATGTGTGTGTGCCCTGCGATGGATTGGCACCCTGTCCAGGGTGTACCCCGCCTAGTGCCCGAAGTCTCCTGGGATAGGCTCCAGGTCCCCCGTGACCCTGAACACAGGATTAAGCGGTATAGAAAATGAAATGAAAAAATGAATAATAATAATGATAAACACATGGACGATTTAGGCGCCACAGTGGCGGTGTGGTTAGCACTGTCGCCTTGGTCTGGGTTCGATTTCTGCCTCTGGTCTGGGTGCATTGCAGGGTTTCCTCTGGATGCTCCAGTTTCCTCTCACAGTACAAAGACATGTAGAATAGGCGAGTAGGTGTCCCCAGATCGCACTGTTGTGTGTGAGTGTGTGTGCGCCCTGTGATGGATTGGCACCCTGTCCAGGGTGTACCCCGCTTCGTGCCCTAAGTCTCCTGGGATAGGCTCCAGGCCCGCCCTCAACCCTGTATACAGGATAAAGTGGTACAGATGATGATGAGTGAGTGAGTGACATGGACTACATGAACTCAATCAAATCATATGTAAAGCTGGTGTCACTACAGTGCGAGATAAACTTGAGAAGATGTGTATACAGTCTGACTTTGAGTTGAGTGTGTGAACTATTCACCCGGGGTTTGTGTGGTGACGAGGTGAAGCGCGGTCTTTAACATCATGTCTAACACAGACCACGAGCGCCCCCATGTGGTGTGCTATATAATTACAAGATGAAGTCCAGCACTCCGGGTGAAGTGTTCACCTCGAGCAGTGGCGGTCTCTCCTTCAGGGTGAGCCATTCTCTGCATTGCAGTGGCGGCTACACACACAGGCATGCTCACACGCTCTCCCAGCACAGTCGTCGACATGTCCACCTTGGATACATCTTTAAGGACGCGCGGGAACAAGCGCCACCTACAGACAGAATGAGGAAGTGCAGTCTGATGATAAGGAGGCAGTGAGACATAAATCATTGACTAACTGACCCCCTGTTCTGCATCACACCAGATCCCTTATCGAGTTATTCCTCCTCCTATGATCATTTTCAAAACCTTTTACTTTTCCTCAAGCCCTAAAGCTGTCAGCTCAAACACACACTATTACGGTATATTTGCCTTATTAATTCACATCAATGCTTTTCATCTAACTCTCATTGTCTATACCGCTTCATCCTGCGTACACGGTCGCTAGGGAGCCTGGAGCCTATCCCAGGAGACTTAGGGCACAAGACATGGTACACACATACACACACACTATGGGCAATTTGTATTAAGTGGGAGGAAACTCACCAAGCACGGGGAGAACAGACCCTGAGGCGGGAATCGAACACTGACCCTGGAGGTGCAAGGTCACAGTGCTAACTACTAAGCCACCATGCTGCCCTCTACTGTACCTTTCGCTGTACTTCCGGTTCTCTTATATTTTTTCTCTCTCATCTAATCTATTTGTCTTCTTCTCTGTCCCGTCTTCTTGCCTTCGAATTGCTCCAAATCTTACCACCTTATTCTCTTCTCATTTCATATCAATCTCTTCGCTTGTCTTATCTCCTTCTTTCTCTGCTCATTTTCATCTCATTCACTTCTCCCTCTTATCACTTTCTCTTCTCATTTCCCTTCTCTTCCTTGTTGTTTTCTCCTTCTTTTTCTTTCTCCTCTCTTCTTTTTATCCCAGGCGGCGTCACAGTATATCTGAGATAACACTCCTAGGAACACTGGGAGTGAAGTGGGAATATATCTATCATTCATTAGGTTAACCTATGTCCACTCTCTGATGCCTCATTTCCAGAGGTGGAAAGTAACGAATTACATTTACTCGCGTTACTGTAATTGAGTAGCTTTTTTGTGTATTTCTACTTTTTAAAGTAGTTTTAAAAATCTGTAATTTTACTTTTACTTAAGTACGTTTTGTTTGAAGTATTGTAATTCGCTACATTTTAAATCATATTCGCTACTGAGTAAAAAATAAATGAATGAAAATGATAAAATAATAAAAATATTATGCTTTGTATAAATGCTCCGTTGCGCCGCGTGTGTGTGTATCATGTCCTGGTCGCGCGCCGCTCCAGACTCCACTCCAGGTTTTCTGACATCGGCATCTTCCTGACCTTCCACACGGTTGCTTCCGCCCTGAGTGACGTCATCGACTAACGCGACTGGAGAGAGACGCGGGAAAGATGAAAGAGGTTGTGATTTTGGCGTTTTGATATTTGGTTGTGTATTCTGGTTTGACTTTTTGCCTCCAATTGACTTTGATTATTGCTTTGTCCCTTTGGTTTGGTTGGTCTTTGTATATATTTGTAGATAATTTCACTGTATGTCTGTGCACTCACTAGTAGCAGGGGCGTGGCTGCCATTTATTTTTGGAAGAGGGAGTTTATTTGGGAATTTATTTGCTCAGGAATAAAATAAAGATAGCTGACTACCTTATTGTACGGAATGATGGGGGGGGGGGGGGTTGATAAAATTATATATACATAATATATATAAGCTTATCAAAGCAGTCCCACAGCTTAATCATAGCTAAAACAATCCAGTGAAATATTAGACTGTGAGACTTTTTTGAGCCAGGTATTTTATATAGTTTAGCTTAGGTTTATATTTTATATAGTTTATATAGGTTTAGGGAGTCCGGGAAGGTACCTGTATTTTTGTTTGTGTTTTTTTTTTTGCAGGTAATCTAGCTACTAAATATAAATACCATTTTGTTTATTATTTTGGCCTGGGTCCACGCTGAATCAGATCCTCCTCCTGTTGTGTGTGTGTGTTTGTGTCTGTGTGTGTGTGTGTGTGTGTGTGTGTGTATGTATAAAAACCTCATTATTTCATCAGTTAATGATTGGATCTAGTTCTTTCTGCCATATACCACCATTTCCATACAGTTTAAAATAGAACCCTGAACCATTCCTTTGCTGTATGACCCTAGACTGGGACGTAACACCATATTTAAGTGACCACTTTGATTTTCAAGCACAAGAAAGACAACAGCTTTATTATGCAAAGGTGTTCCTTCAGTTAAAAAACAACTAGTTTGAGATTTTATATCTGCTCATCTTTTTTGAACTACGCTAGAATGCCTCATCCCACCCCGCTGTTAAAAAAATAAAAATAAAAAAGTAACTCGGTAACTTTTACTCTGAGTACATTTTTTAATGAGCTACTTTTTACTTTTACTTGAGTAGATTTTTATAATGGTAACTTTACTTGTACTTAAGTAAAATTTCACTGAAGTAACAGTACTTGTACTTGAGTACAACATTTTATTACTCTTTCCACCTCTGCTCATTTCACTTCACTTTGGTATCTGTTTTTACATTTTCAGAATGTGAAGTTAGCTTTATATAGAAGCATTATATATAGCAGGAAAAAAGCTAGATTCTGGAGACACAGGTTCAATCCACTGAACTGTTTTAAGCAGACACATTAACATGAAAAATAGAGCCTCACCACAGAGCTCTTAATTGTTGCCTGTCACTGTTAATGGCTGATGTAGTCAGGGTGATCTGACTAACTATAGCTACTTTAACTTTCCATAATCACTCCCTGGACCCTGAGCCTAATGGTTTGTCCTTGATTATACTATAAATAATTGAGCACATGGTTTATCTGCATAATGACAGGCTTTTCAGATTTTTATTTATTTTTTTGTTGTTGACACTGCTTTAGGGCATTTTCCTCTCCTCGGTTGGACTATGAAGCACATCACACTACCCACACAGGAGAGGAGAGATGAGCGGGCTAAGCTAGGGCAAAAAAGAGTCATGCAAGAGATCTCTGTTTGACCTCTCACATCTGTACCATGGATTCAGAATACAGGAAAAACAAGGTTGTGAACGTTTTGGGAATAAATATTTTGAACAAGTAGGGACTGACGCACATTGTACGGGAATGGCTCGTCTTATTTACTCAGTGTCTGAAATCAATTACCAAAGCCTTTATAGTGACAGTTTATATTTCCTACTTAATATGTCAAGACTTTCACCACAGCATGTGTCTGTGTTACTCATCCTAGTAATGACAGTGGAGGAAGGGGTTGTATGTGGGAAAAACAATGGGTGGCACTTTAAGAAATAGTTTCTCTTACTAAATGGTTTGACAGAGGTGTATTTGTTTGATTTATTATCAGCCCTCTGCATTAGAGGAAGTTTACGTGTGCTGTAGCAAACATCCACCGTAACTGGATTTCCAGCTTCTAACGTGCATGAATTCCTAAGCAGCACAGAGTTATTTGTCTATTATTAAATACAGTAGTGTGGTTTTACCCGTTCTTTGCACAGCTTGAGTGAGTCACAGCACTCAAGGTTTAAATACCAAAAAGCTTATTTATGATTTATTACTGTATGTCATATTAATTATGGACACAAATGTTTCAACATCAAATGAATTCTTTTCCACATTCTTCATACTGTACATCATTTCATATTTCTTACAATCAGGCTGCACAGTTTAAATTCACTAATAATATTTATTCTATCACGCAAAAAAAGGAGGCTCATGATTGAACCATAGCTGGGAAATAAGCATTATTTTTTCAATTATTTATAATGTACATTGATCACACTCCAGATAACCACATTCTGAAGAACAGATCATTAAATCTCAGAAACAATTACCAGATATGAAGATCTGCATTCTCACAAAGGCATACTTAAACAAAAATCTTCTGTATTTTTCATCTTTAAAAGCAGTTTTGTGTATTCATGTTAGCCAGAGCAATCATTTTGCCATAATACTGTCACATACCTTTTGAAGGCTGCTACATTATCAGCTAGTGATTCCTGCTGATCTGCTCCAGAGAAATAATAATCAAATATTGCTTTGGGTAAGATTCTTTGAGCTTGCTGCTCAAAATCACTCACACACACTGGCTTGTCGGACATGTTTTGTGAAAGATGACCCTTCATCTGTTTCTCTCTGTAACAGTTCACATAAATCTACAACTAACCCATAAATAATTAACTCTCAAATAATTTCACAATAAATGTTTATCTACTGAGGCCTGATGTAGCTGTAGGGTGTTAAGTCTTGTAAAGGGTACATGCATATGTTGAACAGCCCACACTGTTTGAATAAGAATCAATACCATGTGTTCCCAGTAAAAAAATAAATAAAAAAATAGGACGAAGTCTACGACCTTGCATTAGTCCCTTCACATAAATCTTCTTCATGCAAAAAGGAAAAGGCAATCTAGAGAAGGAACCCATTACGGCTGATTGAATGTGTGATTAAATGAGTAATTCTTAATCGGGTTAATAGGCATATATTTTCTCAAGAGGAAAGATTTCCCTCTGAGCACATCCTGCACCACATTGCTGTGTAGGTTGTAGGCTGTTAATATTCCTGCTGGTTTAGATCCTTCTTGCTATATAGCCTCCTCTGCAGCTTTACGTAACAGTATTGCAGTGCTCTTCTCATCTCTGTATCCCACACATCATCGGAGTTCAGAGCATGTTATCTAAACTTCCATAGAACTTTATATCCAAGGAGAAATTAGAAAAGGTATAATATAATGCATATCATTTATTTATTTATTTACATTAATGACCTTCCAGAGACAAACTTAAACATCTCAAGCATGCTTTAAAATTGATCCATAAATCAATACTGTATTGACATTAATCTTCAGGATTGTAATGTACAGTAAGGTTTAATCCTTAAGATTGTAATGGCATTAGTATGTATGGTATAAAAACCCATGTCACAAAAACATGATAAACAGTTTATATTTCAAGTTCCAACAGTCATCAGGGTAATATACATACATATGTCACAGCATTCCTCAAACATTGCATAATCTAAGCAATTTTCAGAATGACTAGAAGTGTATGTAATTATGTTATGTTACTATATTCTAAACTGTATCCAGCACTCATTGTTCTAAAAATGACTTGTTGCAAATACACAAAGAAAACAACATATCTTAATTTAACACATATAAACATCCATAAATACCCAGCAAATTAATACACTCAGACTATTGTCTAAGCTTTATTTATTTACCCACACAAGTCTTGTGCGCTGCATGATATTACACTGGCGTATTGCCAAACCTGCAAATTCTACACCCCTTTTTTTCATAGGAGCTGTGCAATTTAACATCAAAATACACTATTGTGAGCTATGATCCAGTAGACATATTAATCTGAAATTATTTGTGGAGGTGTTTTAAACTTTCTGATATTAACCACACCCGCCCACTTCGCCATCTCACATGCTTGTGAGGCTGTCTTGCTTCCTTTTAAGTTTACTGAAAAATGTTTTGACTTTATTAATGTAAAATAAAATTGATCGTTGACTAATTGGCTTGGTCTGGATCAAGCCAAGAAAACGATAAGGATGTAAGGATGTTGCTGAAATTATTGGAATTGAGTTGAGAATTATTGCATTATTAAATATCTGGATGGATAGTGGTGAACTGTCAACTGTCAACAAAACACATCAATGACTGTTAGAAGATTACTTAAAATCTCTGTGAAGTTGCATCATAAAACATTGGCAGTAGAAGCTTTAGTCAGAGCATTATCTCACAGAACATGTGACAAGAACTCACAAGATTAGGATTAGGAACAGCTGTCTAGGCATAAAACCGCTTGTGAGGCTAAATAGGGGAAAGGCTTATATATATTTTTAGGGAGCATATTATGGGAGAAATTATGGAGCAATGGAAAAATGTTTTGTGATCAGATGGGTTCAGATTACCATATACCAGTGCGAGGTGTGTGTCAAAGTAAGAAGAGAGGAGAACATGTAGTAATAGATATAAAAAGGTTAAATAGGCTTAAAACAAAGTGTTAAATCTAATAATTAATCTATCTCTATCTTATTATACAAATAATAAAACTATAAAGTTGGCATGTCTATACATTGAAGATATTTACGAAAAAATAATTTTGGAATAGTAATAGAACATTACAACAACGTTATAGAAGATGGCTTTTGGAATTTTTGTCTGTATCTTTGTCTTTGTTTGCATGTGCACATTTCACATAAATACTACTGAACAAATTTGAATGGGGTTTTTGCAGATGTATTTGGTCACACTTGAGGTAACATATAGGCTGCGTTTCAATCGGCCCAGTGGAAGAGAAGATATGCTATTTTGAAATTTTGATGGAGAACGCCCATCTTTCAAAAAATAAAAATTCGAAAAATCTCCCCTGCTGGGTCTTAGTGCTCGTCTCTCACTGGTATAGAACACATATTTGTTCTATTGCACTAAAATATATTAGAAAGTTTTAATGTCAGCCATGTGGAAATTAGATTTGTAAAAGAATTCTAATGGGTGTAACAGATAGCCTTTAAGAATACCATTTACAAAGATGAACATTTTAAAATTATTCTTTTGGTTGATGTGTCAAGACGTACTACTTTATGAGTAGGAGAGACAAAGAAGAGTGTTTACAAAGAAATGACAAAGAATCATGCTGATTATGTTTTGTAAATAAAATTATAGTTTGCAAAAAAAGTATTAACTTTTCTTATAAATAGAGAATTTTCGGACATCATATATTAAATATGTACTATAATGTGTGTTTTTTTTTTTTTTTTACAGTTCAATCACCCAAATCCATCATCACCCAAATTCCATCATCCAGCTTGTTTTTTTTTTTTTTTTTACAATTGGAACTGATGGTATTTGCCAAATTCTGACTAATAATAAAAAAAATATTTAAATCATTATATAAAATTCTCATTGTTGGCCATTTTTGGTGTAGTTCTAGAACTTTCAGTGTGTCAATCAAAATAATCAAAAAGGTTAGTTTATGAAAGTTATTATGCATATACGTAAATAATAATGAGTCAGAATCTAATGTCTTTTTAATAAACATGCACCCGACATAATTCTTGTGATTACAGTGCAGAACAATTAAAAATTAACTGTAATCTACCAAGGAAATAAGAACCGGTAACCTTGATTAAAAATTAATCATTGGTATGCTTACTTCGTAACGTGCACATGAAGGAGAAAGAATTTATCTGCAATGACGGCAGCAAGCAGATCCTGACTGCACAGCTGAGAATATTACTACACCATTCCCTTCTCGTCTTACACCTGGAATATGGAGATGCTTATTTTCCTGTTCTGGATGATTAAATCATTTATTGTGATTTACTTGCAAGAAGGAAAAAGACGCTCATGATAAAATGTATGAACCAAAGTTGTTCCTAGTATTATAATTATATTATTTAATTTCCTTTCCTTTATTATTATAATTTCCTTTTCAAGATTGGAATATACAGTACCCACCTTTATGCATGCCTGAGGTTGAACTGTTGGTCAATTTGAAAGTGGACTGTCCCAGATACTAGCTATGAAACTTAAAAATCGCTGGTAAAGCTGCTAAAGGAGAGTCAACAAAGTATTAATAGTGTACTAATTTCTTACTTGCACAAAGCTGTAAAAATATATATTAATGCAAACATTTTATCATAAAGCTAAAGCTAATAAAGCTAATCTGTTTGTTTTCTTGCATGTCTGTGTACAGACGACCAAAATAATGGCCTGACATTTTAAAATTAATTTAATGTACGGTCAAACCTATTAGCAGAGCTAGGCGATGGGAACTCTCCTTATACAGATTTTAAAAAATACTTATGCAGACATGTAACAACTCTCAACGCTGTTCAAATGAGCTCAAAAAGCACAACCAGAGGGTGTGTGATTTTCTCATTTTTTTTGACAGTTGTGTAAAGCAGAACCCATCATTATCAATGCTTATAAATAATATGGCCCAGAATCTAATAACGGCTTTAATAGACATATGGGTGGAAAGTTTAGGGGGAAAACTCCTCTGGCTGCAGTACATGGATCCCTGACTGCAAAAACTCGAAACTCCCTGATGTAGAGTATCCCCCTCTGACAATCTATAATTCATGATGATTTTTCTCACAATCTAAGTGCATTCTATGCCAGATGCCCTCAGACATTTTCAGCGAAATAACTTTTACCAAAGTAGTTTGATTCCCTGGAATGTAAAAACATACACTTGTAGTTGTTACAGGTAAAAAAGTTTTTTTTAAAAGTCAACAATGATGTAAACAAAAGCACAGTCCACTTTCAGCATTAATTGCATATGTACATCTTAAATGCAAAATACAAATACGAAACAGATTTTCTGAGCTTTCTTAAAATATATTTTGTATTTTATATTATTTTTCTTTTTTTGTTTGTTTCAAGAGCATTATAGTCACCTGCTTGTGATGTATCCTTGGCAATAGTTTTGTTTGTAAGCAAATACTCTTATTTAAAATCTCTCCTAATCTGCACACACACACACACGCACAAAATACTGGAATCCACAGGCGTGGTTTGACAGAAACAGGGACAGGTAAGAGAGAGTAGATAAACACTAATCAGGAAAGAGCAATTAAGTGTTCAGCACTCACAGTGCTGCATTCTGCTTTGTTGTGGAGTTTCTGTATTTTGGTGTAAACTGCAGAAGTGTTATGTGGCCTCGGAACTGTTTGGATCCTGAGGTTTCCTCTTCCTCACTGAGGTCTCTGTAGGTCCCTCACTGCTACCGGCAGCAGCCTCAGTGCCGGGGCTTCCTTCCTCCTCAGTAAAGTCCTCCTCTCCAGACATCTTCTCACTCTCATTGTCCAGGTCAGATGCGTGCTTCTCCTCTGCCAGAGTGTCGCCAACTTCATCCTCAGAGCCTTCATCTTTCTGAAGTACAACTGGACAGGAAGAGTTATGAGTGTTATATATGCAAAGTTGAACTGCATTTCTATGAGCAGAGCTGATGTTAAAGTCAAAAAGTAACAAAAACTTAATGTATCATTAAAACCCTAGCATATCAGGAAAACTAGATGACCCCATTCTTACAAAATAAATGAGGAATAAACAGTTTGTACTGTATGTAACTACAGTTTATTTTGGTTCATATACAACTAGCTGAGTCTATAAACCTACTTTACATACATTATATTGGATGTACACTTAATTTAAAATGAGGAAAAACTAAACAAAACAAAAATTAATAACCCATATTCCAGTCTGATCCTACTAAAGTGTCTCCAGTCTCACCTTCTTGTTTTTTTTTTTTAGTTCAATACTTTGTCAAAATCAAAGTTCACCAAAAATAAGTTGGTACAGTGTGGAGCAAAAGTGTTGTTACTGAAAGCATGTGTTTTTCATGCAACAAGTCATTTTCACCGTCAGTGAATTGGCCTTTCTGCCAATTTTATTCATGCGATGTTTGAATGCTGCTTTAGATGCATTTTTCTACTATTAAATGATACATATTAAAAAAAAAACTGTGGAAAGTTTCTTTTAAGCTAAGATGACCTCCTTGATATGTTCTCCTGAAGATTGTGCCCTTTTGGGGTTTTGTATAGATCTTTTTGTTGTTGTTTAGGTTTAGGTACAAAATAATATTATATTACATTTATACAGTAATATATCAGTCCCCTCCAACATTATTGACATGAAGAGCCAATAATTTAGTTTATACTGTAAATACTGTAAGTATTTTATCAGGAAAATAAATGGAAGGATTTACACTGGCCCGGGCAATCACAAGATGTTCAAGCCTTTCCTTGCCTACTTCCAATTATGATTTAATTTAGGTTTCGAAAAGCATTGCTATATTTTCATATTTGGTAAAAAAATAAAATAAAAATAAAAATAAAATAAGGGTACGGCTTTACCACGGAGAATAACCTGTTCCCTGCAAGCAGGCAATCATTTTAACACACAGTATAAATGATATTATCCATCTTACCAAACTTTTCCTCTTTGTACTTTGGCCTAGATGGACAAATGCAGTCTGCGATCAGCACCAGCATCTGTTAGAAATGCAGGAAAGATTTAACAGAGTACTATCAAAAGTTCTTTCTACAATGTAAAGTTACAGTTCCGCCCACTTCATTCCCAAATGTGCATTACAATAGGCAATGATTACACAACCAAGAGTTGTATAACACTTTTGCTGAACACCTTTATTTTCTTACATAATTCCTGATGCCGCAAGTCATTATCTCTTTACCAGTGATAATAGAACTTGAAACAGATCTTTAAAACTGAGGAAATGACACACAATTTCTCCCTAATGTTACTCCAGATAAAAATGGAATTTTTTTTTTACAAAGTGCACTTTTATGGGCCTGTAGCATGGAACGCTTTCACTTAACAATAGCACCAGTCACTCTATTTTTCTTCTCAAGTAGGATTTAGGCAATTTTTACTTACCAGGCCGAGAAGAAGGCCCAGGAACAGTGTGACAATCGCAAAGATTACATAAGAGCCCCATGACGGAATGCCAAGAGTGTTCGTTAGGTATGTGTGGATTTGCTAAATTGGATAAAAAAGATAACTAGAATGATTCTCTCATACAAAAACTAAATTCCAGCAAATATTACCATATTTCAAACTATACAATAATCTCTAACTAGATGATTATCAAACTAAGGTCATCATAAATTTATTAAGCATTGTTATATCACAGCAGTTCTATTTGATTCCCTAACCTTACTGAATACATTTCATTAATGAACATTAATTCTCATACCAGTAATGACTGCCATGACTTTTTCCCACTATAACATGCCTCAAATAAAATTAATCATACCCGTATCCACACAGAGAGACGAAACAGACCAGCCATTCCTGACATCCTGAAATAAACAAATTATTCTTAAACAATAGTAACAAGAGGACAAATGGCTTTAGATTTGTTAAAAACGAATTGATTTAAAATCATGAGAAACATGAGTGCTGAACATGCACAAATCAGCCATAATATTAAATCCACTGCCCTAATATTATAAGGGACCGCCCTGTGCTGCAAAAAAGCCCTGACCTGTCGAAAAATGGATTCCACAAAACCTCTGAAGGTGTGATGCAGATCCTTTAAATCCTGTAGATTGTGTGATGGAGCTGCTAGGGTTTGGACTTGTTTGTCCGGGACATGCCACAGATGCTCAATCAGATGTAGAAATGTAGAATTTGGAGGCACCTTCAAAGTCTACCCCTTTATCATGTTATCAAGGTTTCCCAGTAGAACATTGCCCAAAACATCAATCCGCTTCCAACGGTCTTACTTCTTCTCATAATGCATTGTGGTGCCATCTCTTTTACATGTAAGTGATGCACTCAGTTAATCAACTTTCCACTGCTCTGTGGTACAGTTTAGTTACTTGGGTGCTTAATGTAGTTTTGTTTGTAGCCCCATTTGACGGTGAATTCTTGCTATCATTTACTTTTTTCAGCAATTTGTGCTTACGTACCTCATCTGTGGGATGGGACATGACCTTTCACCTTTCGTTCCTAACTTTGAGAAATGAGTGAACTAAGAACTGATAATCAATGTTATTCTTTTCGCTTGTTAATGATTTTAATGTTATGGCTGATCATTGTATCTAACGTACAATACACAGAGAGTGTATTTACAAGAAAGATGATGGCGATTTCCACCCTGGCAGTGGCTCCACAGCTTCCCATTTCTTTTGAACAATGTATGTTTGGATGTCCTCACTGGTCCGTGATGACATGTATTTTCTGAAATGTCCATCTTTAGCACTGCAATAGACAGGAGATTAGCACTTGACCACAGACTATAAAACAATACATGATGATATTAGACAGAGAGGCAGCCAAACTGATATAAACCGAAAACAAAGTAGACTGATGACTGGTCTCCTTAGGAGAGCAATCCAATTATGTATTGTTTTTACTTGCTGTGAACACATTATATGCTACCTGACAACTGTCTTGATTTTACACAACTAATGTCAAGTTATATTCTCCATACTAAAACTGAAAGATTAAATATTTATTCATGGCTGTGAGTGCCAAATAATAATAATAATAGGGCTATGTCCCAGAAAAATACTATAACGCACATGAATTATTACTGCTGCAAGACTTAATAACATTCTATGCCAATAAAGAAAATATTTTTATAAACAAATTAGATTTTTTTTCTTATCATTTAGTCGTGAAACATATTGTGACACATAGGTCTGTGTGTGAAGAGTGGGAGAAGAGGGTTGCATTGACAATCCAACACAATGGGCAGCACATTGAACACATTTTATAACTTATTTATAACATTTTATAACTTAATTAATAAACTTGTAAATAACTCATGAAAGAATAAAGTTACGTTAAAACCAAGCACACCATTTTTTTTCTTGTGAAATTCCCAGTCAGTTTGATGTGTCACATGACCCTCTTCCTATTGAAAAAACAAAAGTTGGATCCAAAATGTCCGACTTCAAAATGGCCACCATGGTCACCACCCATGGTGGAACTTTATGACACAATCAAAGCATAAGGGGTCCAACAGAATATTACTGTGTGAAATTTCTTTTCTTAGCCGGGCCGTGTTTTTATTTTACCTTTGTTTTGCAAGTCTGAAGTCATCAGCCATCTTTGGGCTGAGGTTACAATTTGTGTGCCAAATATCATTAACTGTTCCCCTTCCCTGTCCTTCCCATTTCCCCTGGTTCTTCTCCCCCCAAGGTTATTCAGTGTCCTTTTGAAAGGCTGTTTTTAACATGCTATTGACCTGAGCTTTCTATTTTAGACATATGTGGACCAGACACTCACCAAATAAGCCTTCCATTAACAACCATATGTTAACTTAAAAATTATAACTTAAACCATGTTATAAACTTTGAGATTTCTCACAACATCCTATATTCCATGGTAAATTCTATCTGTAGGTGCATTTACCCAAAAAAATCTGATTAATAGCCAAACTGGAATAAAAATGCATCATGTAAACACCTCAGTCAGAACAGCCTGACCGGATCGGAATGAAGTTTTATTCTGAATGAGAGGGGTGGTGTAAACCTTTGTTAATCTATTCAATATCTAAATATTAGCCAGGTAGACATTTGATTTGATGGTTTCTCTCTCGTTTGAATACATCCTTTCTGCACATGTTTGCCCAACGTGGGGTAATATTGGGTACTGTAATATGACTGACTTTCCCAGTTTTTGTGAAATTCCCAATCAGTTTGATGTGTCACATGATCCTCTTCCAATTGAAAAACAAAAGTCTGATCCAAAATGGCTGACTTCAAAATGGCCACCATGGTCACCACCCATCTTGAAAAGTTTTCCCCCTCACATATACTAATGTGCCACAAACAGGAAGTTAATATCACCAACCATTCCCATTTTATTAAGGTGTATCCATATAAATGGCCCAACCTGTACTGTATATAAAAATATTCTGAAGCAGAGAAAGTCACTTAAATACTCTCTCTTTGGATTATATAATGTTATGTTATGGCTGAAGGCATCACACCCATACTATAGTCAGAAGCTCTAGTGTGAGATTTCTTTTACAAACCAGTTCCACAAACACACTGATATCAACAGATTCTGATTTGTTGCTTTATTAATCCAGATATTTTACTCCGCCAACACATATCCTTCCACAACTGGAGGAACTAAATAAATTAGATTGACGAAGCTAGTGTCAAGTAGTTTTAAATTCTTAAAGGTTCTATGTAGCAGAGAAGAACATTGAGGTGGTGGATAGACCTATAGATTTTTTAAGTTTCTCTTTATATTCCCACTTATTCCTCTTTAAAACATCAGATCAGTTAACTACTGGCTTATGCATCAATCTGCGTCTCAGGTGCTCTAATAACCATGAATTACACTAATTGTCAGTCGCCAAGAAAACACGTCTGATAAAGTCATGTCATCTTAAAAACACTTTGAATACATGGTTCTAAGATATTCCGGATCGCCTCTGAACCATCCGTGCACTTTTATTTATTGCTACAAAGCTAACTAACTTCTAACACAAGGCTGAATCCCAAATCACTCTCCAACCAAGGGCCCTACTTGGTGTGTTACAAAGGGATTGTACACCCTAGCGATCTAGTTTACTATTTAATGCTATTCGAGCTACATAATACCACTAAAAATCATAACCTGATGATAAATGGTGTTTGTGGAACCGTTGTATAAAATCAGGATCAAAGTTCATGTCATCACAACAGCATTTCCTCTCTTGTGAAATTGACTTAAAATTCATTCAATCATACACCCTACAGCACATGATTATCTGAAAGAATATTATTAAATGAGGTAGCTTTCTTGTGAAGAGCTTTTGCAACTAAAGTAAAAGTGAATAGTATTATAAGGATCATACAGGATCTCTGGAGACTTACTGAAAGATAGTCGGTAATGAGGTGACCAGAAAGCGCCCACTCAGGCCTGCAGAACAGAGCAACACAGGGCAGAAGTGAATGTTATTACAGAGAATTTACACACACACACACACACACACACACACACACACACACACACGTACATAGATACACTCACACACATATTTGTATATGTATGTACAGTATGTACAGAGGGTGCAGTGCAGCTGCAAGTCGTAGAGGCTCATCTCCCGAGCGTAGGAGTTTTACACTAACTTCAACAACAGAACTGTAATAGGAGCAAAGTAACTCTGTTTATAAGGAACTGTAGTAGAGGTCTTTTTTCACCCAACAGCTGAGGTCTCCTCAGACATTCATCTTATACAAGCAGTATGCAAGAGACAACCTTAAAGAAACAGTGTGACTTGGGGTCGGTTATTTGCACGAGCACAATAAAAAGAAAAACTCTGTTATTTCTTGGTTCAAAATGTCTACACACAGCTTCATGCTTTCTTACTGAAGAAGTCTTTATTTGTCATACATATACAGTGTGATGGTGCTGGGGCTTCAATGCCCATCCTTCTGATCAGTAACCCAGGGCACTACTCATTGTTCTGGCGTATGACAAAGTTAAATCAAAAGAATGGAAAACAACGTTTGCTGTACAAGAATTGACAACAGGGTGGTGTAGCCTGTTATATTTATATTTTTATAATAATGAACATTGCATCATACATTTTAATAATCTAGAGCTGCATTTAATGTTGTGTTAGGACAAGTGCTATTATAAACCTCCAGGCCACCACACCACTATCAGAGCTGCAGAGTAAGAAAAAAATGCATCAACACCTTCTGAACAATCAAGATTACATCATTCTGGAATCAACATACTGTGGAATGTACACTATACACTGCCTGGCCAGATGAAAAAGCACCACCTGGATTTAACTGAGCAAATATGTAAGAGCCTACCATTGGATAATTAATGCAGGGTTTAATACTTATGACCTGATAATAACTTATTTAACCCTAACTGATGCAGTGGGTAACTTCTGATTTCTTAAAAAACCATGTCAGAAGACAAATTATCTGGTCATGGGAAAAAATTTACTATGTTTGAGAAATGTCAAATTATTGGCCTGCATTAAGCAAAGAAAACAACTAAGGAGAATTAATTGGGTTAAGAACTATCCAATGCATTATTAAAATTTGGAAGAATAGTTGTGAACCATCATCTTCAAGGAATAAATGCAGTCTGAAAATAATTTTGAATGATTGTGAATGTTTTTATAATGATTTTTTTCTTCCCTGATGGCACAGGCATAATCCAAAATGACAATTTTAGAATTCACAGGCTCACATTGTGAAAAAGTGGCTCTGACCTTAACCCCATTGAGAGTCTTAGGGATGTGTCTGTTGAGACTTTACGCAGAAGTTCAACTCTTCCATCATCAGTACAAGATCTTATAGGGACAAAATGCAATTCTGGACAGAAATGCATGTTGACATTGCATAATCTTTTTAAAATGACGTCACAATCAAAGCATAAGGAGTCCAACAGAATATTACTGTGTGAAATTTCTTTTCTTAGCCAGGCAGTGTTTTTATTTTACCTTTGTTTTGCAAGTCTGAAGTCATCAGCCATCTTTGGGCTGAGGTTACAATTTGTGTGCCAAATATCATTAACTGTTCCCCTTCCCTGTCCTTCCCATTTCCCCTGGTTCTTCTCCCCCCAAGATTATTCAGTGTCCTTTTGAAAGGTTGTTTTTAACATGCTATTGACCTGAGCTTTCTATTTTAGAGATATGTGGACCAGACACTCACCAAATAAGCCTTCCATTAACAACCATATGTTAACTTAAAAATTATAACTTAAACCATGTTATAAACTTTGAGATTTCTCACAACATCCTATATTCCATGGTAAATTCTATCTGTAGGTGCATTTACCCAAAAGAATCTGATTAATAGCCAAACTGGAATAAAAATGCATCATGTAAACACCTCAGTCAGAACAGCCTGACCGGATCGGAATGAAGTTTTATTCTGAATGAGAAGGGTGGTGTAAACCTTTGTTAATCTATTCAATATCTAAATATTATCCAGCTAAACATTTGATTTGATGGTTTCTCTCTCGTTTGAATACATCCTTTCTGCACATGTTTGCCCAACGTGGGGTAATATTGGGTACTGTAATATGACTGAGTTTCCCAGAATTGAGTGTCAAGCTGGCAACCCAACCCTGTAAATAACTGCCACTAAAAGACAAATATACAGTATATACTTGTGATGCACGGAAATGAAAATTTTGGGTTGAAACTGAAAATGTAGGATGCATTTGACTGAAAACCGAAAATGAAACCGAAAATAGCTTCTTTTAAAAAACTTAAAAACATTTTTAAAGACTCTTTATTTGTATTGTAATATATATAAAAATTTATTGTAATTTATATATAATGTATTGTAATATATAATGTAGATGTGTGTGGGTCCATTTATGTGTGTATATACAGTACACACATAAATGGACCCCAACACACACACCTTTGGTATAAAGTGAACCTAACAACTGGGGGCCATGATTTTGCTGTCTAAAGGCCACAAAATAAGATCTTTTGCTAGTGGCCTCAAAATAAAATAATTACTTTCATAGTCAAGTCTTTATTAAAAACAAACAAACAAACAAACAAACAAACAATCAAGCACCTTATCAGTATGTCCTGGCTTTGCGGGATTGTATGTCTATGGAAGTAAAATTCGACTTAAAGTCATACCATTTTAATCTACTTGAACATGGCAGAACATAATACAAAATATTAACTTGTCACTAAGCCTTAATAAAATAAAAAAATAATTTCAGCTGGTCAGTATGTCCTGGCACTGCAGTATTTTTGTGGAGGAAAGAACATAACCTTGTCCCAAATTTCCCTCCTTAGTGTAAAGAGTTAAACGTCCCAATCTGGCAACACAGCAGCATAGATAAGTAGCTGTGTTGCTGCTTCGGAGGCCTGTACGGTATTATTACACGGTTAGAAGGCTGTATTATGTATTTATTTTATTCCACGCTGTCTCTGGAACCATCAGGAAACAAAATAAACAAACCTGGCTGTTGTGTGACATCTACATTTCCCACTGATATTCCCAGAATGGGGCTCTGTTTGGCGAAAGCCTCCCAGTCCGCTTGAATGTGCTGACACGCTGGACACCACGGGGCGTAGCTGTGGGCAAACAAACAAACAGCACCGTTAGCTGGACATGTTCTCAGGTAACACCAGGAAGCTCTGTGGAGAATAATGCAATGGTACCCTCACAAGGGCTAAACTAGCTAATATGCACACGTGGGACTTTATATTAGCTAGTCATGTATGCTAATACAACGTCGTTACATATATACATATATATATAGTGCTTCACGAACATAGTGACATACGCAATGAAAAGTATTAATGGTATACTGATGCCCTTTCACACACGATTTCCGCCTTTTTTGCACACACATAAATGGGAGCACAGTGGGCGTGCCGTGTCAAATTTTAAAGCTGTCGATCATTCAAAACCCTACAATTTAATCACTTTAATACTGATTAATCAGACTTTGTAAAACTACTCACAATTTTAACATCCACTCGCCCTCGAGAATAAGTGTCCAGTTTGAGTCAGCCACTGTCAACACGCTGCTCTCGGTCTGAGCACTGACATTATTTAGCTGGGCTATTAAAACAATTAAAACAGAACCAAACCATATCATATTTCTTAAAAGCTTCAGCTGGTGTGATCGCTTCTGTCCCGCCATATTGGCAGCTAACATTCCTGTATGATAGTCAGAGACCTCGCCCTCCTTTTTTTAAGGTAGACCGCAGTGTCAGTATTACTTCCGCGAATTTCTGGTTACTTTGGCAGTGAATATGGTGTCATCTGGTTGGTTGTAATGGCTCCCATCTCGAGTTTGTCAGCAGAATGTCCCGCCTAAGCTTCTCTAAACGCGCCAATTTCTGTTTGAATCCTCCAATAGTTTTACAGACCCCGCCCTCGTCCCCCTTCGATTAGCTACAAAGATGATTGACGTTTATTATTAGCGCACACAGGCAAGTCTTTCTACAGTATATATGACGTAATAGCGTTGTCCGAAATTCAAGTCACTGGAGCTGTTTCCTTTAACATTTTTCATAAATCTGAAAAAAAGTAGGCCTATTTTGACGTCTACTTTTGTATTACTGTGGTTAGTTTGAATGGTGAACTCACCATTCACCACAAAAAGAGCATATTGTTTAAAATTTTCTTAGCTTATATTTTACCTAAAAAATTCACAATAAATGTATATTCATTTTAATTGCTAAAAGATTCAAATTATGAGAAATCCTCTTTAAAAAAATGTGTAAAGGTAATGATGATAATTTTTTTTTTAATTATGAAAATTTCCAAACATTTCCGAAAGGTGTACTCAATCACAGGTGAACTAGAGATCATAATATTAACATCTGAGGAATAACGGATGACACAACATGAAAAGAAAAAGGTGCAAGAGGACAGATTCTGCACAAAATCACATCATAGGTTCACACAGACTACTTCTGGTTTTGCGTAACGCCTCAAATCATGCACACCTCAAAACTCAAAAATTCCATACAGTATGTCTGCATCATATTTAATTTGTACCTTTACAGTGATACAGTTCCAAAAAGCATTTTGAGCCTTATATATACTGTATGTATATATGAAAATTTTTACAGCAAAATACATCTTTAACTGAAACAAGTGGCATTGGAAAACAAATAATTATCTAAAAGGATACATACAGTATACAGAAAACAGTTCTGATAGGTTGGAGAAAGTGATTTTTTTTTAGGCTGTAAATATAATTACATTGTAGTTTTAGATATACAGAATACTGTATGTAAATATATTTAAGCAATATCACACACGAAGGAGTGCTGTTGTGCTGAATATCAGCACGACTGTAATGCTGCTCATAGGCACAAGGGCACAGCCCAAGTTTGATATTGCTTTTATACAACAGATTATGACCAGTATTTGATGTATTTATCAGGATGAGGGTGTTGTTGGTGAAATTACCAGTAGTATGTAGCTAAAAGCTGAGGAGTGTAAACTGCAGAGATGCTGGACAATACTGTAAATCTTGTAAGTTTCTCTTTATATTTCCCCTTATTAGGGTTTAAAATGTCAACTCAAATTCTGGTTTCTGGACTTAAATCACAAATAGTGTTAAATGGAAAGTTAGTATACTAGGGGTGAGCAATTACTTGTTTAACAAACCAGGTAGTGTCCTTGATTATGGTTTACAAAGGTGATTGGCAGAAATAAAAATTCAGAAATACTTAAGCAATTAAGTAGACCAAGTGTTGTTTAAAATAACAGAACATTATCAGATGAGTTCTGAATGTGGGTTTTAGCATGTAGCTTCTCTTTGCAGATTGTACCAACCAACTTTCACCCATTCTGCAACTGACAGTTGGTGTAATTAATGGATGTAGAACGCCTGGGATGTGAAGTGATACTGTATGTATCACTTCACAGCATTGGGATGTTTAACATACAGTGCAGTTAAACATCCCAATGCTGTTACCATCTATTATCACCAGTCATGGAAAGTCTCTTATCCAATCAGATTACTTGGCTGTAACTAATTGTTGTATAGTCTTAGTTAATGTTAATAAAAGATACCATTTCATTATTCAAAACAAAGGAGAAATTTTAAAATGATTTTTAAATGTTATAAAGCATTGACACTGTATGCAAATCTGCTCATCACTCCATATATGTATATTTATTTGGATTTAAACCCAAAGTGGAAAATGGCCTAAACCAAAAAAATGCCCTAGTCAAAAACAGAGGAAGAAGCACCAGCACTAAATGCCAGCATTAATCTAAACTAGAGATTTCCCACCCACAGGTATTGTATTTGTTTGTACCAGCAAAATAAATAAATTCCTGGTCATTGTAAATGCATTGCGATCCATTGCATGTACATGGTCCTTCATAGTCCAGTGAACATCATATCTGACTGAAAGTAAAAACCTCAGACACAAGATTTTTTTTTTTTTGCATCTAACATGATCCCAGTCCCACTGCACATCTCTAGTGTCAGACAGATCATATGAGTTTCCACCTCAGACAAGCAGATAGCCAGACAGATCATATCAAAATTCATACGTTTTCATATTTTTAGAACACATTTTGTTTATTCTGAAAAATGTATTTGGTTGCATTCCTAAAATATATTATAACTGGATATTCTGAGCACAGAAACACTTATTTGATTGTTCTATTGAATTTAACATTTTCTAATCTGATCCAATGACACAGCTAGTGTTATTGTGTCATGGTTTCATGATTAGTCACACTGTATGACTAGGTGGTCACTTCAGTGTTAAAATGCTGGAATGACAAATGACGACAACAAGCCATTTAAGCAAAATTTCTCAACCATTGGTTTTATTTTCTTTTGTTAGTCCTGTGATAGATTTTTTCAGGAATTGAAACCCTGTGTACAAGGCCACAGTACTAACCACTACACCACTGGGCCACCAAGGAAAAGCATATGAATTATAATTACTAGTTTGTTCCTGATGAGCAAGCCAGGAGCGATGGTGGCAAGGAAAAACTCTTAGATGACAATAGGAAGAATCCTCAAGAGGAACCAATCCTCGTTTGGTAATATCAGATAGCAGGAATTGAGCTGTGGTCATCGTCTGCAATAGGAGGCTGAAAGTTCAGTATATTGAGAAAGATGTTTAAGTTAATATGAAATCCACTTTTGTTTGTGGGAATTTCAGTCCTACTGAGTGACTGCATTCACAATCAGAGAAGAACTTCCTGCATCAGCGGCGTGCAGACCATCGTCATGATCAAGCAGAACCATCTCCAGTCACCACACGCTTCTCAAGCAGACCACACAGGACCATCCTCAGCAGTGAGTCAGAGGCCTCCATGCGGCATTCTAAACAATAACATGGCAACAGTTTGAGGACGGCCAAAATGTATGGGTGATGTGGACAGCTGAACTTTACACCCATGCATCATTTTAACCATATAGTGTATATACAAAAATATGTAAATACTGTACAAAGAATTTTTACAGTGCTAAACTGTAATAAAATGTGTCCTTTTTTTCCACCAGCATGTTTTCTATGGTCACTATGATAGCATGAAAAAAATGTTCACTTCTGCACAACACAAATCATGTGGTAAAGAAACTTTCCAACAAGCCTCTGCTATTTACATAATCTGGTAGCTTGTAAAGACCTCACTCTAGATATACTAAAAGGATCTGTATAGCATTAGTATTCCCAGCTGAAAATGTTTAAACACTTGCCAGTTGGATCAATCCATAATATATAATCTAACGTAAAATCCAATAGCAGTAGAATGCCATCATTCTTTACAGGACAGAATATAATTTTCTTCCCACTCAGCAGCTTGCCAGAAGTCACTGTTTGCTTGATAAAAAAAATAATAATAAAAATGTTGCCATTTTGTATAAGCACAAGAAGTTGCAAATTTTACAATTATTGAAATTCATAAAAAATATTTTGAATGAAAACTAAGTGTCACGTACTGTGGGCATGGTGTTGAGGCATAGACGCAGAGGGGGATGAGGTGTAACGGTCTTTCAATAATATAATCCAAACAAACAAAACATGAACAAAGGGAGTTGGCTTTATCTGGGAGCAAACTATAAACAAAACCAATAATAACCTAATACACAGACAAGGGATTACACAAACTAAAATACAGTACAGACATGGGATACAAACCAGATGAGACAAGACGCACTAAACAGACTAGAGGACTAAACACAAGGGACTATACATGCAAGGGATTAAACACACACAAGACAGGCTTGGCTAGGCCTACTAGCTGTTATGCACATTAGCTGGTAAGCTAGATAGTAGCTAAACAGACTAATTGCTAAACTGGCTAGTAGCCAGAAACCCAAGAGACGAACAGACTAGGTACACAGCAGACTAGGTATAAAACAGACCAAGAACTCTAAAGGTTGTTGCTAAACATGTTAGTAGCTAAACAGACTATGATCTAAACAGACGCGGAGACTAGACAGACTAAGATCTAAGCAGGTTAGTAGTGCACTGATTAGTATTTATACAGACTAAGAACTACAAATGCAAAAGGAGGTTACTCACACATGAGGGTAAACACAAAAGGCTAATTCTCCTAGCGGCTAATATTGCTAGGAGATACAGAGACAAACCAAATTAAGACAAATATAAACTTAAGTAAAGCTCCAGAAACCAAAAGGCCAACTATAATTCAACAAACTAAAACAAAACCAGACAAAATAAAACCAACTTAACAGAACTGAAATTAGGTTTCCAGAACAAACAGCTATTTATCATGTTACTAACTAGCTACCTCGTTCAGGTGAGCACCTGACCGAGGTGCCTTCTGGGAAACTGAGTCTACCAAGAAAAACTACAAACACAAAACATTGCCCTCTAGTGGGCAACCCTCACACTAAGGTAGTGTGGAAAAGCATATTCATTTCTTTTCCATATTTTTCCTGTGTACAGGGTCGCGGGGCCTAGAGCGTATTCCAGGAGACCAAGGGCATGAGGTGGGGAACACGCTGTACAGGGTGCCAATCCATTGCAGGGCATAAACACTATGGGCAATTTGGGATAACCTGCAAGTTTTGGACTGTGGGAGAAAACCAGAGTATCTGGGGAAACACACCATGCACAGGGAGAACATGTAAACTCCATGTACACAGACCCAAAGTTGGAATTGGACCATCGACCATGGAGGTGTGAGACAATTACACAGTGAAAAAAAAACCCCTAAGCCGGGCCACCATTTACAGTATACAGTATTTTAAACACAAAAAGTGTATATGGTGTGATATATATTTGGATGATGGACAGTTTTCCAAACAAAAACACATCTTCAAATATTTTATTTTAATGATTTTAAATGTAAATATAGTTGCAAGCAATAATAATCAAGCCCAAGGCATCTGTGCCATTGCCGCTTGGGCGCACCAGAGCGACAGTGGGCATGTGCATTTAAATGGGAAATACCAATACCCTCTCACTCTGACTCATCTATACTGCTTTATTTATCCTGTATTCAGGATAAAGAGGCACACCCTGGACAGTGTGCCAATCCATCGCAGGGCACACACAAGCACACACACAATGTGTACCAATTGGTACCAATACCATTATGACATATGTTAAGACCTTCAAAAAGCCCTGGATGCTGGAAAAAAACCCATCATATTATGATGTCACTCAATATAATGTCACTCAGGAAGTCCTAATGGCAGCAGATTCCAACCTTTGTGCTGATTTTCATGACTTGACAAGCATGTTATGACCTGCCCCCCCAAAAGCCCCGGATGCTTCTTAGAAGAACAAGAGGTACCTTCACACATTATGATGATATAAGATTGGAAAAACAACATGTAAAATGGTTGAGAAGCCAACATGGATTCATCAGTTCATCATGTTGAAGCAACCTTAGTAGCCAACATTGTTCTGACTTTGGTTACTTATATGGCGGCACTGTGGCTTAGTGGTTAAGCACAGTCACCTCGCCACATCCATGGTCCGAGTTCGATTCCCACTTCAGGGTCTGTGTGTATGGAGTTTGCTTGTTCTCCCTGTGCCTGGTTGGCTTTTCTCCTAATTCTCCGTTTTCCTCCAACAGTCCAAACACATGCAGGTTTGAGGTTTCCTTCAGCAGTCCAAAGACATTAGGCTAACTGGCGTCCCCAAATTGCTGGAGGTCCTACCACGGTTGTAAAAACAGGAATAAATACAGTTTCACCATTGGCGTCCATGGTTCCTAGTTGGACTAAAGAGGTTCCTAGATGGATGGAAGGATGGATGGTTATTTATACAGCTAAAGAGCAATAGTTATCCAACTAAAGCTGAAAGAAGGAAACATTCTGCTCGTTCAGGTGCCCCTGTATACTTATATTGATTAATAAGTGGGATGAGTGCAGCCCTTTTCTCCCCTCTACACCGGTTGGGAGATTTCCTCACCTCGGCTTTGTCCAAACGCACTAGGAGGCGCTGAATCCCAGCGAGCAAAGTGTTCGAGCGCTGAAGTGCCGCAAATGAGTCAATGTGCGGAGGCCACTCATGCTGCCTCCCCCTCCTTCACATTTACTCGCCATCATTCACCAGCGCGCTTCTTTCGCTCCTCATTTTTTTTAACCTCTGCGGTCCGTCGGAATTCCCAGCGAGCTCCTTCCCAGGTTTAGAAAGCAACAACAACATCATTAATAATCTTAAATCATGTTCGCGCGCGTGTAGATCTTGTCATTTTTGTTTTATTTTCCGCACAGCCCTCAGTCAGTCAGGGCTCGGAAAGAAGACAGAAGATCTCCCTCTCTCTCTCTCTTCTCTCTCTCAGCTTGTTTTTTTTTTTTTTTTTTTGCGTTTGTTTTTCTCTTCTTGGAGGTAAATGTGCATGCTGAATGGCCGGAGCACAGCCCGGGGTTCACGCGCTGCAGCTCAAGCCGGTGTGCGTACCGGAGAGTCTGAAGAAAGGCAGTCGCTTTATGAAATGGGACGAGGTAAGTCATGGACAGCGGCGTGTGCTGTCAGTCTCTGCGCTTTCCCCTGCCGACTTGCATGAAAACAAAGCTACCAACTTCAACGATTTCGCCTCGAATGTGCGTCGTTCTTCGACACCCCCTCTCTAAAAAAAATAAAATAATAAAAATAAACAAATATCAACTGTTCTGTTTAAACATCATAGCTTTAGGCAACTCAATCATCCGTTTATCTGTGAGCTCTTAGTCAGCTCGGTCATGTTATGTGTCTTGTTCTTTTTTTTTTTGTTGCAACCAGTATGTACCATGATGCTTTAAATGTTATTGAAATCCCAGTGTGTGATGACTTTTAATTTTTAATTTTTAATATGTCTAATTCACACCTGAGATTAGGAAAGAGGTGGATTTCCTTAATAACGGTATATCTGTTTAGATATAATAATAATGTGGTATTGACTGGGAGATCCACGCAGTCTGCTGTTGCTCTGGGTTGAGTAATTATTGGAGTGTAATGCAGTCCCTCAGTGCTGCACTGTTAATAATGGAGAAGCACTGAGGATGAGGATGCTGATCTGCTCACCTGTTGGTTCTTTGAAAAAGACACCGAAAAACTCCATCACTCCATCAACTCCAGAGCTGCACCGAAAGAAGCTCACGTGTGCAAGAACAATTTTATCTACAGCATATCATCACCATGTCATACATAAATAACCATTTGTTTAGTTGATATGGATATACAGTACACAGTAGAGGTATTTAATAAGAATGCACCAATACAACTTAATATTGGGCCGAAGCTGACACAGCGTAGGTCATGCATGCAAACATACTGTTGAACATGACTTGTCTACATTAATCATTGTGCCCAGGGATTCCATAAGCTTGGATAGATTTAGCTCAATTACTAAGAGGATGATAGAGTTTGGGCATTGGTGGCTCAGTGCTAGGTCTGAGTTCAATTCCCACCGAATGTCCAAACCCCAGCCGCTGGATGCGGTGCCGGTCACTAGCTCCAATAAAATGGGAGGGTTGCATCAGAAAGGGCATCCGGTGTAAAACCTGTGCCAAGTTGTGTACGTGTGTCCTCGACCGGAGCAAGACTAAGCACATCAACTACTGTAAAAGGATGACAATATCATAACATCCGTATTGTACCAATGGAAAAGTGGTACTGCATCCCTAACACTTGATGTTTATCTATAATTTATGATTAACTAATAGGAATACACACACGCACACAGTGGGCCCAAAACACTTCAAAATGAAAAATATATGCCTCTCTTCTGATGGTTACATGATAGCATCCGTGATGGTGCTACTACTGACATCTTTAGAGGAAACATAATACTACATATTGCTGCCATAATTCAACTGGAGTTTTTAAAAGGGCATAGATAACAACTGTTGAAATGCGTATATATATTTTTGGTCCCATCTTTATACTATACAAGTATGTACAGTATGTGGATATATGTGTGCAAGTGAGTGAGTGTCCATATAAATTAGTGGTATTTAATTACCACACCTAATTTCTAACATTTATGTGAATAATCCAGCACTTCTTCCTTTTACAAAGTGCATCTTCACAAAGTAGTGACTAAATGTGATGCAGATGGTGCAACCCATTCATGCATGCTCATATCTTTCTGTGATCAACAAAAGGAGGCATGTTCTTATGGTGAGCTGCACAATGTGAAACGCTGTTCAAGTCTATTCTTCACTACACCCGCAAAATCTTACAGGGTGCCAGGAAGCAGACAATAAATAAAGGATTGTGGTATGCTCACGCAGAAAATGTAGGCAGTTCAAAGCTTGGGCTACACATAAAACTGAAAATATTGGTCTGTTGCTATGGCAACTTTCGTGCTTTTAATCCTTCTCTTCTTGGCTCTCTTACTTTAGCTAAGATGCGCTCTGCCACCCAACTTAGATGTGCTCGTGCATGTGGGCAGATCCGCCAAAGGTCTAAAATAACACAATTAGGGAGCTGTAAAAGATACACTGTTCCGCAGTTGACAGTCGGCACTGAATAAAGGGGGACGTGTCCTTTTTCTTCTTGAAACAGACAGACATTAACGTAACAGCTGACATTTAGTTTTTGTCAAAGTGATAAGTTACATATAAGGTTAAAATAAGATTGTGGTCTCTAATCATTGTGGAGGAGGTGAGCTCTGGGTAGGGTGCTAGGATTTTGTGACTTGCACCAATGCAAGTTATTAAAAATGAACATGAATATGTAGAACACTTATGCAAGGTCTGACTCAAATTTCTGATTTTCATAGACTCATAGCTCACACATACGGTGTACTAAATTTGATTTGTGATTTTAAGATGATCTATAATTGGCAGTATTGGCAGCTTGTGTTTTTTGTTTTGTGTTGTAATATCAGCTAGATCTAAATAGTATGACCATTATAAATAATGACTTGTTTTGTTCTGTTAAGGATTCTTCTACAGTGACCCCAGTGACGTTACGGGTGGATCCTCAGGGCTACTTTCTGTACTGGACTGATCAGAATAAGGTAAGAGCTCTGTTCTAGTTAGTGCAGTTTAACAGTCTCTCATCAGTTTGGATTTGTTCAGATTCAATATACAGTATAAGGTTTTAGTATATAGTATGATGATTGAGTATATGATGGTTCAGTAAACAGTATGATGATTCAGTGTATGATGATTCAGTTTAAAGTATGATGATTCAGTGTATGATGATTCAGTTTAAAGTATGATGATTCAGTACATGATAATACGGCATACACTATATTATGAATTAGTATACAGTAGTATGATTCAGTATGTGATGATTCAGAATACATGTCTGATGATTCAGTATATAAAGAATCAGTGTATGGTGATTCTGTGTTTGAAGGTTTAGTACGCATTCTGATGATTTAGTACATGATGATACATGGTACAGTATACAATGGTTTAGTATACAGTAGTATGATTCAGTATATGAAGATCAGTATACAGTCTGTTGATTCATTATGTGGTGATTCAGTATACACTATGATGATTCAATGCATGTTGATACAGTACACAGTATGATAATTCAGTATATGTTGATGCGGTACACAGTATGATAATTCAGGATGTTAATACAGGATATGATGCTTCAGTATATGTAGATTCAGTATATGATGTAACTTAGATTTGAGTTTTTGCTTCTGGTTGTGAGTTTGCAGTTACATTGAAAACTTTTATATTGGATGTCAAGGTGGAAAAAGTACATGGGTGGAATGTGATATGTTTTGTAATAATCTAATTTTAGGTAGAATATGTTGCCACACACACATGAATTTGAAAACTTGCCTGAAGGGATATATTTGGGAGAAAGTGTCCATAGTCCAGATGGATGGCTTACTACCAGCTCAGATAGCCTGAGAGTTCCTCACTGAGGGCCCTGTTTAAAATAATTAATGTCATGGAAATAGTAGAGAAGTCAAACTTTTTTTTTGCTTAAAAAATACACAAGAAACTAATTAGAAAACCCAGTGGTTAGTGAATGAAAAGGTTTGTGCATTATTAACAATATTTAATAAAGTGCAGTGGGAATTATTTTTGATGGTTATTACATGCATGGTCATCATTTATTTCTATACAAGTGTTGTTGCCCAAATGAGCTATTTCGCCTGCTGATGGTGTTAGGCTGGTGGGATGTGGGGATCGCAGGAGAAGCAATGTGTATTCTTGGTATTTTAAACGATGTAGAGTGTATTGATTTGGGGTTGGGGGTGGGGGGCATTTATCACATTTGGGCTTCATTTAGAAGCTTGCTGTGGTGGCGTTGTATTGCTACTGGTCAGCTTATTCACCCTAGAGGATATACACATTTGAAATCATCAAAGCATTTTCAGAATCTCAGTCAAGTCATGTAGCATGAAATTGTCAGAAGTTCTGGGTTGTGAAATGAAGCCAGACATGGCAAGACTGATATTCCATTCAGTTTCAAGGTATTTGAGCTCTCCATAAACAAATGTGGGATTCTGCATTTTTCTTCCCTTCTTTCTTGATCTGTCTGGAAATAAGCTGGTTTGTTGTAGTTTTCTATTTTTTATTATATTTTATTATAGCAGTAAATTGTCTGAGAGCGCTTCAGCCTGTGATGTTGAAAAAATTAGCTAATGGAGTAGTATTACTTTGTACACTTTTAATATGGTTTGCCCAGTGAGATAGATACTCGATGCTGGTCATTTTAATTAACCGCTCAATTTAATTCCTAGAATTGTAACTTCCGTGAAAACATAAAATAATTTTATGTAAAGTAATTTGGTTGATTACGTGATTGGGATGCCATTTGTATCTCATTGATATTCCATATAAAATCCTGGTTAGTGTCCTTCATGTGGGTCAAGTAAATCAGTATAATGTCTATAATGTCCTCATGCTAAGCCCACTATATCATGGCAACCACATTTTAAGTATTTGCTCATTTTATGTTAACAACCTCTGTTACTTTCAACCCTGTTACTGATTTAAGAGTGAAATGCACTCATTGCCAGCAAATACACCACCTAAACTCTAGTTGCATGAGATGTGTTAACACATTTTTCCAGTGCTTAAAATGTTTTCTTAGGTTAAGTGTTTAACAAAAAGCTTTTAAAAGTTTATTTTTAGTTGGAAGGGATAAATGGGACACTCATCATAGAATCACCATCTTAGCTCATAGTATTCAGAGACCATATTTCAAATCATTAAATCCATCAGTACAATTCACTAGAACTTCATGCATGTCATTTATGAGGCAGATTCACATGATTCAGTAGGTCTGGAGATTAGAAAAGCTTCTCATACCTTGCACTCAACAGTAATTGCTTTAAAAATGATGCGAATTGATTTGTGAGTGGGTCAGGTTTCAGCGCATCATGTAATAAGGTGCTATTGTGCTTCTTTCACAGAGCATGTGTGAACATGATTTTAAAAAGTATGAATATACAGTATAGGTTTTTTTTTTTTAATTTCCACTGAATTTCACAGGATGGACAACAGTTTGGAGAGTTTTGTTCATTTCATCAGTAATCTTCACTCATAATTGTAATTATTAACAAGTCACATTCTATGACCTCATGTTTTCATATGTTTAATAAATTTTTCACTCGTGCCTTTAGATCCAGGTTTATGTCTTTCAAAGAGATCACTTCTACTCCTTATTTTGCACACACACATTTTTCTGACCTTAAATGTGTTTTCGTGTTATTGTTGGTAAAAATGTGGGTTTTGTAATACAGCTCAACGGTTCTTCAACGGCTGAAGAATGAAAGAATCTGAGACAATATCTCTTTGAGTGAAATTTTTCAGATTCACTATTTTTAAGAAATTTGAAGCTTTAGAAAATTTTTGACTGATATAAAGGAATGATGGTCCTAATCAAACTATCCAAGAATCACACACACACACACAAAAAAACTGTAAAATGCAGAAAATCCTGTTATACAAAAAAAGATATAGCATATCTACAGTATATAAGCATAAAGTCGTTCCTTGTTTTTAATCAATATACAACAATATGAATAGATATTTATAATATGATATATAAAAAAACTATACTTGGGACAAATGTGGTTTATTGCCATTATTTTTCATAATGTTAAAACATTAGGGCTTAAGAAATTGCTTTATACTCACCCTGTATTACTCATATCTTATACAGTCTTTTGATTCATTCAGATACAAATTTTTAGAAGGATCATAATGGACATCACGGCACCTCTGCAAAATAATTCAAACAAATAGTTTTTGGTCTCTAAGTTCAAAGGTGATCAATTGATCAACCTTTCACATTTGACCATGCAGTTTACACTTACGGCATTTGGCAGACAACCTTATTCAGACGACTTACATATATCTCATTATACATCGGAGCAGCTAATTTGGTGGTGGTGGGGTTCAAATCTGAGACTTTCTAGACCATAGTCCAATACCCCAACCGCTGATCTTACAGTTGGTGTGGAATATACACCTCTTACCCCCTAGAAAGCTCAATATGAATGAATCAATCAGGGAAATGCAAACTACAAGACACTGATAACCGGCACCAAAAACAGTTTGTATAGAATCGTTCCAAATTGAATAGAATTGAGTTGAAGGGTTTCATAGCTGCAGGTACTATTCACCTTTTCGAATGGAGCTCTTGGTATCCTGATCCTAACAAATATGATCTGTACACATTATTGAGATCTAAATGACTATGCTCTATGCAATTTGTCTTTTAAGGATACGCAAGCACATTATCTTCTGGGATGACAGGATTGCCTGAAATGAATGTGTGTCAGAATAATGCAGTAGTGCAATCCATTCTGCAAATCACAGCTCACAATGACTTATTATACGTTTGTGCTTTGGTACAGAATGTGTGAGGAAATCATAACTAGTTGCTAGTGGCAGGAAAATAATAGCATGCTGTAGTGTTATGCAAACCAAGGGTCTCATGATCAATACTCGCGTTTCTATTTTTAGAGGACTGCAGGTTGGCTTGTCGCCAGCGAGAGGCACAGCAAACATGACATTCATTTAGTACACAGTAGCAGTGGACTGCTGCCATTGCATCAGTCGCGCAAGTTATTCTCAGTCTAGGAAGTCAGTAGACTGCGCCATCCTGCACACTGCCAGCACACTGAGTGTATCACTCAGCCTAAGTGGATTCTAAACAAGGAATATGCTGGTCTTGTTAGGTCAAATCATATTGTCTGCGACTGTGCCTTCCACAAGCTTCTTTCAAGTGTGTCTGTGACCCAAAGTCCCCTCCATAGGCAGCCTTCTTGTTCGGTTGCCATGGCAGTACTGAAGCTTACAGCTCTTCTTGAATTTGAGTTCATCCAGATGAGAAAGATAATGAAAGAGGGCAGGAACGTGTGAAATAAAGCCACGGTATTTATGCTGATTAATCATTGATGCCCTTTCTTTTATTACTACATAGTTTAAATAATAGACACTTTCAACCAATTCAGAAATATATTTTTTCCAGCTCATAAATCACCCCATATGTCATTGTATAGAATATCATGCATATAGTGTCTGATGCCTGATGTCTGTTTTCACAGTGATTTTTTATGATGTCTTCATGAATGCAAAGACTAGACTTCTACAGTTGTGTATGAAAATGATACAATTAAATGCATTCATTCTTATTTTTATGTCATAAATAGCTTACAAATAAGCAATCAGTATTTATGTAAGACAAGTAAGTAAAATACCAAAGAACATTATACAAAGCGGTAGGTAAGTAATGAATAGGTTGGAAAAGTAATATTAAAGTTCTCCTGGTGCATTTTTGTGGCAATACTGAGAAAACATGCATAAATGTTTTTTTGAGGACTAATCAATAGGCAACAAATAGAAAACCAGACGCCTTTAACTATCATCATTTTTCCAGGCAACAAATCACTAGAGTTTCATCGTACAGAACATTATCTTACAAAAAGGTTTCCTGTGGGAAATAATCATAATTGATCTTTCCTTAAAACCCACTTTGATTTCCATTTAAATCAGAACTGCAAAATGATATGTTTTATTTCAATGTAATTTTTATATTATACATTTGTTGTGCATTAAAGACAATATGTCCCATTACTGCTTTTCCATCATAGTCAGTCTATTTGTAGTGAAATTCTTAACGTGTCATTATATATGACGTTTATACTGTTAAACGGATTGTAATTAGTGAACTGTTTAACTCTTAGCCATTAATTATACAGTAGGGTAATGTTCATTTATTCAATCACCTTCAGTGAATGTTTCATTCAAGGTTAAGGTTGCAGTGGCAATTAACTTATATTGATGTTAATTGTACCTGGTATTTCATTTGTAAATGATTATATTTTATATATAAATATACCTTTAAAAACAAAGAAATAAAATAGGAGATGACAAAAAATTATTGAAATCTCACTATTCACTTGCTGCTTATAAAATATTATATTGTTTTTAAATGATAATATGTTTAATGCTTGTTTACTACCAAATGTAGTTCACTGCTTTCAACCATGCCATGAAGATGCAGTCAGATTTAGACAGACTCTGAGTATAGAGTTTTGCTATAGTTGTCTAAAAGTATAACGATCACCTCTTCCAAAGCTGTAGGAAACTGTTCAGCACTTGTTTGCTTCAGGAACATTTTCACATGGAATTGAAATCAACTGCTAATGTATGTTTAACACAATGATTAATTCTGTATACTTGGTGTTGTTTCATTAAACTTTTATGGACTGGAATCATTGTTCAAGTTGGCTAATCAGCTTGATGCTTGGTGTCTTTATTTTTTGACAGGAAACTGATCTATTGGATATTACCTATATCAAGGATGCAAGAACTGGGAAATGCACTAAAACACCAAAGGTAAGCATCTCCAACCACTTTTATGTTACGTTGTTACGTTTATTCTTATATTTATTTTTCAGATTATACTTTTCCAGTTCTGTTCATTAGGTCTAAAGTACCATCTTGTAAAAAAAAAAAAAGGTTTACTTTTTCACCTGCTGTATGTCCTGCATGACAACCTAAATATAGATTTAGTGGGTTTTGTGGGTGATAAGAATCACTCACTGAGGGTAATGGGATATGCAGTCTAGGACAAAGTGCCAGAGGCAGACATCTGGATCCACATTTAAAAGCATCTAAAATAAAATAACAAAATAATATATGTAAGCAACAAAATTATATTATTATTATGAGTGTGTGTATATTATGTAAAGTATATATTATTATGAGTGTATATACACACACACACACACACACACACACACTCCTCACATATATATATATAGTGCAAACCGAGTTCCAAAAAAGTTGGGACAGTGAATAAAAACTGAATGCAATGATGTGGAGATGGGAAATGTCAATATTTTATTCAGAATAGAACATAAATCACGGGACAAAAGTTTAAACTGAGAAAATGTATCATTTTAAGGGAAAAATATGGTGAATCAAAATGTCAACAAATCCCAAAAAAGTTGGGACAAGGCCATTTTCACCACTGTGTGGCATCTCCCCTTCTTCTTACAACACTCAACAGACGTCTGGGGACCGGGGAGACCAGTTTCTCAAGTTTAGAAATAGGAATGCTCTCCCATTCTTGTCTAATACAGGCCTCTAACTGTTCAATCGTCTTGGGCCTTCTTTGTCGCACCTTCCTCTTTATGATGCGACAAATGTTCTCTATAGGGGAAAGATCTGGACTGCAGACTGGCCATTTCAGTACCCGGATCCTTCTCCTACGCAGCCATGATGTTGTGATTGATGCAGAATGTGGTCTGGCATTATCTTGTTGAAAAATGCAGGGTCTTCCCTGAAAGAGATGACGTCTGGATGGGAGCATATGTTGTTTTAGAACCTGAATATGATTTTCTGCATTGATGGTGCCTTTCCAGACATGCAAGCTGCCCATGCCACACGCACTCATGCAACCCCATACCATCAGAGATGCAGGCTTCTGAACTGAGCGTTGATAACAACTTGGGTTGTCCTTGTCCTCTTTGGTCCGGATGACATGGCGTCCCACATTTCCAACAAGAACTTCGAATCGTGACTCGTCTGACCACAGAACAGTCTTCCATTTTGCCACACTCCATTTTAAATGATTCCTGGCCCAATGAAAACGCCTGTGCTTGTGGATCTTGCTTAGAAATGGCTTCTTCTTTGCACTGTTGATCACGGGCATCCAGTATGGTTTTACGCCCTTGACCCTTACGCACAGAGATTGTTCCAGATTCTCTGAATCTTCGGGTGATATTATGCACAGTTGATGATGATAACTGCAAAGTCTTTGCAATTTTGCGCTGGGTAACACCTTTCTGATATTGCTCCACTATCTTTCTGCGCAACATTGTGGGAATTGGTGATCCTCTACCCATCGTGGCTTCTGAGAGACACTGCCACTCTGAGAAGCTCTTTTTATACCCAATCATGTTGCCAATTAACCTAATTACCGTTAATTGGTCTTCCAGCTCTTCGTTATGCTCAAATTTACTTTTTCCAGCCTCTTATTGCTCCTTGTCCCAACTTTTTTGGGATTTGTTGACACAGTGAAATTTGGAATCAACATATTTTTCCTTTAAAATGATACATTTTCTCGGATTAAACTTTTGATCTGTCATCTATGTTCTATTCTGAATAAAATATTGACATTTGCCATCTCCACATCATTGCATTCAGTTTTTATTCACAATTTGTTTAGTGTCCCAACTTTTTTGGAATCCGGTTTGTATATATAGAGTATATATAACCCCTGGCAAAAATTATGGAATCACCCCTCTCAGAAGATGTTCATTCAAATGTTTAATTGTGTAGAAAAAAAAACAAGCACATACATGCCACAAAACTATTTTCACTCAACAATCCAAACTTCTGGCTGTATAAAACACTTAAAAAAAACAAAGAAAGATAACTATAGTCAATGACAACTGTTTTGACAACTCAAACAGAGGAAAAAAATATGGAATCACGCAAATCTGAGGAAAAATATGGAATCACCAAATAAAAGCACTACTTGTACTTTGTTGCACCACCTCTGGCTTTTATAACAGCTTGAATTCTCTGAGGCATGGATTTAACTAATGTCAAACAGTATACTTCATCAGTCTGTCTCCAGCTTTGTCTTATTGCAGTTGCCAGATCAGCTTTGCAGGTTGGAGCCTTGTCGTGGACCATTTTCTTTCATTTCCACCACAGATTTTCAATTGGATTAAGGTCCGGACTATTTGGAGGCCATGCCATTGACATTATATGTCTTTCCTGTAGGAATGTTTTCACAGATTTTGCCCTATGGCACGATGCATTATCATCCTGAAAAATGATGCTACCATCACCAAACATCCTTTCAATTGATGGAATAAGAAAAGTGTCCAAAATCTCAACATAAACATGTGCATTTATAGAAGATGTAATGACTGTCATGTCTCCCATACCTTTACCTGACATACAACCCCATATCAATAATGATTGTGGAAATTTGCAGGTTTTCTTCAGGCAGTTGTCTTTATAAATTTCATTGGAACAGCACCAAACAAAAGTTCCAGCATCACCCTGCCCAATGCAGATTTGTGATTCATCACTAATCATCTAACTCTCATCCAGTCATCCGCAGTCCAAGATTGTCTTTCTTTAGCCCACTGTGACCTTGTTTTTTTTCTGTTTAGATGTTAATGATGGTTTTCTTTTGGCTTTTCTATATGTAAATCCCATTTCTTTTAGGCGATTTCTTACTGTCCGGTCACAGACCTTGACTCCACTTTCTGCCCATTTGTTCCTCATTTGTTTTGGTGTGCATTTTCTGTTTTCACGGCATATTGCTTTAAGTTTTCTGTCTTGGCGCTTTGATGTCTTTCTTGGTCTACCAGTACGCTTCCCTTTTACAACCTTTCCATTTGATTTGTACTTGGTCCAGATTTTAGACACAGCTGACTGGGAACAACCAACATCTTTTGCAACATTCCATGAAGATTTACCTTCTTCAAGAAGTTTGATAATTTTCTCCTTTGTTTCAACTGACATCTCTCGTGTTGGAGCTATGAGTTATGTCAATCATCTTGGTTCAACACATCCCTAATGTGGGCAAGCACTCTTTTTTAACTGTAGACTAATTAGCAGTTGTAATCAGATACAGGTATTTGTTTTAGAAATGCAAAGTGCATGGTGATTCCATGTTTTTTTCCTCAGATTTGTGTGATTCCATATTTTTTTCCTCTGTTTGAGTTGTCAAAATAGTTGTCATTGACTATAGTTATCTTTCTTTGTTTTTTTAAGTGTTTTATACAGCCAGAAGTTTGGATTGTTGAGTGAAAATAGCTTTGTGGCATGTATGTGCTTGTTTTTTCCCCCTACACAATTAAACATTTGAATGAACATCTTCTGAGAGGGGTGATTCCATAATTTTTGCCAGGGGTTGTATAAGGTACCACTCTTCTACATTTACAGTATAAGATATGGGCAGGAGTGTATAATGTGATTAATTTGATCAATATTTCTCTTCATTTGCTGTGTTAGTTTGGCAAACTGTGCACACATCATCTTATAGAGAGTTCTTGGGCAGAGCTGCAAGGTGTCAAGAAAAGTCAGGGGAAGTCAGGAGATATCTCCTGTGTCCAGGTCAGAGCTGACTAAGTAAATCTTTTAGTTTTGCATTCATGTGAATATGCCTGCAGCTCACCGTGAGCCATCCATCCAGCCACGCACGCGAAGGTCGAAGCTGTTTGAAAAGATAGAATGAATCATGTCGGGTGATTTGAGGCAATGTTTCTAAAAGGATCAGATGTATTACTCAGCACCTATCAACACCTGACATAGACAGCGTGATTGAGAGATGCTAGTTAGCTAGAGGGAGGATTTTCCTAAATCATCTTCACATATGTTACGGCTAAAATGGTTACACACAGCTGGAAAAAGATACAAAATATTTCACTTTTATGCAATCGATCATCCCAAAAGCAATCTTGGCTACAATGGAAATTGAGTGGCTGCTCTAGGCAAGAGCAATGAGATTCCCATCTCTGATCGCTACTCTTATTCCCGGAGGCGCAGTATAGCCGTAATAGAAAACCATTTGGTTTTAAAGCATTATCAGCCCATGATTGCAAAGTGCAGCCTTATTGCCATTATATAGAGAAGGGAACCTACATGCCATACTGTTGTGTGTATGCGATATGTGCTTGTTATAAAAACTGTCATAAAGTGTCAAAATTAAAACGGCCATTAAACTTGTTGACACTGCAGGAAAGCGATATATAATGTAAACAGGAACAACAAGTCAAGTCATCTTTTAGCAGCGTCTGTCTTTCTTTATTAATTTTTGTCATCAAATTATTAACAATTATAAAATTGTTATATTTTTATACATGTTTCTCTTTCTAATTATGTTTATTGTGAGATTTTAATGCCATTGAAAATAGTCATCTCAGCAGAGGGCTATAACATTTTGAGATTGAGTTTATTAAATAAGAGAGATAACTGTAGAGAGATAACGAGACATTTATCTCAAAAAATGTATCACATGTACTGTACGTGTGAAATTAAGGCCATGATTACATAGTGGACTGTTTGTAAGCAGGCATCTGTTGAAAAGCCGCTGGCGCTTTGCTAGTGGTGCTGCTTTTGGTAATGAACATATGGCTTTCGAGAAACAGTTTTCACAAGTGCCAGAGATTTAAACTAATTTCCGTGTATAATCAATGTTCTTGTTTTCGATGCACACAATAAATTTGTTCAGCAGCAACTAGGGCTGCAACAACTAATCGATAAAATCGATAATTATCGATAATGAAATTCGTTGTCAACGAATGCCGTTATCGATTAGTTGGGCTGCTCACGTTATTGAGGCGCGCGACCACAAGATGCACAAATACACACACAGATACACACTAACACTAGCAATGGAGTTTACAGAAGCGTTTGCAGGAAAAAGCGCGCGCCCCAAGTCCTCCAAGGTATGGGAGCAATTTACATTAAAAGCCTCTTGTCGGGTGTTAAAATCGACCGTTTTTCTGCCGGTCGTAGTGTCCGGTGAGCGCGGATGAAGTGCCGAGGGTTTTCTACACATACATGGGAGTCAGTGAGAGAGTTCACACGGGCTTCGGTGACGTCACCAAAGCCCGTGTGAACACTCTCACCGGCTGCGCGGTTATACGGGGTAATAAAAAAAAATAAAAAACCCGTTGCTTGCAGCTTTTTCTTTGCGTTCAAATACCAACGAACGCGAGGAAAACACTTCGAGTGCGTTTTCACGTTCATTTTACACTTCGGAGGACCGAATATATCCCATCATCCTACAGGCTATACAGAGGGGAAAAGGGCAAAATAAACAGAGTGAATCCAGTAGCGGCGAGTTTTTTTTTCTCCCTACGTCACCGTATTACGAGAATATCTAGTATTTATTTATTATTATTTTTTTTTTATTGAGACAAAAAAAAAAAAAGAGGATAAAATACACGAGAGGATCGAAATAATGTATAAACCGTGAAAAGGATGTAGTAGACACTTCAATTAAAAATAATATCAATCTAGAAATCTATTCTTATTATTATTAAGTTGAATTAATTTAAGAGAATTTAAGTCATTCTTAACAACTGAATGTATTTTTGTATTTTTGTTTATATACACACACATACACACACTGTAAACTTGCTATCTGCAATTATTGTTAAAAACAAAAATGTTGATTTACATAAAATAAGGTTTAAATGTCAAAATTAAAGATAATTAAACTATGTGGCTATTGCATTTTTTAAAGTTTACTTTTATACATAAATAATACCCTGATTTATGGTTTTATATAGTTAAGCAAAACATCAAATTAAAGCGTCTAGCTTTTATCCAATTTAATCGATATAAATATAATGTATGTATGTATGTATGTATGTATGTACTGTATGTATGCAGATGGCAAGTTGACAGTGTTTTATTTATATATATAAATATAACAGTCAACTTGCCATCTGCAATTATTGTTAAAAACAAAACAAATGTTGGTATGGTTTTATATATAATTATAAGCAAAACATCAAATAAAAGAAGCGCTTAACGGTATCCGATTAATCGATTAATCGAAACAATAATCGGCCAACTAATCGATTATCAAAATAATCGTTAGTTGCAGCCCTAGCAGCAACCTTTTCACTGGGCTGAAAGGAATCCACACTCAGGCCAGCAGACGAAGGACTGAATACAGAGCTTTAATCTGAGTGGAAGGAACTCCCTTTTAATTTCTGCCTACTTTTTCTAAAGCAAAAATTGCCTCAAGGAGGATTATCAGCTCAACGCCACTGCCATGAAATCAGGCTCCTCCATCTGTTGACACTACTCTAGAGGAATTGAGAGACCAAGAGCCTTTTTGGATGGCAAAACAGATCAGAAAAAGGTTTTTAGACCTTAAGTTTATTATTGTTTTTTATCCTTTATATTTGGAATGTACAACAACTTCGAAGTGGTGCACTGGCAAATTTGCAATGTGAATCCCCTGTTTTTTTTTTTTGTTTTTTTTTTTTTACACATACTGTAGTTAATCTCTTTGCCATGGAGGGCTGGCAGTCAAATTTATTTGGCAAAAGAAATAATATGAACAATATGGCAAAGCACCATCCTTTCATTATTCACTCGTTCCTCTTCAGTAATCATTTTATTCTGGTCAGGGTTGTGCTGGATTCAGAGCCTATCCTGGGAACACTAGGTGTGATGCATGAATACATCCCTCACAGCGCACCATGCACACACACACACACACACACACACACACACACACACACACACACACACACACACACACACACACACACACACACACACATTTTCAAACACGTATTAGCAAACATAATCCACCCACTGGCAAGTTTCTGGAAGGTGGTACAAAGTCAGAGAACCCTGGAGGAATCCCATACATCACAAAGAGAGTAAACTCAGTGATAGGATCAAAAATGGGACCTTGAGGCTGTTGTTTTACCTGTGTCACTGCACCACCCACTTCTTCTTGTGCTGCCATATATACCTTATATATGCATGTCATACCAAACCTACATTTAAACAGAAATATTTGTTAGATTATTCGGATGCTGTAATTCATCCAATCTCCCGCAGACACACTCATCTGGAGTGTTCGAAATTGGTCAGATGCTAATTATGATTTGTTATGCCTAGTGGACACTACATAGCTTTCGAAATGCTAAAATTGCCTTACTGCTCACACTACACAGCAATTATCACTCACATTCTGTTTCCCTGTCAGCATAACAGTGAGTAATAAATGACCGTCGATGAGGCTTAGACGTTACTTGATCTGTCACCTTCACAAAGAGGGACTGCTTCCAAAATCCTACTGTCTTAATAGAATAACAGCGAGAGGATGTCGCGAAAACAAAACCTGCAACTTGCTGAAACAGTCATTGGAAGGAGATATTACAGATTTTCAGATTCAACATCAAATAAACGTTTGTGCTCTTGCCAAAGCTATATCGGTCTCCTGTGCAAGCTCCACACAGAATGCAGTATGCCCTTTGGCATAATTGTTTTTATTTTCGTCATTCGCTGAGCTTTCTCACCGACCATTGCTCATCACTGTTTTTATTCTGTGTATGAAATAAAATTAGATGTGGGAAGTTCCAAAGTACGCAAAGCATACCAAAAGTCCAAAGCCTGACTAAAATACATACATAGCACTAAGCAGAATAGTGTTAACAAATTAGACTTGACTTATCTTGCATGTTGCTTGATAAGTTAGGAATTATTTGGAATAGAGAGTTGTTTTAAATTGCATATTGTCGTATAAATCAGATTTTTATTCTTTAAATTTTAAGAAAGCATTATTTTTTTATTCATTGCCTTATTTCTCCATTGTTTGTGCATTTGTATGATTTTACTACTGTTTTATTCCAAGCTTTTGTCACTCACACATACAGTTACAGTATAATCTGTGGTGAACAGTGATACAAGACATACAGTAATCCACACCTATTTAAAATAGGGGGATTTTTATTGATTGTTTTCGTAGTCTAGAATGCAATCTAATTGTTTGTTATCCATATAGCTCACAAGATGTATTACTTTTGAATAAAGTTGAACTAAGTTAGAGATCTGTGTCTGTCTGTAGACCGGGGAAATCATGCCATTAAACTTCACACTTCTCAAGGAGTCTTAAAGGGATAGCACAGTGATTAGTTGCTGATCTGGGTGGCGGTTGCAGATATCAATAATATGTTGGCAAGAGGTAGATAGGAGCTGAAATCTTGATGTGCACTTAGCATTAGTGGTGCTCATTTATTCATTGTAAGTCTCTGTGATATTACTTATGAGTCCATAGATTCATCACTTCACAGCCTCTCTACTGGAGTTCCTCAGGGATCGCTTCCTAGTCCACTCATTCTCCTATTTTATTAAATCGTCATGCAGAATGATATGTTGATGCTGCTTCTCGTACCACTATTTTCCTCCATTTCAAATCCCTAGTTTCAATAAAGATTACAGATTGTCTTTCTGAAATCTTTTTTTTTTTTAATGGAGTCCCATTATCTCATCCAAAATCCTGTCAAAACAGGACAAATCTACATACTGCCAAGAATGTTTCCTTCTCATTCAAGCTCTATTTATTTTTAGCCGTATTTATTATTTCATGTGACACACTGTCTGAGATCACAGCATTTACTTCCTCAAATTTGAAACTCTTGTCCTTGGAATTCCAGATCTCAAAAGCTCCACACATTCTACCCACTAACCTTAATTCTGAATTGCATAGCTCAGGTCTGGCTTTAGAATTCTTCAGGTCTGTCTCTGAGATCTAACCATGCATGCTGCTGGCGAAAATTTTAAGCAGGGGGAGGCATGAGCAAAATACACTGCCTGGACAGGGAAAAAAATGCCATGTGAGATTTTTTAGTTTTTTTTGCCATCTTTATCTTTGATTATGGCCTATCCATGTGTAAGACAATTCCTCATACTCTCAGTACCACTCTTTAACAATTTGAGTCTTGGAAAATGCCCGTGCCATCAGGGAAGAAAAAAAATCATTGGTAAGATGAGAACCTGGTCCTTCAGTACATTCAGGTCATCAGCTTACTTCATTTTATTGCCACATAACATTGCTGAACCTAATGTAGACCTGACCAAGTAAAGCAACCCCAGATACTAGCACTTTCTTCAGAGGCTTGTGGCCACTATGCATGATGTGTGCATCGCTTTATGCATTTCCTTCCTAACCTGATGTTCCTATCCCTCTGATATAGGGTCAGTCTCTGATTCATAGCAAAGTCCAATCTTTATGCTCCCTAACAAATTGAAACTTTTCTGATTATTCTCACTAACAAGTAGTTTTCTTATGGCCACAAAGCTGTTCACAAAGCTAAATGCTCTAACTTTCACTAACAAGCACTACTGTCGATTTTTATAAAACTGTAACAAGTGTTTCAGTTTGAACCAGTTACAGTTCATCACTATCGTTCAAGATTTTAATATGCATTGGTGAGTTCTTAACCCATTTCCATAGTTGTTTTTGTTGCTTGTTAAAGGACCAATAATTAAACCTTTCTGAAATAATTATTACTTTTATTATTTTTTTGGCCGGGCAGTCTTTTTTTTTTTAGTATTGCACAATTCCAAATTTCCAAAAAAAGTGTTTGCCCTACCATCTGTCCATCCTTGGATGGGAGTTTGAAAGAGCATAACTGTGCTCTGAGTGGGTGGAATAGCCTAGGCTTTCTTGAAAACCACACTGATAATAGCCAGTCATCTGTGTCTTGCGTAGGATTTAGTATGAGTTGGTGGTGACAACTGGCTAAGATCAAATTAGGGACGAAATGGGGGGCAATAAAAAAATTTTTCTTCTGCCAAATCCGCAGGCAGAATCATGGTCAAAAAACTATTTGAAATGATCAAACGATACAGCCAGCATAGGAATATATGAGAAAAAACAAAAAAAAAAAAAAAACACAGAATCAAAACACTAAAGAGCAAAAATGGTCAGCACCAGGCAAACAAATGCAATATAATGGTCAGAGTTGCACACAGTAAATAGCCTGTAAACCGTTTACATAGACAGTGATTGGGAGAAAACAGGAAGCAGGTGCTATAAGTCAGATGTTCATTAAGATGTTTGGGCTGGATTGGAACCAGGATGAGGATAGAAACTTAGAAACTCCTAGATTGGCAGTGGACCTGGACCTGACAGCTCCTTTTCTGTCCTGGTAGATTGATATTAAAATAAACATCCACCTCCATTACAAATGGCAGAGTACATCTTTGGCTTACTCAAAAGTCTGAAGGCATTCAGGCAATATCTTGGATAACTTGGTTACTGAATAAAACAAATTGTGCAACCAACACGTCTTTAGGCCTTCAGGTTATATTGCACATATTACAAATTATTTTAATTGAATAATTGAATACCTTGAACAATTGTATCAAATTAACCCTGAATAATAACATTAAATAAGAATGATTAAATAAGAATCATAATGCAGACCTACCTTAGTAATTGTAAATTATTTATGATTTAATAAAGCCAGCTTTATTATACCTTTAGTACTAAGCCTGTGATTTCTCAACTCATAGGCACAGTGAAGCTTCGCTTTGCTAGACCGTGGGCTAAACATTTGGCCAAATCCTGTTCTCAGTGGCAGCAGAGTCTTGATGGATTGTTGCCATAGAAACTCTTGTGGAACAGCTCCCCATGTGTGACCAAAGCCATAGGCAAAGGGAGCTAATGGGGTGGGAAGAAAGGGCATCCAACATGGCGAGGAACTGAGCGAGGACAAGGTGACAATACAAACAAGAGCATTTTACTGCAGACAGGTTGCAGCCCTCCCCACGTTCACAGCTGACTCATCGCATCCAAGACGTCCTCCTCCTCAGTGTGCCAAGTATAATGAATATGCATTTTAGGCCATTCTCACTTGGATAGAACTGAGGGAGAATGTTTGAGGAGACATGTTATTACCATACATCTGTTATGTGTGTGGGTGGTGGGTCATGTCGGTGGGAGGGGGATTGGAGTGTGTAACTTGACTGAATGAAACAAAGTGTTTGTTCATGTAGGTACAGTACAGTATATGCTCTGATGTGTGGAATGCAAAAAAGTACAACATGGTTATATTTATTTCTGCTAAATCGTCAAATGTAGAAGAAAAGCAAGTGAAAATAGCATTACATCCTAAAAGCAGAATAAACTGACATGTATATGTTCTTGCTTTTTATTTTGTTATATATTAAATATGAATTAATTTATGACCCACAACTCTTATTCATTGCATAGTTATTAGCTTTCGTAGTGTTTGCAGTAAGAATTCTAAATTAAATGTACTATCTTCCAGCCTGGATAGATTTTGCAGAAAATATGGGAAGCCTTTTTTTAACCACACATTATGTTAATCCTGAGCCATCATCTGAAAATGTCAAGAAAGTTGATGCATTCAACTGGCACATCTTTCACTTTCATTCAGCTTATTAAACTCCCCTCTCTCAAGGCCTTCAGCACCTCTAATGAAATCTCATGTAGTCACTGGAAATGGTTCCCCATGCTATGAAACTCTTGGATAGCTTTCTTTTTCTGTTGTTTTCCTTTTTTCCCACTCTGCCTATATACAGTAACTTCGATATGTCTATAATGACGACTTGAATTTGAACATTAAAATAGAACAGCTAGGCATCGAAAGCAAAGCTCATCAGTTAGGAAACAGGAAATCACATAATTAATAAAGGGTGATGGTGTGTGGAAGAATAATAATTAACCTGACAGGATAGTTCAAGCAGGCATTAAAATAAATTAGAAATAAAATCTTTCCACAGTGCATAAAGAAAGCCCTTTAGAATGCGTGGGCACAACTAATGTTGAAAGATAAAATATAAAAATAACATATGTGTATAAAGAACATGAACTGGGCAGGGAAATCCAAGAAATGAAATCTCACAAGCCATTTTTCAGCAAAGTGCATTAAATTAAAGTGTAAAATTGCTGTGCCAAGTCCAAATATAACAAAGATGCCAACATGGGCCAGAACACAGCTATGAGTCATGATGAGTAGGAGCAACCTCTCCCGTTGTGACCGAAGTGCACTGGTCCCTTTGTAGCAAATTGGATTGAATAATTTAACTTCCTTCTAAATGTTCACTGTGTGATTTCGCAGAGTGCTCAGACCTCGCAACAATGATGAAAGTAAGTAACAGTAATGTAAGAGTTGATACAGATGTCCATTCCCATTGTTTATTTGTCCTAAATGACAAAATGCAAGATTGGAGGTTGTTAGGAAAGTAGAATGGTGAGACATTTTCCATATTTACTAGATACTCACTTATCTGTACTCTGGCCATTTTTTTGAATTACATTTGTTTAGTCATTTTTGGGGGCATGGTGGCATATTGCTTAGCAGTGTGGTCTCGCGCTTCCAGCGTCCATGGTTCATTTCCCGTCTCGGATCAGTTTGAATGACGTTTACCTTTGTTTTTACCTTTTTGGTGGGTTTCTTCTGGGTACTCTGGGTTTGCTCCCATTGTCCTGAGACATCAGGCTAATTTCCAACTTCCACATAGTGTTTGAGTGGGTGTGCTTGTGTGCCCTGCAATAGATTGGAACCCTATCCAGGGTGTACCCCACCTCAAGCCCCGAGTTACCTGGGATAGGATCCAGGCTTTCCGCAACCCTGTACAGGACAAACGGTTTAGCGAATGAGTGAGCGAGTGAGTCATTCTTTTGGCTTTGCCTCAGACAGCACACAAAAAATTGGAAAGTTATTGCATGTCATTGTAATTATTTTCTGATGGCTGATGCAAGTGTAGCAGGGTCCAACACACCTGTTGACCAGAGTGATGTCATACTGCAGATGGAAAAGCTGAGTGGGGGACAAGGTTAAAACAATTTCAATTTCAAAGTCAAATTTGATGAAATAACCTTGAACAGGCTGTAAACAACGTCTATCTATCTATCTATCTATCTATCTATCTATCTATCTATCTATCTATCTATCTATCTATCTATCTATCTATCTATCTATCTATCTATCTATCTATCTATCTATCTATCAGGCAACCACAATAACAAATCATAATCAATTTATTAATATACAGAAAGCACTTAACAATATATTTTGAGTGAGTGAGACCTATTAAAGTCAAAATGTGATACACGACACAATATTTGCCATAAAAGCCTGTGTCATACAGCCATACTTCACTGGCATCTTCTTGCCAAGTTTTTCCTGGCTCTCTAATTTTGACTGACACAGTACCTTGGCATGTATTCGAGGTTAAAAGAACCACAGCTACATATTCTAGCATAAACGTTCACTTCTAAAAACTGCCTGATATGCAAATAATTCATTTGGAAACATATGCTACCAAGCACAGAGGAACAGACCAATGTAAATACCCTGGAAAAGTGTATGAACAGGACTGTAACACTCATCACTAGGAGTGGCAACTTTGTTCATGTACTGTAGCCTGGAGGATGTGCATTCTTAATGCAGACTTCTTGGAGTGGCAGGTGTATAAGTAATGCCCGTAAGGAGAATAAGGTTCTCTTAGTGCTATGTCAGAGTTGGTCCCAAGTGACCAGCCTGTCCATAGGTGATAATGCCTCTCTTGTCCTTCCTCCGTAACAGATGACCTGTAGATCAAATTGCCATTCTCTCTATGTAATCCAATAGGGAAAGCACTAGACATAACAGAAAATGCTGTGCAGTTTGCCTTTATAGATCACTGCAATGTCAGTTGATTGGTTTATAGAATAGGATAAAATGACCTTGGACAGAAATAATGCCCTTAACCACAATTTCCATAAAATAAACTTTTGAATCCTTGCAGTGGAATGGTTTAACATACTTGTTCCAAAATCTAGTCCAAAGTCTAGAAGGCTTCTAGACCAAAGCTTTCTCAGAAGAATAGAGGTTCTTAGATCAGCATAGGAGGAACAACTCAGTTTTAATGCCCATGGATTCAGATTTGAATGGGCAGTCCTCAGGCATATACTTTTGGCCATATAGTGGAACTGATAACTAATACAAAATAAGAAGTGTCAAATACTTGCTGTCAGATTGTGTTCTTAACTAGCTAAATTTTGCTATGGTTAGGGATGGGAATCACCATCCCTACCCAATATAATCTTATCACAATACATAGGTGCCGATTCGATTTATATTGCAAATATGTATCACAAGAATCACAATTTATAAATAAATATTCTGATTACATATTAATTTTTTACAAAATTTTGTTACAATTTTAAAACCTTGAACCTTATATCTTAGCTTTATTTCACAGCTTTACTGAAATGAACATGAGTAATTAAGTGTTTCCCATTCCTTATAACTTTAGTTTTATTCATGAAAGCTTATACATCTTGTGTTATATTGAACTTCCAGCTTCCTAACACAGTATGTTGGCATATAATTCCTGCTGTCTGTTATCACCCAAATAAGGAAACGTTCCCTGTTGAGTCTGATTCCTCTCAAGGTTTCCTCCTATTTGCCATCTCAGGGAGTTTTTCCTTGCCATTGCCTTTGACTTGCTCATAAGGGACAATCTGATCATTATGATCTATGCACATTTTCACTTGCTCATACACACTGCAATAATTTTCCTTTAATTTTGTGCTTTGAGAAAATGACCATTGTTAAAAGCGCAATATAAATAAAATTTGAATTTAATTGAATTCACTTAAGAACCAAGGACAACATTTAAAGAATACAAAATTACTTCAAATACAAGGGTTTAAAGGTTAACTTAAACAAAATTTTACAGAGCAGCATAAATATCTGTTATGTTATCTACCACAATTGTTGTTTCTAAACAAGTTTAACACATAATACACCACATGGGGTGCCAACATGGAAATAGTTGGAAATAGAGTGCATGACCTGTAGGACTATAAAGAAATGGTTATGTTTTACCACCTTAAACCCCACTTGACAATGAGTGTAGTTTTGGGCATGCGAGGGCATGCAGTTTCTTTCATGGGCTTGCAGTCATCTAATGCAAATGATTTTTAATATTAACTTGCACTCTCTTTTTTTTTGTTTTGTTTTGTTTTGAGACTGGTGTAAGCATGTGGGTTTCAAGACTAATTTGGAGAAAAAGGCTGATTGGAGGCTTTTTAATGCATGCTACTTTTGATGATGTAACGCAATAAAAATGTGTTTTGTTGCACTATTCACAAGCACATTGTGTACTCGGCACAGATTCATTTATATGTTGGAGGATGATTGGTCAAGCTGAAAACTAGCCATTTCTGGCCACTGGCTTATCAACCTGTGCATCTCTATTATACATGTAAAAAAATCTAATTATAAAATGTATTTTGGAGTCAGTATGGCGACACTTGAATCGGCACAAAAAAGAATCAATTTATGACTGAATCGATTTTTTCCCATCTCTAATAGTTATACGTTTTTGCTCAATGCATTTGGCAGTCTAAGAACAAGGGATAAATTAATCGAAACACTATACTTGTACAGTAAATAAGGAAATTCATGGTGTTTTACATTTGTGCATATTTCTTATTCACAGTCATGAAAATACACTCTTAGTAATGTTTTTGAATGGACAGTTAATGGTTCTATTTGGACAGTTAATGGTTCTTACTGTAGCTTCCAGTAGATAAATGGATGGATGAGTGGTTGGATAGATTGATAGTTGGAATGGATAAATGGTTTCATGTTCTTCTCGTTGTTGTTTTGTTTCTTTGGAGAATGAATTTCAGCCAGAGAACTTGCTCAGAGAACGATTGCTTGTATCAACACCTTAAAAAATTCAGACTAAATTCTTTTAGATTTTATAGTTTTAAAGTGTGATTTAAAAGAAAAAAAAGACTAAACAATTGTGAAGCTTTATCTTGCAAGCATTCAAATACTGTCCACCATGACTGCTGCTAAATCAATGGAAAAGGTCATTAGCAACATTGTGTGCATTGAGCAAGGGAGTGTATAATGTGACTATTATTGGCACATGTCTGTTCCAGACAAATGTTTATTGTATTACACTTTGTCACCTCTTCAGTGTGTTCATAATCAGCATATGATATGTTTAGTGGTGTTTTGGTTAACATATCCAACTCTTATATTATAAATAAACAGCAGTATATTGATCCATTTGTTGAACCTAATGATGACTGTACTGGGCGGCACGGTGGTGTAGTGGTTAGCACTGTCGCCTTGCACCTCCAGGGTCCAGATTCGATTCCTGGCCAGGCTCGATTCCCGTCTCTGTGTGCATGGAGTTTGCATGTTCTCCCCGTGCTTGGTGGGTTTCCTCCGGGTACTCCGGTTTCCTCCCACAGTCCAAAGACATGCAGATTAGGCTAATTGGCATTCCCAAAATTGACCATAGTGTGTGTGTTTGTGTGCTCTGTGATGGATTGGCACGCTGTCCAGGGTTTACCCTGCCTTGTGCCCTGAGTCTCCTGGGATAGGCTCCAGGTCCCTGCGACCCTAAATACAGGATAAAGCGGTATAGAATGAATGATGAATGAATGACTGTACTGTATGTTAGCCATTTCTAAAGGTATGTGGTAGGAGATATAAACCTACTGCTTTTATCTTTCACCAGGAGGCCAAGCTGCGAGAGTTACTTGATGTTGGGAACCTGGTGGGGCGGATAGAAAACAAGATGCTGACGGTGGTCACAGGGCCAGACATGGTCAACATTACATATCTAAATTTCATGGCTTTCCAAGAGGAAGTAGCAAAGGTACTATAAGGAAATATAGTATGTGTATGTGTGTGTATATATAAAAATAACCTGATGATATTAGGCCTTATTATTAAGCTAATACAACCTCAGACGTATAACCACAACTTTTTTCACTGTGCCATTATTTTATTATTGCATACGTGCAATACTACAGTAAGTACCACCTTACTGCTTCTACAGGATTTAAGAGGGTAAGTTGCAGCCAGGTGCTGCTAATCATCAGCTCCTGATTAACTGATCAGCAGCAGGTGTGCAGTCATACAGGAACCAATTATTTCCAGTTACTGCTGCTGAAGGTGGATCTACAAGCTATTGAATCATGAGATTTTTTTCTTTTTGGCATGATGAAAAAAAGTTTTATTTGTTGCTTGTCTGAGGTTATATTTGCAGTGGTTATAATCTGGTACAATATTTTTTATGTTTTTACACAAAAACACAGAGAATTAAAAGAGGAGGTCCTAACTGTTGAACATTGACTGTATGTGTGTAGATAGATAGATATTGTGTGTTAGTGTGTATATAATAAATATATTGAAGTATACAGTATAGATATACATTGTTATGGCATTTGTAAGAAAGGATATATAAAATGTGTATTGACAGTTTTTTATTGTCTATTGTCCTCTGTTAAGGAGTGGGCAGAGGATCTGTTTAGTCTGGCTTCCAACCTGCTGGCTCAGAACATGAATCGGGAGTCGAGCCTGGAAAAAGCGTAAGCACCCGCAGATAGGCTCATGTTGTCAACATTTATCCCTCATGGCTTTGGATGAAACATGACAGTTGCCATGAGCTTTTCACACATGAGCATTAGCCTTAGGGCACCATCACACCAAAGTGAATACATTTCTATCAAGGCATCAAAACACATTTATCTATTACCGATAGAGGGGTTTAATTAAAAGTGTAAACACTGAAAGCACTAAAACCAAAAATACAATTTTAGCTAAATTTAATATAATTAAGCAAAATACAATGAATATAATGTGCATAATTGTATATTATTAAATAAATATTTCTTTTTTTCCCCCCTATACAAACATATTACTCATTAAATCAGATATACAAGACTTAAGCTGCAGCCAAACCAAGAAGGACGTATTCCTGTGAAAAAGTAAGCCTCTGCCTGGGGATTATATATTCTACCTCCATATGGTGGTGTAAATTATAAGTAATCTCTGTTTGTTATTTGTTTTTTGTGCAGCATATTTCGTATGTTTTCGGCTGACAGGAAGCGCGTAGAGACAGCACTGGAGAGTTGTAACCTCCCATCAGGCAGGGTAAGCATATGTTTGGCTAATCACTCCAGGATCATACTGAGAGCACGCATGAGTGCAAATTCTAACAGGAAGTGATTGCATCGTGTTTACCAATAACTGCACAGAAACATACTAGTGGTATTAATTTCAAGCTCTATGATTTTTATAATGTTATTGCATGTTCGTGCAATACCTGAATTTTATAAGGTAAAAATTAATTTCTATGCATGCTATAAAAACAGAAATGCAAAAATGCAAAAATCTATATACAATCTATAAAAACATAATCAATCCATTTAAACTAAAACAGGTACACATTACTACTTTATTATAACACAAGCTTTCTCGCTTATCATTTTTCTTTTCTTATATAACAAGGAAGAAATATTTAATATTTATCTGTTTAGTGTTTAGTTTTATTTTTGCTTTTGGTAGAATGTTTCAACTTGAGATAAAATGCTCACACTAGTCCATGATGTTTAAAGACTCTGAGTTATTGGAGCAAATATTCCAAGTACTGCTGCAATGATTCATACACTGCATGAGCCTTTAATCTTTTTTTCCCCTGATCTCATCATTTTCCTAACCACTGAAACATTAATTGACCTTAAGCATGGTCACTGCCTTCAGGACCCTATGTCACATTTGCATATTTTAAAATGTATATACTGGTGCAAAATGGACAACATTGAGGCAACAAGGATTAATGTTTGCATTCTGACAAACTTTGTTTATTATTAGATTTGTTAAATGATCCAATTGATTTAAAGTCAAATTAACTGGATGGTCTGCAGACTTGGAGAGAAAGGAGCAATTAATTCAAAGGGCAGCATGCTGCTTTTAGGCATTATTAATATTGGACAGCATGACATTAAAGCAAACAGCCCATCATCTGTTTTTTTTCTTATAGATGTTTAACTCATGTACATTAGTAATTGTTTTGAATACAGTTGAATTCCATTTTTGCTGAGGAGCGCTCATTTTAGGAGTCCATATAGGGACATTTTCCCTTTACACATCGCACAACTGTTTGACTATGTCAAAGGTGACAAAAAAGTTGGTGCAATGTCCATGTTTGAGCATTTCTGAATAGCATATCTGAAAAGAGTAAGAAAAAAAAAAGAGTACAAAAAAAGATGTGGCAACTAGAACATGAAACATAGGCTCACCATACAGCAATGACACAATAAAACAGCATGGTATAAATAGCGGAACTAATAAAGGGATGAATACAGAATAGGTGGACACGATTGGGTAACACACCCATGATATGACAGCGACAGAGAAACCAAAACATACGCATATAAGTTTGATCACCATTGGAACTGTCATGCAAAAGGGACTCCATGACAGTCCTCATATCGATTCCTTGTAAAATGAGTGTCCTTCAACTTTAGTGGTGGATTTTGTTACTGAGTAGAGGTTTTTATGTACTGTAGGATGTTATTTGGCAATGTGCAGCTGACCTTGGTTTGAATATTTAATGAATTTGATCATACACAAATCTTTATATCCTGACATAACAAGAATAATTAAGAAAAGTGTGTAGGAATGATCAGCTGTTGAATGATTAGCTCTTTATTCATTCAGAACGATTCTATTCCTCTGGAGGATCTAACTCCTGAGGTTTACAAATCCTTCATTGCCCATCTCTGTCCCCGACCAGAAATCAACCAGATATTTGCAGATCTGTAAGTAACATTGTTTAAGGGGTGAAGTAGTTATTTGTTTTGTATTTCTTTATATTTATTATTATTTTGTATTTTGTATGTTTACATTTTACATAAGCTTGTAGAACCTATGTAAAACTCTCCCCAATCTTTTATTTATAGAGGGGCTAAAGGCAAGAACTTTCTAAACATGGAGCAGATGACCGAGTTCATTAACAATAAGCAGCGGGATCCTCGTCTGAATGAAATCCTGTACCCTCCACTGAAGACCGAACAAACACAGCTCCTTATGGAGAAATTCGAGCTCAACTCAGACATGGTCCAAAAAGGTTAGTTCTAAAGACTCACGTTCCATCAACCATCATGTTCATTCTGTCACAGCTGTCCACCGACTGCTTCAGCTGGTTGATGTGCTGTCATGTCACATAAGCCTCGACTGTCCAAGGATGACAGGTAGCCATGAGCAGATGTTACAAAAGTCAGCGTTCATACTGTTCCAGACTGAGTTATATACTGTAGTTCTTGAGAACATCAAAGCAGTTTGACTGTTAAAACTATTCTTAAGAAGATTCCGTCTCTAATATACTGGTCTACCATTTTAACATTTTTAAAGTAGTGTCCAAGGAACTACCAGGGACTTATAAAGCATAGCCAGTGGGTTGCCTTTGTTTGGCTAGGGGATTTAGAATGCTACAGTGGTGAAAACCATGATCAACCACCATCAGAGTTGTCATAGTGGTTATGTGCACAGCTCACTGGTTAAGAGAGAGAAAGTATCACAGTTCATTACCCCTTAAATTTATCCCAAAAGCACCTGGTTCCCAGTGTAGACCCAAGCTGAAATACATCCCACCTGCCACAACTGCTAATCATGTTTTTCCCCCATGATATTGCCCTATACTGACACCTAGCAGACTGGGCAAAGCTGTGCATCTGTATCATTTTCAGTGTTGTGGAGGTGGAACCATGTGTACTACAGTGATACAGATTTCTATATTTCTATCTACTTACAAGACTGCTTTATGTAACGAAAACCTCTCTGGTGTTCAGCTTGGTTCTGTTACACATCGGCATACATAAAATGAATTGACACTTAGATTAGGTATTCACGAATGATTGATCAAACTCCTAATTTGTCAGTCTAAGTTTTACAGTGCTACATCTATTCTGCAGACAACAAGCTGGGGAAATATGACCGGTGTAATCACAGTGGAGTGGTTGAATAGATTCCTCCTGTAATTATTTACTGTATGCTATTAGTAGTAATGATTTTCAAGGCTGTTGGAAATGAGAGGATTTGCTAATGTCAGGATACACAAGATAGCAGGGAGCCTAAGCATCTGAATTTTATAAATATATTATTGTAAAGGTTAAATTTAGTAATCGCTCACATTTCCATTCATAAGCAGGGTAATAGTTATTAGCCAAATTGATTTAAAATGTATTAGTTTAATGCAAACTATGATCAAACTAATTTTAGAAAAAGGGTGCCAAGAGTTTATTGAATAATGTTAAAATGTGCTTTTTCTTGTAGTGAAACACTTCACCAATTAAACATTTTAAAATTCTTATGCATACACAATACTGTACTGTACTATACTATACTATACTATACTATACTAAACTGTATTGTACTGTGCTGTACTGTACCATACTGTACCATGCTACTATACTACACTGTACCATTCTGTACAGCACTCTACTGTACTGTATGGTGCTGTACTGTACTATACTATACTGTACTATAATATCCTATACTATACTGTTATTCTATGTTATTTTATACTATACTACTATTGAATAGTATAGTACACTAAATTGTACTGTACTCAACCAATGCCACACCAGAGGGAGTGAGTCGTGCTCAAAAAGGCCAGTATTTTTACATTGAATTTTAAATGCTACATACAAAGAGTTACATTTTCATTTAAAAAGTATAACCACAATAAATTGCAATGCTCAAAATTTCAAGCATATTTATTGCAACAAGTTTTTATTCAGTTCATGTAATTCAACATGCTATTTTGCTTTGAGGAATTTGGCACTGTTACGCTTCCAAGGATTGTATGGACAGTCCTGAGAAATGTACACAATCTTTTTATATTTCCACTTATTCCGCATTAGAATATCAGATAACTTTTGCATGGAAAGGGTCTGTGGTGCACAATCCCTTGTTTCCCAAACTACAGGAAGGTGCATTAGAGAGGCATTTGGGATCAGCCTTGTGTTAGATGCTAGTTAGCTTTGTAGTTCACATTTAATTTAGGATCGCTTAGAAGCAATTAATCAGAGACAAAGTGTTATTTAGAATGACATAACGTTACCAGATGTGTTTCCTTCCTGAAAATGGTTCCATCCTGTTACCAATACTGCAGATGATACCTACCAACATTCTCCGTTAATTACATTTCGTGTAGTTATTATTAATTGATTGTTACAACTCGTGATGCGGAGGGAATCGTTTGGTTAAACATCCCATAGCTGTCCCATAGCCCTGTATCGCTGCTTGTGAAATGCTTCTCGCCCAGTCAGATTACTCAGTCAGAAGTAACTGTTGTATAATATAAAATGTACCGATCTATGCCGTGCTGTTCTGTACTGCTTTGCTTTGTGATAAATGCATTTATTCCATCCACCTCTTTCCTTTTGTCACATTGTTTAATTTGGAACCCAAACCCACAGTAGCGCATAGCTCAGTCATGTGATTGACACACACACAATAGCACTTCATAGTCTTTTTTGTTCTTCCTCAAGAATAGTTCACTGTTCTTAAATTCTCTATGTAGCATTGAATTGCAGATTGTGAAATATAAAATCTTTTTTTTTCTTTTCTTTCTTTCCGGTGCACAAAACATTTTCTCTACCTTTGCCTTCGTTTCATTACCATAGCAACAGTGACTCCTGAGATCCACTCGAACATGCCTTCCGACACTGCGGCTGAGCCAGTTTATTTATATAATCCAGTACTCAGCCGGGGGATCCGATCACTGGAATGATCATATGAGAGAAGCAGTTAGCTTGTGACAGCTGATTGATTAGACATGTTTAGCCTTAGAGACACTGGTGATGAGAAAAGATGAGAATGATCATGAAGCTCTTTACCTTGCAGAGCTACCATGACACCTGGCTGTCATATAGATTATGAGCTATTCTCTCAGCCCACGCTCATAGACAGACAGGGAAAGTGCTTATGGGGCATACGAGTCTTCAAGACGTAGACAGTGCTTTGAGGAGACACCGTTCTCATACCCCCAATAGAGAAAAAAACTTCAAAGTTGATTTCATGTATCATCCTACTGAAGTTGCACAGATTCAGACATCAATGTCCTTAAATGAATGTGAATAGAGTGAGCCAAAAATATGATCTGAATTACACACTTTCGGGTTATTCTCCACATCGACAGGTGAATTACTAACTTTCAGCATAGCGCCGTAATTGCAACCTTTAAAATCCGCTTGTCCCTTTCTTTCCAGGGAGAGCAAGGTAGTTTCTTCCTACCGTGTGGAAGCTAAAGCCATTTGGCTCACAGTGACATAACAGCAGCAATCCCACTGAGACTACTCTGAAATTCTTCATGTCATGTTGATATGAAATCCGTCTGTCTTTAAAAAAAGAACTTCAGTTAATTACCTTTAAACCTCTGTGAGGAATGACCTTAATTAATGTAAACTACTGCTGAGAATTTGTCACAGGGGATGCCCATCTTCCCTGCAAGTTCCCTGCAAGCACACTCTCTGTTTAGGGAATGTGGATCTTACAGTTCATGTGTAATTTGATAGCTGTATGTAATTTCAGCATTCATTTTTACTGATGAGACAGGGTGTTACTGTAGGTGCACAGCTTTTCTGCAGTGAGCATTTTTCTTTTCCGTTATACTAGATCAGGTGTGTCATATCAAATACTGTATATCCTGAGTTGAATTATTATTATTTTTTAGTGCTGAAATGGTGAAATTGCACCTACAGAGTAAGCACATTTGCCAAACTGTGTTACAGGGCAGATTTCAGTTGAGGGATTCTCCAGGTATTTGATTAGTGATGAGAATGGTGTAATACCTCCTGAGAAACTGGATCAGAGTGAAGACATGACTTTCCCTCTTTCACACTACTTCATCAACTCCTCTCATAACACCTATCTCACAGGTATGTTCACTCTTAAGTTCAGTCCACTAACTACAGACACTCTGTTTAAGCCTGTGTTCTCTCTAGATTAAAAAGACCCATTTTGGATTTTTGCTAGGGAAAATAATGGTTCTTCGACCATAATAAAATATTTCTAACATTGCAAGAATTACTGATGTAAATCAATATAAAAAAAATATAACTAATGAACAGTAAAATGAATTTATTTTAGTTTTGATCAGAGAAGAAGAGCTGTACCATGATAGATCAAATATTTTCTATATATTGAATTTGTAATAATGAATCATATATTTTCATATGGTTTTACAGCAGTGGCATGGTAGCTTAGTGGTAACCACTATCACTTTGCACGTCCATGGTGGCAGGGTTCAATCTTGTCCCAGCATGTTCTTCTGTGCTTGGTTGATTTCCTCCTAGTACTTCAGTTTTCCCCCTATTGTCCAAAGACAGGGAATGCATGTTGATTTCCAAATTGTGTGTAGTGTATGATTGGGTGCATGAGTGGTCTTATACCCTGCAATGAATTGGGATGTGCTCTGTGTGCAATAAGTTCCCTTGAAGTGACTACAGGACTTGCCAAATGGATTATTTGAAATAAAATTAAGACAGGCTTCAATTTTACATTGTGTATTATGGGAAAGACAAAGAAATGTAAGTTGTACCAAAACATTTAGGCCCTGGTTTACAAAGGTGTACAAATATTATAAGTACTGTACTAATTGTGACAGTGCAATCTGATCATCTCCACTCACGGTGAAGTGGGTGCGTTGGTGGCGATTTATAAGGATGTATGAATGAACAAATTAGTTCAAAGAGCATAGCGATGACAATTGTATTCCTTCATAATCAAGTAAAAATTATTTTCACACACTGTTGCAATTTACCACAGTAATACTAAGTAAGTAATATTGTCAAAATAAAAAAATGTCCACTTAATTTTTAAAACACAAACAAACAATATATATATATACTCAGCAAAAAAAAGAAACGCCCCTTTTTCAGGACTGTGTATTTCAACAATAATGTTGTAAAAATCCAAATAACTTTACAGATCTTCATTGTAAAGGGTTTAAACAATGTTTTCCATGCATGTTCAATTAACCATTATCAATTAATTAACATGCACTTGTGGAATGGTCGTTAAGACCTTAACAGCTCACAGAAAGTAGGCATTTAAGGTCACAGTTCTAAAAACGCAGGACACTAAAGAGACTTGTCTACCGACTGTGAAAAACACCCAAAGAAAGATGCCCAGGGTCCCTGCTCATCTGCGTGAACGTGCATTAGGCATGCTGCAGGGAGGCATGAGGACTGCTGATGTGGCTAGGGCAATAAATCGCCATGTCCGCACTGTGAGACGCCTAAGACAGCGCTACAGGGAGACAGGAAGGACAGCTGATCATCCTCGCAGTGGAAGACCACGTGTAACAACACCTGCACAGTATGGGTACATCCGAATATCACACCTGCGTGACAGGTACAGGATGGCCACAACAACTGTCCAAGTCACACCAGGAACACACAATCCCTCCATCTCACAGCAAGAACTGACAAATCTGGTCCAGTCCATGAGGAGGAGATGCACTGCAGTACTTCAAGCAGCTGGTGGCCACACCAGATACTGACTGGTACTTTTGATTTTGAGCCTCCCTTCATTCAGGGACACATTGTGAAACATTTTTAGTTTATGTCTTATGGTGTTGACTCTTTAATGTTCATACAAATATTTACACATTAGGTTTACTGAAAGTAAAAACAGTTGAAAGTCAAAGTTTCCTTTTTTGCTGAGTATATATTATGTCTGCCATATGCTGTAATAAAAAATTATTTTTCTCTTATATGTTAAGTAAAACAACACACAAATTGTACATTTATCAAGGAAAGTGGACAAAATTAATGTTTTTCTCATGCAAAAAATTAATTTTCAAAGACACTTGGTTATTTTTATCGGCTTGCACTTTCCTGCCGTGGTTAAACACCAAACTCAAGGTTTTAGTGAGTTCACACATATAATGACAAAGAGTGTATGTAAAGAAATTCAACAAATGAAAGTGATCAATTTAAACATATTCAAGATTCAAGAGTTGCACCATACATTTTAAAGTATGTAAAGAAAGTAACTACTGTACTTTGATTAGTAGTTTGAGTATCCTAACTCTGCAGACTGATTGTCCCAAAAAAATAGATTAGTAAGATTAAATGGTTTGGGACTTTAATATCATTAATGGAAGATGATACAGTATGAACAGAAGATGAGGGTTAAATTTCCAGTAGTACTGCCCATAAACTGTACTTGGTCCTTGAACCAGCACCTCTTGTTAATATTTCTGAAATCTAAACGGATTGTGTGTGTATGCGTGGGTATTTTCCAGCGGGGCAGCTAGCAGGAAACTCATCAGTGGAGATGTACAGGCAGGTGCTGCTGTCTGGCTGCCGCTGTGTGGAACTGGACTGCTGGAAAGGCCGGACCGCTGAAGAGGAACCTGTTATTACTCATGGCTTCACCATGACCTCTGAGATCTCCTTTAAGGTAATACATACTGTAGACGCGATACACTTTAGACTGTTACTGTACTTAGTTACATCAGAAGCTGAGCCAGATGCAACCGGTTTTTCTACTGCTTTTACCCCATAGGGCTTTTAGCTCAGTGGCATCCTATTAACTTAGTACATTTCTTAATGTAATTGCAATGTGGAATGAGTTCATCACCCTCAAATGAACTGCATTTGAATAGGAGAACTTAAGTGTGTTAGTTTTTTTTTTTTTTTTACGTTTTAACTAGTGATTATATTCTCTCTTCTAAAACCTATTCATATTCAATCTATTCTCTTTCAGGAAGTAATTGAGGCCATTGCCGAATGTGCTTTTAAAACGTCTCCGTTTCCCATCATCCTATCCTTTGAGAATCATGTGGACTCGTGAGTGAAAGCTTCACACTATCTGCATGTGACAAGCCTCTCTTACCTTTGGCCTTGGAGTGCCGATGTTCAGCACACACAAGAGCTGAGTGCAACTATGGCAACAAGGAATAGAATGATTATAGTGTAGTCTGTAATGCACAAATTGTTTTCACTTGTCCCTCTTGAAATGCCACACACTGTTCCTGCTTTTTATCTTGCTGTATGCAGGAAAATGTGTCATTTTTGTAAAAGCCTATCACATTGCTTATAAATTCTTTCTTATTTTGATTTTTAACAAAAAATTATTCTGTTTGTTATTGTAGTCCGAAACAGCAAGCCAAGATGGCGGAATATTGCAGATCAATTTTTGGAGATGCCCTTTTAACTGAGAGACTTGAGAAATATCCAGTATGTAAATCATGTTCAGGATTCTTTCCACACTATTACCCTAAAAGTGCATTGTAAGTAAATTGTTGTTCTTTTTTAGCTTGAGTCAGGGGTTCCACTGCCCAGTCCACATGAACTCATGGGGAAGATCCTCATCAAGAACAAAAAGTCTCACCCCAAGCCACCTGATGGGAGCACAAAGAAGAAGCTGTCAGAGCAAGCCTCGAACACTAACAGTGACTCCTCCAGTGTGTTTGAGCCATCGTCACCCAGTGCTGGACCTGCAGGTGAACGCAACATGTCATTAAAGGTTTAGTTTTTAATATATCTAAAGCATAAGGGTGAAGAAAAGAATGCCAAAGACTGTTCCAAGCATTGACTTTTCAATCACCATCTGTTTCAGTCTTGTGCTTTTTTTGTGTCCCTGTTTGTTATCCTTATAGCGCCATCTGGTGGGGTGTGAAGTGTAAAAATAACTGTGCTATTGCACCGCTATTACTTTCGTAACTTGGATTACAAGGAATATTTTGCTATTACCGGTGTGTAACCATTAGTGGCTTTATTTCATCTTCAGGAGGAACACATTGTTGATGGGCTTGGCATTGTTTCAACTGTCAGTTGTCTTTACAGGCTAGGTGTATGATTTATAATCTGCTCACAAGAACAGCTCAGCATCATGTTAACGTCAATTTACAGTGCCTTGAAAAAGTATTAATACCCCTTGAACTAACAAATGTGCCGTCACATAATGCCTATGCTATGAATACTTTTGCAAAGCACTGTAGGATGTTATATTGGTTTTCCTCTAGGTTCAAACAGTAATGATGTAACCAATGTGAAAATGGTGAATGCATGAAGGCGTACAAGTTCAAATTGGACATTTTAGGCCCGGTATCCCTTTACCGATCAATACACACATTTATCAATCAATACAGTCCACAGTCATTATTAAATTATCCTATCAGTTCTAACCAACGATGATATGGATGTCATTGAATGTACCTTTATAAGTATTTTTAATCCTCACTTAAACCATCAGTTTCCAGTGCTCACTTTCCTCCCTTGCTTCTCCATGCACATGTTGCATAAAAGTATTCAGTTCAATATTTTTCCCCAGGGGTCAATTTACGGCATGCAAAGAAAAAAAAAGATCAGTGCAAATAACTAATAAAATAACAAAATAAAATTCAATAAAACTGCTGTAAGGATGATGAATGCAAGTGCTCACATACAGTATGATGTATTTGAGTATCCACACATGATGTGCTTACAGATTCGCACACACACACACACACACCTTAGGTTTATATCAGTATGTTTTATTGTCCTGAAACCCTATTTATTGGTGTTCCTTAGCTGCCGCAGAAGTGGAAGCAGAGGATGATGAAGATGAAGATGACGACGATGATGACTGTAAGAAGTCAATGGATGAGGTAAGCGGACTTCTTTATCACATTCATATCAAATTGAAAGATGTATCAGCTGATATATTTGATCAGTATATGGGATTCTCTACTACAGGGCACAGCAGGATCCGAGGCGTTCGCTACTGAAGAAATGTCCACTCTGGTTAATTACATTCAACCCACTAAGTTCCACTCCTTTGAGACTTCCAAAAGTGAGCAGAACTACTTGTTATGTTGGGCTCGTTCATTTGGCCTAATTTGTTAATGTGATGTACTCGCTGATGCCTTTTCCATCATTATGTTTTCAGAGGTCAACCGCAGTTATCAAATGTCGTCGTTTGTGGAGACAAAGGCCCTGGAGCAGCTCACCAAGACTCCTGTGGAGTTTGTGGAGTATCTTTTATATTCACTAAATTCCGCAGTTAAAAGTTACTTTCACTTCTGTTTTATCCTGCTTTAACCCTCGTGGTATTTAAATATACATGGTGAGTATCAAAATTTTTATGGATAAATTGTTACCAAAATAAGCAGATATGTGAGTTAAGTCAAAGCTGTAATCAGTTATAATTATAAATGATCATATTCCTCCGATTGAATGCTATAATATTTTATACTGTATATGTTTTGGATAAAAACCTCTTTAAATTGAGGGATCTGTACCTGTGAAAAGAATTCCTTTACATTCTTAACCAAATTCTTTAAGATACAACAAGCTTCAGCTCAGTAGAATCTACCCCAAGGGCACTCGAGTCGACTCCTCCAACTACATGCCTCAAGTGTTTTGGAACGCAGGCTGCCAGCTGGTTGCACTAAACTTTCAGACAATAGGTAAACCCAGTTGATTTCTTAAGTCTTCTTCTGTATATCATCTCACTCTGTGAACCTAGTGAAGTGGCAGCAGCTTGAGAAGCCCAAAACTCGTATCCCCAGTCACAGATTTCAGCTCTCCCTAAAGGGTTTCTAAATGTTTCCAAGTCAACTGTGAGATATAAATCAATCCAGCATGCACAGCACTAGTAGAATTTGGCTCTAGGTATATTTATTGGGTGGCTGAACCACATCATCTAGCTCCTTTTGACCTTATTTTGTGAGCTTCACCTTAGCACTCCAGACCAATACAGGACTGTAACACTGCTGCCCTGATCCATTTGTCAAATTTACTCTGACTTTTTTATCACTAAATGTGATCATATAGTACTTTAGATCGTCCACCTGGGGCAAGATCTCATCTCACCTGACAGAAACATCCCACGTGTTTCAGGGAAAAACCATCATCCCAGCCTCCTTGCTCAGCAGTATTCAGGTAGAGGTTGATTTTTGACAGAGCCGAGACATTGAGATAACTTTTAAAATAAGGTAGATGCTACTTCCATGGAGACAAGACATATCCTTGAAGGAGCACGACACCCAACTTAAATGGTTCTGACGTAATGCCAAGAATGTCAACGCAACTATCATTCAGGCAAAGACCAGACAGCGTGAAGTGGGGAACCAAATACTTCCTACAAATGTGTTGTGGCACATGATCGGAAGCTTTTTTTTATATCCACAAAAAACATGTGGACTGGTTTAGTATATCCCCAACAACACTTTAAAAAATGCTTAAAATCTGCATTAAATAGCCACTTCCAGAACACTGTTCCAGAGTAAAGCGGTCAATTCTCTTTTGCATTTGCTACCACTGCCTGGTAACTGCTTCCCTCATCACCGTCTACAGGTACTGTATGTTTAGATCTTGATCTGAACATGCTCTTTCTGATCTCATGCACTACAAGGGGAAAGTCCTTTCAGTTGCAGAAGATAAATTTGTCTCTCAGAGAAGCTTTTGTCAGAAAGTCACTAAAAGCAATCAAGGACAACATGTGTATTGAATTCAATTTATCACAAGGTACGTTGGATTCTCACCGAGTGGAGAGGTTTCCACGACAGTCTCTGGGTCCTTCTGTAGGGTTTTCGGCATCACCACAGAACCTCTTCTCCAATCTTTCTTGCTTCCCTTTTTGGGTTTTTATTCATATACAAATGATTTTAAGCACTTTCGTTCTTGTGGAAACACTCAAACAGTTCGGGTTTATCTCAGCTCTCTCACTTTCCCATTCACATAAATAAGCTAAACTTTATCATACAGTTTGCAGATAAGAATCATCATGCATTACCTGCTGGTGTGACCTACTGTACCTTTACAATGTCCATGCCTGATTTTTGAAAACACCTATGCTGCCACAGCCCCTTTCCTACATTGTAGATTTAGGTCTACAAAAAAAGACATCATTTCATTTTAGCTGAAAAACTGAATGTTTTGTGTGTCTTTGTTCGTTACCTAGATCTGTCCATGCAACTGAACTTGGGCATGTATGAGTATAATGGGAAGAGTGGCTACAGGCTTAAACCTGAGTTCATGAGGCGACCGGATAAGAACTTTGACCCTTTCACAGAAAGCACCGTGGATGGCATTGTAGCCAATACGCTATCAATAAAGGTTAGTGTCCTTATGGACTGACCTCAGACTGCATGTCAATGTTTGTGATTTCTTTTGAACTTCTATTGTTTCGTGCATTTGAATCACTTTCGTAATTTAGCACAATGGCTAGTAAAGCTTTGTAGCATGGTAGAAGCAACACTTATTTATACACCTTCAACAATGCTAGAAATTACTAAAATTATTGAACTACTGAAACATTAATATCATTTAAATTCCTCATACTGTAGGTGTGTTTGGATCAATGAAATGTATTAATAGTGTATTATTCAAAAATTTTTTGAAGGTGGTGTTAGTATTATGTACCAGACCATGACATCATCACAAATTTGAGGTTTGGGAGAAGGAGTGGGATTTGATAAAACTAAAATATACCTTATATATGTAATTTTTTAATGCCTTCATATTCATGTTGGATAAAACTCAAGCACATTCTGCAAGTAAAAAAAGAAATTACAGCCATAATTTTACAGTACAGGCTTTTTAATGAATGTAAAGACTCTACTGAGTAAAGTAATGACCTAGTAGGCATAAACTTTTAACTAACTGACATACAGTAGATTGTTTAAACTGTTGGTTGAGTAACATGTTTCTGTAACTTTTCCTGTATACAAAGTTTCTCCATCACAAGCTATAAATTTGCACCATTGTTGAACCCAACTGTCAGAGCTAGAGGTAGCAGAGCTGAAGATGTTGAGGTTCTCTTTGGGAGTGACAAGGATAGATAGGATCAAGAATCAGTTCATCAGAGGGACAACCCATGTGAGATGTTTTGGAGATAAAGTCAGAGAGGCCAGATTGAGGTGGTTTGGATACAGTATGTTCAGAGGAGAGAGTGTGAATATATCGGTAGAAGGATGCTGAGGTTGGAACTGCCAGGCAGGAGGTCTAGAGGAAGACCAAAGAGGAGATTTATGGATGCAGTGAGAGAGGACATGAAGTTAGTTGGTGTGAGAGAAGAGGATGCAGAGGATAGGGTTAGATGGAGGCAGATGATTCGCTGTGGCGACCCCTGAAAGAGAACAGCCGAAAGACAAAGAAGAAGACATAACTCCACATGTGTTCATTCATAGTTTTGATGCCTTCAGTGAGAATCTACCAATGTAAATGTGTCCAAACATATGCTTTTTAATTATTTTAAAAAGGTGTTGAAAGAGCACAGGACAAACGACTACACGAAGGCAGGAAATGTGTACTGCAAATGTGTACTGGATTTTGTACCTTACACGATTATACACATCATCAATAAAAGAAAATTGCATACATGTTAGAATACATTAAAAATATATTGCGAATGCCTTTTCTCTGTTTTGTCCGATCAGATCATATCCGGACAGTTCCTTACTGACAAGAAAGTCGGGGTGTATGTGGAGATTGACATGTTTGGGCTCCCAGTTGACACGAGACGGAAAGCATTCAAAACAAAGACGTCCCAGAACAACGCCATCAACCCTGTCTGGGATGAAGAGCCAATTGTCTTTAAAAAGGTAGATTATCTCACTCAGAAGAGTCAGATAAAGCCTGTGGCTGTAAATTGAATCATGTTTCTTTTGTTTTTGCCTTCTTTGACAGGTGGTTCTGCCGACTCTTGCCTCAATAAGAATAGCCGTATTTGAGGAAGGTGGAAAGTTCATAGGTCATCGGTTAATTCCTGTATCAGCCATTCGACCAGGTGGAGCTCGGCTTTCTCTGCTCAACCAGATTTAGAGTTACAGATGATTATGTGATGAAAAATGTCTTTACACAAGCTTTCTTGTTGTTACAGGTTACAGGTATATTGGACTAAGAAATGAGAAAAACCAGTCGCTCAATCTTCCGGCTATATTTGTGTATATTGAAGTGAAAGATTATGTGCCAGACACCTTTGCAGGTAAGTAGTATCAAATTAGCACTTAATAATTACCTGCCTTTACTCTTCAACCTATTGTGCGAATGTGAAATTCCATCATGATTACTGTGCGGCAGTTTTTAGCAATGGAGCGTTTAGCTAAAGGTGTGATCCAGAAGCTGTGAAATGTAGAAACCAACGAGAATTGCGCTACCCAGCAGTACGTGCGAGTTAACGTCAGGTGTTTCATGCCGTTGGGGCTTACAGGTGCAATTGGCTTTTCAACAGCATTTAACACATTTGTTTCGAGGAACGCTTAGTCCCCCACAGGAGTCAGCAGTGACGTCACCACCGAGACAGATAATGTTTTAGGGAGACAGCAGGGGAAAACAAATTGTGATGCCAGTGTGTATGTAAATAATGATGAATTGGAAGTCTGGGTGAAATTTGCCATGCCTGCGACGACTGACTGTGCACTTCTTATTGGAACAGATGTCATAGAGGCCCTGTCAAACCCCATTAGATACGTCAACTTAATGGAGCAGAGATCCAAGCAGCTGGCTGCTCTGACGTTAGAAGAAGGAGAGGAGGAGAAAGATGCCAAAGAGGTGGGGCCTGTCTACGACTGAACCTTATCACCTCTAGATTTACATAGTTCACTACAAGTTCACTTCACCGCTCATGTTAACAGAATAACAAGAGTGGATGTGGAAGCTCTTAAATATGTCAAATGAATTTGTACACTTACTGTGCCTTTTTATCCTTCTTGAAACATTAGATGTTGATATTGTGATTCAAACTATTATATTGATTTAATCTTGATTAATCTCACGAGCTTATACACACTATTTCTTTGTTATATTGTACCCTATATGTACATCTACTGTCAAATTACTGTATAATCTGTGCATACTGCTAAAATTGTCTTCATATAATCAATTATTAATAATGTACTAATTGAAATGATATTAAGAGTAAAGGTTCAGCTGTTTTAGGAAAGTCTTGTATGACATTTTAGTATATCTTATATAATATTCACAACACGTACACTGTCAGGTTGATTTCTTTGTTCCAAGCTGTTGCTACCGTAATCAGAGGAAATCTCCTAACATTGTGTTAATCTGTGCCATTTCTTATAAACTTATGACATTTGACACTTAAATTAGGTTCTCAGTGAATTAAAAGAACGGTCAGTGATTGTCACAACGATTTTACAAAAATAAAAAGGGCTTTATTTTAGTTATAAATGATGACATTTTGTTTTTGCCCCATTTTCCTCCCGGTTTGGTCATCTATTTAATTCCCACCCACACTCCCTGCTCGCCGCTGTGTTATGACAGCTACCGACGGAGGAAGGTGAAGTCTAACACATGCTTCCTCTGAGATATGTAAAGCCATATGCCAGCAATTCATCTTTCAGAGCTGTACCTCATGCTACGTCATAGGGCATAGTTGTATCCCTTCCACATGCAGAAGAATTCTCTTCTGCATACATAAGCTCATAAGCCTATGATTTGGCTTGTATTACTTGTATTTACATTGTGAATGTAAAAATGAGAGAAAATATGCTATTTCTCTCCTTTTACATCAATCAGCCATAATGAAACTAAAACCCAAATCAGTAAGCCCAATATTATGTAGGGTTTGCCTTTGCCATCTGGACAGCTCTGGCCCCTTGGGGCATGACTCTTTAAGACTTCTGGTGGTGAGCTGTCATGTCTGGCACCAGGATGGTGGCAGCAGATCGTTTAGGTGCTGTGGGTTGCGGGGTGGGGCCTCCATGGGTCAGAATTGTTTGTCTGAAGCATTCCATAGATGCGGTCAGTTTTAGATCAGGGGAATTTGGAGGCCAGATCAACAACCTTAAACTCTTAAGGCACCACTGACACAGACATGAGAGGGCTTATGGGAAAAAGGTCATTTTACTTGGAAAAATGGGAGAATTAAATGAATTTAAGGAAGGAGGGAAAGAAGGGGAGAAAAGTTTTTTGGGAGTGCAGTTGCGACCCACGAGAGGCAGGTCCCAGATGGCATGCGTTCATGAGGCTGGCAAGCAGTGGTGGCAGGTGGAGGGGCTGAGTGGGCCAGCGTGGTCAGCGACTCCTGCCTGCTCCTTGAAGTGTCTCCTCTGGCTATCTTGGTGCTCCCACCTCACGTCTCTCCTCTCTCTTACAGACGGGAGTTCAACGTGACATTCAGTGGTTGGGAACGTGGGCCTTAATCGTTGAGCACAGCAGCCTTTATCCTCTTCGGCAGCAGGATAGCGCAAGATGGCTCTAGGCGAGAATGCAAGTTCCACGGGAGCTCGTTCAGTCCTCTCGTGGCTGTCCCTAAAGTGGTGATCAAATGGCTGCATTAAGTTGTTACCTTTAAAGTCCCCGCAGGGCATGACATCATCCCACTCGCATGACACTCTTCTCTTTTTAAGCGTCTATTGTGCAACTCTAGCCTTTAAACCTCAGGACCTCAAGCTAAGCTACCCGCCTTGTTTTTATAGCACGGAGAAATTGATCCTCTGCACACCTGAACTTTCTACCTAGTGAGCCTACGGAATGAGTGAGGAGCAAGAAAAAAAAATAGGCGCCACTCATCATTGGTGTATGCCATGATAAGCAGACTGTGATGCACTGAGTGATCTTGTACATACGTCTCTTCTGTGGCAATGACATTTTTCATCATTTTACACTGGAATCGGACATGACAGGCTTGACTTTGCTTCCCACAGGCATAGATGAGACTCGGGTGCCCTTGATCCTGTCACCCATTTACTGATACATAATTAATAATCAATGTTTTTATATTCACCTTGCGGTGATGTTAATATTGTAACAGCAAACTGCGCTCCATGTGCTAAAGGTGTCTGTGGCATCATCAGCAGTGGCATCAACTTGCAATTTCCCGCTGGAGGATGAATTCTTTTCTGTTGCATTTCTCGACTTTTAAACTGCATATGACCTTTAAAGATTGTTTTACTTTTTTCATGGTTTTGGACATGATCTGTAATGTGGAACATTACAGTATACCAATTTACAAGAGTGCCGTTAAGAAATTTTTTATTTTATTTTTTTTAATTATGTTTTAAAGACAATCCTTTCTTAATGAAACACCTTTATCAACTCTTGTTTCTCAGTCTGAGTCAGGTGTTGAACAGACTTCAGAGGCAAAGAGTGAGCCCAAACCTGCGCCAGTGGAGAATGGCTTGAGCCACACATTAAGTGCAATGCCGAAACCAACGTCTCAGCACAGCACCCAGCCCCAGTCTACAGGTAACAACGTCAAACAACATAGATGATAAAGATAGCTACACTGATTTCTTATTTCTGACATCATATACAGTGCTGAAAAAAGTACAGAAGTCTTGACAACCCCTCATTTCTTCATAGTTTGCTTCCAAGGAGACAGAATGTACAAACCGGATTCCAAAAAAGTTGGGACACTAAACAAATTGTGAATAAAAACTGAATGCAATGATGTGGAGATGGCAAATGTCAATATTTTATTCAGAATAGAACATAAATCACGGAACAAAAGTTTCAACTGAGAAAATGTATCATTTTAAGGGAAAAATATGGTGAATCAAAATGTCATGGTGTCAACAAATCCCAAAAAAGTTGGGACAAGGCCATTTTAACCACTATGTGGCATCTCCCCATCTCACTGGGACCGAGGAGACCAGTTTCTCAAGTTTAGAAATAGGAATGCTCTCCTATTCTTGTCTAATACAGGCCTCTAACTGTTCAATCGTCTTGGGCCTTCTTTGTCGCACCTTCCTCTTTATGATGATCAAATGTTCTCTATAGGGGAAAGATCTGGACTGCAGACTGGCCATTTCAGTACCCGGATCCTTCTCCTACGCAGCCATGATGTTGTGATTGATGTAGAATGTGGTCTGGCATTATCTTGTTGAAAAATGCAGGGTCTTCCCTGAAAGAGATGACTAGATGTTGTTCTAGAACCTGAATATATTTTTCTGCATTGATGGTGCCTTTCCAGACATGCAAGCTGCCCATGCCACACGCACTCATGCAACCCCATACCATCAGAGATGCAGGCTTCTGAACTGAGCGTTGATAACAACTTGGGTTGTCCTTGTCCTCTTTGGTCCAGATGACATGGCATCCCACATTTCCAACAAGAACTTCGAATCGTGACTCGTCTGACCACAGAACAGTCTTCCATTTTGCCACACTCCATTTTAAATGATCCCTGGCCCAATGAAAACGCCTGTGCTTGTGGATCTTGCTTAGAAATGGCTTCTTCTTTGCACTGTAGAGTTTCAGCTGGCAACGGCGGATGGCACGGTGGATTGTGTTCACTGACGATGGTCTCTGGAAGCTCTCTGGTCACCGTGAAATTCCTGAGCCCATTCTGTGATTTCCTTTACAGTAGCATTCCTGTTTGTGGTGCAGTGTCGTTTAAGGGCCCGGAGATCACGGGCATCCAGTATGGTTTTACGCCCTTGACCCTTACGCACAGAGATTGTTCCAGATTCTCTGAATCTTCGGATGATATTATGCACAGTTGATGATGATAACTGCAAAGTCTTTGCAATTTTTCGCTGGGTAACACCTTTCTGATATTGCTCCACTATCTTTCTGCGCAACATTGTGGGAATTGGTGATCCTCTACCCATCTTGGCTTCTGAGAGACACTGCCACTCTGAGAAGCTCTTTTTATACCCAATCATGTTGCCAATTAACCTAATTACTGTTAATTGGTCTTCCAGCTCTTCGTTATGCTCAAATTAACTTTTTCCAGCCTCTTATTGCTCCTTGTCCCAACTTTTTTGGGATTTGTTGACACCGTGAAATTTGGAATCAACATATTTTTCCTTTAAAATGATACATTTTCTCGGATTAAACTTTTGATCTGTCATCTATGTTCTATTCTGAATAAAATATTGACATTTGCCATCTCCACATCATTGCATTCAGTTTTTATTCACAATTTGTTTAGTGTCCCAACTTTTTTGGAATCCGGTTTGTAGATGCGGACATATTATTCCACTAGTTTTGACGCGTATCTTTGGTTGAGGTTCGTCACTTACAACACGAAGTCCATTGTGTTCTTTGTCTCTTGTATTTTATTTTCCAGCATCAAAGAATCAACACTTCATACAGACATCTTGAGTAAATCCACTGTAGTTACAACACCAGTTGCTGTATCAATATGGTTCAGGATTACCTTACGGTTATAACAACACATTTGTTATATCTATCTAATTACGGTTAGCTTACGGTCAAAAGCTTGTTTTCTCCGAAACTTCTCCATCCAAACTGAACTATTTTACAGTACCATGCAATAGTCATACAGATTCGTATAACAGTGGAGTGACATCACAGACCAACCTACGATTGTCAAAATGGATGCTTAACTAACAAACATACTGTAGCAGTGAATGCTTAAATGACAAATAGAATTCTTAGTGCTTAGCTAATGAATAGAATAAGATAAAATGAAATAAAATAAACACAACAACAAATTCATAACAAATACGATATGGCTCTTACATTTGTGCAAAAGTCTTGGGCACCATATTATATGCTGTACCGATTTTGTTATGTATATTTATCATGTCTGCATAATTATGTACAAATCATTTAGTATTTCCATATATAACTTAAAATTTATAAATAAATAACATTACAGGAGAATATATGCATGGCTGTAAAGAAAAAAATAAATAACACAAGATTCGCATAAAAATAGAAAGGAGTAAGTGTGACAAAGTTACAAAAAGAACTCATATTCTCCAGCAAGCACAGTAAAACCTAACAACTATTTTCTTATAAACTGCACAAATATGTGTTTTAAACTTCTGATTTTGACAGTACTATAAGTAAAATAGTTGTAGGTTTTACTGAGCTTGCTGGTGAATTTATGAGTACTTCTGGTACTGTAACTTTGTCACACTCGCTCCTTTCTATTTTTATGCAAATCCCAAGAGCGTACATTAGGCTTTTTGTTTCCATCTGAAAACTGGTTTGTCTTGTACTATATTTCTTTCTTTACAGCAATGCATATATTCTCCTGTAATGTTATTTGTTTATTATTTTTTTAATTATATATGGAAATACTGAATGATTTTGTACATAATTATGCAGACATGATAAACATATATTGTATAACAAAAATGGTAAAAAGACTTTTGCACAGTACTGTACATATCACATGAACATTGCATCTAGTGCTGAAGACATAGAATAATCAACTTTAATATTTATAAACATGACCTGTTGTGGTGTATTGTGTGTTTTAGGTTCAGCTAAATCTGTAGCAAAGACTGAAGACCTTATACACAGTGTCCTCACTGGTCAGTACCACACACCATCACTATTAAGCATTCCTAATTACTCTGTATGTATTAACAACATTTTCCCATGTTAGAGATGGAGGCTCAGACATTGGAGGAGCTGAAGCAACAGAAAGTGTTTGTCAGGGAACAGAGAAGACATTATAAAGAAATGAAAGAGCTGGTAAAGAAACATCACAAAAAAACCACAGAACTTATCAAGGAGCATACCGCCAAGTACAACGAATTCCAGCATGACTACCTCCGAAGAAGAGCTGTTCTGCAGAAATCTGCAAAACGAGATGGTAAGAAGAGGTAGGTCTACATTCTCTGTTCAAGTTTCCCTCTTAAAAGTGCAAAGGTATACATTCTGTGTAACTGGGAAGAGGAAGGACTTCACATACGAGCTCTGTTCTTCAGGTGTCTCTCCTCCAGTCCGGAGCACGGTGCCTCCTTTTTCGAACAGGAGCTGGCAATTCTGGACCAGGAGAGTGGACAGAAACTGGGTGAGCTCAAAGAACAGCAGCAGCAGCAGCTTTTGAATCTGCGGCAGGAACAGTATTACAGTGAGAAGTACCTGAAAAAAGAACACATCAAGCAGGTAAAGTGGATATGTCTTCATATCAAGATTTCTTTTGTACAGAATCAACTATATATACTCAGCAAAAAAAGAAACGCCCCTTTTTCAGGACAACAATAATGTTGTAAAAATCCAAATAACTTTACAGATCTTCATTGTAAAGGGTTTAAACAATGTTTTCCATGCATGTTCAATTAACCATAATCAATTAATTAATTAACATGCACCTGTGGAATGGTCGCTAAGACCTTAACAGCTTACAGAAAGTAGGCATTTAAGGTCACAGTTCTAAAAACGCAGGACACTAAAGAGACTTGTCTACCGACTGTGAAAAACACCCAAAGAAAGATGCCCAGGGTCCCTGCTCATCTGCGTGAACGTGCATTAGGCATGCTGCAGGGAGGCATGAGGACTGCTGATGTGGCTAGGGCAATAAATCGCCATGTCCGCACTGTGAGACGCCTAAGACAGCGCTACAGGGAGACAGGAAGGACAGCTGATCATCCTCGCAGTGAAAGACCACGTGTAACAACACCTGCACAGGATGGGTACATCCGAATATCACACCTGCGTGACAGGTACAGGATGGCCACAACTGCCCGAGTCACACCAGGAACACACAATCCCTCCATCTGACAGCAAGAACTGACAAATCTGGTCCAGTCCATGAGGAGGAGATGCACTGCAGTACTTCAAGCAGCTGGTGGCCACCAGATACTGACTGGTACTGACTGATTTTGAGCCTCCCTTCATTCAGGGACACATTGTGAAACATTTTTAGTTTATGTCTTATGGTGTTGACTCTTTTAGTGTTCATACAAATATTTACACATTAGGTTTACTGAAAGTAAAAACAGTTGAAAGTCAGAGGACGTTTCTTTTTTTGCAGAGTATATAAATACATTTATGAGGGGCGTTCAAGTCAAACTGGGATGAGCAGAAGACACAATATAATGATGAGACTCTACTGCTGTAAAACATTTGAATGGTGAACGTGTTTTAAATAAGGTCATACATCCATGAATAAGACCCCGGCTGAGGTGGCTCGGAACTCAGGATGTCTGATCATGGTTCCTGAGAAAACCATCTGCCTTGATGCTACCCAAATATTAGTGAAACTTGTATGAGATTTATATTACATTTACATTAACATTTAGGCATTTGGCAGAAGCTCTTATCCAGATCGACTTAAAAAGTGCTTTGAAGTTTCCATTATTAGAAAGTACCTTTTACTTCTTCTTTTTTTTGGGGGGGAGGGAGGAATTAACCCAAATATTTAAGAAACGGATAGGTCTTAGTCGTTGATTAAAAATTGCCAGTGACCTGGCTCTACGGATGTCTAGGGGAAGTTCATTCCATCACCTGGGTGCCAGAACTGGGTGCTAGATGCATGTCTTCCTTGATCCTTGAGAAATGGTGGGACCAGTCGAGCAGTGCTGGAGAATCAGAAGGAAAATTGTGCGGTGCAGGGTGTGATTAAGGTAAGTAGGTGCTGGGTAGTTTTTATCTTTGTAGACAAGCTTCAGTGTTTTGAAGCCAGTGCCAGAATTTGGGAAGGTTGAAAACAAGCCATGCAGCTACAGAGGAAGAATGGAGGACAGAGGTAGTGGAATGAACTGCAGTAGTCCAGTCACCTAATAAGAGATTGAACAAACACCTATGTATCCTGTGTGGAGAAAATTGGACGATTCTTCTGATGTTGTAAAGAAGAAATCAATGACAGCTGTAATGACAGCTGATTGTCCAGAGTTACCCCAAGGTTGCTGGCAGTGACTGGGGTAAATGTAGTAGTGGATTATATTGAGAAATAAATGTAGTTACTTCATAATTGTGTTCTGTTATTCTGCACAATCAAAAGTCCTATTCTGACTTGAACTCCTCTAATATATAGTGTAACACCCTGTGATGTTTGAACATAAATGTTTAACTATATTTTGCCATATATATTGCACAGCTAATGGAGAAACTAACGCTGCTAGCTGAAGACAGTCAAAGCAACCAAATGAAGAAACTGAAAGACTTGTGTGAAAAGTAAGCCTGATATGAATAAAACATAAAAATGTTGCCTAGTTTAGTCCCAGCATGGGCCTTACTGATTTCTTAATGTCCGCAGAGAAAAGAAAGAACTGAAAAAGAGAATGGACAAGAAAAGGCAGGAGAAGCTCAATGAAGCCAAATCAAAAGAGAAACACTTGACAGAGGAGTAAGTAAAGATTTTGAGTCGAACCTCAGGAAAAAATAAAAATAAAAGGCTGTTCTGAACTAAGCATAAGGTCATTGTAGCAAGGCAAATAGCATCCTATAGAGGGCAGTGAAAGACTAAATGTGTCCAAGAAACAGTTTATCAGCTGATTTCTATAAACATTATTTAAAATATTCTTATAAACATTTTTACTAAAATTAACACCTGGTATAGTATTTTACATTTGAACAAATTTTGTAGCCTTGTGAGAATGAAAACACTGCACCAGACATGTGACAGACATCACCAGGTTTGTCACGTAATATATTCTGGCATCAGACACATTATCGCTTTGTTCTGCCAAATGCATTTATTAGCCTGTCCAAATGGTTATTGTTATCAAATGTCTGTGCTTTTAGGGAAAAGCTGGAGATCAACAGGTCGTATGTTAATGAAGTGGTACAGCATATTAAAAGGGTAAGAGATATCCAGTCACACAGAGGTGTTTATCAGTATAAAACCAAAAACAGCTGCCATGACTTTTTCTATTTTTATATTCTTTGGACAGCTGGAAGATGCTCAGACGAAAAGACATGAAAAGCTCACAGAGAACCATAAGAACATTCTTCAACAGATCATTGAAGAAAAACCTAAGGTATGCACATCATTTCTCGATCTCTTTGCATTCATGTAAGGTTTCCTTTACACTGTTGATAAATGTATTTGGACAAACCTGTCACTTATTGAATTCCAGTGTTTTAATCAGCCCCCTTATTCCCAGCAAAGGGCAATTTTAATACATCAGTGTACCACGACATCTTGGACAATGCTATCATTTCAACTTTGTGCCAACAGTTTGGGGAAGACCCTTTTCTATTCCAACAAATCTGTGCCCCAGTGCACAAAGCAAGTACTTTAAAGATACTGTATGGTTTGATGAGTTTGGTGTAATTGGCACAGACCTCTGACCTCAACCCCTGCGAGCACCTTTGGGAGCCAGGCCTACTCATCCAACATCAGTGCCTGACCTCATAGATGCTCTACAAAATTAATGGACATGAATTCCCTCGAAACCACTCCAAAATCTTGTGTACAGTCTTCCAAGAAGAGTGGAAGCTGCTATAGCTGGGAGGACCAACTCCATATTGATGTACATGTATTTGAATACAATGTCATTGCAGGTTTTGCCAAATACTTTTGTCCATATAGTGTATTTGTGCAGCTGTCAACAACATAGGAGCTCAGAGAAGAGATTGCCCTCTGTTGCACCCCAGGTTTTATAAACATGCCTGAATACAAATCATCAGTCAAGCCAGTCAAGACAAAGATCCATCATTTCTCTTGCTTCCTTTTGTACACGTATTCCCTGTATCCACAAAAATCATTTTAATGCCATTTAAATGGAAGGTAAGTTTAAAAAAAAAAAACCTTAAACAATTAATAATTACTATTATAATAATTGAAAAAGGGTTCATCATATGATGAAAGTTAGCATCTGGCGCTCAGAGTTAACGTGTTTAGTACATCATATCGGCTATTTGTTACAGTATGTATTGTTACAGCACATTCAGCTTTTGTTGCATCATATGGCTGAAGATGTGTACATATTTTATAGCCATCGCGGAGAAATTAAGTTCACCACTCAAGTCATATCTTTAGTTTTCAGTGAGTGGAAGTTCATTCAATACAGTATGTGCACTTTACAGGGGTCTTTAAACACTCTCACAAGCAATATTAAAGTTGAACAGCATTCAGTACAACACAAAGTAAAGTTATACCACCAGACCTGACATATGATATTAATATTCAATAGAAAATAAAAAAACAGCATTAAATTAGGAATAGGGTGTGATTCGTCATTCTGATACAGGAAAATATTGATTAAACAGTCATGGCCAAAATTTGACATAATGTCACACAAAACTCCAAAAATGGACTGGATAAAATTATTGGCTGTCATGAACTCTGGGTCTGTGTCGGCATGTGCATGGCATAATTGCAGGAGGCGAGCTGGCGGTTCAATAATAACGTTTATTAACAGTTTTACACAAAATAAAGCATAAGCTCTTTGAAGACACTGAATGAAGTCCAACTTAAATTACACAGAAACTAAAACTAATCAAACCAATGGGTGCTTCCGGAGCATTAGAAGAAGAAGAAGAATATTAAATATTATATATTAAATTATTTGTCACATGTACTTTTTACAGCACAGTGAAATGTCTTCTTCGCATATCCCGATTGGAAAACTGGGGTCAGAGCGCAGGGTCAGCCAGCTTACAGCGCCCCTGGAGCAGATAGGGTTAAGGGCCTTGCTCAAGGGCTCAACAGTGGCAACTTGGCGATGGTCGGGTTTGAACACCCGACCTTCCGATCAGTAACACAGTAACCCACAGCCTTAACCGAATGAGCCACCACTGCTCCTTTAATGGTGCTACCATTAACGGTGGCCCAGAACTCCCACCCCACTGTTCCAACTTTGGCCTCTTTACCCAGAGGCTGGGTGACGGAGCTGGCCTTGGGACTTTCGTGCCTGGTAGACCAGATAGCACGACTTTGTTTGTCGAAGTCCCAGGCTAGTACACCCTGGACAGTGTGACAATCCATCGCAGTGCACACACACACACGTTTATTCACACACTATGGGCAATTTGGGAATGCCAATTAGCCTAATCTGCAGGTCTTTTGGAGCAAACAAATACCTGACGAAAACCCACCAAGCATGGGGAGAACATGCAAACTCCATGCACACAGAAACAGATTCAAACCTGGCTTGGAATCGAACCAGGACCCTAGAGGTGCAAGGCGACAGTGCTAACTACTACACCACAAACTACACGCCCTATTTTGTATTGATGTTTCTTGAAAAGTATCAAACAAAACTATGCCACTAGCCTCTGAGAAACCATAGACAGGACCTTTATATAGCAAACTTTCCTGTAGCTGAAACCTTAAAGGAAAACATTTACCTCTTACAGTCACAAAATGTTGTTCATTTATTATTACTTGGTTACTTGGTTGTTAATAAAGAAACTCAAATGTATTAGAAGAAAAGCCTTAATAAAACTATCATTTTAATTAGGGTTGATTGAGAGCTGCTGTTATTAATCAATGAACCAACACCTTCTGACCAATTAAAATTGAGAATTTATCAGCCTCAAGACAAAACTAATTACAAACATTATTTATGTACAGCCTGACAGGATTGAATATTAACCTATAGTATTATTAAGTAGCAATGCAATTTATACAAACATAGGATATGGATTTTTTTTGTGTGCAATTTAAGTAAATACACAAAAGGTTTCCTCCGGGTACTCCGGTTTTCTCCCACTGTCCAAAGATATGCAGATTAGGCAAATTGACTTTCCCAAATTGCCTGTAGTGTGTGTATGTGTATGTGCCCTGCGATGGATTGGCACCCTGTCCAGGGTGTGCTCTAAGTCTCCTGGGATAGGCTACAGGTCCCCGCAACCCTGAATACAGGATGAAGCAGTATACTGTAGAAGGTGAGTGAGTGTCAAAAACCACAAATAATATCCTTTAAATAATACTATGATGACATGTGTACGAATGATCAGAACATAAGGTAACTATGGGATTTTTATTGCGGAGAAGTATAGGCTCAAAATTCAGCACATGAGCTTTTGTACCATGAGAACCATGAGAAACAGTTAGATATTGTTACAATAATAAGTGCTGTTAAGTTCCAGAGTCTCGGGAGCTGTACTGCTGTATTATCTGGATGTATCGCTTTCCCTAGGGTCCTGTAGGCCTCAGGGCACCCACAAGCACTTCTGTTCCCAGTGCTGCTGTCACCAAATTTTGACATTTACAATGAACAAATTGCTTTACATTTGACAACTAGCAGAAGTACATGTATCAGTATGCTGTAGAAATCCAGATGTGAGTGTTAGCACATACGTAATCTGAACCGGATAATTGTAAATATAATGTAATTTTTTTTTTATGTTAAAAAAAAACAAAGGAAACAGTATAATTTGAATTTATTCATGATTAATTATATTGACACATTGACAAATCTATATAGTCTTGGAACCGTCTTTGGTCGAGAATGGCCTCGCAAAACTTTCCACAGTGGGTCTAGTCTTGGCTGCGAGGCTGAAAAGGATGTTGAAGAAACTTAATCTGTATTGTACTGTATGGTAAAAGAAAAGTGGCAGATTTTGAGAATGATAGAACCAACAATAACAGCAAAAAATAATATAATATGCTGATGACTGAACATGTATCAACACTCAAAATTGCTAGTTAGAGCTAAATTACTGTAGTTATAGTACTGTATGTCTTGTTGGATGTTAAAAATTATTAACAATGACATTAACATTGGAATTGGAAAGGTCTTGTCATTTTATGATCAAGTCGCTGACATCGATCTGTCTCTGTAGCAAACATGCCAAGGCCCACTGAGTTGTTCCACTGAAAGGTACTGTATCTGTAGGATTAGCTTTCGAAAATAATTTTAGCTAGTCTTTGTAAGGAAATGCATATGATATGATGCTAATTTAACAAGCAAGGTTACAGTAGTTCTATAAACTGTAGCTAGTTAACATTAGGAAATTAGCAAACCTTTCAACAATATTTTTTAAGTTAGATAAAGTTAATGCATTCTAGGGAAGTGAATTGGATGCCCAAGTTGTTGCCTAATGATGAAAAATCCAGTGCAATATTTTGCTGAGTTACAGATAACAGTGCTCATTCACAAGTTCCACACTGCAGTAGCTTATCCTACTTCAGATACATGCAGTGTAATACCTACACTGTTTATATAAAAAAATTACTTCAGATACTTACACAGTACTGGAGAGATTTTACGACTTAGATTACATTTAAATTTGTCTTTTTGATTACAGTATATAACATACTTTTATTGGCTAGATGATAGAAGAAGTGATTTGAGATTTGCAAAAAAAAAAAAATTCTGAAAATGTAATTATGTAAGAGAATTAAATTTCAGTAATAATCAAGCATTTTATCGAGATAGCAAAACTGTTGTCTTTGAGAGTTTGAAACAAGCATCAAGTGCAGGATAGTTTTAATTAAACAGGTATTGGCGATTTAGTGGGGGTGCTGTAGTGACCCCTACAACCCCAGAAATATTTCAGTGGGTATTTGGAATTAAATTTTGGTGATGATTAAATTATTTATTATTATCAATTAATTAATGTGTTAATAAAACAATCTGAGTATTTTAGACTAAAAATCTAAAAGCCAACACAGGTGATCTGGTCAGCCAAAGGAAATAGCACACCTTTGACTTGACTTTTATCCCCTGTTAGGTTACTACTTTGATTAGCAACCCCGAATGGAAATTCCAGCCTCACAAAAAAACTGAATATTAGACAAGTGTTGAAGGGCTTTTTAAGGTCAGGTTATGGAACACTGAGTGTTACTTTGCAAAGTTTCTTGTGATGAGAGTACGTATATAAAGGGTGCAAGTCATTGGGAACACGTGTTTATGTATGGTCAGTATTTGGGTGACAGTAAATGTGCCCAGTTCAGTGTTGCTGTGGGAAATGTAGATTTTGATGTTGGCATGACAAAAATAATAACTGTGTTCCAAAGAAACAAAATACATAAATAAGAGAAACTATATTATTGGGGGGGAAATAGCTTATAAAGCATTTTGGACATTTTTCAGAAATAAGGCTATTTCCATGATGTCCCAATTATTGACCTACAGTATAACTGTCAATACTGTTCAGTACTGTAAGATATAACATCTCTCTGCCGATCACAGTTTACAATCTGTTTTTGCCAGCAGTGGGGTGTTTGAAAATATTACTACTGCATTTTAGTCTTTCAAAATGTTAATGTTTCTGAAGATTGATTTCATTAATTATTCATAACGGTTTTGTCCAGTAAACAGTTCACGCTCTGAAATGCTTATTCTATAAAAAACAGTATTATCGCCTCGACACTCTTATTGTGACCTTTAACAGACTGTAAAGTTTGTGATTAGAGTGTCAGCCTGGGAGAGATCATTTTGATTCATGCTTTATTGCATAAATGTTAGGTCATGTATAAATGCTACGAAAGGCCATTGGCATTTTCTGTGCAGATGCTTTAACACCATGTAGAAATTTTACAAGTAGAGTTTGTAATGGATGTGATGTGTTCACAGCTTCAGAACGAACTGGATCAGGAGTATCAGGACAAGTTTCGTAGGCTTCCTGTGGAGATACAGGAGTTTGTGCAGGAGACCACTAAGCGAAAGACTGATGGGAATGATCAGGACTCCCTGCCTTCTTCTAGCACACTGGAGAAACTCAGCCATAAGGGAGCGCAATCCGAGGACGATATGGAGGACGAGAGGAAAGACTAAAACAGAGTGAATCACTAAGAATTCCACCGTGCTACTGGCACTCTTCCTCATTTAGTTTCCATTGGTAATTCTTTTGTTTTTGTTTGCTAATGATTTTTCAGAGATCTGGAAAAGGGTCTGGGGTAAAGGGTGAATGGATAACTTACAGGAAATCACTTACAGCACTTGAACCCCATAAACCCATTATTTATTATGTGCACAATTTACTGTTTTCTCATAATGGTAATAATTACAGTATAGGACAAATTCTTATTTATTTATTTATTTTTCTTTGCAAATGTGACCCAGTCTATGAAAACCCAGTTGAAGCATTTTATTTAGAGAGAAAGAGAGAGAGAGAGAGAGATAGCTTGGTTTTCACAGACTTGGTTACAGATTTAGTATGTTTTACACAACTCATGATCCTTATCAAAAGTTTATGGCCAGTAGGTAACCAGCTTTAAGAAGGTGTGTGTGAATGTGGGCATGGAGGGCAGGTACCACATAAATTACCGTAGCTCTAATTTCACTTTCCGAAGTTTTTGAAGTGTTAAACATACCTACAGTTAATGTATATTAGTTTTAGTTGCAAGCACAGGTGGCTTGCAGATATAAAGACATTATTTTGTTAAATTCGCTGCTGATATTGTTTGCTTCATTTCATCTAGACTAATAAAGCATAGCAGAGTGTAAAATTTACTGTAGACTAAATGGCTCCAGCATAGAACAGTAACAGTTTTTCAAAAATGCATGAATAAGGTGCATTGACCAGTTTGTGCAATATGTAAATGCAACTCTGTAGTTTGCTATTTGGTGTAATGTGTAAAGACATGCTTGTGTGTGTGTGTTTTTTTTAAACATTGTACATAATATAAAATTCCCTTATCAGCACCTAGATTTAACAATATGTCATTTACATTTCTTTTTCTTTTCTATTTTATCATAGTATACTTAACCATTCTATCTTATTTTCTTTCACTAAGTATTATCAAAGAATAACATATTTAATGAAGTGAAGAAATTGATATCTTAATGCAGAAAGCGTGGAAATAATATTAGAAATATGGAATTGCACTTTGGATTTCATGAGGTATTGGTATTAATATGCAATTAATCTTTTTACTTGAGTCAGATTTTTTCTTTCACTGTATTTCCATTTCATTCATTCACTGTTTGATGTGAAGCATGGGGTCAGTGATGCCAAGTGAAGTATCGTGATGATTCTTTTCCAGAATATGCTTCCCCATACTTCCCCTGGTGGTTTCTCAGTGTTAAGCTCTGATTAAAGCACGTCTGTCACTTTCACTAGCTATTTTATATAGGTTTGTAACATTTAGGTTAGATTTGGACTTAAGTGATGACTTAATTCTTAAATTCATGTACATCCGGTAATTATATTCATGCTTTGTATTTATTGCAATATATGATTGCTACGGACCACTAAAATAAAGTGCCAAACAATTACCTACTACTGACAGGTCAAACATGAACCCTTGAAACATGAAACAAAAATATCATTACTTTCATTCGATCTCATGACAGACACTTTCATAATGTATATGATTTAGTTTTATTTTTAAAGTTGTCATTTGATGCAGTGCAATATACTGTATTATAGTTATGGCAAACTCTATGGTAGTATTGCTGCATCTATAAATGCTATCAAACAAGTATTAACATTTGATTTTCACTCACACTTAGTAGTTGTAAATGATATTCCGTGTGATTACACCTAAGAGCCATTTTACTATATTATACTTTATAATTTTTTTTAACAAGATGACTTTGTGCTGTTGTTTTCTTTATGATCAAACTCTTTTTCGCAATGTAAGATTACTTGAAATACTTTTATGACTGGACTCATTTTTGATCGTTTTGAAGTGATGTTCTGTGCCTTTGAATGTTCTCCGTGTTAGATGTGGAATGTAAAAAAGTGTTGAATATAGAGCTCTTCTTTTTGTATAAACTGTGCACGCACTTTTAAAATGTTTATACTTACTGTAAGATTTACTTTGAAATTGTTTAAATGTCAAACTATTGACGGTGTATGCTATTGAGTGCCACTATTTTATTTTATTTAGTCATTAATTCCATTTAAAGACACAGACATAGATTAGGAAACTAACAAATATCTACAAACATTTAAATTTATCAGACTGTATTATTGGTACTACAGTATCTGCATCTTTAAAAGATGGGTAATGTTGAATGTAAGTTGTGCTTGTACTGTGCAATTGTTTTAATAAAACATTTTTGTGAAATGTGGAATTTGCAGAGTGCAAAAGATTTGCAGCTAGTAAAAAACAAAAATTTTTTTAATATTGTTTAATTTTCATGGACGCTGTTATTCATCATCACACTTGATTCCATCGGAACCACTGAAGTCCAACTAGAGACTGTGGAGGCCACGGGTGACCATTGTATTAATTCCCATTTGTACAACTGTGCTAGGACCTCCAGTTAACATTCACACACTCATTCACCCAATATAGCCAATTACCTAATCAGCATGTTTTTGGACTGTAGAAGGAAACCCACCAAACACGGGCAAGGCATGCAAACTCCATGCACACATACCCGATGTGGGAATTGAACTCAGATTACAGTGCTAACCACTAAGCCACTGTGTCACCATAACACTTGATTACACTGCATGTTTTTGGAGGTTGAAGAAAACTCAAGAAAGACACATGAAACCTGTGCTAAAGGTCAACCTAGAAAATCCCATCCTCGTGTACCTTTGTGTTGGGTTCCTAATGGACTTGACAACATCCTTCATTTTCAAAAAAAAGTTGTTCAATCCAGCATCAAACACTTTTTAGCAACGGACGTTGAGTGAGAATTGTTCTGTCAACTTTACTTTCACATGCTGAGGTGTTGATCCCAAAAGGAATTAGAATGCAGTTTTGGTGGTAACCTGATAGTGACTTGCGATCTACAATTCTGTGTGCTCTCGCATGTCCAGGTGTCAGTAAGGACCTGTGCTCTGATTCTTTTCACTCACCTTCTGTGCATTCTGAGATTGAGGTGGAAAATCCTGTGAATGTCATCATGGGTTGAGGCAACTTCCTTTATCTTCATTATTATTTTACGGCAAGGATATTAATATGGTAGTATGGGCTGATGGAAGATCAAGCTTAAAACTAAGCTTAAAACATAGCTTGCGGTCTGTTGATACATAAAACTGTTAAATGTTGTAAAAGCAAGGCTGTGTTTACTGTAGATACAATAAACAATAAGCACATGATCAATCAAACAAAGAAATAAAAATAAATAAATAAACAGAGTGTGTTGGTGGAGGCAGAGAGAAGCAATTGTCAATCAATCTAGAAAATAACTAGGCCAGTTTGTCTGTGTTTTCTAAAAAAAAAAAAAAAAAAGTACACAATTATAACGAAAATTGTAATAGAAATAAAGCAAACAAACAGATACTACTACTACTACTAATAATAATAATAACAATAATAATAATAATAGAGTCATATTTTTGCCCATGACTTTATTATATATTGTTCAGGCTAGATTCCCCCCGTCCAGAAGAAATTATTGTGTGTCTATGCAATAGACATAGTTATTATTAATATTATTATTACAACTTAAAGAAGGCATTCATCCTCCAGAGGGCGCCAAAACATCACTCTCGTGCCTGCGCGTGTCCAGCATGAGTGCGCACGCGCAGTATTCCGCTCGGTTGCCAGGGGATACCGGCTGCAGTTTCGTGCACAGAAACCTCACTAAAACATGCATTTGATGTTTTTCTAATAAATTTATTTACTATAATTGTGAAATTAGTTTAGTTCACCTTTTAACGTCACGTTCAAATTGAAATTTAAAAACCATTTTATCTTGTATCATAATTGTCTTTCATTATTCCAAACTTTTAAATCATGCAGTCATACACGATGACGTGGTTTGTTATGTCCTGTTTCAGTATGAACCTTATTGTTGCTAAGATTCGGTTTGGTGTAATCAAGTTGGTACTTTTCAAAATCTTGAGTTATGTGTACTCTTGTAAAATTAAAGAATCTCTGTCTCTAAACAGCCCGTAAGAACAGTATAGTTAAACGTCCTCAGTAAATAGAAAACCTCACAGTTCACCTGGAGGTGATGTTGTGGATGCTCTTTGTGATGTTTTTGCTTCCCCTGCATGATCGACACCTGTGTATCAGGACAGAGCATAGTGGTGTCATACATACGAATAATGAACATAATAAACCTTGTCTCACTATTTTTAAAATGTCTTCTTTTGACACAGATCCATCTTCACTCGCTATCCCTCCTGGCAACTTATGTTTCAGATGACCTCAATCTGGGAGCAGACCTTATCTCCAGGGACGGCTTTCTGGTGACAGAATGGTGGCTCCACCCTTAGGGGATGAAACGGATATGGGATTGGTTTGGCAGATTGATCTCGCCTCATCCAGAGACAACATGCCTGCTATATTTCTCTCTGCTGGATCACAGACTGATGCACACACATAGACAAATGTCTCATTTCCTACTACAGAAGTTAATCTCCAAAACAGTAAAGTGTTTTAGTAAAGGTGCATCAGAAGGGCCTGTCTTACATTCTCTGGGTTCTGCAATAACCAGGAAAACCATAGTAAGGAGAAATAAACAAGGAAGCAGTGGAGATGTCTGCTGTAGTGAGACCCTGTCTCAGAAGGTTCCGTCAGCTTTCTTGTGGGCATGTGGAATAGTCAGTTATGTCAGCTTAAACAGTCTGCAGCAGCAGCAAGTGGGATTGGTCAAATGTAAATTTTGGGAGATGTGTGAGATTGGTCAATAATATCCTTAGAAGCCTGGAGCCTATCTCAGAAGATTTTGGGCTTGATGTAGTGTACACCCTGGACAGGGTACATGCAATAAATCACAGGGCACACACACACACACACACACACACTGGGCAATTTGGGAATGTCAATCAGCTAATCTGCATGTCTTTGGACTCTGGGAGGAAACTGTAGTACATGGAGAAAACCCACCAAGAACAGGCAGAACATGCAAACTCCAGGTGCTCAAACTCACAAATCGAACCCTTGGTCATGGAGGTGCAAGGTGATGGTATTAACCACTAGTCCACTATGGCACCAGCTAACCACTAGTCCACTATGCCGCCAGCTAACCACTAGTCCACTATGGCGCCAGCTAACCACTAGTCCACTATGCCACCAGCTAACCACTAGTCCACTATGGCACCAGCTAACCACTAGTCCACTATGGCGCCAGCTAACCACTAGTCCACTATGCCACCAGCTAACCACTAGTCCATTATGGCACCAGCTAGCCACTAGTTCACTATTCCACCAGTGTTGTTATTGCTATAATAGTGTTAGGCTTTTTATTTGGCTTGGTAGTACACAGCTTACCTGACTGTTTCACATTTTCAGTGCATTAAATTGTTAAAACTTTGTAAAAACAACAAAGAAAAAGCAGAATAGTTTATAAAATCCCAATGCTGAAGAATCCACCGAAGTGCACTAAACTAATTCGCCTGTGTGGGGCGCTGTTTCTGGGTCACTCTTAACACGCGTACTGTAGCCTGAGTGCACTTGAGCCAGCGGCCAGTGTGGAAATTAGGACAGGGCCAGGGACACACAGGGCGAGTTTCCCTCTGAGGCAGCGGCGAGCGGGTGAGTGAGTGAGTGAGTGAGTGAGTGTTCCTCACACAGCTCTGTCTGGAGTGACACACACGCCTCCAGTCTTCACGTCTGACTATAATTAAAACTCACATCCTTGTTTAAAATCTGCTACACGTTGCCGCAATTGTTAAAAATAAAAGCGCACGTATGACAGCTACTTGAAAGAGCAGACTGTATGTGTGTTGTGTTTTATTTAGTCATCTTTAATGAGAAACGAACCTGCTGAAAGAGAAATTTGATTTAAACCTACAGTTCTGATTTGTATTACTATCACAGTATTTAGTGAAGGTCCTAGTTGGTTTGCCTGAGGTTTTAATGACTTAACCAAGTTAGTGCTTAGACTGAAGTTGACAGTGCGGATCCAGCATTTACCGAGAGGAACACAAGATCTACAAATGTTTCCTGCTGGTGTTATCAGAGGAGAAAGAGCTTTCAGCCTGTCCTGTGCTGCTCTTGTGTTTTTCTCTTGCTGGCTTGCCAGATATTAGAATTTCAACTGGTGTATTAAAAAAAAAACTTCAACATACTATGGGAGTTCAAGTCAAACCGGGACTTTTGATTGCCCTGAACACAGTTATGAGAGTAAAGGCTAGCTTTATTTCTCTATATAGTCCCCTTCAACACTAATGCACTTCTCCCAGCGTTTCACTAGTCCTTGGATACGATAAAGATAGAAAGTGTTCTCAGTATGATCGGACTGCCTGCTTCACATCTGAAACGCTGGCCTTCCGGGAACTCCTTTAAATAACCCAAATATGTGGAAGTAGCTTGAGGATTGAGGTCAGGACTGTATGTGATATTAAATTCCAGCAGAGTTTCCATAATGTTTCATAAATGATTGTGTCTACAGCTTTGACAGACAGATGTTGGCGAGGAGTTATCTGTGGATTTTCAAGGATCAGGCGTTCCACATTCGCTGAATGTTCACTCCTAGATACCCCGACAGGGATGTGCAAAACGTTTGTTCAGTTCAAATGTTTTGCTGTGACTTTCTGTGCTTGAAGTCTTTTTCTGAAATCAGTTTTGCATCCTCATGTACAAGAAATTTCATCAAGTCCCGGTTCGACTTAAACACCCTCATGAATATGCTGTAGATCAGTGGTTCTCAAACGTTTTGCATCCATTTAAATTTCAACAAATATTTCACTGATGCCCTCAGTGCAGATGCATACATTTAATACATTCATTGATTGCTTTATTCTGGCCAGGCTGGCTGGAACACTAGATATGGAGTTGGAATTTATTCTGAATATGATGCAGGTCCATATCAGAGCACCATGCACACAGATTTACACCTTGGGGCAATTTTGCATAGCCAATATATGTACTGTTGGCACAGTACGACAAAGATTTAGTGGTTATCACTACCACCTCGCACCTTTTTTTATTTTATATTTTTTTTATCTTGCCTCTGGATTGTGTTTTAGTTTGCATCTTCTCCTCATGATTAGTGGGTTTCCTCCAGATACTCCAGTTTCTCTTACTGTATGTATTGTAGGCTTATTGATGGTTCCAAATTGCCTGGATAATTGCCTCGTATATGAGTGGATGCGTGAGTGTGTGTGCAGCTCTGGGTTGCAAGAGGTTGGCATCGTCCCTTTCCCTTACAGAAATAAATTCTGCACAAAATCATACGTCATTAGAGCCAACTATTAGTTGGAATGATGGTTTAAGATGGATAAGTAAACAGATATATCTAAGAGACCTTTGGAGGTAATCTATGTACACATGGGGACAATCTACAATCTAAAAACACAGACAAAAATCTAAATATTGACATATGTGACTGACTCAGGCTTTAAATGTTTACAATAGTATTTTGCATGAATATTAAGCCAAAGGTTTTTTTTTTTTTTAATCCTGAACTTTACACTGATTATTAAAATTCTCTTTAGATTCAAGCGGATGTTTTTTTCAGGTCTACTTGTTAGTTGAGGTTTTAGTTAAATTCATTTGATTGCCTATGACCGGCCAAACAGGCTAATAATTACAAAAAGTCTGTGATAATTGTCCTTCTAAAATAATTAAACTTACATAGTGGGTTGTGATTTCAGCCAGTGTAACGAAATTAGAAAAATCACAGAGTTATGCTTCAGAGATGCTTTCTTTAAGGACCACTTTTTTGAACGATGCATCCAGCACACTAGTACTGCTTAGCCAATACATGCAGAATACAATACATGCAATGAAATTGCCATATAACATATTGTTTGTAGGGGAGAAAAAACAAATAAAGAACTATATACTGTACATGTTCTTATGCATCACAAGTCTAACTTGCTTTAATGCTGTGTTTATGTGCTCTGTATTTTAAATATTAATTTACAGCTTCAAAATTTCATGAGTGGTATTATAGGTTATTTCATTCAATTCAATTTTATTTGTATAGCGCTTTTAACAATTGACATTGTCGCAAAGCAGCTTTACACAATCAAATGAATTATTTAAGTTTGTATGAAATGTAAATGTGTATGAATCAAAATGATAAGATTGTCCCTGATGAGCAAGCCGAGGATGACAGCACTATTTACTTATTTGCTTATTAATTTATTTCAGTTGGAGTATCTGCAACTTTTACCATTTCATCATCAGGAAAGAAACCATGGTTTCAATGCCCGATGGCATGTGCCCCCTTCGTTTCATGCTTAATTTGCATTTACAGTAGTTGTTCGTGATTAGCTGTATGTTTATTTTACTATAAAAGAAGACATTAGACTAGTTAAGGAACGCTATGTTTAGTAGGATACTTATGTGCAAAGATTGGAAAACAAGTCTATACCAAGAGCATGTGAAAGCAACATGAGGCAACTTCTATATTTGGTTCATTAGTCCAGTTTCAGATTTGTGTAGTCAGTATTGATACAGTATTTATACCAAGCACAGATTTTCCACCCTCTCTCACACACACACACACACACACACACACACACAGTTTTCAAATGCATGATATCACTTGAAGTTGCTGACTGGTAGCAGTAAAAGACCGAAGTGTGTTCTCTGATAATACAAAATAACTTCATTTTTGTTGCATACACTGTAGCTTATGATGTTTTAAAGTAACACCCAAAGGTAGTTACAGGTAGTTGATTCTTTATTCCGAGAATTTCAACCTTAACTTTAAACACTTTAACATAATAACCACCTAGGTTTTAGGTTCCCCTTGTGCCAGCGGGGCGGCTCTGGGCACTTGGAGGCGTGGCTCTATGAGACATCTGGGGTGTGCTATGGTGTCTGGGACAGGGATGTTAGCAGGGGATTTTTTGGGATCAGGGTTGTTTGTCTGGCACATCCCATGGATGCTTGATTAGATTGGGATTTGAGGAATTTGGAGGAATTTGCACTTATTCCAGTGTTTCACTAGGGCTTGGATATCAAGATAGAAAGTATTCTCAGTATGAGTAGAGCCATGATTGGAACGCCTGCTTCATTTCTGAAACGTTGGCCTCTCTGATACTCCCTTAATAGCCCAAACATGTGAAAATTGGCTTGGATTGAGGTCAGGCCTGTACTGTATGTGACAATAACTCCCAGCCGAGTTCCCGTAATGTGCAAATTGTGTTCGTTTTAAGGATCAGGCTTTGCTCCATTCGAATGCTTTATTGCGATTATGAGTCTCACTGTGCTTGAAGTGAAGACTTTTTTAAAATCAGTTTTGCATCCTCATTTATGAGAAATTTCATCACAAGTCCCAGCTTGACTTGAACACCTCATGGCTCCATGAGATTTCTGGGGGTGTGCGATGGTGTGTCTGGCACAGGGATGTTAACAGGGGATGATTTGGGAATCATTGTTGTTTGTCTGCTACAACAACCTTGAACTTTTGCCGGCTAAGCCCTATATAGTATCTGACTGGCTGTGATGCACTGGGTTTTTTGATATCCTTGTTGTCTCCCCAGTTCCTGCTGTGCAGGTGTTGACGTATTACATCAGTTCATTTGTAATTGTGTTGCAAGCCAAAATGGATGCCTTACTTTCCTTGCACGAAAGAATTAGTGCGTGCTGTGATTAGTTTTCTTGTGGTCTGGGAGCATACTGTATACAAACAAACTTTGACCTTTTCACTGGAAGGTGAAAGTTTCTTAAAGAGAATCATCACTACGACTCTGAGAGGTTGAACAATCAACAATTCTCCTTACAGTTAGATGCTTATTAAAGAGCTGAACCCTAAACTTTGGATTAAACACAGAAGACTGCTATCCAAGGACGTTGTGATCTTACATGACAATGAATACTTGGAGGTGTTAAAGCATCCTCTCTGTTGTCCTTATGTTGCTTCATTTGACTTTCACCTGTTTGGTACCCTGAAAGCAGACCTACTGTACAAGGATGAGGAAGATAGACCACTTTTTGTGGCTTGCAGCTCAGATAAAAAAATTTTTTTTTTAATTAATGAGGGAATATTAAATTAAAAATAAATTCAATAGCCATAGTCAGGAGAATTTTTTTACTCAGCCGTGTGTGTGTGTGTGTGTGTGTGTGTGTGTGTGTGTGTGTGTGTGTGTGTGTGTGTGTGAGAAAAGCTCACAATATATATTAACTTGTTTTGATCCATATTATGGTTTGCAATTTTTTTTCTCCCCTCTTTCAGTAACAAGACATTGCATCGCTTTGATCAGGAGTGCAAGAACGATCAAAGGACAGTGTATTCCATTACAGTCCTCTCCAAATCTTCTAATCCACTAGCTAGACAATTTTTCTTGGAGCACTGGGGTCATGCGCCTCGTCAACAGAGATGTAAAGCCGTGCAGCTACATATTTCAGCTATTTCTTGCGCCGGGTAATTCAGAAGCGGTACTCAACACCAACAACTAATCTATAGTTCCGCCTTTAGATGTTAGAGGCAAGTCTAATGCTAATATATTCTGCAAGGCACACTTTGTAACAGCACTTGGCTCTTTAGGGATTTTGCTAATTCCCCATGCTGTGCTATTAGCAAGTTCTCTAGACTGGCTACTAATCTGCCCTAATGTTCACATTACTCTGTAACTGGGACAAGGAACACTTCTTAAAAAAAAAAAAATAGCACCAGCGTTCAGTCAAAGAGTTGAACTGATCCAATTTTGGTGTCATCACTAGAATTGGGACAAAAATGTTCCCTAAGTCACTTTATTCACACAAATATAGGACTTAGCAAACCTTGGTCTTAGTATCAGTGGTGTTTAAACGCACAATAATGGCAGCTGTGCTTTTCTTCTAATATTTTTCTCATTACTAATACTCACATTTACACCACTGCGAGTTCAACTATTGAAACTAATTGTTCAGAAATTTTTTTTTTTTAATCATTAGTAATAACTTTCACAGAAGCTTGAATGGTGGACACTATACAGTACATAAATGTATATTAATTGTATAATGAGGTTTCTTGTATGAAGTTAAGTAAGTTAAATAAACAATTTGAAAAAAGTTTTTGCTATACGGTAAGTCCTTAGAATGGAGGTACTGTAATTCAAGATTCAAGATAATGTAACCTGCTGTTGTTGTTCAAACGCAAAAAAAGGGGCAAATTTGATCTGCTATCAAAAGAATTGTCATGAGGTCCTAGTCAAACCGGGATTGTGCAGAATAACAGAACACAGTTTTGAGAGTCAAAACTACCTTTATTTCTCTATATAATCCCCTGCTACACTAATGCACTTGTTCCAGCGTTTTACTACTGCTTGGATACCATCAAGGTAGAAAGTTTTCTCATGCCATGCTCGGACTGCATGCTTCACTGTTTGAAATGCTGGTCTCACAGCAACTCCTTTAATGTGCCTTTCCTTTAATGAAAAAAAAAAAACAGCCTGGTTTGATCACCAAAGCCATTCAGTTTTTTCAGGACAATGCATGACCTTATACTGCCCAGCGCACCACTTTGTGCGCACCACATTACAAGAACTTGGCTAGGAGTTATTGCCGCATCTTCTGTGCAGTCCTGAACTTGTGTGATTTCTACATGTTTGGAACATTAAAAGATTTCCTGGGAGGCCACACTTTTAGACTTGAAGCAAGCAGCCTGATCATGTCTCTGGCATAATGAGAAAACTTTATGGTATTCAAGCACTTGTGCATTAGTGTAGGAGGGGATTATATAGAGATATAGGATTCTGCAGGTGTGCGAAGCGGCGGGTTAAAATGCGCAAAAATGCGTGAGTTGCACGCAAGTGGGGTGATGTCATGCACCCCTGGGACTTCAAAGGAAAGAACTGAATGTCGCCCTTTGATCACCGCTTCAAGGACAGCCGTGAAAGGCCTGCACGAGCTCATACCTTGCACTTTCACCACGAGCTAGGAGGGGCAAGTTGGCTGGAACATTGAGGGAAGCTGCTTTAAGGATCATGCAGGAGCCGCTGCCTACGCGGGCCCACTCCGCCACTCTGCCATTCCTCGCTGGCTTCCTGCCCACATACCAGTTACTGTAGGTATTTCCTCTGGACCCCCAGTGAACACCCTCACTACTTTCCTTCCTTTCTTTTCCCCCTCCCTCCATTTTTTCCTAATAAAATGACCCTTTTCCATAAGACCTTGCCTCCTCATCTCTGCAAATAGCTTCTGTATACAGTCAGAGGTGGAAAGTAATGAATTACATTTACTCGCGTTACTGTAATTGAGTAGTTTTTTTTTGTGTATTTCTACTTTTTAAAGTAGTTTTTAAAATCTGTAATTTTACTTTTACTTAAGTACGTTTTATTTGAAGTATTGTAATTCGCTACATTTTAAATCATATTCGCTACTGAGTAAAAAATAAAGGAATGAAAAATGCTAAAATAATACAAATATTATGCTTTTGCGCTCGCGTGTGTGTATCATGTCCTGGTCGCGCGCCGCTCCAGACTCCACTCCAGGTTTTCTGACATCGGTATCTCCCTGACCTTCCACACGGTCGCTTCCGCCCTGAGTGATGTCATCGACTAGCGCGACCATATACAGTATAAACCGGAGAGAGACACAGGAAAGAGATTGTGATTTTGGCGTTTTGATATTTGGTTGTGTATTCCGGTTTTGAATTTTTGCCTCCCATTGACTTAATTTATTGCTTTGTCCCTTTGGTTTGGTTGGTCTTTGTATATATTTGTAGATAATTTCACTATATGTTTGTGCACTCTCTAGTAGTAAGGGCGTTGCTGCCATTTATTTTGGGAAGAGGGAATTTATTCACGGTTTTTGTTTTAGGGAGTCCGGTACCTGTACATTTTGCAGATAATCTAGCTACTAAATATAAATACCATTTTGTTTATTATTTTGGTGTGTGTGTGTGTGTGTGTGTGTGTGTGTGTGTGTGTGTTAGTTAGTTAGTATATACAGTACAAACCTCATTATTTCATCAGTTAATGATTGGATCTAGTTCTTTCTGCCATATGCCACCATTTCCATACAGTTTAAAATAGAACCCTGAAGAGCCCTAGACTGGGACGTTACACCATATTTAAGTGACCACTTTGATTTTCAAGCACAAGAAAGACAACAGCTTTATTATGCAAAGGTGTTCTTTCAGTTAAAAACAACTAGTTTGAGATTTATATCTGCTCATCTTTTTTGAACTACACTAGAACGCCTCATCCCACCTCCGCTAATAAAAAAGTATCTCGGTAACTTTTACCCTGAGTAAATTATTTTATGAGCTACTTTTTACTTTTACTTGAGTAGATTTTTATAATGATAACTTTACTTGTACTTAAGTAAAATTTCACTGGAGTAATAGTACTTGAGTACAAAATTTTATTACTCTTTCCACATCTGTATACAGTATGCTGGTATGAGTTTATTTGATAATTTTTTTCTCTGTAATGGCATCTCCCATCATCTTTATTTTCATATTTATCTGATTGACTTGGTCAAACGAACATTTCCCACCTACACATCTTCATAGTTAAAAACCGTTAAGTCTGTTTCCAACTCCATCCCTATCTTGGACCAGTGTACAGTACCTCTCCGTGTATATTTCAGTATATTTCCATTACCTTCACAGAAAACAGACCTCCAAGATAACATATCTCTATATAATTTATTTACTTGCCGATAAACAAAAAATGGATGTGTATTATTCTGACCTTTCCTCACAGCACTGACTGATGCATGTGCTGACTTGCTCTCTATTCAGCAAGATCAGGTCAGATCAGGTCAGCAAATTCTTTACGAGTTTGTCATGTCTGTCCTCTTAAATTGTCCTAAGAGACATTCACTTTTATTAGTACAATAAAATAAACTTAGCTCACAAGATGAATTCCATGCATTTTAAGTCAAGTGAGACATGTGGGTTGGACATCTGAGACTCAGATACAGTTCAGACCTAAAAAATTAAATATGAATATTAACACCAGCAATCTGTTTTGTCCTGTCTGGACTTAATACTGCTTAACACTGCTGCTCTAACGAAAGGGAGATACTGGTTGAGTTTAGGAACCATGAACATCTATTTTGAATAAATGTCTACAGTTTTAAGTTTTGCTTGAGAACGCCCGTCAGGGAAAGCTATTAAACCTGTGTGCATTACTATTACGAATCCAGTGAAACTGATCTCCTCTAGCAGAAAGGACAGGAGAAGGTCAAAAAAACAAGGTTAGTGCAGTAATCTTCAGTGTGTGCTCCTTTCTCTGGAGCTTATCAAGAGTGAGCCGCAGCTGGTACTTCAGCATGCATTATTTAGAGCTTAATTCAGTACTTATGAGGACTTGTACACACACATGAGTGAGCAGCATACATGTTCCATAACGATCAGCTTGACTCTCCGGTGCTGCAGGCTTGATGATTTTGACAGACTGAAGTGTTTGTAATGGCCCCCACTTGGCCCATATTGTTTGATATGCTTTTTAGACGCTGCTAGCTGACCACAACACACAGCCAATTCCAATGAGCACATTCTGTAGGAGCTGATTTCCACCCAGTACAAAGATCTTGGGCTTCATTAACATCAATACTTTATTTATAGGCCAATAAAATTTGCAAGCAGATAAAAAGTTAAGGTCGTTTAAGGTTATGAGCTTATTAAATAATATAACTATAAAATTGTTTTTTTTGGAGTGTGTTACAGTAGGACTTAATACACATTTTAATCTGATACTTTCTGGTTACACTTCTTTCTTACTGTACCTTAGAATGACTAAAATGCTAATTAAAATTACTTTTAAAATCCTGAGCACTGGTTTGTTGAATTGGATCTTTTTGTTGTAAATGTTTGGATCAACATAAGATGACTCGGTCACATTAAAAGACATACAAATTAATATCTATTATACTCTTGGTTTCATCTGACTGTTGAAGCCATGATCTGCCAAGAGCTTACAAAGCAATGATCTAATTATCAAAATGTATCAATCAAGAGAGTGGTTGCAATAAGAATTACTAAAACATTAGATGTACCATGAAACACTGCAAAGACCATCATTACCAAGTGGAGAAATTGGGGTCCCGGAGAGACATTACATACTGTAGAACAGGATGTTCCTCCAACATACTGAATAAGGCAGGCTACCAAGAGACCTACAGCAATATTGAAGAAGTATTATTCACTCTCTGCATGTGACAACAATCTCTTCATAAAACCAGATCTGTGAAAAACACAAGTCTATCTATCTTGCACCAAACCACATGGCCAAATATTATGGTCTGAACATTTTTAGCATAATTCTAAAAGAATGCACAAAAAGAAGGCAGCTCATTACCCAAAGAACATACCTAATGCCTTTCCATCTTATGCCCGTGAGGACCAAGGGCTAGTCTGTCTGGTCTGATCTCACAGAAAAGCCAATACAGCACAAACTGCCTAAAAAAGTTAACTCTGGCCATAATAGAAAAGTATCAGGACACTCAGTGCATCACAGCCGGACAAATAACAAACTGACAAAGAGTTCAAGGTTCTTAACCTGGCCTCCAAATTCCAATTTGATCAAGCACCCATGGGATGCGGGGGACAAACATGTCCGATCCATAGAGGCCCCACTGAGCAACCCGCAACATCCAAAGGGACCCTTAGCCAAAGTCCTGTTGCAAGACACCACAGCACATCCCCAGAGGTCCTATGGAGTCAGGCCCTGAGGGGCCAGAGCTACCCCGGCAGGGCAAGGGGAACCCAAAACTTAAGTGGATTCAATTTTAATGGTGTTAGAGTTATGGCTGTCTGTCTATATATAATGGGTGGTGTTTATTTTTGGCTTTTGGACATTTCTTTCTTTCTTTCTTTATTTCTTTCTTTAACTATTTTTTTATGTAGTCAGTCAGTCAGTGAGTCCTAGTGGGGCAGTAATCTATTACAGCACCTCCCATTCCTTGTATTTATGGATGCTTGCCCTGGGTTGTATGTTCTCTTGGTGCATCCTGTGTGACGTGTAATTCACTTCTTTCTCTGTCTCTTTATTGTCCTAGCTTCCCTTCTCTTATAGGACAAATGGCCAAAGTGTATGAATTTAACTGGAAGAGGCTGGTACCTCACTTCATGCAAGAAGGGGAATATTTTGACAGATTTGATGAGGTAAGCAAATTATATATTATAATGTAAAATATTATTTTTTAATCCCATTTTTCCAGATTTTTATTTCTTTCTACATTGTAAAGCAATGCTGTAGGCATGTAAAATATGGAATAATCTCCTCTGAACAGTTATCGCTATGTGTCTTCTACTTACTGTATACTCTGTAAGGACTTTATAACAGCTCTGATCTGTGGTGCTGTTAATTGATAATTTTTGAGGCTGGTAACTCACACTTAATAATAATAATAATAATAATAATAATAATAATGTGTGTATAAAATATTGATCATGCCTATGTGTTTTGACAATGTTTACATATAATTAAAATTTTTTCTACCAGGTGCTTATTTTGTTGATGTCCACAGTGTCTAGGAAAGAACACTCCTAATGTCAGCTTTAATGATTTAAAAGCATCACTAAAGTCAAAAGTTGAAAGGACTTAAAATACTCATCTTAAATGCTTAAATAGAGATAGGATAATTTTCTAGAGTCATTAATGTTAAAGTATGGTTATGTTGTTTTTATTTTGTATGTTCCCATTGACTCAGAGAATCTATGCATTTAGAATCTATTCATAAAGCATATGCCCTAGCAGTACTGTAAGTCCAAAGCAGATTCATGGATTCTGCATCTTCAAAGTCATCTTTGGCTGAGGACATCTGCATTCTCAAAAGTCCTGTGAGAATTCCTGGTCAGTCCATGCTAGTTTATCTTGGACTGAATATTTTTGGAAAGCTGTTATTCTCACGTACAGTGTGTGAGTGACCGGACTAAAGCTGTCAAACTCAAGAATGAATTTCCCATGAGGGACTGCAGAGCACTTTGGGAGTTCTTTATATCTATGATATAAAAATGCAGCTAAGTGGTATTTGTTTAGTTAGTAAATATCCTTTAAAAATCTTCCACACTGTGTTGGTTCATTACAAGGAATAGACTGTAATCTACTGTAGTTTATATTGTCTTACTTTATCCCCCCCCCAAACTTGACAAACTGCCCATTTAAAAGTTTCCCACAGTACCTCAGAAATAAGGTCATAAAAATGACACTAGAACCAGTACAAATTCCCAGTAAGATGCAATTTGGTATGTGTCAGGGGTAAATTGTCATGGAACCTTATCATAGTTTATGAGTTCACACTTTTATAAATTGTTCCATACAGTATTTAATATTAAAGTTTATAAATGTTTTCCTCAGACTGTCTTGTTGAGAAACAAATGAAGCAAAAAGCAAACTTGGCATGCATCAGGACAGCGTTCATATTTATCATATAAAACTTTTACAGTACCACTGTGTTTGTGGTTTTTCCTTTTAACTACTCACCAGTATCTTGGCTCAGATTTTCCTTTTTTTTCTTCTCTTTTTTTCTTTTGGAAGCTTTTGCATCAGTGAGTGAAATCCCTTACAAGTGGCATACACTGCCTTCCGGGTAGCATTATATTAGTTTATTCAAACACTGAAATGACTTCTGACAAGCTGGAACCATAAAACATGACTGGTAATTGTTAACGAAGAAATGTGAAGAAAAAAAATGTTATCTATGACAAAGCCCTGTACATTTGTAAGCGTGTTTTTCCTTGGAGCAAAGTTTTATTTTGTTAAAAGCTTTTAATGTTTTAGACTTTCAAGAAGCTCTTATCTGGTGAGCAGAATAATAAGATTGCAGTGAAGGACACATGCACATGGAATTTCACATTTTTGTCTTAGAAATGGTGTAGTCTTTATTTTTCAGATTTTCAGAAAGTCTTATAATGGTTTAGAATGCAACAATACAACTAATGAAATGTTATGAATGGACGGATTGAATATTTAAAGTTGTCATTTAAAGCTAAAGGCAAATTTCTCAAGTTATCACTTGATTTAACAATTGAAATTTTTTTTCAAGCACTTACTGTCTGCTGTCTTGTCTTTGATTTATGGTATTTGTTCCTCCTAGAACAGTGTATATAGATTAATTACATATATTAGTTTTTCATTAGTGTTTGAATAGTGTTTCTGTCCTGTTTGTTTTTCCCCCTTAGGATCCATTTGTCTTTGAGCCTCGTTGCTTTTTCAGAGTGGATGCCTTTGCATTCTTTATCACATGGAAAAGTGAAGGAAAGGTATGAGCACTTCTGTTAGACTAATGCAGTACTTCATAGTAATTTGTCTGGGTTTTAGAATATTTATATTGCTTCTTGCTTTTCCATAGGAAGGTCAGGTTCTGGAGTGCTCTTTAATCAACAGTATAAGAAACACAAATGTGCCCAAGGTAAAGTCATTAACATGCCTATAGTTTGCACTATTAAATATACTGAAGGTTATAAAAAAAAGTTTGCCACATTTTTTCGTTTATGGTTCAAAGGATGTAAATCTTTTTACGTAATGGCCGCATTACACATTGTTGAATATAAGCTCTTAAATTAGCCAGACAAAACCAATCAGTTTAGTGTCCATTATACAACATTTAGTTGTGGTCCACTGATTTGATTGGACAAGTGGTGTGCCAGGAGTGCTGATATTTACAGTCTGCTCCAGAAGGGTTAGCACAGTGACACAATTTGTGTAATTTAACCTCCCTACCACAGTGGATTTGAAATGAAGCAATCAAACTGTGATTGAAGTGTAGACTTTCGGCTTTAATTTAAGAGGTTTAGCAAAAGTATTGCTTAGGAAAATTATTTTTCATTGTTTTGGAATAGGAACATTTTTACACAGTTTCTCCATTTTCCTGGGCTCAAAAGTAATTGGACAAATGACTGATAAGGATTTTTATGGCTAGGTTCGGCCCGTTACCTCAATGATGTTATAGGTTATTACTAAGTTAATACTTGTACTAAATTAATAATAAGGATCTATATGGCCATACAATGCTCATCATTAATAGGAGATAGAAGGTTGAATTGATTCCAAGTGTTAAATATGGGGGGAAATCCAGTGTCTTCTTGTGCCAGTCCCATGTCTGGATAAATGCAGAGGGTTGCGTCAGGAAGGGCATCCGACATAAAACATTTGCCAAATCAATGATGCGAATCACAAATATAATTCCCATACCGGATTGGTCGTGGCCCGGGTTAACAACGATCGCCACTGGCGCTGTTGACCTACAGTACAGGGTGCCGGTGGAAATTGGGCTACTGTTGATCGAAGAAGGAGAGTAAGAAGGCGTGTTCGAAAGCAGAGTGAAAAGAGGAAAGGCAAGAGTTTAGGAGTGATAGTAGGGACTTTGAATGTTGGGACCATGACAGGGAAGGGAAGAGAATTGGTTGATATGATGCAGAAAAGGAAGGTGAATATACTGTACTGTATGTTCAGGAGACCAGGTGGAAAGGTAGCAAGGCCAGAAGCTTAGGAGCAGGGTTCAAATTGTTTTACCATGGTGTGGATAGGAAAAGAAATGGAGTAGGAGTTATTCTGAAAGAGGAGTTTGTAAGGAATGTTCTAGAGGTGAAGAGAGTATCAGACAGATTGATGAGTCTGAAGCTGGAAATTGAAGGGGTCATGTTCAATGTTGTTAGTGGTTATGCCCCACAGGTAGGATGTGAGTTAGAAGAGAAGGAGACATTCTGGAGTGAGTTAGATGAAGTGATGCAGAGCATCCCCAGAGGTGAGAGGGTGGTGATTGGTGCAGACGTCAATGGATATGTTGGGAAAGGGAACAGAGGTGATGAAAATGTGATGGGAAGGTTTGGTCTTCAGGACAGGAATGTTGGACAGATGGTGGTGGACTTTGCAAAGAGGATGGAAATGGCAGTAGTAAATAATTTCTTCCAGAAGAGGCAGGAACATATAAAAGTGGAGGCAGAAGCACTCAGGTGGACTACATCTTGTGTCGACATTGTAATCTGAAAGAGATCAGTGACTGCACAGTGTTGGTAAGGGAGAGTGTAGCCAGACAACACAGGATGGTGGTGTGTAAAATAACCCTGGTGGTGAGGAAGGAGAAGAGGACAAAGGCAGAGCAGAGGACAAAGTGGTGGAAGCTGAGAAAGGAAAAATGTTGTGTAGTCTTTAGGGAAAAGTTGAGACAGGCTATGGGTGGTCAGGAGGTGCTTTCAGTTAACTGGACAACTACAGCCAATGTGATCAGGGAGACAGGTTGGAGGGTACTTGGTGTATCATCAGGTTAGGGAAAAGTGGACAAGGAGACTTGGTGGTGGAATGAGGAAGTCCAGGAGTGTATACAGGGAAAGAGGCTAGCCAAGAAGAAGTGGGATACTGAGAGGACTGAAGAGAGTAGACAGGAGTACAGGGAGATGCAGCGTAAGGTGAAGGTAGAGGTGGCAATGGCCAAACAAAAAGCATACGATGACTTGTACAGTATGCTAGGCTGGACAGTAAGGAGGGAGAGTTGGATCTGTACAGGTTGGCGAGGCAGAGAGATAGAGATGGGAAGGATGTGCAGCAGGTTAGAGTGATTAAAGATAGAGATGGAAATGTACTGACAGATGCCAGGAGGGTGATGGGAAGATGGAAGGAGTACTTTGAGGAGTTGATGAATGAGGAAAACAAAAGAGAACAAAGAGTAGAAGAGGTGACTGTTGTGGAACAGGAAGTAGCAAATATTAGTAAAAGTGAGGTGAGAAGGGCGTTGAAGAGGATGAAGAGTGGAAAGGCTGTTGGTCCTGATGACATACCTGTGGAGGTGTGGAAGTGCTTAGGAGAGGTGGCAGTAGACTTTCTGACTAGTTTGTTTAATAAGATCTTGGAGAATGAGAGGATTCCAGAGGAATGGAGGAGAAGTGTATTGGTGCCGATTTTTAAGAACAAGGGAGATGTGCAAAGCTGTGGCAATTACAGAGGTATAAAGCTAATGAGCCATACAATGAAGGTGGGGGAAAGAGTAGTGGAAGCTAGGTTAAGGGCAGAGGTAAGTACATCAGATACAGAAAGTACAGAAAGAGTACATCAGATGCAGTATTTGCTTTGAGGATGCTGGTGGAGAAGTACAGCGAAGGTAATAAAGAGTTGCATTGTGTCTTTGTAGATTTAGAGAAAGCATACGACAGGGTGCCGAGAGAGGAACTGTGGTGTTGTATGAGGAAGTCTGGAGTGGCAGAGAAGTATGTTAGAGCGGTGCAGGACATGTATGAGAGTGCTAAGACAATGTTAAGATGTGCTGTACTGTAGGTGTGACAGAAGAGTTCGAGGTGGAGGTGGGTCTGCATCAAGGATCGGCTCTAAGCCCCTTTTTGTCACTTACTACAAAGATCAGAATTGATGCATAATTAAAATATGATTTTTCCATTACAAAGACTAAAGCAGAGATTTATGGATGCAGTGAGGGAGGACATGAAGTTAGTTGGTGTGAGAGAAGAGGATGCAGAGGATAGGGTTAGATGGAGGCAGATGATTCGCTGTGGCGACCCCTGAAAGGGAACAGCCGAAAGACAAAAAAGGAGAAGAAGAAGAAGCTGAAAAAAGGGAACTCCCATCATTGAGCAGGAACTTGGCTGAAACAACAATTTCGCAATAAAATGCACTGATGAGCTCAAGAACACCAAAAGGCCTGGATGACAACCAAAGAGGATGGTTGCAGAGTTCTTTCCCAGGTGAAGAAAAATCCTGTCACAACTTCTAGCCAAATCGGAAACACTCTCAAGAAAGTACTTATATTATTGTTAAGAGATGCCTTTATGAATGTAAATACAGATGTTTTACCTCAAGATGCAAACCAGCAGTAATCCTCAAGAACAGAAAGGCTAGATTACATTTTTTAGAAAAGCCTGCCCAGATCTAAAACAACATTTTTTGGAAAGATGATGCCAAAACTTGAGTGATAGAAAGAGAAGGCTCATGAATGAAGGGGCTTGTGATCCAAAGCAAACAGCACTACATCATCATCTAACATGGTGGAGGCAGTGATATGTCAAGGGTACTGTATCTCTCCATATGAAAATGGGTCACTGGTGTTTATTGATGGAGTGAGTGCTGATGATTTCTGACTTCTGTGTAAGAGCTATACTTTCTGCTCAGACTCATTAAAATGCTTTAAGGCACTTCAGAGTGCAGATGGATAATGACTCAAAACCCACCACGAGCCACAAACAAGCATCAGCTCAAGGTGGCTGCAGTATATGTCTGGCAAACCATCTTAGTGGAGGAAACTCAGCATCTGGTGATGTGCAGGGGCTCCAAACTTCAGGCAGCCATTGACTACAAACGATGTGCCTGGAAATACGTATAAAAGAAATGATGTAGAATAATACATGTTTTGTATTGTTTGTTTGACCAATTATTTTTGAGCCTGTGTAGATGAATGGATCTAAGAAAAAAGGCATTCATAGCTATAAATTGATTATTTATGAATTTTATAAAATGACACAATTACAGTATAAAAATTTACATTTTGCAGGTTTTACTGTATAGAACTGTTTGTGATATACAGTATCAGCACTGGTACATTTTACTGTTTATGTTCACAGCAACAACAACATAAAAAAATCCAATTCTTGCAGTAGTTTCTTTCATTGAAACTGTATTATTGCTGCTCTTACAGACCACAGGCTGTCAGTCGGCCTGTGTTGCACGGCAACACACACTGTTCTATTCAGCTGTGTTTTCTTTCAGAGCTAAAACAAATGAAATATTTGCGAACATATACAGTATATTACCGTACCAACAAAACAAATGCCAGTTATTGATACAATATACAGTGTACAATTTTGTGTGTGTTCAGTCTCTTCTGTTCCAAAGTGGAGTAGAGGCTAATAAAATAGAGAATAAGGAAATGTTTTGTTCAAATAATAAATAGATATAGTTTGGCATTCAGCACCTACAGTATATACAAAACCCAGATACTTACAAAAACATGGTTCGAAGACAAACTCGCAGAGTAAGCAAGTGGTGAGATAGGCAGTATGATCTGAATATGAAGAATTCTGTTCTATTATTCATTCATTCATTCATTCGATGTGGCATTCCCTTAGGAAAGTGTCATTATGAAGTCTGATGGCAGATGGCACAGATTCTACAGTAAATTAATTTTGTGGGCTAGATTAGAACCTTTAATAGGAACGTAATGGCCCATGGCCCATATGTTTGACATCTCTGATCTACATCATTATTATTTTATTCAATACGTTTATTGCTTGTTATTGTTTTGTTCCTTAGCACTGTATGATGAGTATTCAGCTGTGCATTCTGCCTCTTTAGGATCCAAAGATTCTGTCAGCAATTGAGACCACAGGGAAGTCTGAGAGTGACTTGGAGAGCAGGATCATCTGCATATGCAGTGGCACAGACTTGGTTAACCTCAGCTTCATGTACATAGTGGCACCAACCATTAGCATTGCAAAGGTAACCTAACCACTCACAGGAAGTCAATATCCGTCCTGAGGTAATCTGTTTCTCCCCGTGCACTTCAGAATATTTTCGAGGAAGGAAGAGTACAGTACTTGACTTGAGTACCAGTACATTTAAAGACCTCACACTTAAGCACTATAAGAGGCTTCATCTGTCTCCTGGTATTTTGAGTAAAAATAGCTTCCTCATGAAACTGTTATTCAGAATGATGAGATGGAGGAAATGCGGGAAGAATGCAAGAAAGAAAATATCTCCGTCTAGGAATGTTTGTGGCATCATTTATTACATATCAATGCAGCATATCAAGCCTTGAAATGGAAATACAATTTTTGTAGTTCTCATAAAACTCATAAAACTTATGCCAACAAGGTCTAAATTAGAAACTTCATCTACAGTACCAGGAAAGAATGAATGAATATATGAGTCAGTATATATGAGTCAGTCAGTATAAAAAAATTATGCACAATTTAGGAAAAGAAAAATGCTAACTTGTATAAAGAAAAACTTGTATACATATTTTATTATATTTTATTGCTATATGTTATATTTTGATATATGATAATGCAGTATTATAATAGTAATCTAATATCATTAATATAATATTATTAGATTACTATTATATTAGATTACTAATATAATAGTAATCTAATATAATTAATATTAATATAATACATCATATTAATCTAATAACGATATTATTAGATTACTATTATAATACTGTATCATATACAGTATATCAAAATATCACATAGCAATAAAATATAATATATAATATAATAAAAATATTTGTACAAAAAGTTTTTCATTTCCCGAAGTGTGTATACATTTTTTGGACTCTGTATGTGTTTATGTATACACATACATTACTGTATGTGTGTGTATATATGTACAGTATTTACATCTATCTATCTATCTATCTATCTATCTATCTATCTATCTATCTATCTATCTATCTATCTATCTGTCTGTCTGTCTGTCTGTCTGTCTGTCTGTCTGTCTGTCTGTCTGTCTGTCTGTCTGTCTGTCTGTCTGTCTGTCTGCTTACTTATTAACTTATTTGCTTGTACTGTTGTCATTTCTGTGGCACTGTTGCACTTGCTGCAGAAGTGTTCTTTTGCCATTACATTAATTTTTGCCATACATTTCCACTCACCTCTATTCACAGCAATGGACCGTCAGCTTGCGTTTATTGATTCACAACACCCGTGCAAACAATGTGTGCCCCATGACCTGTCTCAAGAAACAGTGAGTACCAGACTGCTGCTGTCAGACAGAGCAATTAAGTCACCAATTAAATTTTTTGAAAAAGAAATGTATGAAAAACAACCTGTACCATATATGACTCACTTGAGACACTGTGATATGTGAATATGACACTGCTAATTATTTGCTCACATTATTTAATGACAATATTCTCTTGGTAGCTGGATGAAGCTGTCGTCTTTGACCAACGTGAGCGGAAAAATCCCGGTCAGAAGGTATACATGCGTATTTGATATGTAATTTCTACTTCAAATAAATGAGTCATGCGTAACGAGCGTCCTGCTGTTTGTGAAGTGGTCATGCTGAGAAGCATCAGTGTGATTAGTCCAGTGTTGTGCTTATTTGAACATCGAGCAAAGTTATTTTCAGATGTAATTGCATTTTTCCCCTTTGTACAGCATAACAAGAACCTTTGCTTCTGGCAAAACTGAGAAGGTTATATTCCAGGCGCTCAAAGACCTTGGTCTCCCAAGTGGAAAGGTGAAGTGGGAAAATGTTTACGAAAGTGCTATTTGCTGGGTTTTTAATTATGCTCTCCTCAGATTGATTTTCAGTTAGCATTAGCATCAATTATCAAGAATCCTGTTACAGGTAGATCTAGTTTAGCTCATTTACTGGCAGTACTTACCAAGTTATTCTGCAGCAGACAGCTTCTACAGTACTTGTTCTCTTGCTGCTTTCAGAATGATGAAATTGAACCCAATGTTTTCACCTTTGACAAGTTTTACTCCCTCACTCAGAAGATTTGCCCCAGAACTGACATTGAAGCACTGTTCAAGAACCTGTGAGTAGGCCATCATGTACAGTCCTCACACATTATCTGTAATAAAGTCCCAAGGTTTTTCCACATTCACAAATTGTTCCTGAATCAGTCACACTATCAAGATCATACAGTAGGAAATGCTAGGGAGATTGAGTACGATGTATTACAGTGTATAGAAAAAATCACAGCCGCTTAAAGAATACATAAAAGCGGTGTGTAAGTTGTGTGTAGTGGATCATACCGTTATTTTATTTTGTTGTTGTTTTTTCAGGCCTTCATAGATGTTTCATGCTTAAATAAGCAGAATTTGCAGCCATTTTACCACAAATGGTTTCAAACTGTCATGGTTTCAACTCATGATTAGTCGAGAATTGCCAGGGTTTTGCCAATAGCCACTACGGTCCTACATACCGCTTTCATAATTACATGCACAATTACAGTATTATTGAAGGGTGGCAGAATGGTTCATTTTCCACAGATATATATATAGTACACTTAGATATTATGCTGTTGTTAGCCTTTTGACTGCTCCAATCGAGGGGTAGCCACTGCGGACCATACGATCTGCCCACAGTTTGGCACAATTTTTTTTTTTTTTTTTAACGTCGGATGCACTTCCTGAGGCTACCCACTCATTTTATCCAGGCTTGGGACCAGCACTGCATCCAGTGGCTGGGGTTTGGGTATTGCCTGGAAACTGAATCCGGGCCATCCATATGGCAGCCGAGAAACCTACCACTGAGCCATCAATTCCCATACTCGGGTTGTTGTTAACAGGTGAAAACTAATGATGTGAATAAAAAACTCAGAAAATGGGTTGCCAATATATAGAAACTTTTCTCAGCATACAGGAGCTACTTTAAGTACTCAAACATGTGGAAATGGTTTGGGGCCAGTTCATTATCTTATGGAGGATGTGGCAACAACTCTCAGCCACATTCCTGTAATGTGCAAGTGGTGTGTGTGTGTGAGAGTGATTGTGTGTGCAGCTTCCACAGACAGATTATGATGCTTTGATTTTCAAGGATCTGGCATTTAATTCACTGAATATTCACAAGAACGACTGCAGTGGGCTCTGAACCATCTCGGTCGGGATCATCATTCAAAGCCCCACACCCTTCTTTAAAATGTTTGCACCATTTAAATGTTTCACTGCAGCTAAGAGTTTCAGCATCTTACTGTGCTTTCAAGAACAATTGAACACCCCTCATAAACAAAGTGGCAAAGTAGATAACCAAATTCTTTCTATTCTAATAAAAAATCTTCAGTTACTCATGTCACCTAGTTTGCTTAATAAGTTTATTATAATCCATAACAATGAAATGTTGGAAGGGAAAAAATACATTTGGGCAAGATAATGTTTTTTTTCATAATTATAAGTAGAAATGATGACTGTATTTTATTGTGTATCACTCTGTTTCTGATATATTTTCCAGCTGTGGAGATAAGAATGATTATTTAAGCATAGAGCAATTAGTCAGCTTTTTGAATGAAGTAAGAGGCTTTCAAACATTTACTCTACTTGCACCTTGGCTTCCTGTTTCCTACATTGTTAAATCACACTTCTCCTACTTTGCTTTGCTTCCTTCCTTGACGAAAGAAAAATCTCTTATCCTGAGTCAAATGTAACCTTTTCACACTGTTGACTGATTTCTGCACATTTCCTTTCTAACGGTCTTACAATTTTGAAGCATATATATATACAGTACACAAAGCATACTTTTTAATAATTTTTTTTTCCTATGTGTGATTGATGTGGTTTCATTTTAAAATGGCATTACTGTAGACATTTACAGCCAGCTGGAGTCTGCTCCAGGACAAAAAACAACAAAAAACTTATTTTTACACAGAACCAACGGGACCCTCGGCTTAACGAGATACTTTTTCCGGTTTATGACCCCAAACGTGCAAGGCAAATCATAGAAACCTACGAGACTGACGAGAAGCTTCGAATGAAAGGTAAAAGTTGAAACATACATGCAAACCTTTTTCCAGCTTTAGCATTCGGGATCGTTATGGATGTGTGTTGATCTATGAGTATCAGATAGCGGTAGAGCAAAGATTTGTATTTATTTACCTGTGAAGTTCATAGGTATTCATTACACTAGGCTACTGTTGAGTTCCCTTTCAAAGGCTACACTCGATGCTGCGTGAAAACGCTATGGAAATATCTTTTCGTGTTGCCGGATGTGAAGCATGTGTATATCAAACACGTCAAATTTTGGCTTATATAACCTCGGTCGGGTGACGTTATCTGATGAGAACCACCTGCAGGTTATAAATAGGAGTGAACCGGAAACATTCCTCAGATCTTTGTCTTCACCGCATTGTGCGTGTGTGTGTTTCAGCAAGCATACAGTACTAAAATACATTTAAAAAAAGCTGATAAAAGTATATAAAACTCACCAGCAATAATGGTGGAGTTTAGAGCTTGATGTCCCCCTCCTTGCGAAAATTCTTTTCGGAGGGCGATCTACATACTTTCTGCTTTGAATGTTTGGGTGAGAAGCTTGGGTGAGGGCTTAATGGAGAGTGCGAGCATTGTGATCTTCCCATGAAGGTGCTTTGCGCGCACCTCACGTTCTTTAGGGAACCACGAGCCGCGCTGCACTCCTGGGGATCACAAGCCGACCTGGCCGAGGCATGAGAGACAGAGTCCCTTCTTTCTCTCGCCCTCTCCCCCGATCCCGAAGTCTCCCCTTCCACTTCACGAGCGCACTTCGGTGCTTCTCGTGGGTGTGTAGAGGAGATTCACTTTCCTGCGTCTGTGAAAATGGAAGTAGCTACCTCAGAACGCTCCTCTAAAGATGATAGAGAGCTTGAGGAGTTGCTTGAAGTCATAATGCGTGCAGTCGAATGACTGCACATTGATTGGCCACAGGAGCAAACTCACCCAAAACAGTCAAAATTAGACGACAGATTGCTTTTTTTATTAAACAATTGAACATACATAAACATATCGAAAGCAACTAATTAAATGTATTATTATTATTATTATTATTAGATGAAAAGAAAAATGAAAAACTCCCTACCAGCCCCGAACATACCCTAAACACACACACACACACGCACGCACCCTATCATACTTCGGCTCAACCCAATCTGTGTGAATTAGATTGGTCGTACATACATTCCGATGCATGACCCAGTCGAGATAATCATTCAGGCAGTACCTGCAAGCTTGCAAATTAAGCAATAAATGGTTGCCATTTGTGAAAAAACATATTATTAGAACCTCTCAGTGTATATTTTATCTTTTCTAGCTTAAGAAAAAATTATAAATCTTTAATCCACTGAGAGATTGAGGGACAATTAACGGACTTCCAGTGTAAAAGTATTGTATGTCTGGCCAACAAAGATGAGAAGGTGACGACATCTTTATGTGCAGAACTTAATGGGACTGAAACATCTGTAATTCCAAATATAGCAGTTAATGGACATGGCTTCAACTGTACCCCATGTATAGTGGACATGAGATTTAAAAAAACTGTCCAAAAGTTGTGCAGGTTTGGGCACAAAACGAACATATGACTTAAATTACAGGGAGAGGCGTGGCACCTGTCACATCTATCCTCAACATCAGGATATATTTCAGCTAGCCTTGATTTGGAATAATGGACTCTGTGCAAAACCTTAAACTGAATAAGACTGAGACGGGCGCAGGAAGAGCTGGAGTGTATCCTGTCTATAGCATTCTCCCAACATTCCTCACTCAACTGCAGTCCCAGTTCATTTTCCCAAGCAGCTCTGGTTTTAGCGATTTTACAATCACCAAAAGATAAAATAAAATTATATATTCTTGATATCACACCTCGCCGACATGGATTAAATGTGATCAGATTCTCCCAGGGCTGCTTGGGAGGTATACTGTAGAAGGAAAACTAGGCAAGCGCTTGCATACAAAGTTGCGAACTTGCAGGTAACGAAAGAAATGAGCTGCGGGCAGCTCATACTCTGAGGACAGATTAGCAAAACCTTTAAATACTCCATCTTCATACAAATGATAAAAATCTGTGATGCCTTTGTCGTGCCATGATGAAAATGCTGAATCTAAAAGTGACGGGGGAAACAAATGATTTTTATGCAATGGACCGATTGCTGACGCAGATCCAAATTTAAAGTGCCGTCTAAACTGATACCAAATCTTAAGTGTATTAAGGGGTAGCTCAGTGGTTAAGGCATTGGATTACGGTTCGGAAGATCCCAGGTTCAAACCCCACAACCACCAAGTTGCCACTGTTGGGCCCTCGAGCAAGGCCCTTAACCCTCAACTACTCAGATGTACGGTATAATGAGATAAAAATGTAAGTCGCTCTGGATAAGAGCGTCTGCCAAATGCCTAAATGTAAATGTAAGTACCACTGGGTTATCAGTGTATTGAGTTTGGGGTTTGATTGGAAATGAAGTGCAAAGTAGAGCTAATATACAGGATGGTTTACAAGACAGTAACTCTAATTTGCACCATGGGGATTCAGATGAGTTTATCCAAAAGTTTAATTTTGGAATATGTACAGCCCAGTAGTAAATTAGAAAATTAGGCAGAGCTAGTCCACCACTAAGTCTACATCTCTGTAGTAATGTCTTACGGATTCTAGGAGGTTTTCCAGCCCAAAGAAAAGAGATTATGATTTTATCTAAGGAATCAAAAAAATACTTAGGAAAAAATAAAGGGAGTGATTGAAAAAAATAAAGAAATTTAGGAAGAATGGTCATTTTAACTGCATTAATTTTTCCAGTTAAAGAAAGAGGCAAATTGCTCCATCTCTGAATATCAGATTTTACATTGGAAATAAGAGAAGAAAAGTTGGCATGAGAAAGGTCAGATAAAGAGCGAGTCACTGTAATACCAAGATATTTAAAGCCTGAACAATTGAGTTTAAAAGGCAGGTTTAGATGCTGAAGCTGTAAAGCACTATTATTAACTGGGTAGTATTCACTCTTATGCAAATTTAGTTTATACCCAGAGAAAGAACCAAAATGGTTAAAATAACAGGAATAGAGGCTGCAGGATCAGTAACATATAACAACACGTCATCGGCATATAGGGATAATTTTTGCTCCAACCCATTATGAGTAATACAGTACCTTTAAAAGCAAGAGAAGATCTAAGTTTAATAGACAATGGTTCAATAGCAAAGGCAAAAAGCAGTGGTGACAGTGGGCACCCCTTCCGGGTACCACGCCCAAGAGTGAAATAATCAGAGCTCATATCATTTGTATGAACACTAGCTTGCGGGGATTTGTAAAGAAGGCGAATCCAATAAATAAATTTATAACCAAACCCAAATTTCTTTAATACTGCAAACAAGTATTCCCACTCAACCCTATCAAAAGCCTTCTCAGCATCCAGTGAAATTACAACCTCAGGGGATACAGATGTTTGTTTGGAGGAAATTATATTAAAAATTGTACGAGTATTAAAAAACAAATGCCGCCCTTTTATGAAACCGGTCTGCTCCTCAGATATAACGTGGTAATACATCCTCTAAACGGGATGCAATTACTTTAGCCAGAACTTTCACATCAGCATTCAGCAATGATAGTGGCCTATATGATCCACACTGAAGGGGATCCTTTCCCTTTTTAAGAAGAAGAGCAATTGAGGCTTGGTTAAAAGTAGATGGTAATGAGCCCTGGTCTAGGGATTCATTGAACAAACCAAGAAGCAATGGTGCCAATTTATCTATAAACTTTTTATAAAACTCAATTGGAAAACCGTCTGGGCCTGGAGCTTTATTAGACTGCATTGCTTTAATTGAAACTATGGTTTCTTCAAGAGATAATGGAGAGTCCAAGTACCTTTCAGGTATTATATCAATAACCGGAATATCAATACTTCGAAGGAAATCATACAATTTTATATCATCTTTAACGCATTCAGATTGATAAAGGGAGGAGTACTGTAATATTTGTACTGTAATACACTGTAATTGCATTGATCTCTATGGGATCAGTAGTGATAACATTTAAGTCATTTTTAATTTGTGGTATTAGGCGTGAGGCAGTCTGTCGTTTTAGCTGATGTGCTAACAATCTACAGTACTTGATTTATCACCATATTCGTAATATGTTCCCCGAGTCTGTAACAACATACATTCTGTTTCTTTCGTTGAAAGAAGATCAAATTCTGTTTGTAAATCAATGTCCGCTAAAAGAAATGAGTTAAACCGCCAAGACGATGGGGTCTGATTATGCATTGATAATTGTATATCAAGTGATAAGGGAGCATGGTCAGAAATTACAATACTTAAATAATCTGAAGAAACAACAGAAGGATTAAGATGACCGTCAATGAAAAAATTATCAATTCTAGAATATGAATGATGCACCTGAGAAGAAAAATTTGAATTTTTTATCTACAGGATTACGGAATCTCCATGGGTCTATAAGGCCATTCTGTGACAGGAAATCAAAAAATATTTTAGACATGGCAGACTGGCACACAACGCGAGAGCTAGAACGATCCAAATCTGGATCAGAAACACAGTTTAAATCTCCCCCCAAAAATTATCAAATGGGTTTATAAGCAGGGAAGGCTACTAAGTAATTTATTCGCAAAATCTGGATCATCAAAGTTTGCAGCAGAGACATTTACCAACAATACCTTGGTCTGAATTAGTGTGCCTGCAACAACAAGATACCTGCCATTTCTGTCAGCAATTATATGGCTAGGTGAAAACTGTACCTTTTTGTTAACTAATATTGCCACACCCCGTGACTTAGAATTAAAATTAGAATGAAAAATTTGACCTACCCAAGGACGAAGAAGCCTATGATGATCCTTAACTTGAAGATGTGTTTCTTGTAAAAACACTATATCAGTATGTAAACGTTTCAGGTGATTAAATACCCTAGATCTTTTAATTGGACTACCCATACCTCTGATGTTCCAGCTAAGAAAACGGACAGGTGTACCACTCCCAGCTAAACTTGGGCCTACATAAGAATTAGCCATTTAGCCAAAAAATGTGGAAATGATAAGGATTCACAAAGAGCCTGAAGGATGACACCCCCTCCCCCCCACATGCACACAAACACACTCACAAGCACACATAAAACACAAATCTAAAGTCTCCATCCTAACAAACCCTAGGAGACAGCAAAATAAACTAACTAAAACAAAAGTCGCTCTCACAGTAACTGTGGCCACGACTCGGAGAGTGAGCCCGATGTAGAAGGAAACAAACAAAACAGAAGAAAACAAAAAGGCTCCCACAGATTAAACGGAACAAAGATAATGCGCAAATGGAAGTATCCTCACCCCCAGCTTATAATAATGTATAAGTAAATGATACCCAACTTGAAAGAAGAAGAAGAGAAAAAAAAGAGAAGAGAAAAAAACAATAACAGCAGCAGCAACAACAGAAAAAGAAAACCCTAGAGGATACTACTAGGATCACCCCTCATACATTGACCAGGCATGCATAATAATACATCTTGGCATAAGTTAAATATTTGGTTCCCAAGATGACATACCAGCTGGAATGCAATATATCAATCAAAAACACTAACTTTGTAAAATATGAAGCTTGTATAGAGAGAGGTAGCATCAGAAAATTTAAACATCACACATAACAAAACAGAATTCAAATTAAATATATAACTAACTGTTTAAAACACTACCAGTATAGGTCACGCAGTTTGGATAGTTTTAATGTAGTCTTTTGCTTCATCTGCCGAAAGAAAATCTTTCCCTACACCATTGTAGGTTATCCTCAGACGCGCTGGGTAAAACAGGCCGCCCTCAATGCCACGGAGTTGTCGCCGGACCTCATTAAAAGAAGCACGCGCTTTTGCAATTTTTGCTGTGTGGTCAGGAAAAACAGAAATACTAAGTTCCTTGAATTTAATCTGCCTTAACTCTCTGGCACGCCGTAAAACATCAAGACATTCACTGTGGTAGTGAAATCTGGCCACAACAGCTCGAGGTCGTTCACCAGGCTTTGGTACAGGCTGTAGAGTGCGGTGAGATCTGTCCAAAGTCGGCTCCTTCTCCAGGCTGAGCACCTCTTTAAGCAACGCAGCGATGCTAGAGGTAGTGCAGCTGTTAGGCCCCTCAGGAACACCGATTATACGAACATTATTACAACGTGATCTGGCGTCCAAATCTTCACATTTATTATCCAGTTTTTAGGTAAATCTGCTGTAAGACATTGTATTGCAGTGATGTCATCGGTACAATCAGAGAGCGAGTGCTCCATCTCACCTACGGTACCCTTTAGCGCAGACAATCCGGTATCAATGGCGGCCTTGTCATTGGCCAGTTGTGTCTTTACAGCCTGTAATTCCGATTTAATTGTGGACAAGTCATCCCCAAATGCAGCACGCAATTCCGCCTTAAAAATATCCGCGATTTCGTTCCTCAATGACGACAATATCTCGAGCTTCAGCACACCCCGTGTCAATCACAGAGACTGCCTGGTGAACCATGGGGTCAGCGCGCGGCGACGAATCACGCGAAGGTGAGGCCGTGACCTGTGGATTAGGCCTCATTTGTGACTGCGTTGTGCTACGGGTTTTAGTGTTTTTACCGGACATTGTAACCGCCTTTAGAGACAAATATATAAATAAAACTGCTAACGGGGAATAATAACAGTAAAATAAAAACTGGAAAGCGCAATTTAATAAAAAACAATTTTAATAATAATCCTCCGGAGCCTCCCAAAACACGTCCTACTCCATCACGAGCTCAACAATACCCCCCAGACGACAGATTTCTGTCGGGTTGCCAGGAGATGGAGCCACAACGCCGCTCTCTCCCCTTTTTTGATGACCTCCACAACGAATTATCTCGTTCTTGGAGTAAACCTTTTTCATCCCGTATTTTTGTACCATCAACTTCATTTTATTCGAACATCGTTGATGCAAAAGCACGAGGCTATATGGTGATGCCCCAGATAGAAGAGACGCTCGCGGGATATCTCTCTCCTGAGACATCATCATCATTAAAGAAGCCAACACTTCCCTCCAAGTCGTGTAGAACGACTAGGCGTTCCAAGCAGCAGGTCAGGCCGGCGCTTCCTTGCACACCATGGTGGTCTTGCAGGCATACCAGGCTGATCTGCTGAAGGATTTGAGCACTATGAATCAGGAAGCATTCGCAGAATTGCGCCGGGATACTGATTTATCCCTTCGTGCGACTAAACAGACAGCCCGTGCTATCGGCCGTTCTATGGCCTCCTTGGTGACCGCTGAAAGGCACCTATGGTTAAAGCTAACAGGCATCAAGGATAAGGATCGAACATTCCTCCTTGATGCCCCTGTCTCACCTTCCGGCCTATTCGGCAAAGCTGTTAATTCCGTCGCCACTAGGCTGTATCAACAGGCTTTTGGAAAATTATCCCACGCCGTGCTCAAGAGTCAAGGCCGTCGGCCACCCATCCAGATCTGATTCTCGCCAGTGGCGCAGAAGGAGAGTGTTAGCAGCCGGGCACCCCCCCGTAAGAACTGGGATATGGCTCGCCGCCCCTCACTGGCCGCCTCTAAAAGATCAGATCGCCGCACTGTCTTCTTTTCGAAGAAGAAGTCCGGAAAGCTTACGCGCCCAGGACCGTGGGGGTGACCCACTACCAACTCTAGCGCTATCATCAAGTTTGCTGACAACACTGTCGTGGTCGGCCTGATCACGAACAACGATGAGACGACCTATCTGGAGAACTGGTGCCAGAGAAACAATCTCCTCCTGAACGTCAGCAAGACAAAGGAGCTGATAGTGGACTTCAGTACAAAGCAGGAGAGGAACTAGCAGACCCCCATCATCAACAGGAGCCCAGTGGAGAGAGTGGACAGCTTCAGATACCTCGGTGTTCACATCACGCAGGACCTGTCACATCAACACTGTGGTGAAAAAGGCCCGGCAGCGTCTCTACCACCTCAGACACTTGAGTGATTTCAGACTGCCCTCCAAGGTGCTCAGGAATTTCTACTCCTGCACCATAGAGAGCATCCTGACGGGAAACATCACGACCTGGTTCGGGAACAGCACCATGCAGGACAGACGAGCTCTACATAGGGTGGTACGATCAGCTGAGCGCATCATCCGCACCGAGCTCCCTGACCTGCACTCGATCTACAGCAAGCGGTGCTGGTCCAAGGCCAGGAAGATCGTGAAGGACCTCATCCATCCCAACAATGGACTGTTCACTCTGTTGCGGTCTGGGAAGCGATTCCGCTCCCTGAAGGCCAACACAGAGAGACTGAGGAGGAGCTTTTTCCCGGAGGCAATAAGGTCTCTCAATCACACCACCACACAGGACTAATAACATATTTTAAACATTGACTGGACAATCATGGACACATTCATACACACTTGCACTACATATTTATATATCTGGACCATCGCACAAGACACTTTAATAAGTCCCTTTTTATGCATATTTGCACAACCACTGCCACTTTCAAATTTTATATATATAATTTAAAAAATATATATATTTCTATATTTTGTAATATTTTTATCATGCCCTTACTTGTACAGTTTATCTTACCAGTTAAGTTTATTTTCTTTAGTATCTCTTTTGATTCATATTTATTCCTTACGTATAAGTTTTATTTTATTTTTAAGGTCACTGGCGGTCGTATAAGCATTTCACTGCATTTCGTACTGTGTATGACTGTGTATGTGACAAATAAAATTAGAATTTGAATTTGTTTCAACGGCGTGGTCTACACTTCCGTGATCCCGGAAAGGGCGCATCTGCTGAACTCCAGGCGTTGCTGGAGAAGGGAGCCATAGAACAGGTTCCTCCTCCAGACATGGAGTCAGGCTTCTACAGGGGGTGCGTCCAATCTTCGCAGGTTGAACCGCTATCTCAAAAAGTACAGATTCAAAATGTTAACTGTCAAAATTATTGTTTCACAAATCCAACTAGAGGATTGGTTTGTGACAATAGGCTTGAAGGACGCATACTTTCACATAGAAATTTTGCCACAACACAGGAAGTTCCTGAGGTTCGCTTTCAGGGGAAAAGCTTACCAGTATCGGGTCCTTCCATTTGGTCCAGCTCTGTCACCCCGAACATACTGTACAGAAAATGTATGGATTAAATTCTGGCACCCTTGCGACTCCAGGGCATCCATATTCTCAATTACATAGATGACTGGCTGATCCTGGCCCAGTCTCAGCAGCTAGCGCTTCGACATCGGAATGTCGTCCTAGCTCATCTCCATTCGCTGGGATTGAGACCCAACGCTACGAAAAGCGTTCTCTTTCGGGCTCAGAGGACAACATACTTGGGTGTCAGGTGGGATTTGATCACTATGCAGGCACAATTGTCTCCCGTTCATGTCGAATCCATCCTCAGCGCCCTGAAAGAAATCAGACTTCTGTAGACCAGAAAGTTCATAAATGTTTAGGCCTCATGGCAGCTGCATCCATGGTGATAGCTTTGGGCCTTTTGCACATGAGAGATTTTTCAGTTGTGGCCAGTGGATTTCATACGAGGGCCAATCCCCGAAGGCAAATAGGGGTTACGCACAAAGGACTTCGTACCCTTTCTATGTGGTTCAGACCCCGATTCCTGACTTTGGGTCCCACTCTAGGTCCGTCTTGTCATCGCAAGATGCTAATGACAGACGCTTCCCTTACCGGCTGGGGTGCAGTCTTCTCGCATGGCACATCAATTGCCTCGAAATGATGGCTCTATTTTTGGCCCTACAGCACTTCCTCCAGCTGCTGAGAGGCTACCATGTTCTAGTGTGGGTGGGCAAAACATCGGTAGTCTCCTACATAAATCGCCAGGGCGGACTGCACTCGCGCCGCTTGAACGAGCTAGCGCATCAGGTTCTGCTCTGGGCACAGGACAAGTTCCTGGCCCTCAGGGTGATTTACATTCCGGGGCACATGAATGTGGGAGCAGATTTACTGTCCAGACAAGCTGTGACACACAGGGATTGGAGACTCCACCCCGAAGTGGTCAGTTGAATCTGGGAAAGATTCTTTACAGCAGAGGTGGACCTATTTTCCTCCCAAGAGACTACTACTCTCTGACTCATCCAGCTCCCCTGGGTCTGGACGCGATGGCCCATACGTGGCCCAATTTACAGCTTTATGCATTTCCTCTGATAGCTCTGCTCCCAGGAGTCCTGACGAGGGTCCGTCAACACGGTTTGCGCCTCTTACTGATAGCGCCCCGTTGGCCAGCCAGAGTATGGTTCTCTGATCTAATATGTAAGAGCCATATCACATATTTATGTAAGATGAATCTGCAGAATTTGTTGTTGTTTATTTTATTTTATTTGTTTTAATTCATTTAATTCTACCTTATTCTATTCATTAGTTAAGAATTAAGCATTAAGTTTATTACATAAGCTATAAGCTCTGAATGTGTTAGTTAAGCATCCATTTTGACAATCGTGAGTTGGTCTGTGATGTCATTCCACTATTACAGTACATGTATTTGTATGACTATCGTATGATAGAAAGGTCAGTTTAGATGCGGAAGGCTACGGAAACACAAGCTTTTGACCGTGCGCTAAACGCAATGAGAGATATAACAAAGCTGTTGTTATAAGGTAACATTGAACCATTCGATACAGCAACAGGTGTTGTAACCACAGTGGATTTATTCAAGACGACTGTGTGAAGTGTTGAATCTTTGATGCTGAAAATAAAATACCAAGACAAAGAAATCATCGGACTTCCGTTCTTGTGAGTAAATGATCAAACCAAAGCTCCGCTTCAAAACTAGTGAAATAACATGACCGCATAAAATCAAAAGCTTTCCGCTGTTTGAACGAAAACAAGTGAACGCTGAAAGGCACCTGCTCACCTTGAACTTCACGATGGCAAGCGGATAACGCCGCCCTTATCGACCTCGAGCAGGAGATGGTGCCTGGAGACCAGAGCCAGGAAAAGAAGCTTTACGAACTGAAGGACGTCAGAGGATGCAAGGCAAGTCAATTGACTGTAAAATCCCTCGAGATAGCGACGCTCATGAACAATGCTTGTAATTTGAATGCAGTTGTAACTAAGTTTCATAAGGATTACATGGAGCTCCTAGGAGAGTTTGTTGAAAGCAACACTCATGTGCTAAAGTACTTAAAGGAAGAAGAATATGAATATGACCAGGGTGAGTGGTGTCAGTCTAAAATGCTGAGCTGCACAGACTTCATAGCAAAGGTGGAGTCGGGGATTGCAAAGACTAACCGCCGCCTTAGAATGCTTTGAACACTCGACGATGGGGTTTCGCCGGATGACCGCGTGTCACAGGTGGCGGAAGCCGAACCATATAAAAGTGTGGAGTCGGTAGCGTCCAAAAGGTCCTCCTCATCATCAACAGCATCATCAGCTCACCTAAAAAGGGCTGAAGCCACCAGAGCAGCCCTGCTAGCTGAAGCAGCAGCCTTAGACCAACGGCAGAAGCTGGAAGAGTAGGAAGAGCAACTACAGGCTAAGGAAGAGCAACTAAAGGCACAACTAGAAATGGAAAAGGTAAAACTAAAGGCACAGAAGGAAAGGCTGAGACTTGATACGGAGCTCGCAAAGGCCGAAGCTGAAATAATGTTTAAATGTTGTAATACGACAGCCGATCGCCCACGAGAAAGAGCGCACTCATTGAATCGAGCAGCGCGCGTCCGAGCTGCGCGCACCTGAGCAGCGCGCACTCTCACCTTTCCAACTCAAAATGCAAAAGCCCGAGCGCAGCCTGCAAAGGAGAGCGCAGTCACTGAATCGAGCAACGCGCACCTAAGCAGCGCGCACTCTACAGACTTGGAACACAATGAACTCTACGAGCACAGCGTGCCCACGGAATATCACGAACACGCTTCGTGCCAGCCCGTTCGAGAGTCACGTTTTGAGGCAGCCCGTTCAAGCGAGCCCATCAGTGTCAGACCTACAATGGCAAGTACTCAAAATTAATATCCCATCCTAGACAATGAACAGTTAACAGCACATTATCAAATGAACCATTGAACCATTCGATACAGCAACAGGTGTTGTAACCACAGTGGATTTGCTCAAGACAACTGTATGAAGTGTTGAATCTTTGATGCTGAAAATAAAATACCAAGACAAAGAAATCATCGGACTTCCGTTCTTGTGAGTAAATGATCAAACCAAAGCTACGTGTCAAAACTACTGAAATAACATGACCGCATCTACATAATATCTCTCCTCGGTGGCTCACCTTGGATGATTCCAGTGAGGAGGGATCTTCTGTCTCAGGCGCAGGGGACAATATTTTATCCCCGGCCTGAACTTTGGAACCTTCACGTTTGGCCCCTGACCATTTTGCATCCTCACCCGAACTATCTTCCATTCTCAACCATGCACCCTGTTGTTCTTGAAGCCTTCTGTCCTCTGCCTTTCACAGCTTCGGAGCAGGAGAAACTTCGCCTACTGTGTCCAGTACGTGCTCTTCGGATCTACGTCCACCGCACTAGCCAGTGGCGTAAGTCAGAGCAGTTTTTTATATGCTATGGAGGCCGCAACCTGGGGGCGGCTGCCACTACACAGACCTTGTCACACTGGGTGAAAGATGCTATTGCTCTCTCCTATGAGGCGCGGGGGCTCACTTTGCCTCTAGGAATCAGGGCTCACTCAACCAGGGGGATCGCTTCATCTATTGCACTAGCAAGAGGTATTCCCCTGCAGCAAGTGTGTGACGCGGCGGGCTGGTTCTCTCCGCACACATTTGTTAGATTTTATAGTCTGGATGTTCATGCCACTCCGGGCTCACGAGTCCTCGAGTCAGCTTCCCAGACATAGTTCTGAGACCTCTCTGCCTTGTGCGCACACGCTACACAACCTGGGGTCCAGACACTTGCAGTGCGGCGGCGTTGGTACTCTCGTTCCCATAGCGTTTTCACGCAGCATCAAGTGTAGCCTTTGAAAGGGAACGTCTCGGATTACTTTGCTGTAACCGTGTTCCCTGAAAAGGCAGGAACGAGATGCTGCGTCCCAATGCCGCACTGCCCAAGTGACCGGACGTCCGTTCAGACAAATCAATCTGAGGAATGTTCCGGTTCACTCCTATTTACAGTATAATCTGCAGGTGAGTCTCATCAGATGACGTCACCCGACCGAGGTGATACAGTATAAGCCAAAATTTGGCGTGTTTGATACACACATGCTTCACAACTGGCAACATGAAAATATATTCTCATAGCGTTTTTCACGCAGCATCTCTTTCCCGCCTTTTCAGGGAACAGGGTTACAGCAAAGTAACCCGAGACGATCTTCCTTGATATTCATTAATTTAATTTGTTAAATGTGTATGTATCTTAATAATATTTTTCGGTATACACAACCTAATCTCTCTGCCCTTAAGGATTGATGACGTGTGATGGGTTTTGTCGGTACCTGATGTCTGATGAGAACGCACCAGTGTTTCTTGACCGACTGGAACTCTATCAGGAGATGGATCATCCACTTTCACACTACTTCATTAACTCCTCACACAACACCTACCTGACTGGCAGGCAGTTTGGAGGAAAGTCTTCTGTGGAGATGTACCGGCAGGTCCTGCTCTCTGGTTGCAGGTTCATAATCGCATACAGCATGAATACATTGTCTGTCTTCAAACTAAGGATGAATGATTTGACACAAAAACATATAAAGACATTTCTGTGACATACAATTATGATGTATCCAATATGTACTATAGATTTGCTAACAGCCAGTAAAGCAGTAGTATTAAAAAAGTTCCCTGGTATGTTATGTTGTTTTAACAAATTATTTATAACGTTTATTTTAATGTTTATTACAGTGGCTTACAAAAGTATTCGGCCCCCACTTTTCAGTTATTTATTTGTAAAAATGTTTGGAATCATGTATGATTTTCGTTCCATTTCTCACGTGTACACCACTTTGTATTGGTCTTTCACATGGAATTCTAATAAAATTGATTCATGTTTGTGGCTGTAATACAAAATGTGGAAAAGTTCAAGGGGACCGAATACTTTTGCAAGCCACTGTATGTGAACAATGTTTGATGCACGAATAGATATTCTACTCTGCATACCTACTGTATACAATGATGGGGAGATGTCATATACTGAAATGATACTATTGCTTGTAATGTTATTCATTATTTTCAACAATTTTTATGTTCTATAGCTGACTAACACAAAATCTCAATCAACACATGACTTTGCTATAATTTTTAATAAAACTCTAGCCATATTATCTACAGTATACTAAATTGCCTACCCAAATAACCACAGACACCACTGCAGACTGAGTAATCTGTTGTACCAAAACTTTGCATGATGGCTTTATAGCATTTTGGAAAAAACCACAAAATTCACAATAATAGAACCCAGACAATTTTGACAATATATTTTGGCATTTGTACTTTTAACCAGAGCTCCTCCTTCTTCTTCTTTGTCTTTCGGCTGTTCCTTTTCAGGGGTCGCCACAGCGAATCATCTGCCTCCATCTAACCCTATCCTGTGCATCCTCTTCTCTCACACCAACTAACTTCATGTCCTCCCTCACTGCATCCATAAATCTCCTCTTTGGTCTTCCTCTAGACCTCCTGCCTAGCAGTTCCAACCTCAGCATCCTTCTACCGATATATTCACAATCTCTCCTCTGAACATACTGTATCCAAACCTCCTCAGTCTGGCCTCTCTGACTTTACAGTATCTCCAAAACATCTAACATGGGTTGTCCCTCTGATGAGCTCATTCTTGATCCTATCCATCCTTGTCACTCCCAAAGAGAACCTCAGCATCTTCAGCTCTGCTACCTCCAGCTCTGACTCCTGTCTTTTCTTCAGTGCCACTGTCTCTGAGCCGTAGAGCATTTCTGGTCTCACCACTGTCCTGTACACCTTTCTTTTCATTCTCACTGATACTCTTTTATCGCACAACACACCTGACACTTTTCTCCACCCATTCCAACCTGCCTGTACCCGCCTCTTCACCTCCTTTGAACACTCTCCTTTGCTCTGGACCGTTGACCCTAAGTACAGTACATGTACTTAAAAGCCTGCACCTTCTTTACCTCTGCTCCCTGTAGCCTCACCGTTCCTCTTGGGTCCCTCTCATTCACACACATGTATTCCGTCTTGCTGCGGCTAACCTTCATTAGCTTTCCAGAGCATACCTCTGGCTTCTTAAGAGGAGCTCATTGTACTTGAGTGCTTATGTACAATATAGCAACATTGCTGTTTTTCTATAGTTTAGTAAATTGCTTGACTGCTTGTCATGCCTTTTTTAAGGACTAAAGATTATGTGAATGATGGAACTACAGTCTAATCAAAAACATATACACTGCATTTTCCAGGAGGTTATTCATTTGCTACTTCCTGTTCCACAACAGTCACCTCTTCTACTCTTTGTTCTCTTTTGTTTTCCTCATTCATTAACTCCTCAAAGTACTCCTTCCATCTTCCCATCACCCTCCTGGCATCTGTCGGTACATTTCCATCTCTATCTTTAATCACTCTAACCTGCTGCACATCCTTCCCATCTCTATGTCTCTGCCTTGCCAACCAGTACAGATCCATCTCTCCTTACTGTCCAGCCTAGCATACAAGTCCTCATATGCTCTGTGTTTTGCCGTTGTCACCTTACCTTCACATTACGCTGCATCTCCATGTATTCCTGTCTACTCTCTTCAGTCCTCTCAGTGTCCCACTTCTTCTTAGCTAGCCTCTTTCCCTGTATACACTCCTGGACTTCCTCATTCCACCACCAAGTCTCCTTGTCCATTTTCCCTAACCTGATGATACACCAAGTACCCTCCAACCTGTCTCCCTGATCACATTGGCTGTAGTTGTTCAGTTAACTGAAAGCACCTACTTGACCACCCATAGCCTGTCTCAACTCCTCCCTAAAGACTACACAACATTCTTCCTTTCTCAGCTTCCACCACTTTGTCCTCTGCTCTACCTTTGTCTTCTTCACCTTCCTCACCACCAGGGTTATTTTACACACCACCATTCTGTGTTGTCTGGCTACACTCTCCCCTACCAACACTTTGCAGTCACTGATCTCTTTCAGATTACAAGGTGTAGTCCACCTGAGTGCTTCTGCCTCCACTCTTATACAGTATGTCACCCTATGTTCCTACCTCTTCTGGAAGAAAGTATATACTACTGTCATTTCCATCCTCTTTGCAAAATCCACCACCATCTGTCCTTCTACATTCCTGTCCTGAGACTTCATACAAGTCCAAACCTGCCCATCACATTTTCATCACCTCTGTCCCCTTCCCCAACATGTCCATTGAAGTCCGCACCAATCGCCAGTCTCTCATCTCACTCCAGAATTTCTCCTTCTCTTCTAATTCACATCCTACCTGTGGGGCAAAACCATTAACAACATTGAACATCACCCCTTCAGTTTCCAGCTTCAGACTCATCACCCTATCTGATACTCTCTTCACCTCTAGAAAGCACCACTGCTTTTAACCAGAGCACTCAAAGAATAAACTCATGGACAAAATCAGTTTGCAACAATTTTTGCTTCATTGTAAAAAAAAAAAAAAAAAAACTTATTTTTCTTAAGATGTCAAAATTAAATTATCAAATTTTGCTGTTGATCTGTTCATATATTCTCAACTAAAATATATTTTTTAAAAATTAGGAATCATTTTACTGACAAATTAAGACTGAAATAACTGGATTTCACTAGGTTTATTTAAACTTTTGCAATAGTAGCATGAATATGTGTTGGCTTCAGCAAGTCTTATTTTTTTTTAAATGCTGTTTTCACATACAGTACAGTAGAATGTACTGAATGTACTTCAATCTAACAAAAATGAAGACATTTATTACAGTGACTCTGGAAAAAAAAAAAAAACTATCCAAGAGAGCTGACTCTGAAATCACATGCAAACAGCTTCTCTTTGTGTGTTTCCAACCTGTAATCATGCTGGGGTCCGAATGTTTCATGGTTTAGTTTTGCAGCACCCAAGTTTGCTTTATGTATGTGAAATTAAAACAACCATTGAATAGAACGGTACAATTAAAGGAAATATTTGCTATTAACAAAGCTTTTAGATATTTAAAAATTAATTACATTTGTTTCAGTCATTAAACAGGTCATCATTAGGGAGTTACTGAACCACTTAGTGTGCTAGCGTATACATATTAAAGTGCTTTTGTTTGTTTTAATTGCAGATGTGTGGAGCTGGACTGCTGGGATGGAAAGGGAGAGGACCAAGAGCCCATTATTACTCATGGCAAGGCCATGTGCACAGATGTGCTTTTCAAGGTGAATAGCCATGCTTAAGACATCAAAGGCTTCTTAAGAGGAGCTCATTGTACTTGAGTGCTTATGTACAATATAGCAACATTGCTGTTTTTCTATAGTTTAGTAAATTGCTTGACTGCTTGTCATGCCTTTTTTAAGGACTAAAGATTATGTGAATGATGGAACTACAGTCTAATCAAAAACATATACACTGCATTTTCCAGGAGGTTATTCAGGCCATCAAAGAAACTGCATTTGTGACTTCTGAATACCCTGTGATTCTCTCATTTGAGAACCACTGCTCGTATGTATGTCTTGTGCTTAAAACAAGTGCCTAAAGTAATTTTATTTTAAATATATTAGTAAATTAATAATCTAATGTATTGCATATTTTGGTTGAGTACTGTATCTGAGTAAATCTGTTCATCCATGCAATAATTTAATCAGCCAATCATGGGGCAACAGGGCGATGTATAAAATGATGCATGTACAGCTTAAGAGTTTAGTTTAATGTTCACATTAAACATCAGAATGAGAGAAAAGGTGGTGATGTGTGGGCAGGGTTGGTGCATTGATTAAAAACGTTCAGTTTTAGGTGATCTTGTACTCCCACTGTAACCTCATATTCCTGTTCTTGGCTGACACAAGTGGAACCCAATTTTACCTTCAGTAGTTGTGGCCTATCTGTCTCAAGGTTCAACATGTTCTTGGATGCTGATCACTACACTTCAGCTCTGAGCACTTATATCGAGGTGATTTTTTATTTATTTTTTACCCTCAGAATTGCTTCTTTGCTGTATTTTTTACTTCATGCGGCATCATGCTGTGTAAACTGTAGAGATTGTTATGTGAGAAGATCCCAGGAGATCAGCAGTTTCTGAAATACTCAAACCAGGATGTCTGCCCCCAACAAACACACTAGGGTTAAAATCACACAGGAATCACATTTCTCCCTGTTTATTAACTGAAGCTCTTGACCTGCATTTTCATTTTTTTGTTTTTGTTATTGTTGTTGGTGTTTTGTGCATTGTGCTCCAGCTCCATAATTGGCTGATTAGGTGATTGCATGAATAAGCATGGTTGCAGGTGCTCCTATTAGAGTGTTTATTTACATTTACATTCTCAGTTTATTTACATTTAGGTACAGATATATCTCAATATATCCCTATTCATGTCTAAAATCTTTTTGAACATTAATTTAGGTTCTTCGATTTATAGTTTCCTTTTTGCATTCATGTTTTATAGGAGGCATCAACAATATAAGTTGGCCCGATACTGTGAAGACATATTTGGAGATATACTCCTCAAGCAACCTTTAGATGACTTCCCAGTATGTGTTTAATGAAGACTGATGATGTGTAATAATGTTTAATGGCCTTTAGAAGAGATTTATTTATTTTTTTGCTGTTTAGATGGTGCCTGGACAGCCTTTGCCTTCACCAAATGCTCTTATAGGAAAAATCCTCATAAAAAACAGACGATTGAAACCTGAAGTTGAAAAGAGTAAGACTGTATATGTTTTTTTTTGTGAAAACTTGCTGTTAATTCACTAAATAATGTAAGCAATTATGCATTAATATACACTCATTGTACTGTAGCTATCTAGATATTTTTAATGACTAAACTCTATTTTTGGTTGGTAGAGCAACTAGATCACTTCAGGAAGCATATGGAAGCTGGAGAGATGAACACAATAATATCAGAGGATGAGAATGAGGAAGATCCTGGCTCTGGTGGGAAAGTGCTGGTTCTCCAGCTGTTTAAATGCACAGCACACACTTTTATTATAACGTACACTACACCATTCCTACAGTAGATGCTATAATACCATTAGCTAAATGCACAGAAATATAATGGGATGTTGAAATTAAGTATGTTTCTCTTTTGAGGATGAAGAAACCTCCTGCATAGTGCTAATGAATTCTAGTATTTGATGGCTTCATTTACTGGAGAAAATATTTTTATTATCTTTCTATGTGTGTAGCGGAGCCCGTGGATGAGGCTCACCCAGAACGGATATGTGGAAGCCTCGTCATCAGCCAGACGAATAATAGTGAAGGAAATATACTTGTGGCAAGAAAGGTTATCCTGGATTTTTCTTTCCCCAATGTGTGACTGAAATAAAGTGAACTTTAGATTTATTTTTTTTCAAAAATGCAAATGATAATTAAAAATAATAAACATTACAGATTATAATTCCGAATCTGTACTCAAACATCGCCATTGTTTGTCTATAATATTTTTTTATTGTCAGTTTCTCAAGATCTTCCATTGATGCTAACAAACTGGTGCCACTCCAATAAGATCTTGTCTCTTTCTTCTCCCTGTGCTTTCAAGACTTTTTATTGAAATATCAACATTAACAGCATTTGATATGCACTGAAGTTCAAATGTACTTTGTCTCCTTTGTTGTGTCAAAGATCAATATGCTTTTGTTTCATTTTTGCCATTAAATTAATTTATGCGTTGTACTGCTAAATCTGAACTTTATTCTCTCATGCAGGCTGGTGAAACAAATGTGGCAGATGAGCAAGCTTTGATCCAGTCTTACACATACGTTGCAGCAACCACTAATATTCATCCCTACCTGTCCAATATAGTAAACTATGCTCAGGCTGTCAAATTCCTAGGTTTTGAGGAAGCTGAAGGCAAGTTTTGCATTCTTATTAGGTTAGAACTTATGCAATATGGTCTGTACATATATTCAATTCAATTCAATTTTATTTGTATAGCGCTTTTAACAATTGTCATTCTCGCAAAACAGCTTTACACAATCAAAAGAATTATATATTGTAGCATATGTCAATTTGTTGTTTTACAGCCTAAAATTGTCTAATATTTCTAACACTTGAATATGCAACATGCTGTACTACCATCTTTGTGGTCAGTTTGCACATCTGAATTTGAATATTTTTTGGCCTGAAAACCTTTGAGGCTGGTTCTAAACCATTATAGTATACAGTAGTTTCACCAGTATGACTATTGTTATTTTTTTCTGATAGAAGGTGAGCATCTCACCCAGTCTCAGGTTGCTTGCAAATGGGAACAGTTTGTTTCTAAGGTCCTGGCTGTTCTTAAGTATTTGGCTCTATCAATAAGCCAATCAAGCCACAGCAGAGAATGTGGTCTTAAATGGGTGATAAATAGTCTTGGTTTTCTGCCAATAGTAGCACTTAATGCCTAGGACAAAAAGTTCAGTTTTTATTTCTTGAGACCTGAGAAACCTTTCCACATATTTGTTACTTCTATATCACACCTTTTGGCTTTAAACAGCTTATTGCTTTTAGTAGTTTTGCTTATAAATAAGCAAACATGTTTTCATTAAGTGCTTAAAAGAACAGCTAATTGCTCATTTTCAGCTTTAAAAAACTGATTGAAGCTGTCTTATAAAACTAGTGAAGAAGGTGCCAAAAGTGTTCATCAAAAATAATGTTATGAATGAAACTGTATTTCTATAACACTTGGATGAGTATTAATAGTTTACCCTGAAGCTACAGTATAAGCTGTGTTTTCTTATCTGTTTCTGCAGAGAAAAACATCCACTACAACATGTCTTCCTTCAACGAGTCAGTAGGATTGGGATACTTACGGACCAACGCTATTGAATTTGTCAAGTATCCTTTTCCAGCAGCTTGTCCTCTAATGATGGTCATTGAGAAACATCTTGTGGAAATTGTAGTTTCAAGTGCATAATGAAAACCCCTTTAATGAATACTTGTAAACTAAAATAGACAATCCCCACAACATTAGAGTTGGATAACCAATGGTCAGCTGGATATGTACTTATTTATTTCAGAACTCATCTCTCTATTCTGCTTAGCAGGAGAAAGCTAATAGGACATTTCATAAATGTTCTTAAATGGTCCCACCGTAAGACATTTACTTGTAAAAAAACAAACAAACAGGAATTGCCTTTTACTCTCTTATACATTCTCTATAGCACTTATTCTGTATACGGTCGCAGGAGGCCTAGAGGCTATCCCCGGGGACTCGGGGCACTAGGGGGGTACACCCTGGACAGGGTGCCAGTCCATCACAGGGCACACAAGCGCACACACTCCCACACAATTTGGGAATGCCAATCAGCCTACTCCATATGTATTTGGACTTTGGGAGGAAATGAGAGTACCTGAAGCCACCCAGCACAGGCAGAACATGCAAACTCCATGCAGACCCGAGGCAAATTGCCCTTTAGTTACTCTTACATTAACACTGTTGACAAAATCTCTTAAGAGGAAAAACAGGACTAATAATTTTTAATTTTCACAATACTTTTACATCTAAATGCTTCAGGTAACTCTATTTTTGCTTTTAATTACAAAATGCACTTTGAGATATGCCAGTGAAGCAAATGCATTTTTTACTTCTTTTAACACATTAGGCACTTTACTGTACTACAAAATATCTAAAATATCAAGTTAAAATGTTATATTTACCATATTGTCACCTGCCTGCAAAGCAAAAGCGAAACATACAGTAGGGATCACTACTGTATCCGCTGTCTCATGTCTCATCATCACATGTTTCTTCTATCCTGAACTCATTCATGAGAATTTGACCAAACCTTTACTTAGGTCAGACTGCACTCTGGGTTTAAACATTGAAAAGGTTTGAACCAGACAGAATAATATTAAAATAAACATCTTGAAAAGTAAACAACATCTCAATACCAGAATCATTGATCATTTCAAATCTAACAGGAATATTGATACAGTCATAAATTAACATAATCAAAGAAAAGAACTGTTGTGACTTTATTAAGTGAAAAAGTATTTGTAACATCACTTTCCCCCTGTAAAGCATAAAAAAATGTAGCACATTCAGTGGGAAGGCGACACAGTCTTCCTTAGAAGACTCACATCTATCTTTACTAAAAAGTTGTATTCTAACAGATAATGAAATTCTTTAAAACTTATTTTGAAAGTAAGTACACATTTTGCATGCACCTTTGCATTTTTATAATCAGTGGTAAAGTATTCGCATGCCTCATGGGAGGATTAGGTTTAGTTCCTTCCTAATGCATCATACCCAGGCACAGGGGTTGTACAGTATAGTCAGTGCATTTGTAGTGCAGGTCCCAAGCCTGGAAAAAAATGACGGGGTGGGGCATGGGTCGCATCCTCAAGAACATGGTGATGATCTCTTGCATGCACCATTGGTTGATTGATGAACCTTCCAGATCCATTTGCATTGTGGTCACTTGTCTTTTTTTTTTTTTTTTGAGCTGGTTTGAGGCCATCATCTATCAGAGTTATTTCTCTCACATCTGTGAAGGTTATTTAGTTGGCACACATCTGCAATGGCTTAGCAACGCTTGCTGGTTCCTGCCAACTCTCCCTATACTCCTGTGAGCATCCAGGAAACCCTTTTCAGATGCTGGACTGTTTAGATTTTAGTCCATCTGTTTGGAGGTATCTATTGTGTGACTTTCCCCATGTCATTTTTGTCACACAGGATACAGCAAAGTCTGGTTTATTTGTGTCTCAATACTTCGTTGGTCGGCTTGAAGTTTGACGTATTCGGAGATCTGTTCCAATTCTCAAAAGACAGTTTGGTTTTGTCTGAAACTCAAGGAACTTTGGAGATGATGTAAACTCGGGGGAGTTCTCATGTCCTTATATGAAATGGTTGTTTAACTAAAAACAAATTAAAATGTTCAGTAAATGATTTCTTGATATTGATGAATACTGTATGAATGTCTGCATCAAGTTTAGCGTACTGTGAAGAAAATATTCCTTTGGGTTTCAAATTAAATCTACACATTTGACTGTTTACAAATTTAGCTAGTGCCTTGAAATATATTATCCTATTGCCAAGAGGCAAGAGTGTTCACTGTATACTATAGTAAGTGCTCACTTGTTATATAAATGAGACAACTCATTTACTTCAAGCATTGTTTGTCTGTCTGAGCCTTTAAAATCATTGAAGAGGAAATGAAAGACACAATGGATTAGATTTTTATTTGGCAATTGCAATAGATAAATGTTAGGAATAAATGAATAACTGCACATCATTCTCTGAAACGTGTGAGAAATTCAAACAAAAGAAAAACTGCCTCAATTGAAGTTCATCATCTTTCTTTCTATTCTGGTTCAGAAATATGGATTTAAAGCAAGGAGGTCTATAAAAACAAAAGCCTTTATTGAATATGCCTTGTGGCATTAACTTTTTTCAAAGTGTTTTGATCTACAAACAGTCCACAGATTCGACTTAAATTTTGCAAAACCTTCATGTTTTTCCCTGACTTAGATGCCCAGCTACAACAAGCGTCAGATGAGTCGGATATACCCTAAAGGAGGCAGAGTGGACTCTAGTAATTATATGCCTCAGATATTCTGGAATGCAGGCTGTCAGATGGTAGCGCTGAACTTTCAGACCCCTGGTAAAGCAAATGGTGCCATTTGGTGACCATTGTCACTTGCTGTAACAACCCCATTACGTACACATACTGTATAGTACACATATAGAGATGTAAAATCACTTCCATTATAATCCACAGCATGCTACAGATGGGACTGACTACTGTAGCGCCTTAGGCTTGTGATTGTACAACAATGTTCTATACTGTATGTATAACTACTGTAGTGGCAAAGTGGATGACAGGTTTATTTCACCTCAGCAATTTCATTTTGAGGATACCTACTGTAGGCTTCATTCATGAATTATATGAATCATTTTGCTTCATTATCAAAACCTCTGTAGCATGCGTTAAATACTGTAAATATTATTTTGGTCACATTGGCTGTGAGCTATTTTCGTTTTCATATAAAAGTTATTCTGAAAGTGCAATTGGGCTGCCACACATCGCCAGTCAGTAATACAGGGGTTTGTGGAGAAACCATCCTTTTGAATATTCAGAAGCACCCTCTCTAGAAACCTTTATGTCATTCCAAGACATCTGGAGCGGTCACATTTCTGAGTTTCTTCAGAAGCCCAACGCATAGGTGAAGCCCAGATGAATGTGCTCAGTAATCAGAAACCTGTTTGTACTACTGTGGCCTTCTGAGACCTAGTATGCCAGACTTTGTTTGAGAGTCAGAAATTAATCGGTTTGGGGAAATCACTGGAAATGTCACTGTCTGAGTTAAACCAGATTCTGAAACTGTTGAGTTAACGGGAGCCGGTTCCATGAAGGCAGTGTCCTATGTCCAATTATATTTAAGTCAATTTTATTTGTAGAGTGCTTTTAACAATTGTCATTGTCGCTAAGCAGCTTTACACTATCCAAAGGAAATTATATATATATGTGTGTGTGTATACAGTATACACACACACACACACACTACCGTTCAAAAGTTTTAGATCACTTTCTAACTCCATGATGGTTCCAGATTTTTATTTCTTTCTACATTGTAAAGGAATGCTGAAGGCGTCCAAAAAATGCATGAATCTCCTTTGAACAGTTGATATTGAGATGCGTCTGCTACTGTACTTCTGCTCTGTAAAGACTTCATAACGCCTCTAATCTGAGGTGCTGTTAATTGGTCATTTTTCAGGCTGATAACTCTAAATGAACTTCTCGTCTGCAGCAGAGGTAGGTTTTGGTCTCGCCCTCCTGGGACGGCCTTCATGAGAGCCAGTTTCATTATGGTGCTTGACGGATTTTGCAAATGCACTTGACAATATTGTTCTTGCAAGAACTATTACGGAAAGGCTAACCTCTGTGTTATTTTTATATGGGATTTTTATAGTTTTGAAATCCCAGTATTGTTCTAGAATGTAGAAAATAAATCACTAAACAAAAACAAAGAAATTTGCAAGTGATATGAAACTTTTTAACGGTATTGTATACACACTATATATATTTGTATTTAACAGTTTTCAAATAAGCTGGGATATGAAAAGAAAATTATTTTACTGTATTACAAATAAAGTTCTTCTTCTTTTTCTTCATATTTTTCTTCTTTTTCTCCTCGTTTTGCCTTTTTTAGATTTGGCAATGCAGTTGAACCAAGGAAAGTTTGAGTACAATGGGTCAAACGGGTATGTGAACATTAAAATTCTGTTAACATACATTGTTTGGGAGGTCATGTACTGTAACTTTTGATTTGCTCTTTTTTTTATTCAATGACCCACAATATTTTAACTTTTACTTGTACTTAAGATAAGATAAGATAAGATAAGATAAGATAAGATGAACTTTACTTATCCCGAGGGAAATTATTTTGTCACAAACATACTCAATGCAGCCAAGGAAAAATAAAAATATACAGTAAGTAATAATGATAATAAAAACAGTATACATTAGTACAGTAAATAGTAATAACAGTAGAATAGTGCAAATAGATAAAAATAAAATGCAATAAAATATAATAATATAACTATTGGTGCAAGTGGTTCTGAAAAGTGACAGGACAAAATGAATAAAAAGAGTAGAAATATGTGTAATATTGCATGATTTGACTGAGGACAAAGTAACATTAGTATTAATATTATTATTGATCCTGAGAAATCACCTACAGAGCAGTGAAGAGTTGTACATGTAGGAAGGATTTCCTGTGATGGTCAGTTCTGCATTTAGAGGCGATGAGTCTATTGTTGTGTGTACTCCGATGGCCCATCATGGAGGCATGCATGGGGTGAGAGGGGTTGTCCCTGCATACAAAAAAATGTACTACAATTGTCTGTAAAAAGCGATTTCCTTTCCCATTATTGGTCTGACTATTATTAATGTGTGTTCGATAATGCCTGTTGTACTGTATCTTCAAATGCAATGCAATCATCAAAAACATGAATTGTATCTCCATACTGTTTGTGCTCCAAATGTGCTTACTAGAAATCCCATTATATATTTTGTACCCTTTTATTGTTATATACAGTAGCTTTCACTCTTTTGTTAAGGCATTTGTACAAAGTCAGACATAGGAACATAGGTGAGATTAGGCCCTGATATTAGGTATGTTTTGGGGATACAGTAGGTATGTTTTGTAAAGTTCTTTAAATATTTTTTTATATCCTAAATTTTATATTTTGCTCTTCTAATTTTTCTGCAGTTAAGTTCTTCTATATTTTATACTTATTCTATTGCATAATTTATTTCTTATTGATAATCTTGATTTTAAGGTCACAGGCTGTCATATAACCATTTCACTGCACATTGTACTGTGTATGTGACAAATAAAATTTGATTTTGGGTAACCAACATGTGGCTGTCCCAATACTTTTGACCACATCATTAAACAATATATGATATGATGTATGCATTTTACTAATGTAGATTGCATACTGGCTCAATAAAATCACATACTGTAATCTTTTTTTTTAATTATTATTTCAATATTATGAAAAAGCTATATTTGAGTAAGTTGCAGTGTTCTGGTAGAGTTAAATCCTAAAAGTATTAAAACATTTAACATGGTGCAGTGTTATAATGTCTGTACGTGTTACACATCTGTAAGTGCTATATATTGAATATGAGACAAAGGTGGATTAATTAAATGGGTCGTTGCTTTAAGGGGACTAGAGGTAACGGTTCAGTTGGACCATAATGGAAATAAACTAGCTTTGACAGTTTGCTTAATGTTTTGTCCTTGCAGTTATTTGCTGAAGCCAGATTTCATGCGTCGGCCAGACCGCACATTTGACCCTTTCTCAGAGACCCCTGTGGATGGAGTGATTGCAGCCACTTGCAGTGTCCAGGTTCATATTATTTAAAAATAGAATGGTTTTAAAAATGTGCTTATTCAGGGGCAGATTAAAAACACTTCAAACAAGTTGCTGAAAAAAAAAGTTTTGACTAGGCGTGACAAGAACATCTTGAAATACTTGAGCTGAATTGCTTAGAATGATGATGACAGAGTTTGGTGGGAAAAAAAGCATACAAAGTGTCAAATTTGGACAAAGGAAAAAGGAACGACATGAAAGTACCTGTAATCTTCTGATTTCGCATTAAGTGTCATGTTCTTTTAACTTAATTTATAACTACTATTTTTGATCTCTTAGTGTGGAGCCTTAATAAGCTCAATTTTCATCAAATGGCAGAAAAACTATTCCAGTTGTGTGTTGATGTAGGTCATTTCAGGACAGTTTTTATCTGACAAGAAGATCGGCACATATGTGGAGGTGGATATGTATGGCCTGCCCACTGATACCATTCGGAAAGAGTTTCGCACTCGGATGGTGATGAACAATGGCCTGAACCCTGTATACAATGAGGAACCATTTGTTTTTAGAAAGGTAATATCTGCTATGGTTTTATTGCTTGATAATGCTGATGTTTTTGGGCCATCTCTTATTCACATACTGTAGTCTCTGGCTGAAATTGCTTCATTTAGAATCTTTATGATATCATTAACCCTAATCTACAGAATGCTTCAAGACAACAGTCAGAAAAGCAGTTGTGTGTTAATATGCCACTTTGCCTCGCTGTTCTCGTATCTCTGCTCCACCGCACGTCAAATTTCTGCTTATCACTGAAATTCTTCATGTGTGCGCACACACATGCACTTTCCATCAACCCAAAGGTAATCCTTCCAGACCTTGCGGTGCTCAGAATAGCAGTGTATGATGACAACAATAAGCTGATTGGTCAGAGGATTCTCCCCTTGGACGGTCTGCAGGCTGGCTACAGACACATCTCCCTAAGAAATGAGGGCAACAATCCCCTCTCCTTACCCACCGTCTTTTGCAACATCATCCTCAAAACATATGTACCTGATGGATTTGGAGGTATCTTGATCTTCATCTTGTATATTAAGGAGTTGCTTTAAAAATTCAGAAAACAGCGTCACCAACAGATCTTCTTATCGCTAATGTTTGATACTACCCATATAAACCATATGTCGTTAATTAGCCTTAATAATATTTGTCTAGTTTGCAATTTTACACATTCACATCTTTGCTTTTTCAGCCATCGTGGATGCTTTGTCGGACCCAAAAAAGTTCTTATCCATTTGTGAAAAGAGAACAGACCAAATGAGAGCCATGGGCATCGAGATGGTGAGCATGTCCATAAATACTGCATCCAGACTTCATCCATGCTTATTAATTATTCCTCTCAATGTTTGGTGCACTTTTTGATATTACACCCTATATTATGATTGTTTACATTTTATGTGCAATATTAATGCATCATGCAGTCCTCTTTAAAATATAAAAGAAAACATGAATTAAACATTGTTGCACAAGAAAATAAGAATAATGTAATTGTTTTCATAATATGAAGGCAGTCACAGTCTGAATAAAAATAAAATAAATAAATAACCAATGTTTTGTTTTAGATTTTGATGTGGTTAGCACTTATCTACTAAGAAGAAGAAAAAAATCCTAAAGAAATTATTTATTCATCTGACAGTACACACTGCACAGCTCTAAATAATTAAACAATGATCACGGCACTCAATTATAAAACGGTGCATTATTTCTTATAATGCCTCAGAACTCTATCACATTGGATTTTAATGAAAACCATAAGTAGCTGTAATATGATTGTATTAACTTCAATATTGGCTGATGCACATACTGTACTGTAGGAATAACAGTACCTCATCATTATTTGGAAAATCTACTGTGCACACTACAGTCAATAGTCAATTACAAATTCTCACCTACTGTAGGTTTTCTAGTTTTCTTCCAAATCTTTAAAACATTCCGTTGTTTGGATGGGATATGCTAAATTACCTATAAATTTAGTATGAAAGAATGAGTGAGTAGTACTGTATGATACAATACACTGGTTTACTACTAAAGGTGCTTCTTGCTGTATGCTTATTTTTCCTGGGACCTATCCACGGGCCACCGTGACCCTGTCTACGTTAAAGTTTTTTAAAAGTTCTTTAAAATATGCACAATATGTTTGTTGTGTTTGTTGTGTTTACCTGTGGATTTTCTATTGAGCACAGCAGGAGACACAATGATGATAAAGTGGGTCATTATGAGAATGAATCAGACTTTCCTAAATCAATAGCAATTATTATGCAGTTGAGTCATCATATTAATTTCTTCAAGAGTTGCATGATCGTCTGAATGACTAATACTGTAAATAAAACAACCAGGGATCCTGTATTATTCTCAATACATATGTAAATATTCTGATATTTTGCATTGTATCCTCATAGTCATTGGACTGTTTTATATGCAGTAGTTGGCATGCAAAAACTCTGTCACTGAGTTATAATGAAGAAATACTTTTCAACAAAGTCATGATCTAGTTCTAGAGATTAAAAACTGTCTTTGCTATAAATGTAATCATTCATGAGACGGATTCCTGTGGTTGTGTGTGCAGTGGGAGATAGCTGAGGTGCCAAATGACAGCCCGAAGAGGAGTAAGAAAGGAAAGACAAATCATTTTAAGTCTGCTTCACCTCAGAAAATTTCTGAGCAACACTTTACATCATCAGGACAGAACTTAAACGTTTCGTCAAGAAAGGGTAGATTTTTATACATTTCAACTATTATTTATGTGTTTTATTGTATGGTGAACAGGTTGTCTATAGGTGGAATGTTTGATTAATTTAAAACATTTATGCGTAAACAATTATGTATTGTGTCAATTCTTAATTTACTTTATTAGGAACACCTGTTCATTTGATACTTCATGTATTTATGTTATCAGCCAATCATCTGGCAGCAGTGCACCACTTAAAACTATGCAGATACAGGTCAACTGCTTCAACTACAGTACGTAATGCTCGCATCAAGCTTTAGAATGGGGGGAAATGTGATTTAGATAAACATCAGTGAGTTGCAGTTCTGTGGGTGACAACGGCTTGTTGTTGACACGGCCAAGAAAATGACTCTTCACAGCTGTGTGCAATCCATTTTGAGACAGATAGAGCTACAGTACAAAGTCTGAAGACAACGTTGAGTTTGACTTACCTAAACTGGGCAGATGGAAATTGGGAAAACATTATCAGGTCTTTATGCAGTCTTAAGCTATTCATGTGTACAGTATATAAATTGTATGTATTGTGCTGTAACATGTTTGGAAGATTGGATAAATGCATGAATCAACAGGGGAGTAGATACAGGTGTTCCTATTAAAGTGGCTGGTGTGTATGCATTAATTTGTCAAAAAAGTTGAGGTGTTTTGAATTGTATTGTCTCTCACTCTTGTTCTGCATCTATCATCGCATTCTTTCCACTTTAACACACTTGCTCTGTCATTCCCTTTTTCAGTCTTTATATTTTTGCCTTTGTTCCTTTCTACTTTCTTTTCTTTTTTTTCCCTCTGCACAATCCCTGACCTCTGTCTAATTTAAGATTGAAGGGCAGATTGATAGAATTTAATGTTTTGTGGAAGTTTGACATGACAGTATAGATCCAAAGAATAATCCAAGTCACTAACTCAAGGTCAGGGACACGTGTAAAAGCGAGGCCAGCATTTCAGCTCGCATCCACAAGCTGTGAAAGTGTAAATGTAAGGTAAAACTGTAAAAATATTGGCCTGTATCAAGAAAACGGCTAAGGAGATTTGCAAGTTGCAGTTACTCAAGTTGGATTAAGAACAATCAAACAGATTATTAAAACCTGAAAGAATAGTGCTGAACTGTCAACTTAAATACGGTTCAATCCAATTCTGTACTATTTAGACATTTTAATAGCACATGGGTTATGGACTACATTTACAAGAGGATCAAATACTCAATGCAGGAAATATAATGTACAGTATCAGCAGACACATTGAATGTAATTTTTTCATACAGTTTTGTTTTAATGTTTTACTTGTGTGTTAACAGTGTGTCCCACACCTTTAAACATGCCTGAAGTTACCATCGATGACCTGAAAGAGATGAAGGTAGAAAGAAATTAATTTTTCGCTAGTGGGAGTGTCTGCATTTGTAATAAAATTTTTACTGTATTTGTGTTTTTCCCCCTGTGTTTATTTATCTTCTTCCTTAATTCCAGGCGTATATAAAACTAGTAAAAAAGCAACTGAAGGAAGTCGATGCATTGAAGAAAAAGCATGCAGAGGTGATTAAAGAATTTTTTCTTTCTGCTAATTGAATTGTGGGTATATTATGATCACATTGTGCTTGCTTTTGTAATGGATGCTTAATTATATAAGGCATCAGGAACAGGAGCCGGGATATACTGTAAAAAGACTTGAATGTTTAAAAGTGATGTTTCTTCTTGTTTTAGGCATACACTGCATTGCAGAGATCTCAGTGCACTCAGGTGGACAAAATGGCCACACAACACGGAAAAGAAAAGCGGGCCTTGGAAAAACAATTCGAAAAAAGTGGCAAGAAAATCAGGTAGGTAGACACAAGCAGCATCATCCTGCATAGGACCTTCGCCTGTGAGACATGATGATACCAAACCTATCCGATTATTAAAACATGGCCTCAAGAGCTTAAAAAGTAAAAACATGCATAATGGGGCAATACAGAATGCATTTTTAATATTGGTTTGTTCGCGAAACAAAATTGAGGTCTTTTTCATTTTTTATGCTTCCTCAGTGAATGCAATTGGGAAACCAGAGGGGAAATAGAGAAAAAAATAAAGACCATTATCACAGACCACAAAACAAAGGTGCAAAATTCAAGTTTGTTCCTTTCTCTCTAAAGCAGCTTGTGCTTTGCTTTGCACAGTACACAGTGTGTTCAGTGAGCTACTGTACTTTTCTGCCCTGTTGCGACAGGTGAAGAAAATGCTCGCTGCACAAGCAGAGGAATTGGCTGAGATTGTGAAGACCCATAACGCTGAGAACCAGGACCTCGGTGACCAGCATGTGCTACAGCAGTGTGAACTACTCCGAAAGTTAATGTTAATAACACAGGAACAGCAGACACAGCAGCTCACATACATCCATGAGCGGTGAGCCATTAATGTTAATAAGTTTACTTTGATGGTGCTTCAGACAAAGAATCACTTTAAGGGCACTGTGGCGAATGAAACATTTAAGAAGGGTGTTAGAAACTGTCTTTCTCTCACACAGCCGGGACTGGAAATATCTTCCTTTTGAATGTGGTGTTTGGAAATAAATTTGTCAACTATAGGGTTGCTGAAGTGTCTTGTGCAGACTGAATATCAATGCAGTGATGAATATTTAACATTGCTGAGTCAATTAAATATGCTAAGATACTGCAGTACTGCACATGTACCTCATGTGCAATATATTCCTGTTAGTTTATTTATTCAAACTCGGCAATGGCAAGGTTTGTGCTTCCCTATAGTTCCAAATAATACCCTCAGGTCCATCTCTTTACTTTAGGTTCCCCCCCAAGCAACAAGAGTGCCTTCTGTGAGGTGACTCCAGGGTGGTACTTCATTAAATATCAAAATATTAACACTGAAATAGATAACAGCTCTGATTTATCATGTTGAATGAATCTTCTTAAATTGTCTTGCGAATTTTATATATTATGTCTTTATAATATGTACACCACGTCCCCCATCACCGCAGACTCGTTTATTACGGGACAGGGTAGAAAACATTATCCATAAAACGCAGCATGGAATGTTAATGGAATCTGGATGTCCTACAGCAAGTTGGTATTATTCTCTTCAGATATTACTCCTGGTCTAACAAATGACTCTATTTGTTGCTTGTTTGTGTGTGTGTGTGTTTTTTTTTTTTTTTTTTTAGACAGAGTAAGGAAATGAGAGCTAATCAAGCAAAGTCATCAATGGAGAACAGTAAAGCCATTAGTCAAGACAAAAGCATCAAAAACAAGGCTGAAAGAGAACGGTAATGGTCCAGTTAATGAGAACATCCGAGCAGAATGTCCGAATTCAGAGTTGTGCAAAACCTGGTCACTGATTTATTACATATGCATTATAAATACATACATACTGTACATGTATGTAGCAGATATGGATAAAACCTGGTAAGTATGTTTTAAGGTGTTCTATATTTAAAGGATTATATAAAAAATTATCAGTAACAGAATTTCTTTTTTCATACTGTATAATGATGTTTTTTTGGGAGGCGGGGGACATCTGGGTTCTAAACGATGTCTCAAGCACTCATTCCCTTATCATACTTTCTTTTTTTTACTTTTTCTTCTTTTTTTCTCACATGGCAGAAAATGTAGAGTTACAAAGTTCTGACAATAGAGTCTCACTTTATAACTGTTAAATAAACCTCTCTGAACAGAAAACAAATCAACAATGAGACGTTAACTTTTAATCAGTTTATTGTTAGCTTTAGATCATGTAAATTTATCCGCCTAACATTTCCTGTGAATGCTGAGCTGTGTCCAAAGTTCAGCTGAGACTCATGAAGCTTCCGCAGTCCCACTTGAGCTAAATCGATTTGGTACTTTCAAAGTTACAGAGTATTTAGTACAAATTTAGCTTTCTTCTTTCCTCGGAAATAACCTTATGGATAACCGGAACCGGCCATTTGAACCTTAGGACCCCCCACAACATGGGTTGTGAACATGGGTTGTGAACATGGGTTGTGAAATTTGACCCAGATTGCTTACACTGCGCTTGCATGCCAGGTGACAAATTTCACGGGGCATGTGCAGAACAGGAACATTTAGAACAACCAAGACCTTGTAATGTGATTTGTCAGTTATGATTTAAGACAGAGTTAAAACAAACAAACAAACAAAAAAAATTATATATATTTTTTTATTTGTTTGTTTGTTTGTTTTTAACTCTTTCTTAAATCATAACTGACATAAGCTTAAAAAATATATATATATATTAAGCTTCAGTGTACTGTCTTTTTGTTTGTTTTTGTGCTCTTTTCATCATTTTGTTTTCTCCATTTTTGTCTTCAGGAGAGTCCGAGAACTGAACAGTAACAACACAAGAAGATTCCTCATAGAAAGAAAAAAGGTACATACTGTATAAGTCTTTTAAAAGAAATCGACAGCTCTAATTAATGCTTAATTTTAATTATTTTAAATGTTTGTATGCGGATCGAAAGCTTGCCGTAAATCAGTCCAAAGATCTTGATCAGCTCCAGACAGTTCAGCGTGAACAACTGGAGCAGCTGGATAGATATAATGCTGAGGTATTGTTGGTTCTATTTTTATCATTCCAAATCACCCGATTGTTCTCGACTAATTTACCCTATAATCTGTTCGATAATGCTTTCATTGTTTTTATCACTTTGTTTTTATTTTTCATCCTAGCTCTTGAAGTCACACCTTTCAACATCTCCGTGCCAGGGTAGAAGCTTACATTCACAAATCAATTTTACAATACCTCTCCTTGCTCATGACTCTTTTATTTCTCTCTATAAAAGTGCAATATATCATGCCTATGACATTTTTACTGCATCTCTCACACTCTCTCAGACTGCTAAACCAATCAAGCTGATCAAAGGGAGGAAACTGTTCTCCTATAAGTGTTGTGATTATCGAAAGTGTCAAAAATCATATCATCAATCAGTAAACGTTGTCATGAATTATATTGTGCGGTGTGCATGACAGAAAGGAGATCAGTAAGGAGGAGAGAATTATGCTGGTTTCATGTATACATAGATATATAGGCACCGTACAGTATACAGTATAACATACAGTACTTGTGCCAACCCTAAAATTACTGCCAAGACAAACTTGGGAAATTCATTTACATCTTTTAATACTCTTTCTTTGTAAGAAAGTGATTTTGGCTTGGAGCAATTTGGCAATGAAGTGTTTTTCACAGCATTTGAATTATTTCAGCGACAGATTTAGCTGCACCTGATTAAAATCCTGTGGAGAATTAAATCTTTAGGAACTCCACTTAGCCGTCTGTCACTAATGTAAATCACAAAGCCAGGTTTGGTTTGCTTTCTAGTGTTTAAGAAATTAATATGTTGTCATCTGAATTTTGTCATTGCAGAAAAGCAGAGCTTTATGGGAGTATCTGCACATCTGTTGTTTGTGCTAATGCTGCATGATGTTCTCTCTCTTAGACCAGAATGACACAGCTCATGCAGATGAAGAACACAGAGGTGAAAAGGGTCTGAGTCCCAGTGGTGCCCTAAACTCCATAACCTCATGAGACAGCAGCAGCTCTGTGAACAAATGTGCACATGAACAGCTGCACAATTTATTATTATTTTTTAAAATAATTCAGATTATAGGTGGGATTTCATCCAATAAAACATTTTGCATTTATCTTTTCACAACAGTAATTATATATATATAAATATTTTTAAATTTTTTATTATAAAAATGCATTTATATTTTGTATTTATGTACCACTATACTATACATTTACTTATTCTATAAAGATGTTTTTTTTTCTCCTAATTTCTTGGTTTTATTGGTGATCTGTAATGCTCCCAGGGTAAATTACTGTGGGAGAGTTTTTTTTTTTTTTTTTTTTTTTACTGAAACCTCTCATTTTAATATTGTTTAGCATGCAATTAAAATATCTCTTGAATATGAATACTAAACCGAGCGGAGAGTTGATATAAAAAAAAAAAAAGGTTTTTACAAGAAAATAGAAATGCTCCGGTGACATGCAGTACAATCACTCCAACAAACTTCAAGTTATTTTTATAAAAGAACTATTCTTTAAAAAACAAATGCATTCTCAGTTTTACACTCGCACTATGCACTTCATTTTTTTTCCTTTAAAAATACAGACAGATTTTTTTTTTTAGTCTTTTAGAATCCTATTTCTCCAATCTTATGTCTGGTGGGTTTCCATTGTTAGACATGTCACTGTCAATGTCTCATCGTTTAAATACAATGATTCAGTGTGCACATCTGAAAATAAGTGTTTCAAAATGTGTGAAGGGGAGGGGGCACTGCAGAGATTATGAATATTTATGAGACCACTTGCAGTCTTTAAAAGTCCTTGAGGAAATGTCTTCAGGAATACCAAGACGAGAGAAATTTTGAAGGTACAGTACTGTACATTTACAGATGTGTACCTCAGACTAACGGTGGAGTATACAGTACAGTTGTCAGTAAACATTCTTCAGACCTGAGCTGCTCATCATAGATTTTGGTGGGGAAGAAGCACAATAAAAACTACATAGCTTAAAAAAGAAAAGAAAAACAAACAAACAAAAAAAATGAAGGCTTAACTTTACAGTAAATGCAGCATGTGTGTTTCTAATCCTGAAAAAGTCCTGAAACTAGCCTGCAAAAATTTGGCCATGGGAAAAGAGATTCATGTTTACAGTATTTATTAGCCTTTGTGTGTGGAAATATGGTCACTGTGGTGCCCAAACATGATTCACTCCATATTCCCTTATACAATATTTGATCTTTGCAAAATCTGTGCAAAAAAAAACCTCACACTAATATTTTGTTAGTTTGCCTTTAGCTTTGATTATGGCATGTATTTGGCATATAATTTTTCAACAACCTTATGCAACATCATGCCAGAGTTTCATTCCTTTTTGTACGAGACCTTGCATAGAGTCAAAATACTCCATAAAGCCTTCTCCATCACATCCCAAAGACATTCAATATATTTAAAGTTCAGGACTACAGTATGTGGTGGCTAGTTCATTTTTCAATTAAATTTTATTTGTATAGCGCTTTTAACAATTGACTTTCTCTCAAAACAGCTTTACACAATCAAAAGAATTATTTAAGTTTGTATGGAATGTGAATGTGTATGAATCAAAATGTTCAGATAGTCCCTGGTGAGCAAGCCCGAGGGCGACAGTGGCAAGGAAAAACTCCCTGAGATGGTAATAGGAAGAAACCTTGAGAGGAACCAGACTCAACAGGGAACCCATCCTCATCTGGGTGAAACAGGTACAGTAGCAGGAAATGATCTGCATTTATACAGTGTGTTAGGTGGCAGACAGTTCAGCTATAATAGCTGATGTTAAATGATGTTAAAATGGAGTCCAGGTAGTTATTAGAGACTCAGGTAGACTTGTAGAAAGTACCAGTCCTGAACTATCAAACTGTCAAGTCCCCAGAGAAACAGTTGCCAACACCAGTCGAGGCCAGAACCGTCTTCTAAGTAGAAAGAATCATCACCAGACGCATCCCAAAGTGACACACGGGGCATCCATGTGAAGAGACCTCCAACCAGAAGCGGGGCACCAGGATGGGTCAGACAGGTCCGGAGGGCAGAGGGAGTCTGGATCACTGGCAGCTCAGGAACCACATGTGTAGCTCGACAGAGAGAGAGAGAGAAAGAGTGAAAGGGGGAGAGAGGAAAGAGAAAGAGAAGAAGAGTAGAGATGGCAGTTACAGTAGGTATGGTCAAAGTCACATAATGTATAAGGTGAATGTATATTTATTGTAGAGTGCAAGCAGAGACTCCGGCAGGACTAACTATGACAGCTTAACTAAAAGGGAGAGCCAGAAGGAAACACAAACATGAGGGCTCCCTGAGATGTAAAGCAAACGATCACCTCACCGTCAACAAACCTGAGTGATCAAATGAGACTGAGGAAGACAGCATCTAAACATACCAGTTCACCATAATACTCTACGTCCATGAGTCCCCTAGATCTGCTCCTTTACCTTATGGCAAATCTATTTATAAAAATGCTTAGCTAAATAAATAGGTTTTTAGCCTAGACTTAAACACTGAGACTGTGTCTGAGTCCCGAACACTATTTGGAAGACTATTCCATAACTTTGGGACTTTGTAAGAAAAAGCTCACAGTTCTTAACGCAATCCCTGTCATTTCAGCAAACACCATAATATCTTTTCCACAACCACGGCATATGTCTTCCCGCATGCTGGTTTAAAAAATGAGAACAATTGATCCCAGCCGAAAGATATTAATCACTTCAGTAATTATTCAGTAAAAGAGTTTTTGCTAATTTAAATGCAAATGGTGATTTTTTTTTTTTTTGGATGATCAGTGTATCTTATAATAGAAATGCTTCTGTACATCATAAACACTCATCACACAGTGCTCTTTTTGAAAATGAGTTATATTCAACTCTGTTTACTGTAGAACAAGGGCTTGTCGGCCATACACCATGGTCACACAATGATTCGATCACAGGTTCGATCTCAGAGGCACATTGAAACCAGGATCCCTGTTAATGCCAGGTGTAAATGGGGCCATAGAGTACTTTAAAACTAATCTAATTTGGCAACGCTGTCATTACCTGTGTCGTCCCCTGCTCCTCCCCATAATATATGAAAGCATGATTCCTGTCCCTACCTTAGGAGGAGGTGGGATGGAGGACATCCTGCCTCATAATATTTTTAAATCCTTGTACTAATAAAACATTTCAACAGAATTAAAAACATATAGATGTGTCAGTAAGGACTTAATCACTCACTCATCTTCTATACTGCTTTATCCTGTATTCAGGGTTGCAGGGACCTGGAGCCTATCCCAGGAGACTTAGGGCACAAGGCGGGGTACACCCTGGACAGGGTGCCAATCCATCACAGGGCGGACGCAAATACACTCACACTCATTAACACAATACGGGCAATTTGGGAATGTCAATTAACCTTACCTACATGTCTTTGGACTGTGAGAGGAAACGGGAGTACCCGGAGGAAATCCACCAAGAACACGCAAGCACCATGCACACAGAGAGAGACGGGAATCGAACCTGTCCAGGAATCGAACCCGATCCCAGATGCAAGGCGACAGTGCTAACCACTACACCACTGTGCCACCCCACTCATCATCTATACAGTACCACTTTATTCTGTATTCGGGGGCGTGGGGGGCCTGGAGCCTATCCCAGGAGGCTTGGGCCGGAGGCGGGGTACACCCTGGACAGGGTGCCAATCCAACACAGGGTGAAAACTTAGTAGTAATATATTCTTGGGATTAATATGTATGCCTTTTTTTATTACATTTGCCTGAACTTTTATCATTCATATACTGTAGCTAAAATGTTTCTAACTCCTAATTGACTAACATACAGTATGGTTGATTTTTCAGACTGTATGCATATACAAATCGTATTTTACCTTAAGCATGAGGTACTGTACTGTTCCTGAATACTGAGGAAAAGCCAAAAATGATGAAAGTCATTTTATGCTTTTTTTTTTTTTGTTGCCTATAACATGCTTTGACAGCTAGACTTAAAACTTGCCAAAATGATGTGGACATTCCATTTACTGTAGTTTGTAACCTTGCTTATGCTTTCAGATTAACTTTGTAGCCAAGCTTGCTTTTGATCATGCACTATGGAGGGGGATGAATATAAGCATAATAGGATTAGTTAGTAAATTATACAAATGCAAGATGTGAAATCATCCTATTAGACAGTATGTTGTCTGTCAGTGGAACTGGAATAGAATATTTAATATGCAATTTTCTCCTTTTTCACTTTCAAGGGACTTTTAAATGCAGATTTTAATAAGCTACAACTGCACTTCTTATTAAGGTACATGCAAAGGTTTATATTTCCAAGCACTAGTGATACACAGGGATAAGTGCATTAGTGTAGCAGGGGATTATATGGAGAAAGTAATTTTTAACTCTCGTAACTGTGTTCCGGTATTCTGCACTATCAAAAGTCCCAGTTCGACTTGAACACCCCTCGTATTTCTGGTGAATATGTAATTAATATTGGTTCTAAACCATATCACATTGCAGGAAATTAAAAACATTAAGAAGCTGTGTAAGTGTTTTGTTCCATGTTCTTTTTTTTTTTGTTGACTCAACGTTCTAAAGCTCGTCTCATCAGTCTTCAGTCCTCCGGCCATTTGCTTGCTTTTAATCTAATCTTGCCTTGAGTTTCATCACATTTATAGGTCTGAATATATGCTTTTCTTCTCTTCATGGATATTTTTTTGACGTGTCTTTGCTCATTTGCGGATGGAAATGCCCCTTGATCCTCCAGTTGTGCGCCAGTCAAATTTGATTGATTTGCTGTTTTCATCTCATAATGATGTTTTTTCACATCAAATACATCTACGCCTGTGGTGTTCCTGGGGTGAGCCTAGAAGATGAAAAACAAGAATTTTCTTGACCATGTTCTTCTTCAGGTCCTCTCTCTTACTGTGTCTCCTTTTTTTTTTTCAAATCTCTCTGGACGATTTCTCCTTTACTGCATTTTTTTCTCACCTGTTCTTTCTCACTGAGTGTTTTTCCTCACATGTTCTCCCTCACATATTCTCCCTGACCAAATTCTTCTTACCATATTCCATCTCGTTATGTTATTTCTCATTTGCATTTTCCTTTGCTGTGTTCTGTGTCACAATTTTCTCCTTCGCATCTTCTCTCACTGTATTATTCGTCACCAGACTCTCTCTCACCATGGCTTCCACTATCGTTTTCTACCACGTATCTTCTCTTACAGTGCTCTCCTTCACAATTTTTTCTCCCTCCATTTTCTCGCTTAGTGGATTTTGCCTCCGATATCCCCTCTCATCATGTTCTCCCTTACCGCTTTTATTCCGCAGCAACATGTAAAAAGCAGCGGATATATTTTCTAAGGGCATGTCACCGAGACACCACATTGTCACTCATGCATGATGACATGTTCACACAAAAAGCAAGGAATAAATTGGTTATTTTTTTAAAACAAAATGTTTTTTTGCCCCTATAACAGGGCCGGCGAAGCTTGGGATACAACTGTGATAGTCTGGTCTCGGGTATCCAGTGCTTCAAATTGTGTGCATCTTACTCAAAAACAAGTGTGTTGTGTTAAGCAGGACAAAAAAAACCCACAAAGTACTTCTACTTTTACAAGCACTTTCCTCGCCAGAACATTTGCATGTTTGCTTCCTTCACTTCTTTGGAGTACATGTTCCACTCACACTGAGAAAAGTATAAAGAACAAAGAAGTAATTGTATCCATAATGCAGTGCTAAACATACTCTCTATAATTGTGAGGCTGTACATGTAGCTACTGTAGGCTTTTAGGAATTACCGGGCTGCTTGCCAAAACTGGTTTCCTTAATATTGAGCAGTGAAGGTTATAAAAGTTTGGTTAGCAGCTGTACTGTTGAATTCGGTGTCTGAATGATTGTTAATGAGAAAAAAAACATTTAAAAAAGGCAAAGTTTTGATCCTAGACTGTAAGAAACCCCTTTATGTCTATCAAGCTCTTTGTCTATAAAAGTGTGCCACTCCTTTTAAGGAAAGCATGCACATCTGCCACAGTAATCAGTGTTTGTAGTGAACTTCAAGTAGCACAGGATGTTTGTCTTTCTTGATCCCATGTGTGTTTTGTAGACAGACTGTGATCGTTTGAACCTCCCTCGTGGGTTACTGTATGTTATAAAGATGAAGCAATGCTCAGGCATGGATCTCACAGCAATGCAGCTATAAAGGCGAGCAACTTTATCTTATGGTTGCAACACAGCAAAGTCTTTCTTTCTTTCTTTCTTTCTTTCTTTCTTTCTTTTCATTTCTTTTCTTTCAACACAATCCTGCTCAGAGCTGTTTATTTTTCCATAAGTCTCCCTGACCTCATCTGCTGGTAGCATGGGAGCTCCTAAGCTCTATTAAATGACCGTAATCATGATAAACTTCATTTCATCCATTAGACCTACTAAGCACATGCTTCAGTCGGTGTAGTACACCATATTTTAAAAGAATGTTGAATAGGGGTGTGCCAGGATAACAAGGCAGAACGTAAAATTCCCAAATGATGCTTAGGAAGGTTTAGCTGACACTGGAGTGGAGTTTGCACAAACATCATAAAAATTAAAGTCTGATGTCTCCAAAGAAACCTCTAGATAAGCCAAAATAATTTTAGAAGCAAGTGCTGTGGACGGATGCAGTCCATATGATTGGCCACAGTCACCAAAGATGTTTGAAGAAAAGAAAAAAAAAAAAAAAGCAATATTTACTAAAAAGCACACCTTGCCAAATTCTAAGCATAAGGTTGGATCTGCTATGGTTTTGTGGTCTTGTGGCAGCTAGTAGCACAAAAAACATTGCATATGTAGATGGAAGAATGGATTTTAGTAGATATCAGCAAATTCTGAAAGCAAATATGATTGACTGAGTCAAGAAACTAAAGTTGAAAAGAGATTAGTGTCTACACCAGGACAGTGATCCAAAACATACCCCAAAATAAAAAGCATAAACTGTGAGAAATGCAGGCTGCAAGTGTTTGCAATGGCTTTCACAGCCGTTTGACTTGCAAGGTGGCCCAGTAATAGCTCAGAGCCAGAATTGTTCTGTGTGAAAAAGTGGGAAACATTTCCTGAAGCAATAATATGTAAGGAAAAAAAACCCTAGCTGTCTACAATAAATGTTTGCAAGCTGTGATATCTGCCAGAAGCGTGTGTTAGAAAAACAATTATTTAGTAGGTTTTCCAAACATCTATTTATTTATTTGTTTGTTTGTTTTAATTGATCATCAAGTAACTCAGCCTTAATATTAATCTAATTGTTTTTTTTTTCTTAAATACTTTGATATCATGTGATTCTTTAAGCTTCAAAATCTACAAGTTACTGACTTTCTCAGACTAACCAGCTCTGTGTATAAGCAAATGAACTACAGTGGTAAACCATAGATCATTTTCTCAGACAAAATGTATAATTTGCAGGCGTCCTTTGTTTTTAATGCACCTTCCAATGCGAGTGCTTATCCTCTAAGGTAAGAACCGTCTTGTCAGTTTCACTTTACTGTTGTGTAGATTATCTGAAGTTTGCATATGACTCTCATTGCTTCACCTAACAGTATTTTCCATATAATCCGACAAGGTTGGTATTAGATTGCAGTCTGGTTATTTTGCAAGACAGTCAATGTGTCCCAATGTTTCATCATGCTGACTGAATAAGTAACGCAGAGATTTGGCCTGTCCACTTTACATTTGGGAGTCTCAGAGCTATGTTCTGCTGGGACATGAAAAACACAAAATATAACCCCAAAATTGGGCAAATGGTTGAGTGCATGATTTAAAGTGAAGTTACAATGTAAGGTCAACATCCTAACATTGTACAATGGTGTTATTAGTCAATGTGACTAACTGTCAGTTCAAAGAGAGTCCGAACTGGTAGATGCTTGAGTTACCATGTAGACAATAAGCAATGACAAAGAAGGGATATGAAAGTGGAATGTTGTAGCAATAACTTTAAACTATTGCTTTCAGGCTTTCCAGCTGTATTGTCTGTGAAAACGAAATATTCTCTTTTTTGCAGTTTTCCTTTTTCTTTAATTGCTTTAGAGCTAATTGGTTCCAGGCTGGATGGCATTGTGCCACAGTAGGCAGCATTGCTGCTTCACAGCTGAAGGGTCCACAGCTCATGTCTGTATAAAGATTCACATGTTCCTTCCATGTCTTTGTGGTTTTCCTTTCTAATCCCCAAAATACATTGTATGCTGAGTGGCTATGCTTAATTGCTTGAGAATGTATGTGCACACGTGATGTCGGTCTCACATCCAGTCTCATGTATTGTATTGAAGTCTCATATTTACTGTAGTGTTCCTGAGATAAAGTAGCAACCAGATCCACTTATGAGCCTGATCTGGGCGAAGAAGTTACATGAGACAAATAAATGTACTGTAAGTACTGAAATAAAGAAAACATATAAATTCTTGAAAATAACTCTTTGAACTTTGATTCTCACAACAGCAGAATAATGAAGATTTTCTTTTTATAAATTAGGAAAATTATTTCAGTATGCTGTCTGTTTCCATTTTTTGGAATGGCATTTCCCTGTTTGTATTTTGTGAGCTTTTTCCTTATAAGAATTCTTGTTTGGTGTCTCAGTGGTGAGCACTGTTGTCCATCACCTCTGGGGATGAGGGTTTGAATCCCACCTCTGGTCTGAGTGTGCATGGTCTCCCCATGCTTGGTGGGTTCTTTTGGATACTCCAGTTTCCTTTCACAGTCTGAAGACGTGTGTCCGCTGATTAACATTTCCAAATTGTCTGTAGTGTACGAGTACGTGTTTGTGTCCTGCATTGGTTTGACATTCCACCTAAAGTGTCCTCTCCCTCCCTGTATACCCTGAGTTACCTGCAGAGAATAAGTGGTATGGAAGGTGGATGGATGGCTGAGATTATAAAACTAAAAGGCAGCCATCAGTGTTCCCTGCCACAATTCAGTATGAGGTTTAGATTTCTAAATTGACAGGCAGGTTCTGTAGAACTTCCATTCTTCATTTTTATTCTCAAGGACATAGCCTAGGTTTCTAAGCTTGTTCTTTATTGATAATTTACAGAAAGCAAGAATAAATTCACTAAAATATTACAAAAAATGTCAACTTTTAGCATGAATTTTTATCCGTACAACTCCAGTCGAAAATGAGTTAACTCTATTGAATTGAACACACCTGTTCAGCCGTGCCTAAGGTGCCTTAAATATGTCACCATGACACACGCTTTTGAGTGCTGCAAATATTTCATAAGCCAGTAATATAATCACTGTGAATAATAAAACAGATGAGGAACAGGAGGTCTGTGTGAAGTATCACTGAGAAGAGAGAGAGAGCGAGAGTCTGTGCTCTGAACCATTCCCTTCTTCTTTTACCACTGTTTGAACTGGGATTATGTAGGCAATCAGCAGGGTGAATGGTGGTGACCTGCTGTCATCTCTTTCCCCTCTCTCTCTCTCCCTGTCTTTTACTCTCACTTTGTCCCTCAGAGGTATGTGCTGGGGGGAAAAAAGTCTCATGAACTCATTTGTCTGGGCAAGATGGTGGAAAAGACAGAACTGAAGAATAAAGGTGCTCTAAAATGACAGCATATGCACCACTCACAAGAGAAACTTCAATTAGGTTCAAAGCACTTCATCACTATTTCTTTTGCCCGGTGATTAAAGTTTGACATTTTAACTCATGCAAACATGAAGATATATATTCTACCCGTTCCCCCTGGGTAGGCGGCAGGCTAACATGCAATTATCACTTCAGCTATGGCACATTTAAGCGTTGAACCTTTTCTCTTTTTTGGTGTGAGATAAATTTGACTCAGCTGTAGATATAATAATAATAATAATAATAAAAAATACATTTTTAAAAAGTGCTTAAAACCAAAACATCATTTGTGATGAAAAAGCATAAGAAAGAATCACCTGATGATTGTGAAATGGAAGTGTTCTGATGGCCATTTTGAAAGAAACCTTTTAAAAGAATGAGAGTGCTCGCTTATAATCATTATTCCAAGAAGGTTTTCTAGCGGTGCACCTGTGGCACACTTCTCTAGTGCAGCTATAAATTGTACTAGAACTTTTAGGTCAAATAGCATGATTATTCACAGTGTAATTGCTTCAGTCTTCAGTCCCACTCTTCCTAGGATAGACTAATCATTCACACTGACCCTGAACAAGAACTAACACTTATACTGTACATAGAAGTTGAATAAATTACAGAACAAAATGTGTAAAAACCCTTAGAAAGACCTATAAGAATATTACTTTAAATGTACAGTACATGCTGCACTACGTTTATAGAGATTATTCATTCATTCATTCATTTTCTATACCGCTTAATCCTGTGTTCAGGGTCACGGGGGACCTGGAGCCTATCCCAGGAGACTTCGGGCACTAGGCGGGGTACACCCTGGACAGGGTGCCAATCCATCGCAGGGCACACACACATACACACACTCACACACCCAATCACACACTACGGGCAATTTAGGAACGCCAATTAGCCAAACCTGCATATCTTTGGACTGTGGGAGGAAACCGGAGTACCCGGAGGAAACCCACCAAGCACGGGGAGAACATGCAAACTCCATGCACACAGAGATGGGAATCGAGCCTGGCCGGGGAATCGAAACCAGACCCTGGAGGTGCAAGGCGACAGTGCTAACCACTACACCACCGCGCCGCCTTATAGAGATTAATTAAAAAAATTATATCTAGAAAAATTTATGTTAATCCTGAATGTCTCTCATCAACCCCTTACGGTACCTCATGTGGAGCTTGTCATAAATAAACTGATTTCTGTTTTCATTTCAATAATAAAATTATGATTATGATGAATATTGATAAGGCGGCACGGTGGTGTAGTGGTTAGCACTGTCCAGGGTGTACCCTGCCTAGTGCCCGAAGTCTCCTGGGATAGGCTCCAGGCCCCCCGCGACCCTGAACACAGGATTAAGCGGTATAGAAGATGAATGAATGATGAATGAATATTGATCACCCTTAGTAACATTTAAAAAAGAACAATTCTCTCATGGTTTTGTTCTGCACATACATGTAGATGACTCTAATACAGACTTGGTTTTTTTAGAGATAGTATCAGTTATGATGTTGTGCACTTGGCAAGTTCAATTTGAAGCTTGGAAAATCTTTGGAAAGCTACAATATGGGTCAGACTGCTTATTTGTGTTTCGACAGGCCGGTGAAGCCATATAATTCTCCTGCAAGGAAAAAACAATGCTTTCATAAAACTTAATAATAAAACCAATAAAACTAGGATAATACTGGCATGTTGGAGTCATTTTTTTATTACTCACTACGGTATTGGACCAAAGGTATCACACCTGAGCCTTCTATTCCAAATGCATGGGATTAACATGGAGTTTCCCTTCCCTTACCCCCTTTGCTGGTGTAACTGCTTCCACTCTTTTGGGGAGACTGTCCAATAGAATTGGGAGTATGGCTGAGGGGATTTGTGGTCGTTCAGCTAGAAAACAGCATTAGAGAGGTCAGTCACTGATGTTCGGTGAGGAGAACTGGCATGGGGTATGGGCCCCATTGTTCCATTGAAGGATAATCTTAATGCTACAGCAAACACAGAAATTCTGGACAAGCATGTGTCTTCAACTTTTTGACAAAAAAAGTCTGGATACTCAGGTATCACCCACAGTCCAAGGACATGCAGAGGGGGCAAATTGATTCTTCTAAATTCCCAGTACTATACTATATATATACTGTATATTTATAAACCACGGATTTGAATCTATATGCTGCATATTGTTAAAAGGCAAACAAAACATTTCATTCTATTTGGAGCAGTGAATATGAAGGAAACGCAATGTGAATTTGTTATTCCTCTGAAGAAGGCTCTGATTAAAAAAAAGAGAGAAATTAATAAAAAATACACTTCAACAGGGTAGAATGTCAATTAATTTGTTTATGAGCAACAGTATACAGTATATAACAGGTCATTTTCTTTGGGTTTGGCTGAACACACACACATACTGTGTGTACGATTACATTTATACAGAGATTCATACATGGAATTAGTCAACCTAATGCAAGGTGTTCACTTAATTTAAGGAATCATCATAGAAGCTGTCAAAAGCTTACCAACTGTTTGCTATTATAATATAAACATTCACTTTCAAATCCAGCATATGTGTGTTGTGCCTATTAGTTAAACCTGAGCCTTTGGAGTTTTTCTCAGAGTTAATGTGGCCTGCATATCAATGAATATATCTGTGCTCATTTGCAGCTAGTGATGAGAAAAGGCAACATTTTGTCTTTAGATGTTTTGATCCATTTCAGCATATTCACTCATTCGGGTATGAAAGTGAGAATATTCTGCACCTCTGTGTACAGTATCTGCTGTACATTGAGGGGTGGACCATGTTGGATAACGAAAAAGCAGTCATTCATGACGATATGTCTTCTATTTCTAATAGCGGCTTGTATTGAGATCCCGAAATCTAGGCCACTGTATACTGAATATTTAGATATTTTACATGCACTTAACCAGGATTTTGCTTTGGTTTTTACTCCGCTTGTTGCATGTCCTTTCTCTGACAGTTTTGAGTAAACACAGCTGAGGCATCCTTGGTTCACTGTGATGATGACACCATTGGACAATCAGATGAACTCCATCATGCATGCCTTTCTGTGCTGTCCAAATCATTTTACGTCTGCTAAAGGGGGTGGGGGGGCTGAAACGCACAAGGACAATTTCCAATTAAATGAAACAATTCTAGAGCCTTATAAAGAGCAATCAGTTTAAGACCTTCCATTACTTACAGTTAATTAAATTAACTTTACAGCCTGTGCCTTTTAATCGTGTGTGTTTTGTTTGCTCAGGAACATAAAACATGGCTCAGTCTGCCAACTGAATGTAGAGAAGAACATAATCAGTACAATATGTAATCAGTATTGTATATAATATGAATGTATGTGTTATGTACAGTATAGATAAATCATGTATGGTCTAATTTACGGTTGTTGTTGTTGTTGTTGTTTTTTTTTATTTAGATGAATTTCAGAATTTCTTAACATTTGAAATGTTTTTTGTTGCCATTAATAACTGCAAGCACTGGATCCCATGGGTTTCACAAACTTGTGTGATACCTGATAATCGCTCCTACAGTAGATCAAGTGGATCAATGTGTCCTTGGAACGCATGCTTTAGTGATAGGGATAAAACTCAAAGAAGAGCTGAGCTTTTACTGTATGTGAAGGAATTAGTTTGGTCAGTATCATAAACTTGCTTAGGTTTAAATGTGGAAATTTTCTTGAGTGGAAGTACAGTTTTATTTAAACAAAGTGAACAAAGTGAGAAAGAAAAGTGATGGGATTTCACCAGACTAGCAAATTGAAACCATCCAAAAATGCCACGTCAATTTGTGAGAACGATGTCAGACTAAGCCGGATTAAAGCAGAAGTTTTAATCTGGGCACAAGGGCAAACTAAAAACCACACAATATACATACAGCTATATATATATATATATATATATATATATATATATATATATATATATATATATATATATATATATATATATATATACATACATACTGTACCTTTTTTTTTGAGATGCTGTAAAATATAATATTGTAACAAAATAAGGTGTGCAAAAACACGGAAAATATCTGTACTGATAAGGGTAACGTAGTGTCTAGAGTTTGTCCCAGGAGCGCAAAGAAAGAGGCAGAAATGCACCCTCAATGGGACAAAAAATAAATAAAAATCAAGAGTGACTGGTATATAGTTACACTTTGTGATCTGACAATTCATCTTGCAGTCTGTTAAATTTACTTTAGTGGACAATAGGAAATTAACCCCTGGTATTTGGGTTCGCCAGCATAAACAGGGTTTTCTTTTATTTTTTTTAATTCACTATCCAATTTTATGCCTCCCCAAAAAGATGAAATAACTGAGCTAGATGTTGGTGAAAAAGGCTCATTAAGTGTTGCATGCTATGGTATTCACTATATACCTTTGGATAGTGTAAAGGCAATCACACCGGGGGAAAGAGACATTTTGTCAGTGGAGAGCCTTTTATTTGGGCAGATATGTATGTGTGCCTTCAGTGGCCTGAGGACTGGGCAATTCTGTATAGTGACATCCATTTTCTCCCTCTCTCCTTTCCCAAGGACATTATCTCAGCCCACACCATCACAGCAGCAGCCTATTACATAGCCTGGTTTCAGAGGAAGATTGAATAAACACTACAGATATGGCTAGAGTGTGTCATGACCTTTAAGGTCACAGGACCATCCTAAAGTAAACCTGTCTTTCTTTTCATATATGGATGTATGGAGAATAACAAATGCTGTACTAACATAATACAGACTAGCCTGAGTTTCAGATTCAGCTCTTCTTACATGATTTATAGACTAGTTCCTGCATAGCGCTCTAGGCACTAAATTATAATCTATTCATAGATAACTGTTTATTTACTCATTATAAAGATTAATTTCTCTGTGCAACAAGTGTGAATACGTGCATTGTTCTGGCAGAGCTACATTTCTCTAATGGATCAATATTTGTCATCAGGCAGAACTTCAGAGTTGAAAAGATTGCCAGCCCATGAAAAACTCATTTAGAGAGCACACTGAGGATCATGGGAACTGTTTGTAATCAAGACACTCAATAACGATCAGGCGGATGGATTATAGGAATTTGCCGAAGTCATACCTAAAATCTTTCTTGGATGACATCGGCCATCCAAAAAGCAGCCAACGACCTCCCATTATTGCGTACGAATATAATTGATCATGATATTTTACACATGCTATAATTCATTAATTGATCTTGGTGTAATCCTCTGTTTGCCCTATTTTAGTCCAGTGTTTTTTGTCTTGTTCTGTCTCAAGGCTGAATTGAGAGAGTTCCATCTTTATTTCATGAATGTCTCTGGCTCATGCCGGTATTCAGGATTAACAAACCTTCTCAAATGTACAAACAAAGTAAGACTCAGTGTGTTGAATTTGAAATGAACTGCTCACCTGGAAGCCTGCAAGATTTTTAGCATTGCCGATTGAAGTCATCTTCTGACGTTCAGTATAAAATGTAATTATCCAAGTCATGTCCATAAAATGTAGTTAATCACCCAGGACATGTTTGGTGTTTGCTTCTTTAGTTTTGCATTTACTATGAGTTACTAAGGGACTAAGGGAATCCCGACAACAAGAAAAGTCAATAATATTCTACACAGTGATCCAGAAATATTAACTACAAAAATGGATAATAGTGTGTGCTTAAGAAATCTCACACTTAATATGTTCTTTTTTTGCTTATCAGCCAAAGCAAACATTTAATCATTTACGTATCTACAGTATGTCCTATTACACTCATGCAACATTTCCTAATCTCGACACTATTTATATGGGAGGTATGGGACATGTCTTATTTATCCATTCAGTATCTGACACATCACAGTAATCATTGTACACAAGCTTTTTTTTTTTTTTTTTTACACAGGATTTTATTACCACTACTTTAAGGTCAGTACACAGAGACTCAGGGACTATACCTGGTTCAGTCTACTTTAGTAAGATTTGTATCATGAAAAACATTTCACTGTCAGGAATATAAACCTCTGTATGTTTGAAGAAGAGTCAAACAAATATCAACAGTATATTATGTACGTATATTGCACCGTTAATGCAATTTTACTATCTAGATTACTCCTAGCAATTTCTACTACAATAGTCATTTGTGTAAAATGGAGTAATAGAACCACACACAATGGGTACAGACCATAAACCACTTCCATACAGAACATAAAGTATTAGGATATGTGATTAACCTGTGCCTATAATCCCAAAACCATAATAAACCACAGTATGAAAGTCCGCTAACTCCAATTGTGCATAAACATAGCAGAAAGAGTTTGGGCTACAGTAGATCCACTTGAACCTGAAAGAGATTTTTCACTGAAGACATGGAGCAGAGATTGGTTTTCATCTTCTGTTCTATTGTTTTCTGTTTTGTCTCCTGTTCAAATGCATTGGTATAGCTAAACAGTAATAAATAATGAACCATTTTATATGTAAGGTTTTTTTGTTTTTTGCATCTCCATTTGCATGAATGATTGCCTATATATATGAAATCATCTCTATAATTTTATGGTTTGTTCTCTCACTATGCCTGTAGCAATGACTCATTTCAAAAGGATTCCAGAATAATAATTTTACAGGCTGTCCTTTTATGACTTTGAAATAAAGCGGCAAACTTTATTGCGTCATAATATTCCAACATTACACGATAACAGGTGTTTTAAGTCAACTGTAAAAATAGTATGAAAATCAAGATGGGCAAGGACAGTATGGTTGATGCAACATTTGATTACTCTAGTCTGAATTAGCCAATGCTGTACAGGATGTATACAGAATGGGTGCCTCATGTTGCATTCATGTCATATAAAATTTCTATGTAATTCTTACCTACTGTAGTAGAAATAAGAGGTTTGACAGCAAGATGAAAAAAAGGAAAAACTTTTTGCAGTTTTTAGAGGAAAAAACAACAACACATGTATGTGTGTGTGTGTGTGTGTGTGTGTGTGTGTGTGTGTGTGTGTGTGTGTGTGTGTGTGTGTGTGTTTCACACATAAAGCAATGTTCTCTTTAAGTTATACTGGTGTTAAAAAGTACAAATGGCGAACAATTATGTCAAAATTGTTTGGATTCTATCCAAAGCACTGTAGGTGCTTGTCTTTCTCTAAAGTGAAACTAAAATGGGTAGAAGAGGCTGATGCTGTAAACTGAAGGGTTTTTTTTGTGCTTATAATGTTTCTCATGATTTTCAATATTTTTTTGTGAATTTTGTGTGGTTTAACAAAAAGCTATAGTTTTATCTCCCACTGCTTTGACACAATGGATAAATCAGCCTGCATAATTATTATGGTTATGTTTGTGGTTATTTACAATATGTGTACTATAGTATGCACAGTATTAACAATAATGTGTTGTTTCAGTTTTAATTTAAAAAATATTGCAAACCCATTTGTTGGCTGTGACTTTTTAGTGATTCAGTAGGGAAATTTGTTGTATAAAAAAACTTGAAAATGATTGAAAATCATGATAAACATTATATGCACAAAAAACCCTTCAGTTTACAGCATCAACAGCCTCTTCTACCCGTTTTAGTTTTACTTTAGAGAAAGACAAGCACCTACAGTACCAGCATTCACCTAGTATTTATTTTTATATTCAACTGAGAGTCTCCTGAGAATGTTAGTTAATCTAGCATACAGTAGGTGGTACTTTTACATTTTTAGTACTACTTAATTTCTAAGTTAACTATACTACTTTTATGTACTACTTTTGATTAGGGTCCTCCTTCCATGCCTCCATGTTCATTGATGGTATACTGGTGCATGACAGGAAGTGTTCAGGGTACATTCCTACAATGAAAGGATCAGCGGGAACCTCTGTCAGACCACTGTTGTCACACAAGACTCGCGACAGTGAGTGTCTCTGTAACTCTTGTCTCTGCTGCTGGGAAAACACCCCTGGCTTTTCCCACCAGAAACTGAAACACATACAGTACAGTACATCTAGACATTGATTGACACATCACTTTTGTGACTGTAGAACAGCATTATTGAATTCTCTGTTTGAGTAAAAATTCAATTAAAGGTCTCTATATATTGCTGCATAAAGAAAATGACATTTTCCCCTGCATTTTTATCGATCTATATAATAGTGCTCTTCACCCTTTACTACCCCCTTTTTTCTTTTTCATTATTATTTGATAAGCCTTTTACAATGAAATACAATTTACTGCTTACAATAACCATAGACTAGACAAGTTACCTGTCACCTTCTCTAAGCATCTTCATCTGTTTTCCGATCAAGCATGCAAATAGAGGGCCTGTCCTGGTGCCAGACACTGAATCCTCTACCAGACCTGCCAGCCACACGTCAATATTATCAGGATGCCCATACAGATCCATTATCTTTTCCACCAAAGCACTGTCATGTATCAGTTTCTTCAGATCTGCTTTGCTTTGCACTCTGTCATATCCACAAAACAACCTCCAGTCATTGTAACCTAAAATGAATTTTAAGGAGACGATATTATATACAGTATTTGCCCTTAAGTGTAGCTCGAAGCATGTCTGTGCAGTTACTGTCATTTATCTAACAATGTATACTGTAATTTACAATGTGTCGTCCTTCCATTGGCAGTGCAGTCACCTGGCAGCCCATGATCACGTCCTCTTTGGAGGTTAAGAGCTGCTAGATCGAGTGCCTCAGGAATAGTGAGCACCATGAGTTTCTCCGTCAGCTCCTCATTCATCAGATGATTTTGGTTTTGTCTGGCAGCTGGTTGGCTTATGAGACCTCGTAATACTGGATCCAATCCTCCTGTTGAGAGAGATCAGCCAAAGAGGCAATGCAATACTTTGCATATATATATATATATATATATATATATATATATATATATATATATATATATATATATATATATATATATACTGTATGTACTGTATGTACAAACACTGTACATAGATAATTGCATTTAAATCAGCATTTGCCTTAATTAAACCCAGCCTAATTTAAACCATACATATTTCTATCAAAGTATTTCTTTTTAAACAGCACTTTTTTCCTTTTCCTTCCCAACATTTTATGTACTTTTAGTGAGTAACCTAGTGAACCAGTGTAGGGATCTATTTAATGATGAAAAGTTCAAAATATCATTATGTTGCCAAATGCTTATATGTTAATGTACATATCATTTTATAGCTTCTATAAATAATTAGGGAAACACAGTGGTGCAATGGTTAAGATTGCAGGCTAACAGCTCCAGGGTCCTTGAAGCAATCCTGACTTCAGATTACTACAGTATACTTATTTTTGTGCATGATCTCCTCTCCTATTTTCTCATTTCCCCAAAACTGTAAAGGGGACACTTTAGGGTCTATTCAAACTAAAGTGATGAGTTTTTGTAATACAGCGTTCTTTATGATCAATCATCAATAGACCTATATTAATAATTTTCATTTTAAGGCAACTGTAGTGAAATCATTAACCTCTAAAAAATTGCTGGTCATATGCATGAGTAAGGCTGTATAGTCTGATAATTAGTATAGTCTGATAATTAGAAGTAAAATATATTAAAATCAGAAGGAAAATATCTTAAAAACATTTACAGTACCATGTCTAATATTTGACTTGCTTTCTACTCAATTTTACTAGTTATTTGATTCTGTGCATATAAAAAAAAATCTTTTAATGTTTATTGTTTAACTACTGTAGCACAAGCTCCCACAACATTGTTTTTTCTTCTTCTTCAAATTACAGTATATGGGAAAGTGTCTTTTGTACTGAGTACTTTGTAAGTTTAAGAAGTGCAAGTACAAAATTTTATTATAATTTTTTCATTCCAATTCCAATTCACTCATTGTCTGGACAGCGTACCAATCCATAACAGGGCATGCATGCACACAGTACGGGCAGTTTGACAATGCCAATTAGCCTAATCTGCATGTCTTGGACTGTGGGATAAAGGTTTATGTTGCTTCACTAGTTGTTCATTCTTAAATTGCAGTATTTGTAAACACACTCCTTTCTAAATGGCTACTAATTTAATCCTCTATATAGGAAAAATATTATTAATACTCACTTTCACTTTTTAATAATACTTTGGTGTTCCCACAAGTCTGGAAAGTACCTTCAAGAAAAATGTGTCTGCTTCTGATAATGAACCCATGAGTTACATAGTACTTCTTTTAAATAGTCTACTAGGACTTGAGGATTGCCTGCATACAGTACAATCAAATTGTAACATTAATGTATTCAATATTACAGTCTTCTGCATTATCTGTATGAATGGTATCAACATGATAATGAAGGCAGAGAGAGTTTCTGTTTTTCATTTTCTGCTCTTTCTTTGAAGTAGATATGATTTTCTGAAATTCATACTGACAATAAGCTACACTAAAGAATCAACCAGCAAAGCTAAGCAAATATGTACTGTACCTTCTCTGATTATTCTCCATGGACTGAAAAAGGCTTGATGCAGTTTAAAAGAGGGAAAGTGCTCATGCTCCTGGAAGCTCTCGTTCACTCTCCTGATGAATGTTGAGATAGTGGCATGACCGAAGCGGAATGCGGCGGTAGCAAATACATTGGATATGGAAGGATTTATGGTATCGTTATAACCCTCATAAGGTCCAATGATTTGATCAAATACTTCTTTTCCTATGATTTTTGGAATATAATCCCTCATGGTGATGATCTGTAAAAGAGAGCACAAGGCCATAGATTCATATCTAAGTTTTATTTTGAGGAAGGTGAGGGAAAGTGCTAATACACCTTAACTGATAAAACCTAAGTCTTTAAAAATGTGTAGGTGTTCCAAGTGACATAAGAAAAAAAACCTGTTTGTAATCCCAGATGGCCTTATGGTGATACTTTTCAGTACTGTAGGTCAGGTCTATGTAGGTTTGTTTACTGAAGTCTACATAACACTACTATCACTATCTAGGACGCTGTACAGTATATGTGCTCAACTGGAAATCTGTGTGTAGGATGGCAATTTGGGACATGCTGAAGTGTGAGATTAGATAAGATTGTGTGTTTCTTACCCACCCGAAATTCAGCTTGCCTTATCACACTTTATTTAAATGAACTTAAAAAAAAAAAAAGAAAGAAAAGAAAATAGCCTAGAGTATCCTTGCTGTACTGTAGATGTTTCAGATGACTCTTGCTACAGAGATTTTCATCAGTGTCTTATTAGCAGATGGATTGTGTACCGTGTAGTCACTGTTTGTGAAGCTATAATGTAAACTCCTCACATCAGGCACCGGAAACTATTTTTTATTGCATTTTTGTGAAGTCTGTCCCTCTGGGACTTTGTTAAAACAGTGCACACACTGCTTGATGCAACTCATCTACTTCTGTCACATAGCACTTCAGAGTCTCTTTCTCAGCTACTTTAATTTAAGGGGCATGAGCTGCATTCAACCTTATAGATCTTTTTGTGGGCAATGAAATGTTTCTTTGATCTAGCACAGACTGCTCAAAGAGGACAGACATGAGTTTTGTGGCTGACAGCCTTTAATCCATAAATTTATTCTCTTCTGAGTGTGGTAAATGAAGTTTCTGTGTGCCACTGAAACCTGGTTGTGATGTTAGATGTAGACTAATATCTAATATCTGTCAATGACTTGACAACAAGCCATTTGGATTGGCCAGTTCATTATGTCATGAGGCCTCCTTACTGGTATAGCAATAATGATGTGGGATAAAACTATTACACGCACACATAAATGTAGATAGGCAGCTGCACTGATGATAACATTTTTTAAGTGTTTCAAGTTTGTAGTGCCAGCTGGGTTCTTGCAGTTCATGCTGTAAGCCTTTTACTCTTCCCCAAAATGCTGTCATTGTCATCTGTCATTTTGTATAATCTGCTTAGACCATATATTTTTTGTTTCTCCAGCAAATGGAGGATGTTAGTGTGAACAATTCACCTCATTCACACTAAATCACAGCTTTCTCAATCACTGCTGATGACATGACGAACGTGGCAGCAAAGCCAGCTGAATTAGATTAATTTGGTTTTAGAGATAAAATGTGGAATTTTACTTTGTAAAATCAGTTGACATGACTATCACTGATGTGCTGCATTAACCTACTCTACTAGTCAACAAACATTCTAATTCCATGGTCGTTCCAATTTCTTATTTTCTTTTTACATTGGAGAACAATGCTGAAGGCATCCAAAATATGCAATAAACTCCTTTCAACAGTTGATATTGAGATGTATCTGCTACAGTACATATGTTCTGTCAAGGCTTCATAACGGCTCTAATCTGAGGTGCTGTTAATGATGATTTTTGAGGCTGCTAACTCCAAATGAATTTCTCCTCTGCAGCAGTGGTAGGTTTTGGTTTTGCCTTCCTGGGATGTTCTTCATGAGAGTCAGTTTCATCATGGTGCTTGATGGGTTATGCAAATACACTTGACAATACTGTTCTTGCAAGAACTATTCCAGAACAGCTGAACATTATACTGTACCTAAAAATAACAACTGACTTTTTTGTTATTGCTTTTGTTACTTGATTACATGTACCTAATTCCATGTGTTCCAAGTATTGTTCTATAATGCAGAAAATAAATCCAAACTGATATTTTGAATAATTTGCCTTAACACAAATATAAAACCAAAAATACAAATTAAGCAAATATTCTGGATGCCAAACAAACTAACTATTAAACTGATGTCTTTTCATCAGTGAAAGAAAGGACCAGGGCTTAGCTCAACTAGTCCATTTATATCAGCTGCCCCTGTTATTTGCACTCCAAAGCATTAGAAATTCTGAACTGGTCTAAATGGAACAATACATTCAGAAAGACAAAATAGCTTTGGCAACCATTATGAAAATGATTTTTGCTAATTATACGGTAGTTAATTTTCATGGGTACTGTTAATAATACATATAAAAGAATCAGCACACTGGCAGGATAAAAGCAGCATATTGCAGTTTCAGTATGTGTTACAGAGCATGTGAGCACTGATCTATGTTGAAATCTCTAGAGTAGGATTTGAAGCTGCAAAACCAAAGATGGAACTTTTCCTCCTACACTGCTCTCAATAAAGCTGGCCAACTGTCTAGATTTTATTTATTTATTTATTTAGACTATATTCATCTATCAGGTTGTGCATAATTTTAGGTATAAATGAGTCTTTGCTTCTACTGTACAGTAAGTGGTTTTCAAACTGAAAATTCTCACTTGGAAGGAAGGCATGATGCCATACCCTCATGCACATTTAGTAGGAAGGTTTGTTAATCATGCTTAATGTTTGAGTGATATGGCTAATGTTAATGCAAATTTTGCCCACTTTCTTTTTTCCATAAAGCTGAGATGTGTACTTTTTCGCAGTTCAGAGAATAGGACCCAAATATGCAGAGCTTCATCATCAGTAATCACCCGTTAGAGGTCAAGTTTGTGAAGCATATGTAATTTATGGAATGTATTTTCCATAAATTTCCTGGAGAAGTCATGTTTCATTGCAGCCATTGTTCAACTTCAGCAGTGAGATAATCTTTATTTAATTACACCCCAGGGTTTTTTCAGTTACGGGCAATAGTGCTTAAACTTTATCCTGATCTTAAATTATTACTCAATCAATGTTAAATTGATATTAATGTTTGTGTTTTCTGGTGATTTCTTCTACAATTAATGTATTGTGAGAATTCCAGCTTTGCCATATGAACAGGAAGTTTCTCCCCACACATGGCACAATGGCCATGATGCAGAGATGATCGATTGTCTCCAAACACCAGTCAAGCTGTTTGTTCCTCTAATATGAGTCACAGAAAGTGCTGTAGATTTCTCATACCTGATGCAATGCTCCGATGATTTTCCGGCTCTCCTGATAGATTGTCATGGAGCTCCAGTGGGTGTTCAGTTGTTTCAATCGTGTGGCAATGCGATTGTGCTCCCTCACCCAGAGCGTGTGAAGAGCAATCAGAGGCAGAATCTCGTTCCCCCTGCTATCTCCAGCAAGGAAACACTCGATGCGTTTTTTCGGGCCTGTACCTGGCTCTTGGAAGCATGCAGACGTGGGGTTATTGACAAATGGCAGGTAAGCACGACCTTCGGTATCGGTGTGTTCACTGTTAACTGCGAGCAAGCCTTCAGAGCTCGAGACGTTCCTGAGCATCCTCTCTAATTCTTCAGAGTGTCCGTAGACGGTAGATGCGTCGAGGAAGGAAGTTATTAAATTCATCTGCTGTCTCTGCAGCATCTGTTGTGGGTGCAGAGTGTGTGGCGGGCCATTTACGCAGGCTGGTGCAGAGCGGAAAAATGGGAGACAGCTCTTACTTCCAAAGAGTTTATCATGCAGAGGAATCTGTGACACGCACAAACATAAATACAAGGACACAGAGAGTACATTATGTCTCATTCTCTTTGTCTTCTTTCTAAACAGTGGACCATGTTAGCCCTTAAGCCCTTTAAAAAACTGCCTCATCTAATTGCTCATGATCGTACAGAGTGAATTAAATTGACATTAAAACTGTATGTTGTAAGTTTGTATGATATCCGCACTTGGTAAATGAGGCAGTTAAATTATTGTATCTTCAGCACACCATTAGAATATTTATAATTTGGCATTTAAATTTGAAAAATTGTTTTGCATAGGTTATAATAGGATTCAGGTGTAGTGTACCTTGACTTGAATTAAATAAATGAAATGTAAAAGTTTTAGAGCATTGTATTACAGTACACTTGACACTATCACCAAAATTTTCTTCATTTATTCATCCAAAATGTTTAATCCTCTCTGGTTTTTAGAGCTGAGCTGATTTTGTAAATGAGCCCCTCAAACCATTGCTAAGTTAGCATAACTCTAGTCTGGAGGTTCAAGGCCATTTTCAGTCAGAAATTACTGGCCAGTCACATTTGTTTCATTTCACTCTATAGTTTGTTTGCTCTGAAGTTGTTCTCTGGAACACAGCTTGCCCGTTCCTAAAATAGCTCTGCTGCTCAGGGGCAATTCTCAGTGCTGCACACTAGCACGCTGAAGATGTGCTTGGTTTTGATCTGTACAGCGAGCTCAGAGAAACACATCTAAAGCTGGGTATGATGGGTTTTATTTGCATCCTGCATAGCTGCGTCTTTAAAAATTAGTCAACATAGACTAAATTATATGTTTCGAGCCGTGCCAAGGATTTACAGCTTGTGTTTTCTGGAGGATTTGGAAGGCAGGTTCTTGAGACCAGCAGGAGATTTACATCCTACTGTGCTTTTCACTACCATATGTACTGTATTCACAATGTGTTTTTATTTGTTTCTTATTGATCATTTATCCTGATGCATATCATAATATGGGTATTTAGAGTGTGGTGCGTGTTCAAGGTCAGTACAAATGCAAATGCATTTCACCGTTCTGTGTATCTATTGTGCTTGCCTTTTTCCCCATCTGGCTGGGAATACTGAGATTAGTTACAAAACAACACTGTGGTGTAATTTCCAACTGTATTTTTATGAGCAGTCATTGCCCCGAAGGAGTCTGAAACATATGCCTGTGCAAAGAGAGTCACCCTAGCAACTTACTATTTTCAACAGCGTTTGTGGTTTGACAGAGATAAAGAAGCAATCAATGAGATATACACTTTTTAATTTTAAAGGTCCTGTCACACACACACACACACACACACACACACACACACACACACACACACACACACACACACACACACTCTCTCTCTCTCTCTCTCTCTCTCTCTCTAAATAGTTATTCTCTAAATAAGCACATTTAAAATGACCTTCGCTGAACTGAGCCATATGCATCCATACTTTACAGTAGGAGGCTGGTCATATCAAAATCAAAAACATTATTGAACCCTATCAGATAGATTTTTTTAAATGAATCATTCATGTTGTAGTCACTCACTCACTCATCTTCTATACCACTTTCACCTGTATTTAGGGTTGCAGACCTACAGTAGAGCCTATCCCAGGAGCTTTAGGGCACGAGGCCAAGTATACCATGGACAGGCAATCCATCACAGGGAAGACCCAGACAAACACTCACTCACACACTATGGGCAATTTGGGACTGCCAGGTAGCCTAATCTGCATGTCTTTGGACTGTGGGAAGAAACCGGAGTACCCGGAGGAAACCCACCAAGCACGGGGAGAACATGCAAATGTTGTAGTCTCATTCAGCAAATCTTTGCAATAATATTGGAACGTTTTAGCTCTAACAGGACACATTAAGTCCCAATTGGCAATATTTATAGCTTTGACCTTTTTTCAGTTATTGAAGTTAGGATTAAACCTATTAGATTCAACTGATCACTTATATTGATTAGTGACAACAGTACTACAAAAATATTTGTTGCAGCTCTGATAACAGACTGTGCTTTCAACCACTGTAACAAAATCCCCGGTTACAGTTCACAGAGCATTTTGATAACCACTGCTCCAAACAACATTTTCTGACACCCTAGGTTTTGACAGGTTGCTGCTGGATTTGTCATACTAACAAGGTCCTTTTTGAAAATACTTTATTCAAAGCATCTTGTGGTATTTTTGCTCGTCTGATTTCTGACATTTGTGTGTGGCCGTTACCTGAATCGGAAAGCAAGGATTGGAATTTCCACACGTGTGCAGGCAGTTGATTCCCTCCAAAAAGGCAGCTTTGCTTGTGCTTTGAGGGGTGAAGGAGATGTCATGGTCTATATACTGACCCCAGTCCACCAGCATCTGGGTATACGCCTCATCCTTTAAGCAGCACTCGCTGGAGATTTGCATAATTTTGTTGCTGACTTCCCGAACCTTAAAATATGATTGATGTGATGTTTAAATCAGAAAAGACTAATGTGATTAATGTGCTCAGGTACAAAAAAAAATAAAAAATGCTGTAGTAATTTTTAGTGTTGTTTTCCTAGCCTCTTTTCTCAGCTGACAGGTCTCTGCCCAGATCCAAATAAATAATTCTCCTCATCTCATACATTTTAATGTGGGCACTAAGTCTTCCATTTACTAAAGAGATGACCAACAAAGGCCACTCAGATTTTTTAGAAGTCAAAACACTGCAGATGTATTGCTGTGAGGATGATTGAATAGGTTTGAAAACAAAAGTCTCAAAATTTTTTAGTACTTGTTCAACCAAAAAGCTTTGATTTTATCATTATAACATATATGCATATTACTTAAAATCTCACATGACTTTAAAAATGCAGCATTTTTCACTTCCTGAGTGATCCCTTTAAAAGATATTCCCAGATTTGTTTATTAGGAAAAAACTGTCTTATTTACACTCTATCTTAAAAACCTATACTGTATATTGTAGCGCACTTTCAGCGTAAGGTTCAAGATCTCGGAGTTCTAAGTAAATCTATTTCTGTTTCTATTTATTTATGATTATCTTGATAATTACCATGGGAGTATAAACTTTTGCTGTGTAATCTGTCTGGCAGGAAATGTAATAAAATGGACCCAATGGGATATATTTTTTCGGGGGGAAAAAAAATAGAAAATAGAGTTTCCAGGGTGAACCTCGAGGGGACACATTATACTAAACTGATTGCAAACGCCAGGTGGCAAATGTGATAAAACATCTGGGGTGAAAACTTTAAGAATGCAGTGTCAGAAAATCCAGAATTGAGTAAAATACTGTTCATACTGTAATTGGGTGCAGAAAATAATCACAAGTATCTAATGTAATTACAAACTATTTGAATTAATTACCAGCTCTTTTTTTTATTGCAATGTGATATTTTTAAACTTCTTAAAACCTCATGCTCCTGTTTGTCACGGTTCTTTTTCATTATTAATGAGCATGAATCTGTGTGGCTTACAGGGGGAAGATGGAAGCCGTTGTACTGGTGCCCAATGCCCCAGCCTTTCGGTTGGCTTTCTCCATCCTCGTACTCTGCTGGGAGCCATCTGGCCAAGATCGTACTGGCTGCTCCCCAAAGAGGTTTATTTCTGAATAACAAAGTGCATTTGTATATTGCTTTAGAAAAGTTTCACAACACAATTTTTGAGGAAAATAAAAGTATTTGAACCATAATGTATGTGCTGCAAAGAGTGACAATGTCATTCATGTAATATTTTTATTTAATCAGACTTGAATAAATTTCTACTTTAAATGTTTACACATTTGCCATTTTTTTTTGTAAATGCAATTATTTTATTTGTAGAACACATTTTGAGCTTTTATAGAATTGCCAATTATAATCATACATACAAGTAAGTGATTAAAGCAGGACCACTCTACCTTATTTAATAAAACAAGCTTTTAAATACTGTTATGTAAGCTCATGATAAACCCTATAATGTCACACAGCACAAAAGTAGCTTTAAATATTGATACGATGCATCTCTGTGTGCTGGACACATTTGGTGCAGTAATACAAGATTTGCACTCTGCTTAGGGTTTTGCTTTAGTTGGTCTCACATTCATGCTACAAATAGAATACCCTCTATCTGCTGCACAATCCCTGACCTATCCTATCTGTCATGGCTCATCTTATCAACTTGGCCTTGTTGCTTCAGCAAAATGCCAGGGTCTGGTTAGCATGAGAGCAAGCACAGGGCTGATTAATATGGTTTCAAAACAGCCTGGGAGATGGGCATTTTGCAGTGCGTTATGGATGAATTATTAAGAGAGTAGCTACCTGTTATTGCACACTCCAGAGATGGTGCGGTATTTCTCAGAATCTCCTCCTGTGGGACACCTGGTTGGCTGTATGGATGGAGGACATCCAGATAGATTTGCTATCAGCTCCACTTCATCCAGGGAAAAGAGATCTAAAAAAATCAAGCTAGTTAATTGACTCATTTAAATTCTATTTCTTTTGAGTAAACAGTCCTTTTTGTTTAACCAACATGCATTACGGGGATTAAATCTCCTTAAAAACTAAATAGTCAATCTAACATTTCAATCATGCTAAATGCATCTACTAGAACAGATACACTGCCTGACCAAAAAAAAAAGTAATAATTCCAGAACGGTCAAATTCTTGGACTGCATCAAGTACCGAAGACAATTAAGGAAATTTGAAATTACTTGGGTTGGCACAGGGGCTTAGTGGTTAGCACTGTCACCTTATATCTCCAGGGTTTGAGTTCGATTTCCACGTCTGTGTGCATGAAGTTTACAGGTTTTCCTAGTGCTTAGTGGATTTATTTGCAATAGAGAAAACCAATTCTAGACTAACCAGAAAAATGGAAAAAAGGTCTTGTTCTGATGAGTCCAGATTGACCCTATTTTATAGTGATGGGCATGTCAGGGTTAAGAAAAACAGCACATGACGCGATGCACAGTGCCCAACTGTACAAGCCTCTGAAGTCAGCTGATGACCTGAATGTATTGAATGACCAGGTTATCACATTTTTACCTCCTTGGTAGTACAGGCATATTCCAGTATTCAAATTGTTAAAGAGTGGTTCTGGGAGAATGCAGAATCATTTTCAAACATGATTTTGCCACTGCACAGTGCACTGAAATCAAAGGCAGTCAATGAAATCTTGAGGTGTGTAACTTTTTTTTGTTTGTTATGCTAGTAATCATTTCTTAACATTTTAATTCCACTTACAGTATGCAATCCACAAGTCAGACTCAATCCCCTAAACCCTCAGAGGTTGAGGCCACGAAATACACCATAACATAATATAATGATCACCAAGCTGGAGATCTGCCTTCCTACTGAAATTCTTTTCAGTCCTAATTCAACATTCCTGCCCCAGATAATCAGTCCTCTTGAGTACCTAGAGCAGGTCTGTAGGAAGACAGAGTTCCAGGACCAGGAAATGGCAGTACCACAGGGGGAATTCAGTTCATATGGGATACATTATAAAGATTTATTTTCATCACCACAAATTAGATTTTGTTTTAACATACTACATAAATAGTATATACATACATATATACACACACATACACTACAGTATATACTGTAGGATATCATAGGATACTGACAGGTAAATCTCAATAAATAAATAAATAAATAGGACAAGTATACTTGAGCAAAAATTTCCTACAGTATTAATGAATGTATCATTTTAATGTCTTGAAACAGTGTCTTACCTAAAATAGAAACAGATCTTCTCTGCCTCCTACTTTCCCTTTTCTTTAGAAGAAGCAGAGCAGTTTGAAAGACCTCTGCTGCTCTTGTTATTTCATAACTTCCTGCAGCTGCTTGCCTGGAGAATGCATACATCTGCATGTAGGATGGCTGAGAGTGATTTCTGCTATTCAGAAAAAAAGGCACAGTAAATCTGTTTATTTAATTATTTTTAGACAAAGTCATCATTAACAATTTGTGCAAAGAAAACCATTTCATTTACCCTTTCTCAGTCTGATGTAATGCACTGTTGACCATCTGATGACTCTCTTGTATTGTGGATATTAGCAAAGTTTCAAACATGATTTGTTTTTCTAAAAAAATGAAAAACATGGCACTTATGTCTCAGAGGTTGTATCCTGTACAAATTTAAAGTTCACACTATGACATTTTTTTGACCCATAGACAAATTTCCTCCACTCCTAGAAAGATATCCATCGTTCCCTTTCAAAGGCTACACTCGATGCTGCGTGAAAACGCTATGGGAACATCTTGTCATGTTGCTGGTTGTGAAGCATGTGTCCCGTGTTTTCCTGCCATCGACTTATTTATTCGTTTAAATATAGTTGGTGTGGAAGAGTTATATGATGACGCCCAGATAGAAGAGAAGCTTCAAACAGGCTATTTCTCTCCTGGAGGATCATCCTTCCTGAAAAGCTAAATACTGTACTTCCTTCAAGTTGTGTAGACTTTCATCTTCCCTGGAGGGAAAGGCTTTTCAGGCAGCAGATCAGGTTGTTGCTACCACGCTGACCTGCTGAGAGACTTGAGAACTGGCGGGACTCTTCAGATAGGGCATATTGGAATTACGCCGGGCCACAGACTTGTCTCTGCGTGCAAAAAAATCGACCGTTTTATGGAGGGGGTGGCCCCCCAATAGGGAGAGGCACGCGGAATTCCTTTCGAAGAATGAAGTGTTCTCCCTGACACCCCCAGGAGGTCGGTGTTCTTGCTCCGCCACCACTGGTGTTTCGAGCAACACCAGTCTCCAATAAAGTGTTAGTTTTTCGGTTTTTCCTGCCATGTTTCAGGATGCCGAACATCTAACACCCCCCCCCTTTTAACCAAGCCAAAAAGAGAAACTACAGAGATTCAGTTCTCACATCACCCTCGTTTCAAAATGGCGTAGTCTCCACTTCCATGAAGCCGGAAAGTGCGCAACTCCTGACGGAAGTTGCTGGGAAATGGGGCCATGGAACATGTTCCCCAACCAGACAGTCAGTCAGGCTACTACAGTCGGTATTGCTTGGTTCCCAGAGGAACGGGGGGCTGGGTCCAAATTTTTTGATTTTGCGGACTGTACCGTTATCTAAAATAATAAATACAGTTTAAAAAATTTTAAATGTCAAAGTGATTGCTCTCAAATCCTACCAAGCGATTGATTTGTGACAATCGATTGAAGGACACTTACTTTCATATAGAAATATTGCCACAACACAGTGAAAGACCTGAGATTTGCTTCAGGGGCAAAGCTTACCAGTATCGGGTCCATTTGGTCTAGCCCTCTGCACCCGCCCATGGATGTATTGAATTACATAGATGACTGGCTGTAGCTAGCGCTTCGACATCAGCATGTCGTCCTAGCTCATCTTTGGTTCTAGGATTGAGACCCACAGTTTCACTCTACAAGGAAATCAAGCTAGACCAGAAAGTGACCATCGCTTTCAGGAATCTTAGCTCTCATGGCAGTTGTATCCACAGTGACACCTTTGGGCCTTCTGCACATGAGAGCATTTTAGTTGTGGCTAAGACAGGGGATTTCACTCTAGGGCCAATCCCTAATAAGGGTTACGCGCCAGGTGCTTCGTACCCTTCATATGTGTTTCGGACCCCGGTTTCTGACTCTGGATCCCACTCCAAGTTCGTCTTGTCATCGCAGATGGTAATGACAGACGCTTCCCTCACGGGCTGGGGTGCGGTCTTAGATGACCGTCCAGCCCAAGGGGGCTGGAGAGGCCTTCTTCTTGCGCGGCACATCAATTGCCCTGAAATGATGGCTCTATTTCTGGCCCTATAGCACTTCCTCCAGCAGTTGAGAGGCTACCATGTCCTAGTGCGTATGGAAAACACTATGGCAGCCTCATATATTATTGGCAGGGCGAACTGTGCTCGCGCCGCTAAACAGCTAGCGCACCAGACTCCTCTCCCTCAGGGCGATTTACATTCAGGGCATATGAATGTGGGAGCAGTTGTACTGTCCAGTCAATCTCTGACACATGGGGATTGGGAACCCCACCCCGAAGTAGTCAGTCAATCTGGGAGGGATTTCAGCTAGCAGAGCTGGACCTCTTTGCCTTGTAAGATCAGCAAATGTCCCCTTTGCTACTCTCTGACTCTTCCAGGGGATCGTCTCATCTATTGCACTAGCAAGAGGTATTCCCCTGCAGGAAGTGTGTGCTAAGCAGGTAGACCCAGCCCACTGCCTAATTGTTTCAGTGCTGGAGTTTCTGCAGGAAAAGTTGTCCTCGGGCTTGTGCCATAGTACTCTCAGGACGTTTTATAATTGCATCTTCACTGAACTATCTTCTGAGAGTTTCATAAACCCAACATGCACCCTATTGTTTTTAAAGCCTTCTGTCCTCCGCCTTTACAGCTTCGGAGCAGGAGAGACTTCACTTACTGTGTCCAGTACGTGCTCTTCAGATTTACATCCACCGCATCAGCCAGTGGCGTAGGTCAGAGCAGCCTTTACACGTCTTGGGGCAGCGGGGTGCCCTCTCCTATGAGGCGCATGGGTTCACTTCGCCTCTAGGAAGCATTCAACCAGGGGGATTGCCTCATTTTGCACCAGCAAGAGGTATTCCCCTGCAGCAATTGTGTGACGCCCCCGAGTTAGCTGCCTAGGCATAGTTCTGAGACCTTCTCGGCCTTGTGCGCACACGCTACACAACCTTGGGGTCCAGACACTTGCAGTGCGGCGGCGTTGGTATTCTAGTTCCCATAGCGTTTTCACGCAGCATCGAGTGTAGCCTTTGAAAGGGAACGTCTTGGGTTACTTTGCTGCAGAGGTGTCAAGTAACGAAGTACAAATACTTCATTACCTTACTTAAGTAGAAATTTTTTGGAGTAATTATTTTTCAGCCGACTTTTTACTTCTACTCCTTACATTTTCACGCAATTATCTGTACTTTACTCCTTACATTTTAAAAATAGCCTCGTTACTCCTATTTTATGTCAGCATGTCATTTAAAAAAATATAAATAAATCGCGCCATCCGTATGGAGCGAATTTGATTGTGGTTGGATAAGAAGTGTAAACATACCATTCCGACACCCTATTGGTTGGTACACGATCCATCGCACCTGCACATGACGTCACCTCACACACTCCAGCAAGGACGTTTGAATAAAATAGCATTTTCGGTTGATAAGATTGTGATAAGTAGACGAAGATGTCCGTGATAGAGACTCAAGATTCGAGCGAAATGTCACAACCAAGCACCAGCGAGGAAGGTAACAGCACCAGGAAGGTACAGTAACAGGAATGATATATATATAAAAAATTATTATTTTTTGATTAACCACTTGGATTAATCCTTCATTCTGACAGCACTAATGTTTATTGTAGACAACCATACAAGGGTAATTGTTACTAAGCCTGCCCTGGGTACACTAATTTTCTTGTATGTTGCCCTCACAGATTCCTGCAGCTAAGCTTGGATGTACATTTACATTCCAATAAAGGTTATTGATGACATGCTTCTGAAGTTAAAATACTTATAGGCAAACAAAAAACAACAAAAAAACAACACATTTTTCTTTTTTTTAATGAGGTGTTAGTGCAGTATATAGGCCCGTGACACAGCCTAAGCTTTTTATCCTTAATGCATCCCCCCCCTTACGTTACTTTTACTTTTATACTTTAAGTAGTTTTCAAACCAGTACTTTTACACTTTTACTTGAGTAAAAAGCTTGAGTTGATACTTCAACTTCTAAAGAAGTCTTTTTAAACCCTAGTATCTATACTTCTACTCAAGTAATGAATGTGAATACTTTTGACACCACTGCTTTGCTGTAACCCTGTTCCCTGAAAAAGCGGGAACGAGATGCTGCGTCCCAATGCCGCACTGCATACGTGACCGGACGTCCGTTCAGACAAATCAATCTGAGGAATGTTTCCGGTTCACTCCTTTTATAACCTCCAGATGCGTCTAATCAGATGACGTCACCTGACCGAGGTTATATAAGCCAAAATTTGGCGTGTTTGATACACACATGACAAGATGTTCCCATAGCGTTTTCACGCAGCATCTCGTTCCCGCCTTTTCAGGGAACAGGGTTACAGCAAAATAACCAGAGACGTTTCTCTGGCAGTTTCTTTTGAGGCCAGGTTGCCAGATTGACACAATTGTATCTTAACAGTTGAGGGTGAAGGACCTTCCTGGGGCTTGAATTGGCGACTCTCTGATCAGCAGTCCAACACCTTAACCACAGGCCTACCACTGCCCCCGCGTATGCATTGAAAGAATGGCTCAGATATCATAACGTAGATAATATGATACACATAAAGTATAATTAGTATAAACTGTATACTACTATGGCAACATTGTGGCCTGTTAACACTGTTAACATCTTGCATCACTACAGTAGGTCTTGAAGTCAGGGTCTGTGCGCATGGAGTTTGCATGTTCCTACCATGCTTGGAGGGTTTCCTCCAGGTTCTCCGGGTTTCTCCCACAGCCCAAAGACATGCAGATTAAGCTAACTGGTGTTCCCAAATTGCCTGCAGTGTTGTTGACCGGAGGGCGTACTATTGTTATCAATACCATTATTATTATTATTATTATTATTATTATTATTATTATTATTAACACTTTTACTACAGGTCCTACTATTATTATCAATACCATTATTATTATTATTATTATTATTATTATTATTATTATTATGGACTATTATTAATAATCTGTGTGAGCAGTGCAGCAATACATGTTAATTTTCTCTCTCACACACACATTGTTCAATACATACAATATATAGCAAATTTAAGAATATCTTTTAAATTGATTAGAATTCATTCCCTTAGGTGAATAGGTGTGAATAAATGTATGTACAGTGGCAGAATAATCTATTACGCATCTCCTGGAAGATGAATATAGACCTCAGCTATTTACAAGGAGCAGTCACACAAGCCCATTTTATCACCCAGGTCACCGAGAACATGATTTAAACTTTTGTGTACTCCATTACATACGCGATTATTTATGATAATGTTTTTGTGCTACGCTATTAGTTGCAGGGCTAATATGAAAAATAAAGGTAGATGTATAATAGAAATAAATCAGGCATTTATTAAATGATAAATTAAAAGAGGCCTACGTTCAGGAGGAGTCGAATCTGCAAATGTGTATGAAAGCAAAATATGGCACAGTAGTAGCCTGGTTGTGGAGTTCATCATTATTTCAGATCTAAAAAAAAACAAAACAAGAGTAATTTCTTTCATAATTACTGCAATTTTAATATTGTTTTTATACCTGAGCACAACCTAATTCAATAAATATTAATATATTTGTTTCTGCATCATATAATAAAAAATACAGTATGTTCAACATCAAAGAAAATCTAACAATATTTTACCACTCAAACCATTTTATGAATAAGCAGAAATTAAGTTCATATACAGTAAATAGCGTTTTAAAATAAAGTTTCTTACGGCATGCCCCTCGATGTAGTATCCTGATCTCTGCGTACTCACTTATCTCTCTGTTCTGGAGTTTTTCTCCTCCTAAGAGCGCATAGTCATACCCTGGTGACTCCACACAAAGCCACTTGATTTTGTAGTCTTTTCTGGTGCTCTTTAAGTGCATGACTTACGTAGGTAGAATCCACAAAATATATAGTCACACTACACTTCAATGTACTCCACATTTGTCACTAACTGAAAAAATAAGTATTTTCATGTATAAAAGTAACTTCTATTACTTATCTAAACTTCTTCATTTTAATACAACTGTGCTGTTTTACCAGGTAACATTATTCAATATTTAGCGGTTTAGACTAACATTGCCTATGATAAGATATTAATAAAACTTAACCATATATTGTAAATAACCAATAAAGAATGGCATTAAAGAAGAAAGACTAAACTCCCTCATCCTACTTTTTGCAATTAGAAGGCATTCATGTTTTCTAGGGAGGCAAGGAGACACATACAGTAGTTTAATTTAAGTATTTGCTTAGAAGAACATACTAAAGCATTTTACTAAGACTGAGGTAGGTCTAAGGGCATCCGTCCTCAAGTTCAACAGTGCAGTTTCATTACTTAACTATGTTTGGATGCAACTAGAGATCTATAACTCTAAATACTGTACATTGTGTAGCATGAGAAGATAACCAAATATGACAAGATGGTATAATTCTTGATAGCTTTTCATACACTGAACAGATGTTAAATCGAAATTATTGAATGTTAAACTGAAACTACTGTATTTCATTCAGGTATAGCATAGAGTTATGGACTGACTCGCAATGTGTATTTTTTTTTATTAAAATTGAGGTGCATGCAAGTAAACTACAGTACAATAGGTTTTGGGCGTCAAATTTCTCTGCTCTGCACAACGACTATAAAGTTTTTCATCTAGAACATGAGTACTGTACAATGTAAGAAATTGGGTTCGACTTCCACAACTTTGATTCTATGCAAAATCCAAACTTCAGCTAAAACTCATATGAAGCTCATATAAAATCTTTCAAAGTTATGCTGCATTTAGTACAAATTTAACTCCATATGGTTAGTTCCAGAGAAAGAGTTAAATTTGTATTGACTGTGAAAATTTTAGGTCTTAATCATTATAAATGTTTTCCTACTTTGATTACTTCCATTGTACTTGAGGTCCGGAGGACTTACTCCAAGGTTGATGAGCAGAGCAAAATTCATAATGACTAAGATCTATGGTACTGTAAAGTACTGATATGGACCTTATTTTTAAATAAATAAATAAATAAACAAACAAACAAATAAATAAATAAATTAAGCACACCTGCATAAATCCACCAAGCCCTACATACCTACAGTACTGTAATATTTAAGACCTTAAAGGATTTACAAAGTCCAGATTGCATCCCTTTTAGCTGTTGTTTAAGTTAACTGAAACTGTGATTATTCATTTGACACAAAGCCTGAGCACTACATTACAAGCTCTTCAGACAGGAAAAGTTTCCTGTCTAAGGTGTGTGCATAATTTATCAGTAAGGGACCCATGCTGAAGCACTCCACCTAGCTGGTTCTTGTCATCTCTTTAGAGGTTGTAATGCAAATTTAAAATGCTGTTTTATTTTAGCACAGCTCATTTAAGCATTCTTCTGTTCAGAAAATTTTAGTTTCAAGTAGTTGTCTTCCTTATGCCCAGTATTCTGCAGGAGTTCTTTGAACAGAACTGAGTGAGCTACTTTAGAATTCACTCTGTGAAAGGTTTTGCTTCATGCTAAAGTGCTTCAGTTGGTCCTTTTGTTCTGAGCTTGTAATGCCAACAAAAATCTAAGAAATAGGATCGATTGAAAGAAGAAGAAGAAGAGGGAGGAGGAGAAGAATATTATTTTGTTAAAATTAAAAAAAAGGTCAGGAGGCAGTTCAGCATCAGAACAATTTATATAGTCTAGTTTCTATTTCATGTTGCATAGGACATTAGTGTTTATCATCTGTAATTGAACTAGTTACTGTATCAGCAAAGCGATGAACAATAAGCAGAGGCAGTACAAAGAAATCTGTCAGTTTTAAACATCTAAAAGTTTTATCAGTACTCTGGACACAAAAGAGATCTGCACACAAAAGAGATCATACACCGTTTTGTCAACAGTTAATTAACTGCTCCTTTATTTGGAAAGGTACTGAATAACACCATACAGAACAATGTGGCAAATTATGGGCCTTCAATTTGATCACAGATTAGAAGGAGAAAGAAACTTTTTGTATGAAGGCAGTTGGCGACCTTACATGATCTAATTACTATTTAACCAAACAGCTATACTACAAATCTGTTAAATGTGTTATTGTTAAGGAATTTTAGAGTGAAAATGTGAAAATCTTGGACATTTCATTACAAAATTTTGTGACTTTCAGTTCATGCTAAAAGTTGCGAAAAGTTGAGGCTTTGTTGCAGTTACTGTGCAGCAGTTTGATAAAACAAGATCAAAGTATAATAATGGCTGCAAACATGAAAAATGTATTTTAACAGCTGAACCTGTACACTGGTTTGGGGATAATCATTAATCATAATGATCATAACCTTAGTCATAACATTAGTCATAACTGTAGATAAAGACACAAGGATAGAAGTTCATATTATGGTATTAACTTCTTCCAAGGTACACCCGTAATGGTCTTTAAAGTATTAAATGCAATGCATGCATTTACAAACCCATAATGCCATGTCCTACATGTGAACATTTGATTTGCTACATGATCAACATGAATTTGTTTTAAGCAGACTGGTGAAGATAGCATAATCAAGTACCAAACCATTAATCAGTGCATGTCAAAATATCATCTAATCCAAAAGTTATTTTTCTTTAACATTTTAGCTTAGAAGAGTCATACAAAAATAACAAGAACTAGATATATTCATAGATATTGTGCATAAAATAGTAGATGAAACCACAGACGAAGATGGTACATGTTTCTTACAACACTTGCGTTTCTAGCTGTTGTACATGTACTTTCGTGTGATGCTTTGATTGTTGACAAAGAGTGGATCCACTGAGGCCACTTTGGCAGCGATGAAGGAGTGGATACAGTGAAGAACAGCTGTCAGGTTAGCAAACTCCAGCTCCTAATGGGGTCACCAAAAAGAGCAGTCACCACTCGATCTTCAAACATACAATTTTATGTATAAAACAATGGTTTATCTTCCAGGATTAAATGCAATCACATGCATGAAATGTACTGCGTGCTGCAGTACATTTTGGGAAACATTTTAGTTCTCTATAGTAATCCTTATACAGTATGTACTGTACAGTATGTGCAAAATTTCTGGTGAAGTACAGTATAAACGAACATTTTGTAAAGTACTAATGCTACTTAACTACAATACGGAAATTTGGGACTGTACAGGACCCCACCTATCTAAGCTTAAATAAACCATGAAAAAAGTTACAAAGAGTATTCTAGTTACGTACTTTATCTTCAGCTGTAAATACAGAGAATTTGAAAAACGTTTTATTGAAAAATCTGATACTGAGCCTTTCGACAGCCTGACATGTCAGTGACGGCAAAATTGGATGATCACTAGAGAAGCAAAATATTTCATCTTTTATTATTGTATTAGTTAAATTGAAGGTACTTCAGGTTTAAACTCTGATGCTGCAGAACTGCTGTGCTTAGATATCATTGTACAGGCCCAGCAGAGGTTCAACTATAAACCTCTACATATAGAGCATTATGGATCTATCAAGACATTTATAGTATGCATCATCAGCATTTTACATATGATCATAAACTTTTTGTTTTAGCCACAGGTTTAGTTTTGCTTAGCTGTAACCTCTGCTACAAACTGCACCTGCAAGGCTTGTGGAATATTGGTTTCACTCTGTTAGCACTTTGTCTGGGAAAAAAAGCATGAACCAATAGCCAACAAAAAGACAGTAAAACAAACATTTCCACAATTTCAGCTTTAAGGAGAGAATGTGAGGATATAATATCATCAGCTGTGTGGTCAGGAACTGTTTGCCAGTAGCGACAACTGTGAGAAATCACCCTGGTGGATTTTTGTTGATTCCACAGTAATACTCAGTAAACAATATAAAAGTCCTGATTCCCTACATTTTCTCTGTTCTCCAATTACCAACAAGGGTGGTGAAACACTGAGATGGGAAACATGAGAGCATGAACCAACAAGAACATGAGATGGGAAACAAGTGTTTTAACAGCCATTTTATTCTCATCTGTTAAAGAATGATAAAAATATGATATAAAAATGTACTGTATGCTTCATTCTTAACCAGAAGTTTTGCACATTCATTTAAAATTCTACAGGTTTGATGACATAGTTTGCATTACATGTACTATAAATACATTATCTGGCCATACAAAGTTGCCATTTAAGAAAGGTCCAATTATTGGCTTGCCTCAATCTGCTTCACCAAGAGTTTAAGTGATCTCTCATCTCATCACAGTTTTAGAACACTTGCAAATTTCTTTTTTTTTGTTTAGTGATTTATTTTCTACATTCTACAACAATACTGGGGATTTCAAAACTATAAAATAACACATATGGGTTTATGTAATTACGTAACAACAAGAAAAACAACAGTTAGTTGTTATGTTAAGACACAGAGGTCAGCCTTTCTGTAATAGTTCTTGCAAGAACAGTATTGTCAAGTGCATTTGCAAAATCCGTCAAGCACCATAATGAAACTGGCTCTCATGAAGGCCGTCCCAGGAGGGCGAGACCAAAACCTACCTCTGCCGCAGACGAGATGTTCATTTAGAGTTATCAGCCTGAAAAATTACCAATTAACAGCACCTCAGATTAGAGGCGTTATGAAGTCTTTACAGAGCAGAAGTAGCAGACACATCTCAATATCAACTGTTCAAAGGAGAGTAATGCATTTTTTGGACGCCTTCAGCATTCCTTTACAATGTAGAAAGAAATAAAAATCAGGAACGATCATGGAGTTAGAAAGTGTTCTAAAACTTTTGAACGGTAGTGTGTTCTTTGGAGTAATGGAAAAACGTTATGTGGTCTAACTGACACGATTCCAGAGTCATGGATGTGTCAGGCTAAGAAGGGAAGAGCATAAAGCAATACACCATCAGGCATAGTGACTGCTCTACAAACCACTGGAGGCAGTGTTATGATCTGGGCTTGCTCCAGTTGGTCTGGTCTAGGCTCAGAAATGTTATGGGGCAATAAAATGAAATCAGCTGCTGACATGAATGCACTAAAGGAACAGGTTATCAACTGATAGCACAGGCATATTAAGAGACTCAAATTGTGAAAGAGTGGTTCCTGGAGCATGAGGAATCATTTTCATGACCACCACATTTCATGGTATAGTCGAAGTTAAAGGCAGACAAATAAACTATTAGAATTTGGAAACTTTTTTTTTCTTTTCTGGCCAGTAGTTCATAAGACTTACCTTCATTTCTATCTGTTGGTTTTCTGAATTTTTAAATAAAAGTTTTACTCGTGTCTTTCCATCATCTGAGGAACCCTTTAGTTGGGAAAACTTATATCTCCAAATGACTTTCTGTGGATAACAAAACCAGAATAAATAAAATATAGCAGATAGGTTGAAACAGTAAAACTAGTTAAAAGTTGACAAATGTCTTGAAATGTGCATGTGACATATGGAGTTGCTGCTGTATTTCTAAGTCTGCTAATCTCAGAAAAGCTTTCCTACTCCAGTTCCTCCTATAAACTGTAAATACAAGAAATCTATCAATGACTGTGTGGGATTGGATATTCTGTTCCAAACCAAGAGTGGAAGCCATTAATCAAGAACAGAAGAAGAGCTGACAAGGATAAACGTGATGGTTGTTTACTCTTCGGCCAGTAATACATCGATGTCATATACTAAATAAATATGTACTTATGATTGCATCAGCTGGTAATGGACTCGTGGCCATTTTTCACTTCAGAGCTTTGTTTTATGATTCAAAATGGATTGTATTAATTGCCTGGCTCATATAGAGGGACTATACAAATGGACTGACGTACCAGGCCATGAGCATAGAGCGCTTCTAAGTCCTAAACAAAGATGGACAGCTGGAGCCTGTAGTGAAAGCAGCTCATTAAGAGCTGCTGAAAAGCCTGATCGGGCCTCGTTTGCATATTCGTCATCGCCAGTCATTGTGGCCGCCTTATAGTGCAAAACCAATCAGCTAACACACACTCACTCCTATGCAAATTAGTTTCAAACCATTAACAATGCAGGCCAGATTTAGAACAGCCTGTCAGCCTTGTATAGGCCAATAATATTCAGACTGGTCTATAAGTCAAGATTATAATAATCCAGATCTAATTATGAGTCATTTCATCCAACCATGTTTTGATAATAAGGGAAAAGTTGCCTGGAAATGTACTTTAATTAGACGTTACACTCTCTGCACAAGCTGATGGTTATGAAAGCTTTGAAGGCTCTGAACTATCTCCTTCCTTTTGGGCCAAAATTAGCACTTGTTAAACCCTCCAGTCACACACAGGCTTGTGTCACCAAGAGTAAAGATGGAGTCAAGACCAGCATATTTTTAGTCCTTATTACCTTTGAAATGCTCTCAGAACAGGAGAAGCCGGATTCAAAGTCAAGTGTAAAGCACAGTATTTTCCCTTGGCTACTGCACATGTAGGTTTTTGACTAAGGAGTGAAAGAAAAAGTTAGCAGTTAATTTTAGGCATTCAAAAAGAATATTAGAAACACAACATATCAAACAGACAGTTCAATGCACTAAGCCATTACTGCCTGCCCATATTATCTAACTGTTTCATTCATGCTGATGTAAATAGGTGAATATTTGTCACTTTCCCCAGGAAGAGGACAGGTAGATTTCAGTCGCTATGGCAACAGCTGCCCAGTGCTTGTCTCTTTAGTGGAGAGGGGAATGAGAAAAATCAACGTGTTTGAAATCTAATGAATATATTATGAAGTCAATAGAGAACGATTTAGTTATTGTTCTTACCGAACAATTTAGTTATAATCTTTCTTAGAGGACACACTGCCAGAGGGTGTTGTCTTATTTGAGACATTTCTCTTGCATTACAGCAAAATCATGAGCGAAGTGCTAATTCAAGGAAACACACTGAAGATAGCAGTAAAAACCCAGATAACCATGTTTCTTTTTTGACTACTAAACTCTCACTCAACAATTATTTTAGTCAGAAGAAATGTTTAGTCAAAATTATTAATATGCATCATGGCTGGATTCTATAAGCACCTTCATAACACTGTAGCTGTACTGCTACTACTTGCTGCTGAGTTGGGTTTCTAAATGTCAATCACATCCTCCACCGAGAGGAAACATTTATATGCATGAAATTTGTGACTACGGAGTTAGTAGCCAGGTTAAATCAATTAGGCTTCATCTAGGGGAATTTTATGGTCACTCAGTGATTTGATCATCCTGAAACAGAAACAAATCTGTTAAGTGAAGCCATTAAAATTTACAAGCCATCACTTTTTACTGTTGCTCCGTATCATTGACAAATATGGAATTTTTGACAATTTATGCTGGCTTTATCACACATTTTCCCGGGTCCTGTTTCTGTTTATTTAATAGCATCAATTGTCGTCACGCATCCAATAGTTTTGTAAAGACTCTATAGCTGCAGTTCCCAATCTTTTCAGCAGCATTTTATAGCTTTCTCATGCCACATAGTTGTCAATGTTTTTATTCCCTTGTAAATGAAAAGGAATCCTCCTCCTGAATTTCAAAACACATACATTTCCATCAGAAGAGGCATGATAGCATCCTTAAATTCAGCATGTTAGATTTTGGCACACTTTTGGTTCATGTTGCCTTTTGTAAAGGGATGGACTGCTACTCACAGTGCCCGTCAAAAACTCAAGTGTGCTTCGTACCCAGATGCACTGCCATGCTTTACAAGGCAATCGACGTTCATTTGACAGGAAAAGCCTAATGTCGCATTGTGTGAGCACTGTCTGTGACATGTAAAGTGCAGACTATACAGAGCTAATTGCAGAGCTTCCTCTGGGTATTCAGAAAACACATAGTGTCGAGTGCTTTAGGATTTACCCATCAGCTTAACTCAAGCTTAGATCTGATCAGCCCTGCGTGAAAACACTGACTGTCTTCTTAATGCTGAAAAATGGGAGCCATGCACATTAGTTGCTAAAATAACCATAGAGTACAGTACCTGTATATTATCTAACTTCAGCTGGCAACAAAAACAATACTGATGTGCACATTTTGTAATACAGTATATGCTCATCTTAAAACCAACAAGTGCATCGTGTTTAAATAAACTGGAAAAAAATGAACGCAAGTTTGACTAATTGTCTGAAGAACCCACTAACTGAAATTCATAACATTCACTAATACGTTATATGACAACAATAAGGTTGGGTGAATTTTTTTCCTCCTACTATTTCCTTTTTGTGTCAAGCACTAAGAAAATCACATGCAATCCTTCTCTGCAAAATACCTAGGGATAATCCTCACACTGGGCATGCTCATACATGCACAATGAACATATCAACAACTCAAGTTCTTCCACCTCAAGTATTGATGACTGGCAGAAACCAATATCTATATCCAGAAACCAGAAACATATCTATATCCAAGGGCACTACATGTAGCTGCAGCACCGCAGACTCCAGTTTTGCATACCGATACCAAGGATTTTGTTGGTTGGATTAAGAGCACCAAGTTTTTAATCTCAATTAATACAGTCTGAAAGAGCAGCGTCTTCCTCTTTCTACATTAAAATCAAATGTGAACTTTTCAACTGTTTCATTTAGGCACTCGCCTTGGGATCTATTCAGTTAAAGGGGAAAGAATGAGAACTTGGGAGAATCATCTTCCTGAACTCGATGTGACTTTGCCACTTGAAAATTTCACAGAACACAATATGATTATTATATCTGTCATGCTCTTTTACAAACCTCTATTATTTCCATTTTACAGACCTACCAAACTGGAAAAAACACCATTTTACAGAGAAGGAGACAGACAATCTCTTGGGATTTGTAAAGAATATTGGTGCAGAATCACAGTGAGGAATATGGAATGGTTTACACATACTGCATTGTGTTTGTGTTGTATGATGTAGATTTTAATCTTTTCTGACAGTGTCTTTCCTTTGTATTATTTATAAAAGTCTTTAGTTAAGGGTACCGAGCATCATAGCCCTCAGGCTTTGAAATGCCTTTTCTCAACCTCTATTTCTATTCAGAGTGTAAGGAATATTATAGTGTAGCATGCACTGCTGGCCATTTTTTTAAATCCCTGACCTGACATCTGAAGATGTACTTTAATAACTATGCTTGGTTTATTTGGAAGAAAACAAACCATGATAATTTGCAGCTTGGTTAGCTAGTCTGAAGTAAGTTTCAATTTATGTGCTCATAACACATTAAGATGTTAACCTTTTTTAAGTGCTATGTGCTGGTTAGCTAGACAGCTAAAGTGACTATCATCTAAAGGCCTAAAAGTAAACACCATACATGCTTTTCAATATGAGTTCTGTAATATTGCAATAAATGTTTAATGCTTGGGGAAAAGAAAATCCACCGTATACTCTTTTACATTCAGTGCGTGTAACTTTGCAATTCTAAATACCCAGTTATTCACACCTTGTAGAATGACATGAGGTGAAAAAAAAATGCCAATTAACCTTTCAGCACAGGTTTTACCAGAAGTTTTATGCAATGTGGAATGTTAACCATCATCAGTTAATTTATTTGTGCAGTCTATGCTTTAGAGTTGTGGAAAGTTAGGTGTTTGGCCCACCATAGCCTTAAAGAGCAATGTTCTTAATGAATGATCAAGGATTACATCCTTCACCTCTTGAACTTAAGGCAGCTCACATTTTACAAAAGTGATCCAGCTGGAGTTTGTCAGTAAACCAACGATGCCGCCAGGATTTGTGTAGCAGAGGCAATTTAACGGCTCAGTGAGGATAAGTCTTACAAAACAGTTTCTTTAGTGAAATTTAATTAAAGCAATAATAATGTTCGAAAAGGAACAAATCACAGGGGAATAGCAGGCTTGCCTCCAGTTCCACACTTCTGGTCTGGACTGCCAGGATAATTAAAAGCAGTGGTTCACGTGTAAATGAAAAACTAACTGTACCATTTATTCTGAATGATTGTGTTGTGGACTGGTAATACAAATGTTTTCATGTTAAGAGGTCACTTCGCCTTAAATAACATGACATAAAATATAAATTAAGGGGAAAAAACTTAAGAAGTAATTATTAGCTAGGTTAATCAGTTACTTGCCAGGCCATATTACAATTATACAGTATGTGCAATTATATATGCACATACTGTACATACATAAACATAGATTCATCAGCATCCAAGTAAATTATCTTCATCGTCATTCATTGCAATAAGACACCAGCACAGACAATAACATCAGTGTATATAAATTATTACTGTACCAAAACACACAAATGGATTACTGAGTAAAAAAAAAATAAATTTGTGACTAAGTATGTACTGTAATATTGAGTTAACTAACAAAATGGTTCATAGATCATAATATGGTTGGGAAGTGAATTGATACCAAGAAATAAAAATTTCTAAATATGAATGTAAGTGAATGAAATTTTTAATGAATATAAACAGTCAATTTATCATCTGTCAATTAGATTCTTCATTCATTTTCTATACCGCTTTATCCTGTATTTAGGGTCGCGGGGACCTGGAGCCTATCCCAGGAGACTCAGGGCACAAGGCAGGGTACACCCTGGACAGCGTGCCAATCCATCGCAGAGCACACACACACACACTCATTCACACACTATAGTCAATTTTGGGAACGCCAATTAGCCTAATCTGCATGTCTTTGGACTGTGGGAGGAAACCCACCAAGCACAGGGAGAACATGCAAACTCCATGCACACAGAGACGGGAATCGAGCCTGGCCGGGAATCGAAACCAGACCCTGGAGGTGCAAGGCGACAATGCTAACCACTACACCACCATGCCGCCGCAATTAGATTCTAGTAAATATAATACATTTTAATACTTTATTATGATTATTATGCAATAACTACCCCACCTCTAGTATAATGTACACTATCGCTCAAAAGTTTGGGAAACTTGCAAACTTGTTTAGTGATTTATTTTCTACTGTACATTCTACAACAATACTGGGGATTTCAAAACTATAAAACAACACATATGGAATTAGGTACTGTAATTATGTAACAACAACAACTACAACAGTCAGCTGTTATTTTAAGACACAGAGGTCAGCCTTTCTGGAACAGTTCTTGCAAGAACAGTATTGTCACGTGCATTTGCAAACTTTGAAACTGGCTCTGATAAAGACCTTCCCAGGAAGGCAAGACCAACTTACAGTATCTCTGCTGTAGAGGAGATGTTCATTTAGAGTTACCAGCCTCAAAAATCATCAATTAACATCACCTCGGATTAGAGCCTTTACAGATCATGAGTAGCAGATATATTTCGTTAAGTATTTAAAGGGGGTTACTGTATATTTTGGACGCCTTCAGCATTGCTTTACAATGTACTGTATAAAGAAATAAGAATCAGGAACGACCATAGAGTTAGAAAGTGATCTCAAACTTGAGCGGTAGTGTATGCTACACCATTTTTCATTTTTGATATGATGATAGTGTCAGAACTTCCACTGGATGATATGAATAATCTTTTCCAAGTAAAAAAAATCAGCAAGTATTTTCTTAATATATGTTTTAAACCACTAGCTTATCAAGAAAGAGAAAGAGTAGAGAAAGAGTAGTAGTGTTAATAGCAGTAAAAAGGCATTTTAAAATATTCATATTATGTCCAATTAAGCGTAGTCTTTTATAGCATAGTCCGTAAAATGACTGTAATATGGGGTGATAATTTAAAAAAAGAGGGTAGGCTGCAAAATAAATAAAAATGATGGGGTTGGTACTGGCGTATTTGAAGAGGCAAAAGAAAGTTTATTTTTCACATTTATTATTTGCTGATGAATCATTGTTTTTTATTTGTGCATACTTGAGTAGTAGTTTCTAATAATGTATGCACACAAGATCTCTGTTGTGGCAGTAGCTATAATGCATTATGGAATAAAATATGATCAGAATTAGATCAGCAATTTCTAGCATTACAGTATAGTGTTCAAGGCCAAAATATTAATATCCTCTATTGGATCAGAAACCTCCTACATTTTACAGAATAAAAGTATATACGTTTATTTACTGCCCATGGCTACTCTCTTACCCTCAAGGTGTATTTAATAATTCAACTTTTTGTTTGTTTCAGACAACACTAAACTTAATAAATCCCTGAGCATCTACTGTATACAAAACATGTATCATTAAACACCAGCTAGAGATTTCTTTCCACACAATCCACTGCACTCACCCCTGTTCTCTGCACCTCCATGAAGACGGCTCTCTGAAAGGCTTTTTCCCAGAGTGCCAGCTCTGTACCGAGCTCCACACTGAAGCAGTAGCTCTGCCCGTGACCCACCAGCACACTAAAGCTGAACCCCTCGCTGTCCCGCAGCTCACAGTCCTGCTGCAGGCCCACGCACAGCTTCGGTTGAATCCAGCAGTCCTCAGCTATCCATAGCTATACAGAGCAACATAGCCAACTCATTATACATTACATGATCATTTATGGTGACCCTGTTGCTCGCGAGCTATACAGCTACTTGCACATACTGCTGCTGGCATAAAATTCTAATAATAAACATAGAACTTTACCTTATGAACCTTAAAGAGAACCTCACAGAGGTTAAATGTAGCCTCAGCTTGAGCCCATTCCAACACACCAGCCTGGAGAAAAATTAATGTTTTTATGCAACATTCGAAGTACACTGAAATTCTGCACAACTGTGCTTAGCAGTTTCAGTTTTTAGACCATTTTTGACATTGTGTGAAATTGTAGCTCAGCAAATTTTATCTGCAAATGTGCATATCTGTTCAGTATCATTCTGCATGACCCACAGAGCTAAAATACTTACTGTACATAATTTATTCTGACAAACTGATGTACTGAACCGACAGAGATACAGTATACAGATTTAGTATTAAACTACTTAAATAAACTGTTTTTCATAATCCAGCTCTATCCACATGTTTATCAGATATGCCACTGTTATAAATAATATTATAATAAATCTAAAACATAATTGTTTACTGAGTCATAGCATTGTCACTCTGTTTCCGAAGCAGAGAGTTTTAGAACTCAAATGAATATGAAAGCAATGCTAGGCTGAATTTCAATGGAAGAAATGAAATGATAAAACATTTGTCACGAATAACTTATGTCCTGTTGCGAGTAGTGGTAATAGCTTTTCTTCTGTACAATCCATTAAAACTAATGGACTCATTATATATGACTATGAAGGATGCACTGACATCCACAAAAGACCAGAGCTGCCTAAAAGATGTTTATGGAAGAAACCTAGCCAAGCACAAGATTGACTGCCCTATCCCCTTGGCTTAAAGGTGTCCTTGGGTTGGGTTGTACTCTTTATGATTTATAATTGGTGCAGAAAGTGTTTTGATTTTTTATTATTATTTTTTTTTTTGCTTTACAGAGGTATGAACTTACAGGAGGGCCCCCGAGAATGTAGAGATTGGAGCCTTTCAATGCCAGGAACTTGTAGCCTTGAACCTGGTTGGCATTGCTCCTGTGAAGGTGCTCACACACCCAACCCATATGGATGATCTGCACAGAGAAACATTCGCTGGCTGAAAATCAATTTCCCACAAACTGCAGAGAGAGTTTCACACATCGAGCATTGCACACACGTTGGCATTTTCCACCAAGTGCTATTGACTTTTAGTTTTATAAAAGGTTCATTTTTTTATAAGCAGCTGCAAATAATAATATATTCACAGATGCTTAAGTAATTGACAATTTTACTAAAACTGAAACTAGAACAGAACATGGGAGGAGAGACACAAAATTGAACAGTTATTCACCCCTGATGATTTACTATAGGTCTGTCGGTGATTCATTTTTTTTGTGATCTCATGAATCATATTTTACCAAATATAACTGATTATTTCATTTAATTCCACTCTTACTTCCTTTTTAAAGTTGTTCATAGGAACAAATTACACATTAACAGAGAAAGGGCAGAATAGTTCGTCAAAATAATGGTACACATTTCCATTCTAACATCACAGGTTTTAATGCTTGAGTGCACTTTTATGAATGCTAATGGTGCTATAGTGGAACAGTTTTCTTGACTTTGACCCAAATGTAGAACACTTTAAATATGTAAATCATGAGTACAAACACACTGTAATAAAGGCATACCTGCTCATCAGGAGAATAGTATTTGTTTGAAGTTTTAATCTGAAAAAGAGTGAAACAATTTTACAGTTCATCATTATTATGAATATAAGCTTAAACTCTAATATCATTACACAGTTGTTCAATATAATGCATACAAATCACTGACTGCTATATTATATTATTCTAAATACAATTATAATACGAGGAAAGCTTATTTAGTCACAAAAGCCTTCTTAATACTGTCACTGTACATTATTATTACGTGCCCATTTATTCATATGATTAAAAAATTTCATGTGTATAGTTAAGTACAATGGAACCTCGGATTACGAGGTTCCAGAAGTTGACTCGTATTCCAAAACACTTGTAAACCAAATTTAATTTACCCATAGAAAATAATGGAGACTCAAATTATTCATTCTACAGCCCCAAAAAATAAATACATAAAAATAATTAACAGAAAATATAAAGTAAAAATAAAACAAATTAAGCTGCACTTTACCTTTAAAAAAAAGGGATTTATTTAAAAATAAATCCCGACAGATAAGTGTTTCCGTTTGTGCAAGCAGGCGCTGTGTGTGTGTGTGTGTGTGTGTGTGTGTATAATATGCGTGCACACACACACAAACACACATTAACGGAGAGACCGTTTTTAAAGCCGTTTAAAAATTAACCGTTTAAAAATTAGCAAGGAACATCGCAAGTCACACTCGCGTGAGCGCATACTAACGGAATCACTGCTGTAAAGTAAAACAACAACAACATCAACAACAACAACAACAAAAACAAATTAACCAGCACCTTTTTCAACCAGAAAAGAACCGCGACAGAGCATAGTTTGTTTGGGAACCTGAGAGGAGGGGGGCTGTTAAGCCGAGAGAGAGTGCTTACTTTTACAGCCCCCCTTGTCTCAGGTTCCCAAACAAACACACACACACATATTACCTATTGTCTACCCTGCTGGGTCTTAGTGCTTGCAGAGTTTCTGTGTGTGCGTCTGTGTTTGTGTGTGTGTGTGTGTGTGTGTATGTGTATTCACCCAGCAGGGGAGACGATTACCTACAATTCCGCAGCGCAAGAGAGAGAAAATCTGTTGCCTCAGTTGTGATTACGTGACGCTCGGTGTCAAAACAGGAAGCGCATGCGTGATACATGATATTTGGTGCTCTTAAACCAAGACAATGCTCGTTTTTCAAGTCAAAATTTATTTAAAATCTTGTCTCGTCTTGCGGAACACTCGTAAACCGTGTTACTCGTAATCCGAGGTTCCACTGTACATACTTAAGACTTGTTCACACTGCAGGCTCAAATCCGATTTTTGACTTAACCTAGTTTCCAGATTTAAATTGTATTCAGTTTGGATTGCAGACTGCTTTCATGTACTGTAGACCGGACCGGTAAAAAAATGTGATCTGATTTCTGAAAACCAGATTTGAACCACATCCAGACGTGAATTGAAGTCAGATTTAAACTGTATTCATAAACATGTATCTCTGTCTGGATGCTCTACCTGCTCTCCCCAGTGGATTTAAACGATCCATTATGTTACTCACAACATGATGCAGAAAAATCAACACTATCACATGTTATGGACATGAATCTTTGGTCGAAAAATGAGCAGGATGACGATGGAAGAAATGGAGATTTAAATGGAGAATGATAGTCCTTGGACAGAGGAGGAAATGAAAAGTCCGATAGCACTTCAGGGGACGTGATATCTCCATTCTTAACTGTCCTCTTGTTATTAGTCGCCAGCACATATACAGTACTACAACGAACCCACAGCTCCTGCGTCATTAGCACAGCAACGAATGCAGACAGGTCGACAATGTGTCACATTTGGGCTGCCAGTCTGAACAGAGGCAAATCCATTCTGACTATGATGAAACCATTATGAAACAAGTCTGATTTGCCCGCAGTCTGAACACAGCACTACTCAGGTCTTCTTAACCTTCTTTGCATCAAAGTGCAGTCATGGAAAGTGAATTCTTAAAGAAGACAGCAATTAAAGTACCTTCTACATGTTCATTCAATTCACTATCACTATCTATACCACAGCAGTGCTGAATTCTCAAATCTAACTGGTCAGAAGGTGATGATGATGATTTTATGATTCGGTACTCCTCTCCAGCAGCAGATCTGACAACAGTGCCAGCTGCATTTATGAGCACAGGTTTGTATTAATATATTTGTTCTAAAATATTTTAGCAATATCACACGAGACAAACTGCTCTACTGCTGGATATAGCATGGATGAGATGTGGTAGCAGGCACGAGGGGGCATTCCTACTTATTCAACCTTAGAATATCAGCTCTGTTAACTTCTGGGTTCCGTGCTGAATCCCAATTAGCATTAAATGGAAAACTAGTGAGCTACATTATGTAGAGTGTACAATCCAGTGTTACACACATCAAGTAGTGGCCTTGATCAGGGGTTAGAGAGTGATTTGGAATTCAGCCTTGTGTTTGGAGCTACTATAAACGAACATTTCAGATGCAATTAGTTAGCTAGTTTAGATGCAATTCGAAAGCAAGTGTTTTTTTTAAATATGGCATTATGTTAGCAGATGGGATTTCTTGCTGAAAGTGCTTCTGTGACTGGTTTTGAATGTGGTGTTCAGCAGGCAGTTGCTCTCTCCTATGTATGGCGGGCCGTAGTGATCTACTGTACCTTCACCCATACTGCGACCGACAGTTTAATTAACACCACTGACATAGAGTGATACATTGAGTTAAAGGCCGCAGTGGTGTTATCGTCCATTTTAACCCTTCATGGGATGTCTCTCGTCAAATCAGATTGCTCAGTTGGAACTAATTGTTGTATAATATAACAAGTAACAAAACAAGTAACAAAGGGACTTGTGGGCAGAAGATGCCCATAATCTAAGGTAACCAAAGGTCAGTAAAGCAACAATATTATAAGTGATAACAGAAACTAACTAGTGAATAGAACCACATTACGTAAATGTAACCTAAAATTGGAGAGCAAGACATTCATTATGAAGTCAAAATTGTCAACACTGGCAAATTGCAGTGGCACAAGTAAAATAAAACATGCTGTTGTTGAAAATAATCTTTGAGATGGTTACTGTAATGCTATTTTATTTTTTATTATTTCTCTAATAATAGCAACCCCATTGTGTTTTATGCCTTACTAAACAGGCTTGGGATTATAAAGCACATTGGATTCTCATGGGTTTCAGCTTTAAGCTACGTAGCTGATTTTAAAAGTCTATTTTGCAGAATCTATGCCGACAATGAATTAAATTAAAGTTGATTAAAAAAACTCCTTATTATACAAAAATAAAAGTTGATAAGTCTTCTAGTTTCATAAAATCATGAATGCTATTCAACTGAAATCCTTTTGTAACTCTAAAACCTCACTCCTTCCCATCTTTTTTAAAATATTGGACAAAGTACATACTGTAGCTACTGTAGTTTCTAATAAACTCAGCAACAATGAACTGCTGGTAAAAGGACTTGTCAGAAACCTGTCAAATCTCACAAAGCCATAAGTGACAAGCCAAGCTTCATGTACTCTATTTATGGGTTATAGGTCACCACAATAAAAGTCAGAGTTCCGTTTCTCACTCGCACATACAATCATTACTTAATTGAACATTTAGCAATCAGTGTCTGGATCCATAATTAGCTGACGTAAGGGCAGTAATTGCATGTAAGCCAGGCAGCTGTGTGGCAGTAAATCAGAACATGTTTGAGCTCGGCTATAGAAAAGGCCCACTAGATCATCAGTGCTCTAATTAACACGCTACACAGGAAATGAGATCATTAGGCAACATTCTTGTAGGATTTTAGTTCTTGGTTGTGAACACTGCAACAGGGGAATTCGGCACAAGCACACAAGATTACGACAAACAGGCTGAACATAAAGTTCGTATGAAATGGAACTGTCTATTATCTTTCGGAATGTTCACATTTTGTTATGTTGTCCGGTTGGTATCACAAAGAACAGCCTCTGATGTTGAAATTTTGCCCTATCAAATGCTATTGCTTACTTCCTGTGTCTGAGGTTCAACCCAAACAGAATAATGGGCTGCTTTTACCTGTTCTGACTGCTCTAATCAACAATTTCTCTCATCAACAGCCTCTACCTCATGGCACTGGGTGGAAAAAAGAGCATTAGCTGTAATTGTGTGTGATTTATTCGCTTCCATACTAATATTTTAAGGGAAGAGCACAATCATGCAGACATTCATTCAACAGGCATACTCGTCAGTTTTTGCATGATATGTAATACTCACATAGTCCTGGGTCAGATCATTAATATTGGTTGATATTGCTTGAAGCCAATCTGTACTTTCTGCTGCAGTGCAAAACTGAAGAACATTGGTGCATGCTCCATCTAAGGCAAATACTTCAAAACTGTTCGACCTGATTGGAACAGAGGGAGAGACAGAAAAAAAGCTGGGTGGGAATTGAATATGTTTGCTAATGTAAAGCACAAGAAAATCTATTGACCTCAGGTCTCTGTAGCAAATCAAGTTTCAGCCATAAGTAAGCTGATGATAATGAGGCATACAGTATACGATGAGCACAGATAGCATAGTAATTTATATGTAAGGCAGTTAAGGCACCTAAATAAAATGATGGGTGCCATGTGTATAAATAACATGTGATAGTAATTAAGTAAAAGAATGAATTTCTTTCTGAGGTATATCTGGCTAGCCTTTATTTTGTTTCACATTCTTTTTTTTCCCCAAACAGTTATTATGAATAAAAAATTATTCAGGTACTGTGGTTTCTTACTATTTTTGAATAAAGCTTCTGCTGACATCTTTTACTGCAGTGGTGTTCAGAATAACATGTGTTCATAATAAAATATTATTATTAGTCTTGTCATCAACTGCATCTAGTTTGATGGCTTTGACATTTGATTTATGTGTGTTTGCGACTTGGTATAGATGACTAACTTTTTGATTTGGTCGACTGATTGCTTAATGACAGCTGTCAGTTGTATTCAACAGAAAGTTAAATGACTCAGAATAGTGGCAAAATGCCTTTGTATGATGGTTGAGAGCAACTGCATTTATGATAATAGTCCTAAATAACTGACAGGATGAACTCTCAAAAGTAAGATATGTCATTTTATGTAATTATGTAACTTAGAAGGGCCAAAAAAAAAAAAACATCCAAAGAGGCAGAAGCAATAACCAAGAAAGTTATACCTGCTTGTTTAACTGGATGCTACTCTAGACAGTATATTTAGATGTGTGAAATACCAATTATATAAAATTATACATTATTCCTTAGGGTTCTCTGGTCCCTCCCCTGCCAGAATTGTAGACACAAAGTTCCCCCTAGGCGTCTGAGTTTACTCCACAGTGACACTGATCAGTATGAAACATGTATTGAACATTAAAGTTACCAACGTATTGCATAAAATCCTTACAGAGAATGGTCCAACAAGGCAATATACTGAAATTGATAAAGAAAATAATCTATGGAATTATAACATCACCTAGAGACCATGAGAAGTGTTCAAGGTTTTTGAGCTCTTCCAATTGATGGCTCTTGTTTTCTGAGCAGTCCTAAAATGATCAAGCTAGATGTCATTCGAAGGGGTTCGAAGCAAGTCCCAAGGAATCCTCATAATTCAAAAGGCTGCACATTATGCATTAGGTTGACTTGATTCCACAGCACTCAGGAGACCCAGTTGAACGTTTTTAATATAAGTGGGGGTGCATGCAAAATTGAAGAAGATATACCTGCCCGATAATGAACTGGAAAAATGGGAATTTTGTCAGTCCAAATCCTTAGAAAAGTTTTACAGTACTACTCCATTCCCATAGAGGAGATAGCCACCCCTACAAATAATATACATAATTTCTATTGCATTATCCACATCGTTGTGCACAGCACCCTGTTGCTTAGCAGCTTAAAATTAATAATGCTGTCTCTATTTCACAGATTTCTCACTCTTTAACACTTGCCTCCAAAGTCCTGGCACTCGTCAGTGAGTATCTATGTAATAATGTGTTAGAGAAATATTGTCCATATGTATTTCAATTATAATGGAAAAAGTAAATAGAACAATAAGAAGCAGAGAACTTTATTGTATTAATTATATTATTATCATAAGTATATTCTATATACGCTAGATTATATCTACAGTAGGTGTAGTATATTGTAACCGAAAGTGACAATAGATGATCACAGAAATCAAGAAAATCATAAAAGAATTAGAAATGTTACAGTGCAATGACTACGTAAACTGTGCTGCCAACTTAAAGTGATCATTATTAGAACATAATATTGTCTGTATCCACAAAATACCAGGAATGCAGCTCATGGTCACTTTGAATTACAGTAGGGAGAAAAACCCAACAGTAGAGCTGTCCATATGTAAATTATTCACATATTGGTCTTTAGAAACTAAGAAAGTTTGGAGAAAGATTTGGATCAACATTTAAAAAAAAAAAAAAAGTTATCCAGTTGTAGTATTTTTTCTGCTGGGAATAAAATAATTTATACTTCATATTTGTAGTGTACAGTTTTAAAATGTTTGAAAATTGTTTCATTGTACACACAGTAAAAACACTTATTGTTCATGAAACTGAAGTGAAAACTTAACATAACTCCACGACATACAGTACACCAGGATCTTTTTACACGTTTTATGCTTAGCTGTGATCTACAGTAATTGCTCCCATGGCCAAATGCCATAATGTGTCACTAAATTAGACTCATATTTATTTTCTTAAAAAAAAAATATATTGTCCAAAGCGCCATAATTAAAATTAATACAGCTCATGTGTACAGTAGAACGATTCTCTGCTTGGGCTGGTTCTGATAGAAATTGCCTGGAGAATGTAATGTTCTGCTTGAACGAGCAGCAGCCTGCAGTCAACTCCTCTGAAACCAAGAAACTGTCTGTGTGAGTGACAGAACACAATAAAAAATCCATTAGTCAGGAGAAGTGCATTTTTACTGAGCTCTGCCATGCATTGTGAAAGGGCTCTAACAGGGAGAGGACCGATAGAATGAGTGGAAACAAACAGAATGGGAATGCGTCTGGAAAGGCAGGGATTTAGGTCCAAAATAGGAGATGTGAACTCTAGAGAGTGTCAAAAAGGAGTTTTAAAATAAAAACAATATCAATTAATATTTCTTTCTGGGGATATGAAACTGTTTAGAAATGAAAGTATGTATAAAAATCTGAAGCTGACTAACAAATCTATTTTTAATTTGATGAAATCGGCAGTGATGAAAATAATCTACATGAATATTAGAATGTACTGTAAGCCAAAGCTAGCTGGAGTGCAAAATAAATAAATAAATTCAACTGAATAAGATCCATTATATCCATTACATAGCCTGGGGCAGTGATCAACAACCTAATCCAATAGACCTGATCCATGTAATTGAGTAGCCTGATTATGTGGAGCAGGTGTGTTAGATTTGGATTCTGTAGAGAAGTCGATTTCCAAAACAGGGCTGCTAATTAGTATCCAACGTTCATGAAGGCAAATGTCCTTCTACAATAAATTCATCACATAACAATGGATTGCAACGAGTTTTATTCCTTGCTTATGCAAATCTTTATATAAATAACTGATCAGGAATATATATGCTTGTATATATTCAACTTTGTGAAGCCCACAAGTCACTTGAATTTCAAGCTGACAACTAGGTGTCAAATAATAGAAACTAAAGCACTAAATCTAAAGCACAAAATGCTTGAAGCAAAGCAATAATAATCAGAGACTCCTTCTGAAGTACGTAAGGTCTAAGAAAAATTACTTAGCAGTATCAATATATATGCACTCAAATGCATCATTCATAATTATACATGGATGAGTCAAAAATTATCTGCACTCTGGCAGCAGGGTTTATGTCAATAATTCACATACTGACATTCTGATCCTAAATTTTAATTCAATCATTTAAAATATAAATTTTCTTCTTAATTAACTTCTTAATCGTTTGGGAGTTTCGTTTCAGGAGAAATAATGCAGTCTATGAAAGGTAGAGCTGCTTCTTATAAACCTCAGTGCACTGCATCAGTGACCTTTTCAGACACAGCATGCCTATGCATAGATATTGGACTTAACACTTGCTCACTTAGATGAAAAATGCCTGCAAAACCAACAAACCGGCCAGGTTGTGCCACACGTTGGATCTGGAATTGCATCACAACGGATTACTGCACCTTAATTTATCGCTTCCAGCTTTGTGTTTAGAGAGTCGAGCCATGGACAGGGGGAGGGAGACGGCGTCCAGCCACCGCTTCTCGTACTTTGGTTCATTAGCCGAGGGTGAGGAGGGTGAAGACGGTGCCTAGATAGAATAAATGAGAGAAAAAAGCAGGCAAAATGATGAGCAAGAGAGGAGGGGCACTTCATCTTAGCCCCTCTTCAGTGCACTTTGATCAGTGCAAAACAACAACTGGGTCGCAAGCTTCAGTAGCATGACTAAAGCTGCATGCTGTGTTGATATAATAAACCTTGCCTTCTTTCAGTACACCATCCTAGAATATTTACTAAATGAGAACATTTTGACACTTTGAAAAAGCAGGGCTGCGCTTGATATATTTATTGCAAATATGCAAATAACATGAGACCTCTGAAGCATCTCAAGATTAATAAGAGAAGAAGATTGAAACAAATTGGTGTGTGCTGGGTCTACAAGTTCACCATTAAAACAGCTTTCAGCTACAAAACAGCTATTAACAAAATCCAAGACTACGTATAAGGCTGTGAAGAGTTTAGGACTTGCATGAAAAACTCCTTTATAAGCAGCCTCTTAATAACAGTCAAATGTTTGTAATATACTGTATGTCTTTATGGTTATGATGTGCATGCTGCTTTGAATGTAAATCTACATGCCTAGTTGATCTCCATGAAAACATCAGACCCCCATTTGCTTTTAGAAACAACATTTTTCCGTAAAACCACTAATAAATTGTGTCTCCGTGCAGACCTCTAGCACTTTTAACTCAAAAACGCAGACTGTCTAGTCCTCAAATTATTACTTCCACAGAGCACAATTCCCTGCTTCAACACTAAATCACAGTGGGGAAAAGAGCACTGAAGGGCTGTACTCATGCTGAAGTACTCTTACTTCCAAAAGCATTTATAAGAGAAGAAAAACAAATTAAAATTCCTGAAAAAAATTTATTACTATGCACTGTTGTAACATTGTTCATTAACTACAATAAATAAACTAAAACTACAGCAGAAAATGCTATAGTAATATGCAAATAGAACATGCAAAGAAACATTTAAATGCTAATAGCTTTACTCAAAAATTGACGGAAAAAAAGTAAATGAAAACTGTGGTAAAACAAAGTTCTAAATCAGTGGGGAAAATGTAATAAAATAAAATAAAATTGGAAAAAAAAAAATAAAAAATGTGGTACTATTTTTGCTGGTAAGTTTTTTTCCAAGCATCTTGGAGAACCTGCCACAATTCATCTGCAGGCTATGGCTGTCATACCTGCTTCGGGTCTCAGATAACTTTGTTGAGTTTTTCTTTTGCACAGTACTGCATAAAATGAAGAAGATAAATCAGGGGTTCTGATTGGTTCAGGAGGTTATAAAGGTTAAAAAAAAAATACATTCTAAACCAAAATCTGCCTCAGGTTTTACTGTGTTTGACTTAACATTGGTATATAACATGGTTACATCAAGAAAGTTGTAATAGAACAAGATGTCAAGATGTTCTCTTGCGCTGAAAATGGCTCAAGTGTAGGTGAATCTTATTATATTTCACTATATCACTAATGAGTTACACATTTGTGCTTTAAAATTAAACACTATGAAATTACACTACAGACTGCACTAGACGCAAATATAAACATGTTAAGAAGAAAATAAGGTTATATTCAGTTGTGTGTACATGTAACACCTTTGCAGCTATTTCATCACATTACATTTATGAGGGCTGTCCAAGTGAATTCCGATACTCGGAATCAAATCAGAAGTTTGGTGCTATTGCCAATTAGGCATATGTCTTAGGCACTTTCTAAAGCAGATACACTGTTGATGCACACCAAGGCTGGATAATTAAACCTGATTTGACTTTCATGTCGCTCTGTGCTAAAGTCTGAGATGACAAGGAATAAAAAATAGTCACCATGTCAAAATGAATTATGGTGACAAAGTGCCTGCTCTCTAGCACGGACCAAATCCCAGCAACACTGACATTGTTGTCCTTCATATCAGGCTGCCTGCCATACCACAAGATATTTCTGAGGCAACGAGAGATGCAACACTAATTATTGGAAGGCATGTAAATGAATCAGTGCTCATCCCCGGGTGCTGTGAAAGCAAAACAGTGTCAATCAACTCAATGTCAGAGGAGCATACAGGGAATGACAAGCTCTGCGAATTCTAATCACCTGCAGGGAAGGAAACATCAAGAGTAAAGCAGGATTAACAAAAAGCCTCATTTAGACAACACTTTTGTTGACTCAGCAATTAGACAACCACAGCTCATGTTTTAATACAATCTTTTCTTGAACACAAAACTAGAGAAAACAAGAGCTGGAAAAAGAGCTAGCTCCGAAAGAAACAATGCATTCAAATCTTTACCCACCATGTTTTTCTACCTGCATACAGCGACAGTTTAATAATGGAGTAACCCAGCTGTGCAGATTTTTTAAGCATTTGTCTGCTAATAAAAGAGAAACAAGAAATAAGCCTGCCATCCATTCATTCTTCGTCTGTCATGGCGAGCATATTTCATCCAGAAGGCTTCATTAAAACACGCACCCATGCTCTAAAATGTTCATTCGTGTGTTTCTACTCATCTGGATAAATTTGTCATGTAGGCATAGCATGTTCACCTTCACACAACACTCTCTGTTTGATAATAAGCTACCTGAGCACTATTAATCGGTCCCCTACCTGCCCTGCCCTATAGGAGCACCAGCACAGCAATATCTATTGCCTGGTACTGTATATATTATGTCTTAATACATAAGGAGCTTGTCTAATTCCATTTACAAAAAACAAAGATGAAATGAACTCATATGGTTAGGGCACTGGGATTTACATAACATTAGAATGTGATATTATGGGATGGATGAGTGTCTGGTCCCACAGCTAGAGCCTTGTGAAGCTGGTAGATTATAGTCTTCTGAGATTCACTAGGCGTGCTAAATCTTTTCGCATCTCAGCAAGTCATTACATTCACACCTCTCAACAATGGAAAAAGAAATTATGCATGGAATAGTGTCCAATAACAGCTCATAATTTTCACTACTATTTACTAAAGCCAAAAAAAGTCTCAGGGGTATAAATAGAAGATTGGGGTGGTGACCATTCTTATTGAGAAATCTGACTGAAATATATGTTTGGTGATTCTTGTGGTAATTTGATGGTTGGTGCTAGTTGCAATGATGTTTATTAGAAGAAAATATATAAACAATCTCAAGCATAAGAGCTATGTGCAGTGGTGGCTCAGCAGTTGAGTCTCTGGGTTACGACTCAAAAGGATACGGGGTCAATCCCCAGTACAAGCAGGCTGATACTGTTGGGCCCTTGAGTAAAACCCTGAACCCTCTATGCTCCGAGAGAACTGTATCATGGCTGACCCAGTGTTTTGACCTGAGCTTCTTAATAAGCTGGCATATGCAAAAACATAATTTCACTGAGTTGTAATGTGTATGTGACATACAAATGCTTTTTCTTTATAATGATCAGTTTTCCTTGTTAGCTTCAGCAACTTGGTGTCATATTAATTAGAAGTTCGGTAATGTACTGCAGCTACTGTACACAATGTGGTCACACTGATTTATGGCTTGGCTCAGCTTAGCCCAGCTAGTTAGACTTGGCTAAGATAGTTAGGATCTACAAACAAATACGCACAATAGCATTGGCAGTGGTATTAACACAAACATTGAAGTGCTGGAATCTATTGTGTAAAGATGAGGGCTGGACAGACAAAGAATATTGCACTATTAAAGCCATTGGCACTACTATCAAAAAACTGTTGAAACATGAACGGTTTAACTATAATAGCTGACTCTGAATTTGATTAGATTTCATTACATCCAATTAATCTCTGACGAAATATGATATGATAATTCTAGATTAATATGCTGTCAGTCAGTCGGAGTGGATTTTCTTTTAAGCCAATATTTACAGCCTGTCATTCAAGCACCTTTCCACTCTTTTTAACTGGATTATTTGTTTAGGGCTGCCTGACAGAATACTGTATGTTGAGATCCACTTACTGTGTTGCTTAAATTCCCATTTAAATGTAAACCACTGTCAAAAAGTGGCGAAGATGCTCTGCTACTCTGATCACTGGATGGTCCTGGAGAGCCTGAAAAGAAAATATCCCAGACTGTTTAGGATTAAACAAATAACCACACTGCTTGTACGCATAATCTAGATTTATGACTGTAATCATGTGATTAGTTAAAACCAGCAACTGAAACAGTAAATCCAAACTAAAGATACATTTTATTTACAATGTGTAAACAAGTAAATCCTCTCTTGAATTTTTATCAGTTACGCATTTTTAACAGCACTGAAATATTTTAAAAGCTAGAAAGATAGAGACTGGATGAACAGCGTTTGATGTGCCAACCAAATCTAGAAGCAGGACTACATTTCTTCAAGGGTCTTGGCTCTACAGCAGTTTAGAGCTGTTGTAACCCCCTGCAGAGCTTGTGAATGCTCGTGAAGGTGCACAGTGCGAACTCACCTAATGGGAGCTTTAAAAAGGCTGGTGCCTCCCTGAGGTACCTCACAGTGATTGTAACTTCATCTCCAGCAGTTCGCAAGAGATGAACCTGCCCAGGAAACAAAAGAATGTGACAGACAAGGAAAGAAGTGAGGCAGTGAGAGCACTGTGGGAGACGGATATAGAGAATAAGATTCTCTTAACACTGCAGGACAGTCGACATGATAAAAGTTGACACTAGTGAAGGAAATGCATAAAATGAGAAGGCCACATTGAACTGGATTTATAGGACTTGTACATTTAAATTAATTCATTTATTAAAATGCAAGTGCAAGAGGGATTTCAATATGACTCCTCTGAATAATTACAGAGTTCTCTACCCTCTGCTAAGCTTTTGTGTGATCTAAGGGACCAGTTAACTGCTGCTCAGACATGTAATTAGCTCCGTAGTCTGTGGTAGCTTGACATTGCATCATCCACTCTGAGCATGATATAAAACTACTGTCCAAATATATGAAAAGCCTATGTTCAAGTAATTCACACTACTCTCTTTTATCTAAACAACTGCCTAATGCTTTTCAGAATGCACCAATATATTTTCTCTCTTTGTTTTTGTTTTTGGAGAATTTTCTAAAGCGATTTGATCAAAGCCATAAACAGAAGAATTATTAAATATAGCCCAGTCAATTTTTCAGTCTATGATTAACAAGAAGTGGTTTGTCAAGAATTTCTAGATAAGACTCACCCCAAATCAGGCTAACTATAAAATCATGCCTTTGACATTTAAAGACCTTAATGACATTGCTAAGGCATATCTTGCTGATCTCTCGGAGCATTACAGCAGCTCCCGACCACTTTGCACAGCTGATGCAGGCTTACTGCTAATCCCTAGGATCACTTACAACCTGGTGGAAAGGCTTTTTTTCTTGTATAGCTCCTAAACACTGGAGCGGTGTTTTGAGAATATAAGGAATGCAAGCTGTCTTTGGGTTTTCGGTAAAACTATGTTTATACAGGCCTGTGCTTAGTTTATACACAGGTTTTCTAATGGCATACAGTAGTAGTTATTCATATATTGCTACTTTCATTTTCATCCTTCAGTTTAATATTCATAAATTATCACTTATAATTAAATCCAACTAGATGCTTTTCATAGTCTCCTGTCCACCATGTATTGTCCTTGCTTATAAAAGGATCAGTGTTTTAATTATTCAGTGATGACTGAACATGTGTTTACTTCCATGCTTTGAATGTACTCGGATTAAAAAATACTCTATTCACTTTTATACTTTTTTTTTCTCATATTAATAAGGTTCATTCCGTTATGGCTGCTCTCTAAATAAGACACCTAAAAGTTAAACATTTGTAATCTCATTTCAGCTTTTTATCACCTGAGGATGAGACTGTGACGCTGCACAGTGGGTATTACTGTACATTCACCTGTTTATAATACTGTATGTAATCTTTATCTTACATGAGAACTTTAACCTCTAACAATACCATTTTATTAAGCTTCTTGCTCTCCTACAGTATCTGCTTGCCCTGGTTCATGCTCTCTTGTCAGTGTCAGCACCTGTGTCGAATTTGTTTTGAATGTTTTTCAAAAATCACAAGCAGTTACACTGCCATTCTCCACCATGCCTCCTGTCCTCCTTGTTTCCTAGCTGTTTTTTAGTTCTACTGTCTCCGAGACGTGTTAGTGCTATCTTCTGGTTTTTCACTCTGGGCTGCCTCTCTGTATTAAGATTTATGGATTTGTCTCTTGACTGTGACCAAGGAACTGTATTCAGATTTTTGGAATTTGAACTTACTTAAATACCCTTGGACTCTCATGTGTTCCATAATGATGGCGTTAAAATGTGAAAAGTAAGAGCAATTTGGACATATTTAACTAGAAAATGACAGTTGCTGAAAGAAACCATCAGACCATCCTTTAGTTCTTATTCATGATTGCCAAGTAAACAGACATAACACCTTTCTATTGATTTGCAGTGACTCTAGCTGTCGAAAAGCAGACAATTGGACCAAAACTATGACAGCAAATTACCTTCCACAATATAAAAGAGTCACCATTTAAACTTTAGGTTGTCACCTTTGTATAAATAAATCAGTGTCAAGTAATTTATTTACAACACAAGACCATCTTTCAATGTTGAGGTCATTGATTTCCTAGCAGCTAAGAATCTGATATTGTTTCTTCTTTGCAGTACAGTCCCACCTAATAATCAAGCCTTAATCCCTGAAATATAAGTGGTCAATACTGCATGTGACAAAACAATTCTTAGAGCTGCAACAGCTAAGCTTTGTTAGACTGTGGTTTCAGATAGTAATATCATTAATCATGTCTCTTGACTTCCTGAATGTGAGACTAGCTGTTTGGATTGGAGTGAGAAATACAGTAGCAAGCGAGAGAGAGAGAGAGAGAGAGATACAGTATAAAAAAAGTACACATTTAAAGGCACCTATGATCACGGCTCCATCACTGTCAATTTCATCACCTCAGGGAGACGAGTAATGATATAACTAATGATTTAATACTTACGACTTCTTCATGTGTGCACTTCTCCACATTGATGCCATTAATCTGCATGAGACAAACGTTTTTATTTCAAAATAAGATAAAACTATTTTTTATAGACTAGAAGCTAATAACAATGCAGTAAACTGTTGTCTATCCACTGAGTCCTATACAGTGAGGACCATCTAGCACTTGGTAAATAAATAGTTTTTTATTTGATTTGGGATTGAGTTATACTTTTGTGTCCACATACTTGTAATCATCAGTGGATGCCACATACTGTAGCAGTCCACATTTATATTTGGAAATAGTATGTATGAGCTTGGACACTGGAGGGGCCCATGTGACAAATGTGATATAAACATGAAATGCAGAGTGGTAACCCTGAAACATTGCCTGGCCAAAAAACTCGAAATGTATTTAGATTTAAATGAAAAAATACTTAAAAGCCTTTTACTGGATAATTACAGCAGTGATTAATAAATGTTTAATAAATGTTTAAAGTTTAATTATGTTTCATATGGTTGTGTAATACAGTACAGTGTTTCAAAGGGTCAAATTCATGGCCTGCCCTGCATCAATCAAACAACAACAACAACAACAACAACAACAACAACTAAGGCAATCGCTGAAATGACTGGAATTGGGGTAAAAACTGTCCAACATATTAATAAAACATGTAAGGACAGTGTTGAACTGTCAACTTCAAGAAAGAAATGTAGTCAGTAAAAAAAAAACATGAAAGGAAAGTGATTGGTGATCATGTGGTAAGGTTGCCTCATTAACAAATTGAGAATAGAAATCATAGCTACAGTACAATGTTTAATTTCCATGTGCAATAAGGGGGTCACACGTCTAAGGCAAAACAGCTATGTGGTTATTAAAACCCCAACTGTTATTGAGATCAATAAAAAAAGGCTTTAATTTACCAGGGAGCATAAAGATTCTACTTTGCAGCAACTGAAAAAACCTCATATGTTCTTGACAGTTTCTGTCAAGAGCTTTTTAACAGCGTACTCAATTAAAGGTCATCGAGGAGCAAAAGTACATGTCTAGCCTATAGAAAATGAAAGTTTTATTGTTTTATTTCACGCTTTATTGTTTACAATTTCATCCTTTAATTTTTTTTTTAAAACTGAAACAATTAATAAAACCCATGCAAATGGGACACGGCATCCCCGGCAAGCAATCAGCTATTTCTTGGAGTGGCTAGGTTTATGGAGGATAGTGCATATCTTATTGTCACATTTTCCCATAAACCCCTCTCTGCATGAAGAAGCAGACACAAACATGCTTCAACGCCTAAGTATAAGTCAGTTTACAAAGTTTTCTTCTCATTCTTAAAACATACGTATCAAATATTAGAGTAAAAGTTTGTCTATACATTTTTTGTAGTTGTTCCTAATTGTGCCAGTGCATAATGCATGGATTTGAGTGTGAATAATTTCAAAGCGATGTCAAATCACACTCAAATGTCATTTGTGTATCTATGTCTCCCTTCAATGACAGGAGATGAGAAAGCTTGAATCGCTGCTGATTTGAAGCAGTACAAGCAGAACACGTGAAATTAGCTTAGAGCAAACTAGGACATACAGTAGCTACAAATTTAATGTACAAATGGTATCCATTTCATAAATTTTCTTCTTCTTTTTTTTGAGATTGTGGGTGAAAGGGTACTTTAAAAAAAAAAAGACCTCATTACTTTTATCCCTTAGATTCATATAATGAGATCAAAGGTTAAACCTGCAGTTGACCTTGAGAAAATTAAGCAGTAGGAAACATCATTAGGATGCAGAGAGCACCTTGATCTGACATGCAACTTTGGCCCTGGGCATTGTGGAGAATTAGAGTCAGCTAACACTCGCTCCACTAACCTGTAATACAGCATCGCCGATAAACAGCATCCCTGTCTGATCAGCTGCAGGCCAGACACAAAGTGGCAAAGGTTAATGGAGACATTAGGATACAATTAGTCATTTCATATGTGCTAATGTGATGGAAATGGCAATCAGCCCCAGTGACTGAGACGTCTGCCAATATGCCCAAAGCAGAGTGTAGACAAAAGTGGCTTTAATCCAAAAATCATACAAGTCTAAAATTTAGCTCATTTCTCATCATGAATAACAAATCCATATGCATGTCATTAGCTTTCTGAAATTAAACACATGGCTCCAAAAGTTGGAATTCTGGTTATGTGATGTGAAGTCATTAAGACCAAGTCATTGAGCAGGTTTAAAAAATCCCCAACAAGACTTTGAGTTAAGTTTTCAAATGTCACTAAATAATAGCATGTTTGTCATACTGCAACTCTGCATACGGCGTCATGCTGATCTGATGCCATGGGTAATCACTTCACTCATTGCTTTAGATTATTTCTTTTCATTGATGAGTCTGCTTACTCAGGCACTCTACAGGGTTGTTTTGTGGCATAGAAAACATACATGATACATAATATAGTCCTGTACTCAAAGTACTATAAAGGCACACAGGCATTTTGAAGTTGTTGACTCTTCACATGAAAGAGATCTGACTGCATAGAGTAAATACCTGGAAAAAAACAGACTTGGACAATATAATTTCTAGGTTTTGAGAACCAGTGTAGCAGTTTTACTGATGTTGCATGCTTATACTGTATATAAGGCATTGCAATTCACTGCTCAGAGATCATATGGTCCAGAACTTGGCATGTGGATCAGTATACTAGGGACAAGCATATGGCCTCTAATTACACACTTATTAAACAGTCTGCCTCAACAGATTAAGTGGGTTTTGGCTCTGGACTGCAGACAGAGTAAATTATATCCTTAAAAAGAGATAATCAGTGTTGATACTGGGAGGATAACGTATAGTTATCACTTACTGTAAGCTTTAACTAATTTAACTGTACAATAACTGGAAGGAAAGCTCAGTAGTGCCTTACCTACTTGATCTTTGAATATCTTCGAAATGACCACAGGCACTTTATGCTCAGCTCCTCCCTGAAATAAATAAAACTCCCTTCAGGTGATTTAGCAAACCTACCACCCACTGATTATACAAGCTACACTTCATAACATAGCAAATCATTCAGCACTATTGACTCATCCAAGTTTCCTCTGGGTGCCATAATGAATTTTAATCTCTACTATAGCATTCTCTTTGATCTCCAAAACATATCCATGCACATATAACACCATGTTTCTTGTATGTGACTACTAATTATTTCTGAAATTTAATCTTCAAGTTATTAGCATACTGTATAAAAGATTAGAAGCCCTAAAGAAAGTATTTGTCACACATTTAAATAACCAGTGTACATTCACATAACTTATAAATCCATAAAAATGTTTGACAGTTGAAATCATGTACATGTTAAACAATATGTTTCAGAACTATGACCAAGTTTAAAATATATTCTTGTAATCTTAAAAATGTCACACACACATACAGTAGGGCTATATTCAAAGCTGAAAATTTTCAAAAGCATTTAAAAGTATTTTAAAAGCAGGCGGCATGGTGGTCGCCTTGCCTTGCTTGGTGGGTTTCCTCCGGGTACTCCGGTTTCCTCCCACAGTCCAAAGACATGCAGTTAGGCTAATTGGAGTTCCCAAATTGACCATAGTGTGTGAATGAGTGTGTGTGTGTGTGTGTGTGTGTGTGTGTGTGTGTGTGTGTGTGTGTGTGTGTGTGTGTGTGTGTGTGCGCTCTGGGATGGATTGGCACGCTCTCCAGGGTGTACCCTGACTTGTGCCCAGAGTCTCCTGGGATAGGCTCCAGGTCCCCGTGATCCTAATACAGGATAAAGCGGTATAGAAAATGAAGGAATGAATGAATGAGTATTTTAAAAGCAGTGTATGCAGATATTATTTTTCAAGGCAGCTCATTCAACTTACTAAAATGACCTGAATGTAATTCGGGCCACAAAGGTTGGCAGATGTTTTAAATAGGAACATCAATGTTTTTAATAATGGCTAATCAAACATTTAAACACAAACTCTCTTCTTTGTTCTCATATCCCCAGTGAAAAAAAATACACTTTAGTGTATTACAAATATATTGAAATCCTCGATAATACATTGCAAATATTCTAACAAAAAGTTGTACCATCAGTTAATATATAAAAAGTATATTAACATCATGCTTTTACCAAATTTTGGAATTAAACTTTAAATATACTTCAGAATAATTGTATTGTAGTACACTTTCCAAAAATATATTATTGGAAAATATACTTTCAAAATAATCATTGTACAAATATACAGAAAGTATACATTAGAAAACAATTTTTAAAACACGGTAGTCTAGGTATATTATCAGTTAAATTTAAATGCACTTATTAACAGAAGTGGAAAGTAACGAATTACATTTACTCGCGTTACTGTAATTGAGTAGTTTTTTTTGTGTATTTCTACTTTTTAAAGTAGTTTTAAAAATCTGTAATTTTACTTTTACTTAAGTACGTTTTGTTTGAAGTATTGTAATTCGCTACATTTTAAATCATATTCGCTATTCGTAAAAAATAAATGAATGAAAAGTGCTAAAATAATACAAATATTATGCTTTGTATAAATGCTCCGTTGCGCCGCATGTGTGTATCATGTCCTGGTCGCGCGTCGCTCCAGACTCCACTCCAGGTTTTCTGACTGTCCCCACATCGGCATCTCCCTGTCCTTCCACACGGTCGCTTTCGCCCTGAGAGTGACGTCATCGACTAGCGCGACCATATATAAACCGGAGAGAGACGCGGGAAAGGGGAAAGAGGTTGTGATTTTGGCGTTTTGATATTTGGTTGTATATTCCGGTTTTGACTTTTTGCCTCCAATTGACTTTGATTATTGCTTTGTCCCTTTGGTTTGGTTGGTCTTTGTATATATTTGTAGATAATTTCATTGTTTTTGGTTTAGGGAGTCCGGGAAGGTACCTGTATTTTTGTTTGTGTTTTTTTTGCAGGTAATCTAGCTACTAAATATAAATACCATTTTGTTAATTATTTTGGCCTGGGTCCACCCTGAAACTGGTCCTCCTCCTCCTGTTGTGTGTGTGTGTGTGTGTGTGTGTGTGTGTGTGTGTGTGTGTGTGTGTGTGTGTGTTTTGTATATACAAACCTCATTATTTCATCAGTTAATGATTGGATCTAGTTCTTTCTGCCATATACCACCATTTCCATACAGTTACATATATTATAAATAGAACCCTGAACCATTCTTTTGCTGTATGGACCTAGACTGGGACGTAACACCATATTTAAGTGACCACATTGATTTTCAAGCACAACAAAGACAACAGCTTTATTATGCAAAGGTGTTCCTTCAGTTAAAAACAACTAGTTTGAGATTTATATCTGCTCATCTTTTTTGAACTACACTAGAATGCCTCAACCCACCCCCGCTGTTAAAAAAATAAAAAAGTAACTCGGTAACTTTTACTCTGAGTAAATATTTTAATGAGCTACTTTTTACTTTTACTTGAGTAGATTTTTATAATGGTAACTTTACTTGTACTTAAGTAAAATTTCACTGAAGTAACAGTACTTGTACTTGAGTACAAAATTTTATTACTCTTTCCACCTCTGCTTATTAATATATACTTATATTTAGTGCACTACTCTCTCGTGCGCGCGCTTTTAGACTCGTTTTTGCACGCTGAATCTCTCTCTCCCACGCCCGCGCGATCTCATCTCACAACTCGTTTTTGTGCGCTGAAAATAACTTTTGCCGTTTTTGTGTTTATGTTTATGTTTAATTTATGTTTGCACTCTCTCACTCTTGCAACTGCAGCAGCGTTAGAGTTCCAGCCAACCGGAGACTAGAATCGGCGCCCCACCAACCAATCAGAGACTGGAGGCGGGCAGATTCGGACTGTCCATTCTCTGATTGGCTCTCCAGTCCTCCGTTTCTATTTTGAATTAAAGGCTGAAGCTGCATCATCGCGTGCGTTTGTTCGTATCGTTATTATTTTATTTTCATCGGCATAAGGTAAATTTAACGGTTTTTGTTGGGTAATTTGTAATTAAGTACATACTTTAAGCTATAGGATGTATTGTGTAATGTGTTGTTGCTAAATATTTTGTACTTTGCTTGTGGTATAATGGCTCTGTAGCTCTCGGCCTGTTTTCAGTCTCTGTGTAACAGAATCAACACACCAGGTTTAAACTAATACTGTACCTGTAGATTCTAATACTAATGTCTGTCTGTGTTCACACACCAGTTTATATTGTAGTTTGTGTGTTTGTACGACAACCTGACTTTTGTTGAACACAAATAAACTATAGTAGTGCTTTTTCGTAACCTTGTGCAAATTAAATCTGTTGAACTCATGAATAAAATCTGCCTCATACTTACTGATGTAATGCTTTTCAAAAACATGTTATAGTGTAGAAAATGCATTTAGCATTTGTAAATTACTTAATGTAAAAACTTAATGTACTGGTAACACATTTGCAATACAGTATTATAGAAGGTTGTGTGTACTGTATGATACAAAAAAGTATATTTGCATTAACCACAAAGTGTACTTTTTTAGTATTTGTAAGTGTCTAGAAGTATAACAGCATGCTACACACACTGCCATATACTTTAAGTGTACTAAAGTATACTTCAAGTTGTTCCACTTTAGCACACAAAAGTATACTTAATACACTTAGTACAAAATTAGTTGTTCCAAAATAGCAAACTTCAAATATACTAGTCATTAGTCTGGCTGCAAGTACATTTAAGTATGCTTTGGCATGCTAGGATTTAATATACTTAGCATACTTTTTTTTTACTAGGGATTACTTGCAACAATTTAAAAATACAGTACACAAATTACAGTACACGAATACTAATATGCTGTTATGTAAATGAGAAGATGGCAAGCATCTAAATAAACATAACAGGAGTCTCATATACTGTACAGTATTGGCAATATGTTGCTGGATAAATGGTGCTAATACTGTGATTAATAAATATATTTAAAATATATGACTTCCACCCTTGATATTTCACTATAAACTCACTGTATATACAGTATATATATATATACTGTAATATATATAAAAAACTACACTACACTACAACCTATTACAGCTAGATAAGGTGTTAAGCTTAGGCAGAGGTGAAAAACTGTATCTACTGCAGACTTGCATCAACTGAATATACAGGGCATGAACAATATTTTTTTCTGGAAAATTGAAATGGGGAGGGGGTATTTTCTCTTCAATTTATTCACCTGCCAAATCTCACCCACCAACTAGCTCTCCACATCTGTGACATCTACTATAGAGAGGGTGACACGTGCTTTCGGTGAGATACGTGAAGGCAGCCGACCACATCTTTTTGAGCTGCTGCTTATGCTGCATCACAGGGAAGAATAACACACTCAGAGAAAAGCGTTTTCTGCCCTTTAACACATACATGAGCTCACAGATGCCTACGAATGTCGCTGTGATTGACAGGGAAAACAGGGACGTAGGCAATCCCTCCTACTCTTTGGCATCATTGGGATATTGTGACTCAAGATCTGTGACACTTTTCATGTCGCGCCACATGGAATGCACAAAAAACACATTTTTGGTTTTCATTTTTTAATGTTAAAGTTAATGTGAGCTTCTGCTTATAAGCTTATTTAATTGTATGTATTTGTATAAAAACATTATAAAAATTATCTGATCTTAGAGTGTCTTAGGGAAATCCAACCTCAGACGAACAACAACAACAAAACTTTTTTTTACAATGCCAACAGAACAAATGAAGGCAAAAAGAAAATACATGTGGTCAATATTAAGACTCAACAGCCTGAAGATCCAAATGCATGGGGGGGAGCAATCCAGTGTCTTCTTGTGCCAGTCCCAAGTCTGGATAAATGCAGAGGGTTGTGTCAGGTAGGGCATGTAAAACATTTGCCAAATCAATGATGCGAATCAGAAATATAATTTCCATACCGGATCGTCGTGGCCCGGGTTAACAACGACCGCCACTGGTGCTGTTGACCTACAGGGTGCTGGTGGAAATTGGGCTACTGTTGGTCGAAGAAGGAGAGGAGGAAGGCGTGTTCGAAAGCAGAGAGAGAAGAGGAAAGGCAAGGGTTTAGGTGTAGGGACCTTGAATGTTGGGACCATGACAGGGAAGGGAAGAGAGTTGGTTGATATGATGCAGAGAAGGAAGGTGGATATACTGTGTGTCCAGGAGACCAGGTGGAAAGGTAGCAAGGCCAGCAGCTTAGGATCAGGGTTCAAATTGTTTTACCATGGTGTGGATAGGAAAAGAAATGGAGTAGGAGTTATCCTTAAAGAGGAGTTTGTAAGTAATGTTCTAGAGTATCAGACAGGTTGATGAGTCTAAAGCTGGATATTGAAGGGGTGATGTTCAATGTTGTTAGTGGTTATGCTCCACAGGTAGGATGTGAGTTAGAAGAGAAGGAGACATTCTGGAATGAGTTAGATGAAGTGATGTACCTGTAGAGCATCCCCAGAGGTGAGAGAGTGGTGATTGGTGCAGACTTCAATGGACATGTTGGGGAAGGAAACAGAGGGGATGAAAATGTGATGGGCAGGTTTGGTCTTCAGGACAGGAATGTAGGAGGACAGATGGTGGTGGACTTTGCAAAGAGGATGGAAATGGCAGTAGTAAATACTTTCTTCCAGAAGAGGCAGGAACATAGGGTGACATATAAGAGTGGAGGCAGAAGCACTCAGGTAGACTACATCTTGTGTCGACATTGTAATCTGAAAGAGATCAGTGACTGCAAGGTGTTGGTAGGGGAGAGTGTAGCCAGACAACACAGAATGGTGGTGTGTAAAATAACCCTGGTGGTGAGGAAGGTGAAGAGGACAAAGGCAGAGCAGAGGACAAAGTGGTGGAAGCTGAGAAAGGAAGAATGTTGTGTAGTCTTTGGGGAGGAGTTGAAACAAGCTATGGGTGGTCAGGAGGTGCTTTCAGTTGACTGGACAACTACAGCCAATGTGATCAGGGAGACAGGGAAGGGGGTACTTGGTGTATCATCAGGTAAGGGAAAAGGGGACAAGGAGACTTGGTGGTGGGATGAGGAAGTCCAGGAGTGTATACAGGGAAAGAGGCTAGCTAAGAAGAAGTGGGACACTGAGAGGACTGAAGAGAGTAGACAGGAGTACAGGGAGATGCAACGTAAGGGGAAGGTAGAAGTGGCAAAGGCCAAACAAAGAGCATATGAGGACTTGTACTGTATGCTAGGCTGGACAGTAAGGAGGGAGAGGTGGATCTGTACAGGTTGGCGAGGCAAAGAGATAGAGATGGGAAGGATGTGCAGCAGGTTAGAGTGATTAAAAATAGAGATGGAAATGTACTGACAGATGCCAGGAGGGTAATGGGAAGATGGAAGGAGAACTTTGAGGAGTTGATGAATGAGGAAAACGAAAGAGAACAAAGAGTAGAAGAGGTGATTGTTGTGGAGCAGGAAGTAGCAAATATTAGTAAAAATGAGGTGAGAAGGGCGTTGAAGAGGATGAAGAGTGGAAAGGCTGTTGGTCCGGATGACATACCTGTGGAGGTATGGAATTGCTTAGGAGAGGTGGCAGTAGAGTTTCTGACTAGTTTGTTTAACGAGATCTTGGAGAGTGAGAGGATTCCAGAGGAATGGAGGAGAAGTGTATTGGTGCCGATTTTTAAGAACAAGGGAGATGTGCAGAGCTGTGGCAATTACAGAGGCATAAAGCTAATGAGCCATACAATGAAGCTGTGGGAAAGAGTAGTGGAGGCTAGGTTAAGGGCAGAGGTGAGAATTTGTGAGCAGCAATATGGTTTTATGCCTAGAAAGAGTACATCAGATGCAGTATTTGGTTTGAGGATGCTGGTGGAGAAGTACAAAGAAGGTAATAAAGAGTTGCATTGTGTCTTTGTAGATTTAGAGAAAGCGTACGACAGGGTGCCGAGAGAGGAGCTGTGGTGTTGTATGAGGAAGTCTGGAGTGGCAGATACGTATGTTAGAGTGGTGCAGGACATGTATGAGAGCTGTAAGGCGAAGCAGCGCTACGGGAGAAAACTAGAGTCACAGCTTCAACAGAGTGACTTTAGGAGCCTGTGGCAGGGACTAAGAACAATAACGGATTATAAAGCACCAGCATCCGGTATGACGAACGCGGACGCGACTCTGGCAGACGAGCTCAACACATTTTACGCTCGCTTCGAGGCTGCAGCTAAAGACGCTAGCAATGCTAATGCTAACGGCGCTAATCCTAACGGCGCTAATGCTAGCGGCGCTAACGGCTGCAGACAGGAAGACACAGCCAGCACCGGGAACGCGCTCATCATCTCCGAGCACGACGTGAGGAGAGCCTTCAAGAGAGTGAACACCAGGAAAGCAGCAGGACCAGACGGCATCTCAGGTCGTATTCTCAGAGCCTGCGCAGACCAGCTAGCACCTGTGTTCACTGAGATATTCAACATCTCTTTATCTCAGTCGGTGATCCCCACATGCTTCAAAGAGTCCATTATTGTTCCTGTTCCAAAGAAACCACATCCTGCTTCCCTCAATGACTATCGCCCTGTAGCTCTCACCTCAGTAGTGATGAAGTGCTTTGAACGCCTTATCAGAGACTTCATCATTTCTTCACTACCCGACACACTGGACCCACTACAGTTTGCATACCGTCAGAACCGCTCCACAGACGATGCAATCTCTCATCTCCTCCACACATCACTCACTCACCTGGACACTAGGAAAGGGAATTATGTTAAAATGCTCTTCATCGACTACAGCTCTGCTTTTAACACAATAATTCCCTCCACACTCACCACCAAGCTGGAGCACCTGGGACTGAGCTCATCTATGTGTCAGTGGATCTCCAATTTTCTGACTGGCAGACCACAGGCAGTAAGGATGGGCGGACATGTCTCAGCCACACTCACTCTCAGCACTGGAGCCCCCCAGGGTTGTGTTCTGAGCCCCCTGCTGTACTCTTTGTACACCCACGACTGCGTTGCCACTACCAACTCCACCTCCATCATCAAGTTTGCTGACGACACCGTCGTGGTCGGACTGATCACCAACAATGATGAGTCGGACTACCTAGAGGAGATTGGAAATCTGGAGAACTGGTGCCAGAGGAACAATCTCCTCCTGAACGTCAGTAAGACAAAGGAGCTGATAGTGGACTTTAGCACAAAGCAGGAGAGGAACTACCAGACCCCCGTCATCAACAGGAGCCCAGTGGAGAGAGTGGACAGCTTCAGATACCTCGGTGTTCACATCACGCAGGACCTATCATGGTCCTGTCACATCAGCACCGTGGTGAAAAAAGCCCGGCAGCGTCTCTACCACCTCAGACGCTTGAGAGACTTTAGACTGCCCTCCAAGGTGCTCAGGAACTTCTACTCCTGCACCATAGAGAGCATCCTGACGGGAAACATCACGACCTGGTTCGGGAACAGCACCATGCAGGACAGACGAGCTCTACCGAGGGTGGTGCGATCAGCCCAGCGCATCATCCGCACTGAGCTCCCTGACCTACACTCCATCTACAGCAAGCGGTGCTGGACTAAGGCCAGGAAGATCATGAAGGACCTCAGTCACCCCAGTAATGGACTGTTCTCTTTGTTGCGGTCTGGGAAGAGATTCCGCTCCCTAAAGGCCAACACAGAGAGACTGAGGAGGAGCTTCTTCCCGCAGGCGATAAGGTCTCTCAATCACACAATCACACCACAAACACAGGACTAATAACATCTTTTAAGCTCACAACACCGACTGGACAATCATGGACACATTCATACACACTTGCACTAAATACTCATACATCTGGACAATTGCACATGTCACCTCCATGCATACTTGCACAACCACTGTCACTTTAATCCTATATTTTTGCAATATTTTATTATGCCCTTATGCACAGTTAATTTTACTAGTTAAATTTATTTCTTTAGTATTTCCTTTTTATTGATTATTTATTTTACGTACAAGCTTTTATTTTCTTTTTTTAAAAGTCACTGGCGGTCGTATAAAGCAGTTCACTGCATATTATACTGTGTATGATTGTGTATGTGACCAATAAAATTTGAATTTTGAATTTGACTGCACACCTGCTGGTTATCAATTAATCAAAGCCTGATAAGCTGCAGCAACTGGTTACACTATAGCCTCTTAAATCCTGTCCAAGCAGTAAGCGGGTATTTGAGTAAATAAGTATTGCCCACATGTTTTTTTCTTCATTTGGCTTCATTTTGTTGAATAAATAATTGCAGCGTGAAAAAAGTTATATGTTGTTGTTCGTCTGAGGTTGTTTTTGCCTTATACTAAGACCACCATGTGATAAGATAATTTCTATTGTTTTCACTGAAACAGACACAGAATTAATGTAAAAGAGGGAGTTTCTTATTTAGACAGTCTCTTCTAATCTCTTCACGGGAATACGACTAAAATGATTTATTGTTATTTATGCATTTAATATACATTAAATGTCATTCCAGATGTTTGAATAAACCGTAAACTACGTGAGAGATTTATGATGGACTACTCACACAAATATCAAACAAGGTCACACACAGATTCATTTCAAGGTCAGAATCCTAGATACCTTTCCGAACAAAAATAATGTTCAAGTACAGTAACTTGTGTATCTGCGTTCTGAATACCGATGCATGTGATTTTAGTGTTAACTCCACACTGAATGTTTGCAACTCTGAATACAGCCCATGGTAAAATAGAGTATATAACTAAATAAATTTTTTTAACTGAATTTTTAAAATGCAGACAAAATGAACCTACTTTGATACTCAGACCAAGACCACCAGTTGCCTGTCTCCGGAGTACAACAGTTCTGTGCTTTAAAAAAGGGGAATTTAATTGGTAGGATTATAAAAGCCACATTATCAGAATGTCATATTTAACAAAAGCAATAACTGTAACAGGAGAGGCATACCTTAATCACACACTCAGCATAGCAGTACTTTTTAAAATAGATTTTTGTAAGGAAGTATTACAACACTAGGTCCACAGTGTATTGTCCAACACGAAAAAGAGGCACTACTAGTTGAACTACATACCATACAGTGTGTAACTAATGTAACACATGTAAGACATAAATAAATAAAACAAAACAATGCGGCACATAATAAATCCACAGGACAGTTCAACTATACAGTGCTACTGTACAACAGAGCTGTAAGGTTGGAAAAAAAACTGTTGTTTAGAGCTAAACAAAACCAGACCGATTATAGAATTATAACTCATCATATGTAATGTTCTGGAAACGTATGAAGAAAGTTGAAAACTAATGATTGTAGGTACAGATCACAAGATACTACCTTGATTATTTAAATAGTGGTGGTGAGTTTTTAAATATTTATGACTAACTCAATACCCATGTAAAATACTGCATGTTATATTGTTTCTGTTCATCAGTATAGACAGATGACACTATGGTACAGAGAATAAGCCAACTGGTACAGTATGTGATGCCATGTTTAGAAAAGTACACATTAGAATAAGTTACTTGAATTGGATGCTAAATAATAATAATAATAATAATAATAATAATAATAATAATAATAATAATAAAAACAATTCTAATGACTTTCCTTCTGTTGATCCTTTGCAATCTGTCAGTAACACAACCATTCTCCTATAACACTGCACTGGTTCTGCAGACATTGGGGAAAAAAAGCTGAAAATGCACTGTGTTTGGCTTCTAGAAATCATCCAAAGCAGCTCAAGCCTCTGTGAAATTAAATCTTTTTGTGCAGTTCAAGGCCTCAGTACTTACATTTAAGTGATGCGCACCACCACCTATGCAGACCACATCCTGTTTCTGTATGGTCAGTATCTCTCTAGTTAACTTTAAACGGATGTCATAAGTATTACTGTTTTTTTCATCATACAACAGGGCAAGTCCGGTTTTTGTCTGTAAACAGAAAGAAAAGGAGAATTTTGTGTTAGTTGGATGGTTTTACAGGAAGCGGTGTGTATAGCTTTAAAAAAAAAAAAAAAAAAAGAGCACTTTTTCATATCTGCAACATTCTAAATTGTGTTAGTCTCAATAGCTGCTGATCAAACATGTTGCAGCAGTATTACTTGGCTTTCAAATGTAAACAAAAGAAATTCAGCACCCAAAACGTCACAGTCGGCTGTGAAATATGCCTGAATTTAGAGAGAGAATGATAATGGTGAACAAGGACATCTTGCGGGGAACAAAAATGTGCACAATTTTTTTCTATAGAAAAATTCCAGCCTGAGGATTGATTTTATGGTTCTGATGAGAGACAACCCTTTCAAAGGATTAAATAAACATATACTAAATAAAACATGTATGTGAAGAAAAATTTAGGTGCTAAAGACTGATAGTATAATGCTGTCCAGTTAATTTAGTTAGACTCAGATATTAATCCCAAGTGCACTTTTCTGGAGCTTTTAAATTGAAAAATATTTCTCAATACGTGAGCAAAATACAAACTGGTCTGTACCAAACAGATCGGTACTGGTCATAAAAGAAGATCTTTATTCCTGAATTCATAATATTTCTGAGGGTGAATTTAGTAAGTACAGTGTTAAAAGCAATAGAACTCTTATGTATTGTGAAATATGGCCTTTCCCTCTTCTTTATTGACCTTTCCTTGCAAAATATAAAACAAAACACTTGAGCTACTGAAAAGTAAAGTGTATTAAGAAGACAGTAATGGAGTAACTGTTAGTTGACACATTGTGTGCATATTTTCTCACTCATGTGAGGATGACATTAATTGGTGTAGACCTACAGTTACATTGTCCTGGCCTAGTTCTCTGCCTGGCACCATGGCCATTTCTCCCAAAAGACATGCACATTTAGGTCGAGTGCCTTCACCCCTAACTCCAGAGGGAGAAGATAATTAATCAAAGTTTAGAACCATAGTCTGACTCTAGGAGAAAGCTGATATATTATGCGCTTTGGAATCTGCACTAGACTGCATTAGCCTCCAGAGATTTACATTGCATGGCTAGAATAACTAAGCCAGGAGAACATTACTGCACGATTCTGTGATGACAAAATACAAGTATCCTTGTGCCCAGCTGACCCGTGTGTGCATATTACTACTAACAAATCCAGTGTAATTAACAGGTAATATTCACTTTAGAAATGTTGTCAGGGTATTTGGCAAGCCACAAATGCAGTTTGTGAGAGGAACGTCTTGTGGCATTTGTCAGGTTTGATACATCTCCTGTTTCACTTTAAAGTTTCTAAAAATGGGGAGAAATGCAGAATCAGGGCCCAAGAGAACAGGCTATGCTGCGTTCTCTGTGCTGATGCATAGCGTGTACACTATTTTCCATTACACATTTCAATTCAGGATGGGAAGCATTGGAGTTGATGAGGGGTGGATGTGGTAAAATTAACCAAGCAGTAAATGCTTGCATCTATTGACATTTTCTGCTCTGCTTTTATCTCTGTGGTACTGCCTGAGGGTTTCATGATTTCACTACTAAAAGTAGGAGGTCTGACCAGCTTCAAAATAAATAAGCAAGTAAAAAAATAAATAAACACAACATACAACCCTTTGACTTTTGCAGGAAGTTTTTTTCAGGCCTGTCAAAAAATTTCTCTTAAAAAAAAAAAAAGAGACAGAATCTGATGGCAGGTTGCCTCAATTAAACCATTTCTGCTGAAGGAGACTCGAGGTCAGCTGCTACCTAGAGATCATCCCTGATAATTTTCTACTCCTTCGAGCGTGCTTCTCACAGATACTTAGCCAAGAATATTGCTTTTCTCAACACCAGGGACAGGCAATAAATAGTCAGTATAACATGTACTGCAAGATTAAAAACGTTCCTTCTAATCCATAAAGTCACTGATAGGGAAAGGTAGTCAGAGCTTGATGTGCATCACACCTATAACACCTTTTAATACTAGATTTTCCATAGATCAACTCAAGTTTCAAGTCATTTGAAACTGCAAGTTATAAATCTGCTCAGCATTTGCAGTGCAACTATGGTTTGACTGAACAGATTTTCCAAGTTGTTCATCATAGAATTAAAGATGAATCACATAGAGCTTGAAATAAAGTGATGGATTTTCTAAGAAAGGTGCAGGAGGTATTTTGCAAAGCGATGGGGAAAGAAATTGACCAGTCGACTGTTTCGGTTAAATTCAAAGAGGTCACCCGGGATCTTCATTAACAACCTAACACTAGCCTCCGAGTGGCGCAGTGGTAAAGCGCTCACTCTATCATCTGGAGATCGCTGGTTCGAACCCCGGGTGATGCTGTTTTCCTCTCACACCGGGGGCACAGAGAGAGCTGATTGGCCGAGCTCTCTCAGGGGGGAGGGATGAGAGGTACTTGCGATCCCACATTAATCACGGCTCTACAGCCAATCAGGGGCGTCTGTGAGCTCGCACACACGGAAGGAGTGGTTAGCGCTTTCCTCTGCGTGTGTTATTCCGCCCGTAATGGTGCGTGAGCAAGCAGTTCGAAAAGATGCGGTCGGCTGATGTCACACGGTTCGGAGGAAACATAGGATAGTCTTCGCCCTCCCGACTGAGTGGTAGTGGTAGCCTTAATGTGGGAGCCCCCCCTAGCGATGGGGAGGAATTGGCTACGACTAATATTGGGGAGAAAATTGGAAAAACCCCAAAAAATAATAATAAAAAAAAAAGCATAAAATCTTTTGGCCAAATGGTATTTGCAGCACAGTAAGTAACTGAATATAGTTGGGAAATTGAAACAAACATTGACAGTATAACAAGCTTAAATGTACACGATTTCCCAAAAGCATAGTCTTAATTTGATTTTAATAGAACTGTCTTTTAAGACATGCTACACTGCTTTTGCAAAACACAGCCTATCTTTTCCTTAGCAATGCTGTCAGAATTGATACATAGGTAATTAGGAAAGGAGCAGTTTGGAAATTAATGCTAACAAGAAACTTTTTTAATTCAATATACTGAAGACAACAGAAAACATCTAGCCTTCCTGCCTCATGTGCATAACCTAATCATTCAGCCCTCTGTGGTATCCAAATAATCTCCTCATAAAGATAAATGAAATGCATACTTCGCATAATTAAATGGCAGCATCACCATTTCAATAATAGCAACCTCTGAAACGAAACAAATAAATGTCATCATAATCACCTACATTCTCCGCTTTTACTATTGGTCTTTGAATAAAACCATTTCCAAGAGACAGGGCAAAATAAACACTGATGTGTATTGGCACATTGACAATTTCAAATTGTCCAAAATCACAGTAAAATATAACAACAATAGTGAGCTAGGGATTGGGGGAGAATAAGTGTAGCATTGCTTTGGGTGAGTAAACAATATTAATACAGCTGATTTGAGCAATAAGTGGAGAATTTTGTGGCATGTCTGTCTCTGAAACATTGAAATTAAAAGTCACTGAAGATGATCCAGGCAATCCAGCCAAATAGCATACCTAATGATCCACTGTTTAAATTTGTCATGTACTAATAATCTGTTATATAATAGTTTATTATGCTGAACATTTTCCAATATCATTACTGTCTGACAATTAGTAATACTGTATGTGTATGTAGAGAAATATTGCCGAAAAAGAGCTCCAAGGTCTCTGGTTTAATCCTGAGCTCAGATTACTGTTTGTGTAGAGTTTTGTATGTTCTCCCAGTGTTTGTATGAGATTCCCCCCACCTGCAAAATCAAGTATATTGACTTTTCTCTTGCTGTGAATGAGTGTGTGAGTGCATGTATGCACAGTGCCCTGTAATGGACTGGCATCACGTTTACAGAGCATTTCCACCTTACACCTTACATTGTTATAGGACAGGCTTTGTTTCCATCTTGACACTTACCAAGAAAAAGCAGATACAAAAATTAATTAATTAATAATTCCTATGTATATAACTGTAAAATTCCAGGGTTGTGAACATGAGCCCTTATGTGGTATCGTGTCCATATTTATTCATATTACTGTTCATATTATACTGTACTGTATGTAAAAGCAACAATATAAAAAATATATATGTTCTTTTGTGTGTTCTAGCATGCTTAGAAATGTGGTGTTGGAACTGAAGAATTTTCTGCTCCTCTCGGTTCTGCTCTAAGCACACAAATTAACTATTTAGCTCATTTCATAGCCCTGTTTCAGGGTAAGTGCTTACTGAATTTATGGTTGTAAAGTTGTTATGAGTCAGCTTGGGACAGTTCAGCAAACTCCCAAATTCCCAAATATAAAGCTGTCAAATGAAAACTGAGCCATTTGGAACAAAGGATAAGTATCATGCACTGCCCATCAGCTAGTACAAAGAGAAATTACTATATGTTCTTGTAAGATATGTTTCTTATATAATTCTTCATGATAGATGAAAACTTTCAGCCCATACGTCTACCAATTTAAATGATACATGCAGACTAATTCTAGATCAGGACAAAATTCTTAATGCTTCCATTTTAATAAGCAGGGTGTACATTTTGTATGACATTTCTATGTCACTTTACTTGTAATTTGCAGTGACAATGTACAGTTCCTTAAACAGAGTATGTATATACTACAGTATATCTTATGTAGAAGTCACACTAGTGAAGTATATTTACAAAATAAAAGAAATACATAAAGTTAAGCTCATACGACAACAGCATGCTAATATTAATTCAATGCATACCACAGCACTGTTTAATTTTCAATTCTGATTCTGTCTACTTTTCAATAACAATTCTGTCAGTAGTGCCAACTGCAGGGCTAATCACAAGTTCATACAGTATTAATGCATCTGTTAAAAAAACATAGTTGCTTTACTTGTAGGTAATAAAGATGACAATTCTTGCCTTAAAGGTAATTTGTTTATAGAAATTATAAGGTAAGTGATAAAAAAAATTTGATTATTTAAACACATTGTGATTACAATTTAAACTGTGGTTATATTAACCACAACTATTACATGTACTATTTAGTATTCAATAATATTTGTATAGGCTAACAGCAAATAATGGCACGGATGATACCGTTATGTGGATGTTTCCCAATATTTATTTAGGATCTAAAGTTATACAAAAATAAAAAATAAATGAAATAAAATAAAATAACTAAAAAAAAAAAACAAACAAAAAAAAGAATAAAATTAATGACAACCCCTGAATAAATTCTTGATGTAAATATTAGTTGTAATAAATCACAGTCTTTTGCGATTGGATAATTTGCATTGATCAATATTTTGATTCTTAGGTAATTACTCGTGCTGCTCTAAAAAGACCAAATTATTAAAATGTAATTATAAACAAATAATTTGATTGTCATACGTTGATAGTCTTTAAACTAAAAAAAACAAGTTGGTCTTGGTGTGATTGAGTGTATGAATGTGTGTGCGTGGGCCCTGGGATAGACTGCCATCCCATCCTGTGTACTGTACTGTATATTCTCACCTTGGGCTTCAAATATATTGCAATCCTGACCAGGATATAATGGTTATCATTAGTTCTTGAAAGTGCAAGAGAGACAGAGAGACAGACAGACAGAAAAAAAAAGAGAGCAATCCTTGCAAACTACTGTGATATACGTACCAAAAATAAGTTTAGGAACAGGACATGATATACTGTAGGAGAAAAAGTAACTCTGGGAAGATAAAAGCACACCATCCTGTCACTGATTTTTACTTCATACACAGTACTTCCTCTATTGTATGCAACATTTGCATGTGTGATTATAATTCATACAGTTTAATATTTAAGGTGTTTTGGAAAAATAAAGGCTTTAAGGACCCACAAACAAAATCATGATTAAATACTAATGAATCAGAGAAAAGATAGATATGTTAAATGATAATAAATATTATGTGCGGAGAAATTATCTCACATTTCATTCGCTCAAACACTGACTACTGCCATGGTGAGAACTGTGAATTTGAAATATAGATGGATTACATACAATGGATTACATCATCTTTCCCACTCAAATTTTTTTTTTTTTTAATGTAAGCCACTACAGTACGTATAGTGTTTGGAGGTTTTTACAATAATTTGGCAAACCAAATTTTTGCCAAATTATGAGAAAAGAGCCAGAGAGTGCTTTGTTATACTCTACTAATTTACCATCATATGAGTTACAATTCATACAGTCTGATGGATTGTAAAATAAGCAAAATCCTAAAACAGAGAGAAACGGTTGCAGCCAGAAGTCCTTCACCATCTGTGTACGCAAAGTGCTTCTGAAACTACAGGAGGTAATACAAATTGATGCTTTTTTTGTGCTATGATTCATCAAACTGCTCACAGGAAACTTTCCTAGAACCACTGACATTAGGTTATAGTGCTCACAGAAAACACTGAAAATTATGGCTTGTTTGTGTGCCCTTTTGCATATCACAGGCTGTTTCAGTATGTCAGAATGGCAAAGACCAATATTTTGAAAGAGATCAATAAGGAGTCTAATGTGCAGTTCAACCTTTTGCATGCTTTGCAGAAATTCTGTTATGCTTCTGTGTCTTTGTATACTGTATGTATGTCTACATCACAACTTGCATAGCATAAGAATTATGTGGAAGTAATTATGTACTGTATGCACAATTTAAATAGCAAAATAATACAAGGCACAAGAAAACTGCAATAATCATCTGGCCTGCATTAATTCAGGTTGTTCTGGTAGAAATGAGAGAAATGGTAGACGTGTTAAAATAAAAGTATTTGAAATAATAACTGCACTAATTGCACTAATAGTACCATAATATGATCAATAACTGAAAAACAAAAAGAGCATGCCTCTCTGTAAATAACAGATTGTGATGGTTACAACTTTAACTTTAATCTTTAGTAACATTTCTATAGAAAGGTGACTCCTGATGTGAAAAAAAACAGATTTTTTTTTTTTAAAAGACAAAAGTCCATTTCTCAAAGCTTTTAGCATTATAGACACATATTACTGTAACTCATACTCATTATACTCTAAATAGCCAGCTACAGAAAAGTCTGTAACAAAACCGACTTGTTCAATAAATGCCATCAACTAGCACAGATTGCTTAAAACTAGTCACGGTTTCTGGAGAAATGCCATCTTGTGAAATTGTCTAATTAGCAAGTCGAATCTGGGCGATTGCTACATTAACATGACCTGAAAGCAACACATTTCTAAGTGTTGGCAATTACATCTACGTTTTCTTGAGCAACAGCACCACTAGCACGTACTGTAAATGGAAATGTAACTGCGTAGTGTAATTCATCAACTTTTCAATTCTTTGAGAAAGTACATATGATACAGTCTTTATACACAGAGGTCTACACAATAAATAATATAATTAATGTATTCATGATATCTATGCTTTCTGGGTCAAGGTCTTTGAATTTCTCCTGTTATATCCAATCAGATATTCATGTATACCTGGAAACGTCTCACCTCCCTTCCATGTACAGCTGTCAGATGTAAGGAGTGAAAAGCGCCCTTAAAGTTATGGCTCATGCGGAATTAGCTGCTTTGACTTTCCTGGATTTTCTGACATTTTAATGTTAAAGGTCTAAGCTTATCATCCCCACTGTCAAATGTAATATTATCTAATCTGCTCTCTGTTAGAAGGAAAGTTGTTTTCTGGCATGTTTGTTCTTACTAACACTGGAAATTATAACTTGAGTAAATTTTTGTTTATATAGAATATTGCGCAAGATTATATGAAATAATTGAATTTGAAAATGAATTAGCATTCATTTAGTGTGGTTAACACAAACAGCACACCTTTTAAGCAAAAACTAATCCCTCACAATATCATACACACACTCAACACTATTAATAGCAAGGTAATTGTTAATATGTGATTTCCCACTGTAGGTGAAAAATTAATCAATGCTACAACCGCTAGGGAAGAACGACTTTTAAAAAAGGAAATCTATGAGATGACTTTAAGAATTGACAAAACAGAAATAGTCAATAGCTTGTCACATCTTATCTCTCCAAAAAGGAAAAGGAAAAACCAAACAAAGCTCTGCTCTGAAAGCACAGACATGTACAAAGGAGTAAAATTACAAATTAGATCCTGACACAAACAATATATATGAGATGAGGAATTCTGTGGATCACCAATAAACACCCACAGTAGTAGCTGCAGATGTAAATGCCAGGCAAGAAATAACGACAGTACACCAATCCCAATTAAATAAATAAATATTAACTAATTGTGAGTTAAGTTATCCAAAAGAAAGGAACTTTGAAAATCATAACCTCATACACGTCATTGTAGTGAATGTATATGCATTTATGATATTCTTTATATACTTATGCATGAAGTGTACAAGCCAAGAACTGAAAGAAGCTATGCACAGCACACACGAATCTCAAACGCTTCTCTGGTGCTTCCAGTAATGCTCTAAAGCGAGATTTGCGCTCAAGTGCATGCAGTGCATGTTAAATTTCACGTTTAACTTCATTTCTTAATGCGTACGAGTTGTCGAGGCGTTACAAAGTTGCATTATACTGTATGTCTATTGGACCTGACGCTGAAGCAGCATTCCTGTTTACACAGCTCTTACATCAGCCTATAATAACAAACATGCTCAGTAATCAGTGGTTCTTTTCCGTCGTGTGTGCGTGTGTGTGTGTATGTGTGTGTGTGTGTAGGAAGAGAGCCCAGGTTTCCTCACCCATGTGGGGAGCCAGAGGCTGCCGGGGCGCTCGAGCGGATCGGCTCGTCGTTTGCCGGCCGCGTTCATTTCCCGCGCAGCCGCTGCTTCCAGCCAAGCGCACGTCGCTCGCGCATTTATCCGGTAATATCGAAAAGGACGAGAGGGAGAGAGGGAGAGAGAGAGAGGAAATAGGTTTCACTGGCGCTCACTTTCCCGGGAGCCGAACATCACGCTCACATAAACGATTCTGTCTGGGAACGTCCAAGTTGTCACAGGTAACAAAATATCCTCTCAGATTTGAGCAGCTGCATCTGTTTTGCAAGTAAGTAGTGGCATTGTAATAACTTCCGGCGATAAAGAGCCAGATAGTTCCAATAAGACAGGAAGTTTGAGACGAGGCGTTTCTGACCGTCCTAAGTTGTGCGCGTGCAGGCAGAGTTAGTGATGGATATGGCAGCTCGCGACAGCAACGACCGACGCTGCGACTCTTAACGCGCGTCGTCACGAAGTCCTGGGAAGTACAGTATAATTTCCCTCGACGCATTAACGAGCGAAATCGCACTGCAGCCTGTATTTGTTAGCCGGTTCCTCTTTATACTCGGAGTGTCGGAGTAATTCGTTGCGTCGACCGTTGGTTAGCGGATTTGGAGAAAACCCCGAATGCTTTCCGAGGTGGTGCATCAGGTCTCGTGACGCACGCGAAGCAAGGAAAGGCAGTGAGTGAATAAGCGCGAAGAATGACGGTGATGGTGGAGGACACCAGCACTCTGTGCTTGACAGTTACCAGATGAACTGCATTATAACGCACGGAGTATAGCCTATATATTAAAGCAACGCTGTAGCTAGGGTTGTTTTTGGCAACCCAATAACACAGAGGGGTGCTGAGCATACTGTAAGTGTGTATAGTGCAAGATTTATTGAGGTAGTGTCAGCCAAAAATGTATACACGCTTTAAGAAAAAAAAAATAGTATGATGCATATTATATTCATATAATGTTATAGTATATTAATAATATATACTAATATACATCATGTAACATAACAATACATTTAGTATTAAAATATTTATACAAGTTTTTCTTTTCCTGAAGTGCTTATACTTTTTTTTAACTCTGTGTATAAACAGCCTGAACAATTTCAGATGATCCTCATAACTATTTCTGTGAATGTTTGGATGATTTATGACATTGACCTTTAATGCAATGCTAATTACATTCATTCATTCATTCATTTTCTGTACCGCTTTATCCTTATATATAGGGTCGCGGGGGCCTGGAGCCTATCCCAGGAAACTTAGGACACAAGGCGGGGTACACCCTGGACAGGGTGCCAATCCATCGCAGGGCACACACACATACTCACATACACACACTCATTCACACACTACGGGCAATTTGGAATGTCAATTAACCTAACCTACATGTCTTTGGATTGTGGGAGGAAACCGGAGTACCCGAAGGAAACCCACCAAGCACGGGGAGAACATGCAAACTCGATGCACACAGAGACGGGAATCGAGCCTGGCCGGGGAATCGAACCCAGACCCTGGTGGTGCAAGGCGACAGTGCTAACCACTACACCACCGTGCCGCCATGCTAATTACAAATAATAAAAAATGATAACCAACTAATTTCAACGGCATCTCATTTACAGTTCATATTATGCAAATTATAATGTATTGTATCTTTCATACTGTTGTTATTTCTGGTTATACCTGTATATACTGTATATAGGGCTGCACAACTGACTGGTTGTTACTTTTTCCAGTCGGCAGAATCTTCATGTAAATGATAAATTATAAACATTTGTACAGCTTGTATCTGTTTTTAGTATGGTTTCATTACTGCTTTGTCTCATATAAATAATAAATAAATGGGTGACAGAGTTATACTTTTGATTAGTCCAAGAAAAATATCAAAACATCCCATACACATAATTTCTCCAAAGACAACTGTCAAATGTTGCAACCTACATGCAGAGTGGTAAAAGTGCATTTCAGCGCCTTCCCCATGTGATGTGATGTGGGAGGTAAAGCGTGGCTGGGAACACATCCAAAAACAGATCCAGCGGCCCTGGCTTCAGAAAGAGTCGGTCACTGCTGCTTAGACAGACTGGCTGATAAACATTCATTTCACATGGGGTGCCTAACAGAAGGGCCTCTGCACACCACACCGTCCCAACTTTGGCAAGGGTGAAGAAGGCAGCAGGGTCTAAATTTGCACCATGCTCACCCTGATATGCTCGGTGGAATGCAGCATGACAGAGCAGTTAACTGAGATGGTGGGAGACACCTTCACTTGAGCCTGTAAGGCAGCTTTGTTCACCTCCTCCGCAATGGTTGTTATTCCTTGCATGTCAGGATGCAAGTCACCCTGGGGAAGATATTTCACATTTTCAGGGAACGCTGCATCAACAGTTTAGCATGAAAGCATTTTTTTCTCTCTCCCCTGCCTCTTGCTCCCAACTCATTTAAACTGATAAAAACACTTGACTTGCATTAAAAAAAACCTTCAGGAGAAATGGATTCTTCAACAAATGGACATCAATAGAATATTTATGCATCTTTAGCAGCAGTGAAACTATCCTGCAGCACTGCATTGACTCAATAAAAGTGCATTTATTTAAAATGGCATACATCAATTCAAGTATAAGTAAATAAGATTGTTACATGGCTTTGTTTTCAATACAAAATAAAATGAATACCTTAATTTTATAAGACATTTATTCACATTCTGTAATGAGCAGTACATACCGGAAATCTGACCTTAGATAAAAGGTTTATAAGTGACAACTAGTAATTTTTTCTAAAATTAGTATAATTTTACTAGGAGAGACAATTCTTGCTCTCACACTTTCCTGTAGATCTTTGTAGAGTTTGCAATGCACTCCTGAGGTTAAGGCTTGTGAAATGCAGCAGAGAAACTTAATACACTTTTCACATTTTTTTATTCCTTTTGCCTCATTGTTGTCTTTTATATATTGTGCTCATTTCAAGTAATAGAGATGTGGCTTGGTGGGAATTCAGAACAGCCTCTCAAAACCAGGGGCTGTGGGATGTGACCTGGGCTTTGTCAAGCAGATTTCTCATTTTCACTGTCAGCAGGGGTCTGTTTGTGAAAGACCAACAATTTCATCTGGGATCAAATTATTGTTGCTTTGAGAGGGTGGGTGTGTGTATTTAATATTTAGCAGAATATGGCTTTTTATGATTGGCACCCTGTCCAGGGTGTACCCCGCCTAGTGCCCGAAGTCTCCTGGGATAGGCTCCAGGTCCCCCGCGACCCTGAACACAGGATTAAGCGGTATAGAAAATGAATGAATGAATGAATGGCTTTTTATGAGAATAAAGAAGAAATGTTGCTGAAAGCATTCCTTATTAATGAAATAAAGAAAGAGAAATGTGTTCTCAAATCATTTATCTGTCTGTTATCTGTGCAGTGGGGTACACTTGACAAAGGCATAATTTTACAAATATCTCGTAGTTAAGAGAAGGTTTATTTATTACATTTCAGTATAGGGTCATAAGATTCTGTCTTGGTTGGCAAAGCAACATGCTAATCAGCAATCACTTGACAGGTTAATGAAGTATTAAATTATACTCTTTAAAGCATGGCCACTAAATATTGAATATATGCTGAAGAGCTACTAAAGGAATTAACCATATATAATGATGTTTATTCTAGTAGGTTCAGTATACAAGTTCCTCTGTCTGGCTGCTACACTTTCTACATTTTCAAAGTAGGTCACTGTGCAAACAGTGAATTGAACATTAAAGGTACAGTATGCAGTTCTTATCCAATGCACATCAAAATCAGCTAATCTCTCCTTGTGGTCTGCTAGCTGTACATTTTGCAAAAAGAAAATTAGGCAAAACTCTAGTGTTCATACACAGCCATGGCTCCATAAATGAAAACTAAATAAAATTCAACAACTTCCAATCTGCAACAGTGGGGAGGGTATTCATGCACAGGCACAGGGTAGAGGCAAACAGGGGGGGGAGAGGGCAGTGAGAGTGAGAGGAGCAATAAATGTGGAACATGCTATCATGCTGGACTCCTCACATTGCCAAGAAGAAGAAATTGTCAAGAAATAGGCAAAAAGGAGAAGAACTGAAAAGCATAAATAAAAAACAAGTTTTATGAACAGGCGGGGGAAAAGACAAGAGCTAGTCAGAGGAATAACATTACATTTAAAGTTACTACTGATGCTGTTACCAATACAAAGGCTAACATACTCCTTGGCTTAGGCTTTGGCTTAAAATAAGTATTTGGTTTCAACACCTACTGTACTTATAACAAATCAGCCATAACAATAAAAACCATTAACATTGAAAATCCTGTTGGTTTTGGGTTGCCCTTGTGCCACCAGAGTGGTGGCCCCTCAGGTCAAGCCCCCACACGGGGGTGTGCTTTGGTGTCTGGTTATAGGACATTACCAGACCCCACTTCGGGTGGGTCCCGCAGTTAATCTGACTTGTGCTCGATTGGGATCTGGGTAGTTTGGAGGCCTGGTTGGCGGTCTTTGGGCTTTTTGGCTGCTTGGCCCTGTGCGCAGCAGGCTGTGGTGCACTGGGTATTCTGGTGCTGTTCTATTGTGGCCAGCATTGACTTTTTATGGTGCTTTGTGCTTTTCAGTGGGATTGATCTGAACGGGCTGGCCTGGGTGAGTATTGTTTCCATGGTCCTTTCATCAGTTCGCTAATACAGTACAGTGGGGCAAATTATGAGAGACAAAATAAGGGGGAAAAATCCAGAAAATCACATTGTAGGATTTTAAAGAATTTACTTGCAAATTGTGGTGGAAAATAAGTATTTTGTCAATAGCAAAATTTCATCTCAGTACTTTGTTATATACCTTTTGGTGGCAATGACAGAGGTCAAAGTTTTCTGTAAGTATTCACAAGGTTTTCACACACTATTGCTGGTATTTTGCCCCATTCATCCATGCAGATTTTCTCTAGAGCAGTCTCTATTTCTATGGGGTTGAGATCTGGAGACTGGCTAGGCCACTCCAGGACCTTGAAATGCTTCTTACGAAGCCACTCCTTCGTTGCGCGGAGGGATTGTTTGGGATCATTGTCATGCTGAAAGACCCAGCCACATTTCATCGTTAGTGTCCTTGCTGATGTAAGGAGGGTTTTCACTCAAAATCTCACGATGGCCCCTATTCATTCTTTCTTTTATATAGATCAGTAGTCCTGGTCCCTTTGCAGAAAAACAGCGCCAAAGCATGATGTTCATGCTTTGGGGCTTCACAGTAGGTATGATGTTCTTTGGATGCAACTCAGCATTCTTTCTCCTCCAAACACAACAAGTTGAGTTTTTACCAAAAAGTTCTATTTTGGTTTCATCTGACCATATGACATTCACGCAATCCTCTTCTGGATCATCCAAATGCTCTCTAGCAACCTTCAGATGGACCTGGACATGTACTGGCTTAAGCAGGGGAACACGTCTGGCACTGCAGGATATGAGTCCCTGGCAGCACAGTGTGTTACTAATGGTACAGTAGCTTTTGTTACTTTGGACCCAGCTTTCTGCAGGTCATTCACTATGTCCCCCCATGTGGTTCTGGGATTTTTGCTCACAGTTCTTGTGATCATTTTGATCCCACAGGGTGAGATCTTGCGTGCAGCCCCAGATTGAGGGAGATTATCAGTGGTCTTGTATGTCTTCCATTTTCTAATAATTGCTCTCACAGTTGATTTCTTCACACCAAGCTGCTTACCTATTGCAGATGTCTTCCTAAACTCGTACAATTTTGTTTCTGGTGTCCTGTGACAGCTCTTTGGTCTTGGCCATAGTGGAGTTTGGAGTGTGACTGTTTGAGGTTTTATACTGATACCGAGTTCAAACAGATGCCATTAATACAGGTAACGAGTGGAGGACAGAGAAGCGTCTTAAAGAAGAAGTTACAGGTCTGTGAGAGCCATAAATCTTGCTTGTTTGTACAGTAGGTGACCAAATACTTATTTTACAGAGGAATTTACCAATTATTTCATTAAAAATCCTACAAATTTATTTTCTGTATTTTTTTTTTCTTATTTTGTCTCTCATAGTTGAGGTATACCTACAATGAGAATTACAGGTCTCTCTCATCTTTTTAAGTGGTAGAACTTGTACAATTGGTGGCTGACTAAATACTTTTTTTCCCCACTGTATATAGTATATATATATATATATATATAGTGAGTAATCGATGTTGGACAGTTCAACAGTCCATGATGTTAATGTTACGGCTGATCGCGATATTGTAAATAGTGGCAGGCTTATTGTCAGACTTTCTACGATAAAACAAAACGTATGATACTTATATTTTTATAGTGATGAAATTTGTTTCCTTTTGTTGAGGCTAACTTATCTTTCATCAGCAGCAACTCTAGATTCCATGTACATATTGGGCAGAGCTTCTGAGGCGAAACTAAAGGGAGGACTGGATTTGTTTGTTAAGTTCAAATATCAGCAAGCTTCTTCTTGTATCTCTGAATACTCCTTTAAGTATGTACTTTCTTTTGTATACATTCTATATTATAAATAGAATACACACACTTTTTAGGAAGTGAAGAAACACGTCAAGTTTTGGTTTATCACTTCAAAATCCTGTGAATTGTGATTCAATGTTTCGTATGTATGAGAATCTTCATAATGAGCAACGAGACATGTATTGAACAACTTTTATGTATATGCACAATGCTCTCTTAATTAAATTACCTCTGTAACCTTATTGTCATGCTCATAAAAAGTATGCGTGTTGCCAAAGCACACTGTTTGTTATATTCATTCATTCATTTTCTATACCGCTTTATCCTTATCTACAGGGTCGCGGGGGCCTGGAGCCTATCCCAGGAAACTTAGGGCACAAGGTCGGGTACACCCCAGACAGGGTGCCAATCCATCGCAGGGCACTGTTTGTTATATGACACTAATATGTTTTTATACTGATAATTAATTAACTTATTTATTATTTATTTATTTAACACTTGAAAGCAGTCTTAATACAAGATTTAAGTAAAGTTGAGGTGAATAAACATTTCTTTGCTATTACTGGAATTGGGTAATAAACTGTCCAACACATTATTAAAACTTGTAAGGACTGTGCTGGACCTTCAACTTCATGAAAGAAATGTGATCAGAAAAGAAAATAATAATTTCCACGTGCACAGTGTGATGAGAACTCACAGGATTGGGACTAAACAGCCATGTGGTCATAAGAAAACTTGTTAGAGTAATTTGCTAGATCCAATTTGCTAGAAAAGACTTTGGAGCGATGCAAAATGTTATCTGATGAGCCCAGGCTAACCCTATTTTAGAACAATGGGTGTGTCATGGTAAAAAGTGAACACATGAAACTGGGGTTGATTCAGTTGGACAGGGCTAGTCTAAGCAATGTTAATATGGCAATAACATGAAGTCAGATAACTACCTGAAATGTACTGAATGACCAGGTTATCACCTGGACTTTTTTCTTCCCTGATCATACAAGTATATTCCAGAATTAAAATTGTGAAAATGTGGTTCTGGGAGCATAAGCAATAATTTTCACACATGAATTCAACACCACACTGTGCATCGTCATCAGAGCCAAAGGCAATGAAATCTTTTTTTTTATCTGGGTGTATTTGTGGTTTATTTTTAAGACTTATTATTCTTCATTTAAAGTAATTAGTCTTTGTTAATACAATTAGTCTATTATTTATTTATATAATTAAAATTGGCGTTCTCCAAGGTAAAACACAACTTCAGAAGGCAACAAGTAGTATCAAAACTAAATAAGTACACCTCTACAATATAAAATGAATAGAAGTGTATACAGATTTACCTAAGCCCTTTGAGTGAGCATGTCTTCCAGTTACTTACTGTTACCATGTCAATGTTGTGAGCGTTTATTGAACAAGGAAAACATAGAGTGGAAAATGACAAAGGTTTTCTTTGACTTTAAGGTTTAGAGATCATTACTGGGGATGCTGCTGTGATCCTGCACTGTCTTTCATACTCCAGAGACATACTGTATATGGGGCTGTCATGGCAGACAAAGAAAGATGCAATAGTCAACACAGCTGGATAAATAATGCTTTAGTCTATAGTCAGACATGGGAGAATACTGTGCATCCTTTCTATTAGTGTTTGTCAGATGAAAAATGTGTTTATTTATTTATGCACATGTATCAACTATAAAAAACAAACTTTGAGAATATATGGATATTGGCATGGTGTTGAGGTGGACCCAGTTTAAAAATGAAGGATAGCTCAGTGGTTAAGGCATTGGGGACTATGGTTTAGAAGGTCCCAGGTTCAAATCCCACAGTCCCTGTTGGGCCCTTGAGTAAGGCCCTTAATCCACAACTGCTCAGATGTACTGTACTGTATAATGAAATAAAATGTATGTCATTCTGGATAAGGGGCATCTGCCAAGTGCCTAAATTTAGCCTGCTTATATATCTATCAAAGGACTGTCATCTTAAAAAATATGGAATTATAGCCTGATTTACCTTTTTTTTTTGGTGTTAACTGCTTCTACTGTAACTGTAAAGCAGAACATGGTTGCTTAGGCACTTAAAGTTGATTGATTGAAGAGATTTTATAGATGGTCTTGCAATGTGTAGTGATTTCTACGCCACAGTATATGGTAGGCTCTCGTGGTAGTTTTGGGCTATAAGGCAAAACACAGGTTTTATTATTGTATGTGTCTTCTTGTTAACAATTTACACAGTGAATTCTATGGCAGACATTTTACACTGTATTTAGCTTTTTATTTTTTGTCTGAGTCTGTAGTATCAGTACTTTGTTACAATTAGGAGGCATGGCTATTCTTTTAGACAATACAACCCTAAATAACCATATCCCAGCAACATGACCAGCTGCTTTTTTGTATAGTAATAACTGCAAGAGAGAATAAAAAAAAAAGAACATCTGTTTATAGCTGCTACAATATACTGTACAGTATAATAACTTGTTTCTTAGTTGTTCCAAAACTATGTATTAATTAATAGCTAATTGCTACGTTGTAAGAGCAACCTTTCTGAAAGAACTATTATTGAAGAATAATTAGAAGGAACAAATGATACTGTAGGCTGTATCACAACACCCAGCTATTGCCTGTTTGTTTCTAACTGTACATTTTATAATGTTTTGATCCCCACAATACATAAAACTGATAAGAAAATATTGTTTCATCTTAAAAACTTTAAACTTTACAAATGAACTACAAGGGTAAATAGTTTGGCTTTTTTTTTTAATTAGGGGTGGATGGGATTGGCATAGGCATTATGCCTTTCCTGCTGCAAGTAACCCATTTCTCCCGGCTTGGGACTGGCACAGAGTCATCTCAGTGGCTGGGTATATATGAGCATAGGGGTAACGGCCTTGCTCAACAGTGGCAACTAGTCGATGCCAGGACTTCTCAACCCCAACCTCATGATAAGCAGATCACCCAGAGCCTGAACTGCCTGAGTCACCAGCCACATTAACAATTAACTTCATGTGACTTGCATCAAGTAATGCAGATATTACAGTTATGACACCAATTGGATCATTTTCTTTGTGTACGTTGTTTTACACATTTTCTTTTTTACAGATGTATTTTGACTTGAAGGTTGCATTGCAAGCACAATCATGATAAAGGGTCTGGAAGGAAGGCAGGAGAGAATTCTTACTTTTGAATATTTGGTGATTTGGGTCCAATGATCAAGATTTTTTTTTTTTTTTTTTTAATTCATGATAGCTTTATATCCCTTTATTCTGCATTCTTTTGCCAGAGACTGAAACAGTATGATAACTTTTAGTTTTATAATTTTTTTTATTTATCTAGAACTCTAGTAGTATTTATTCACTTCAAGATTATTCTGAGAAGCCATAGGATGTCTTTGAGGCAGTTCCAAATGAAACTCTCTGTAGCTGCACAACGAACAGTTCCTGGAAAATGTGGTGTGATTTTGACAAAATATTTTATTTTAGTCACGGTGTCTGACATCCTCTTCAGCTTATACATTTTTTTTTTTTTTTTTTGGAATGGTGACCCCCTACTGCAACTCACAAGTGCAAAGACAACTGTTCATGTATGACTTACTTCAGAAACCTCATGAAGGTATACATGAATGTAGAAATAACTCAGTGATCCTCCTTGAGTATTGCTGCACTTTCAAAATATCATGTAGCAAATGCATCTAACCAAAGCCTCAACATGTAACAATGCCTAATACGTCTATGATAGTATAAGCATAAGGGTATAATTTTAAGGGGGTGCATCTGAGTTAGAAAATGAGAATTATAGTTTACTACAATTCACTGATTTATAACTAAGAGAATATTGTTAAATCTGCAATGGCCAATTAACACCATGCTCTATTTACAGATTGTTTTTCATTGTCCATTTTCTTTTGAATGGACATACAACACTGACTATCATACAAGCAGCTAGTGGATCAGCACACCCACATTTTTGCTTTCCATATACATTACAGTTAAGAGGGAAGAAATGCAAAAGGATAGGATTTAGTTTTTGTTTTTATACATCATTTAAAAACTATGTTAAAGTTTAATATAATGTCACGATTTCTCCTCATTGAGAAATCCTTTTTATTGAGAAAGCCTTTTTATTTCAGTGGACACCTTCAGGCAGTTATGTTTTAAAGCATTTTTGTCAGAAGTATGATTAGAATTTCTTTTTGTTAAGTTTTAATGTGAAATCATGGTCTCATAAGAAAACTGTAAAAACAACTTATTTAGAAAAGTTTGTCTTATTCTGTACAGCTGTGCAGATGTGCCAATTTGTCTCAGTCAGTGATTAGTTTTCAGTCACAGTCCCACACCAGAGTTTGATTTTTCTTTGATTTTAAATGTTCAGGCACACTATGAGAAAATAGTAATATACCACTTACTCTGTATTGCATTATGATTCATGCATTTTGGACAAGCATGAAGGACTGCAAAACATTGACAATATAGATAAAGTTAATTTTCACTAGATATCAATGCTGTGTCATGCAATGTGATTGTAAACTTAAAAGCCTTAACTTGTTCCAAGGAGCTCTTGCTTGTTTGTATGTTCAAGTGAAACTTCTGTGATTTTTTTTTTGTCCATGTCGGGCATTTCTGAAAGTTTTATATTTTGACTCAACTTTTCTTCATTGTGTGAATATTTTATCATCTTTCTTTACTTTCAATTATTTGACTGTCTCTGATCTTAACTCATCACAAAGTGGAACCTTCGCTGAATTATAAGACTGATTCCCTTTTATATAAAAAAGCAAATTCTTGCTATTGGTTGCTTTTGCATGATAATAGTGAATGTATTTAATAAGGAATTTGAAATTTAAAGTATTTTAATCAATAATTCTTAAATATATATGACCTATTCTAAAAACATTGTGACAGTAATGGAATTGGCAATAAAACCAAAACAAACTACATAATTTACCATATGAATGTACAGTAATTGTTTGTTGACAATGTGCACTCATTTCAAATTTGGTGGCTAAAACATCATCCAAAACAGTTGGGACAATTTAGGATTGTTTACTACTGTGTAATGTCGTGATTTCTGTTAGTAACACTTTCTAAGCATTTCGGCACTGAAGACACAAGTTGGTAAAATTTAGCTAGGGGGAGTTTTACCATTCTTCCATTATGCAGGTCTTCGGCTGCACAATTATACAGGGTTGTCGTTGACATATTTTGCACTTCATTATGCACCACACATTCTCAATTGGAGCAGGCAGGCCAGTCTAGCACCCATAATCTGTGTTTAGCAGCCATGCATGCATAATCCAAAGATGGTGTTTGGATGGCAGGATGTGTTGCTCCAAAACAAACCTATTTTTCTGCATTAACAGTGCCGTCATAGATATGCAGTTTACCATGCTGCAGGCACTGGCACAACTACTGTACATACCATGAATGGATTTTGGACCTGATGGTGATAATAGCTTGGATGGTTCTTTTCTTCTTTGACCCAGAGATTTTGACAGCTGTTGTTTCCAAAAGCTATTTGAAATGTTGACTTGTTGAACCACAAACATGTTTCCAGTGTGCCACTGTCCATCTCAGATGAGACAACTTCAGAGAAGTTTGATACCGCTGGACAGTATTGATTTATGGCTTTCAGTCTAACATGGATGAATGTTATCTTGAAAGTACTAGATACTTTAAAACTCTTTATATACTATAACATAATTATGTTCAACAGCAGTTGTTTCTCATCACTTTGTAATATTGCTACTGTATGAGTTTTAAGGTGGCCCTGTCCTAACTTAGAGGATGTTGCAGCCAATGAAAATGAATGCATGTTTTCAACAAACTATTAAATCAAATCAAATCATTCATTCATTCATTCATTCATCTTCTATACCGCTTTATCCTCTATTCAGGGTCGCGGGGGACCTGGAGCCTATCCCAGGAGACTTCGGGCACAAGGCGGGGTACACCCTGGACAGGGTGCCAATCCATCGCAGGGCACACACTCATACGCACATTCACACACTACGGTCAATTTGGGAACGCCAATTAGCCTAACCTGCATATCTTTGGACTGTGGGAGGAAACCGGAGTACCCGGAGGAAACCCACCAAGCACGGGGAGAACATGCAAACTCCATGCACACAGAGATGGGAATCGAACCCAGACCCTGGAGGTGCAAGGCGACGGTGCTAACCACTCCACCACCGCGCCGCCCAAATCAAATCAAATTAAAATTTTATTTGTCACATACACAGTCATACACAGTATAATATGCAGTGAAATGCTTATACGACCGCCAGTGACCTTAAAAAGAAAATTACATTATCATGGTAAATTATCAAATTAAATGTGGTGTGAAAAACTATTTGCCCCCCTCCTGATTTCTTATTCTTTTGTATGTTTGTCACACAAAATGTTCCTGATCATCAAACACATTTAACTATTAGTCAAAGATAACACAAGTAAACACAAAATGCAGTTTTTAAATGAGGGGTTTTATTATTTAGGGAGAAAAAAAATCCAAACCTACATGGCCCTGTGTGAAAAAGTAATTGCCCCCTGAACCTAATAACTGGTTGGGCCACCCTTAGCAGCAATAACTGCAATCAAGCGTTTGCGATAACTTGCAACGAGTCTTTTACAGCGCTCTGGAGGAATTTTGGCACACTCATCTTTGCAGAATTGTTGTAATTCAGCTTTATTTGAGGATTTTCTAGCATGAACCGCCTTTTTAAGGTCAATAGGATTCAGGTCAGGACTTTGACTAGGCCACTCCAAAGTCTTAATTTTGTTTTTCTTCAGCCATTCAGAGGTGGATTTGCTGGTGTGTTTTGGGTCATTGTCCTGCTGCAGCACCCACGATCGCTTCAGCTTGAAGTGACGAACAGATGGCCGAACATTCTCCTTCAGGATTTTTTGGTAGACAGTAGAATTCATGGTTCCATCTATCACAGCAAGCCTTCCAGGTCCTGAAGCAGCAAAACAACTCCAGACCATCACACTACCACCACCATATTTTACTGTTGGTACAGTATGATGTTCTTTTTCTGAAATGCTGTGTTACTTTTACGCCAGATGTAACAGGACACGCACCTTCCAAAAAGTTCAACTTTTGTCTCGTCGGTCCACAAGGTATTTTCCCAAAAGTCTTGGCAATCATTGAGATGTTTTTTAGGAAAATTGAGACTAACCTTAATGTTCTTTTTGCTTTTAAAGTGGTTTGCGCCTTGGAAATCTGCCATCCAGGCCGTTTTTGCCCAGTCTCTTTCTTATGGTGGAGTCGTGAACACTGACCTTAATTGAGGCAAGTGAGGCCTGCAGTTCTTTAGATGTTGTCCTGGGGTCTTTTGTGGCCTCTCGGATGAGTTGTCTCTGCACTCTTGGGGTAATTTTGGTCGGCCGGCCACTCCTGGGAAGGTTCACCACTGTTCCATGTTTTTGCCATTTGTGGATAATGGCTCTCACTGTGGTTCGCTGGAGTCCCAAAGCTTTAGAAATGGCTTTATAACCTTTACCAGACTGATAGATCTCAATTACTTTTGTTCTCATTTGTTCCTGAATTTCTTTGGATCTTGGCATGATGTCTAGCTTTTGAGGTGCTTTTGGTCTACTTCTCTGTGTCAGGTAGCTCCTATTTAAGTGATTTCTTGATTGAAACAGGTGTGGCAGTAATCAGGCCTGGGGGTGACTACAGAAATTGAACTCAGGTGTGATAAACCACAGTTAAGTTATTTTTTAACAATGAGGGCAATCACTTTTTCACACAGGGCCATGTAGATTTGGAGGTTTTTTTTCTCCCTTAATAACGTAAACCTTCATTTAAAAACTGCATTTTGTGTTCAATTATGTTATCTTTGACTAATAGTTAACGGTTTTTGATGAGCAGAAACATTTAAGTGTGACAAACATGCAAAAGAATAAGAAATCAGGAAGGGGGCAAATAGTTTTTCACACCACTGTAGGTTGTCGTAGTGTTGTTAATATAGTAAGTTGAAGAGACTCTACAGGTGACTTATTTTCACCTTTATTGCCATTTTCCATTATCTTTTATGGAATTGGGGTTGTATAAAATAAGAAGAAGAAGAAAAAGAAGAATATTAAATATATAGCTATACCAACCACTATGCAAGATTGTATTTCAATTACTGTATATGATATGTTATACATGTTCAGACTCTTGAGAAACACACTATTAAAATATCAGATATTTCATGTATAATTTAATCTATTAATTGTAACTGACATATCACAGAAGAGGGGGGGGGGGGATTGTCAAATTTGTCTGGTCAAAAGATGTTGATAATGTTTTTGTAACTGGATGTATCTGGATGCTTGTTCTAATACATTGTTGTTTTTATAATAATTGTTTTTTTTTTTTTACTAACCACACATTGGCAGGGACGTGCACGGTGGACACATTACATAATCTAAGGCTGATCAACAGCGCTAAACTAATTTGTTCTGTTTGAAATGAGAGGTTTATATGAATGTGTTGCTTCTAATACATTAGGGTAATAAGAGCTCACCCAGAGGCACCCTAACTCATCCTAAAAATAAAGCTAATAATAAAGAGATTCAAAATAAAAGACATGTAATTGTTGATGCAGTGACACGTGCTATAAGGAGACATGTATTTAATGTTTATAGAAGGAATCTCCAGTGTACAGTCCACTACAGGATGGAGTTTTAAAGGTGGAGGACTTTATGGTTTCTCAGCAACTGACAAGCTGTGTGTTTTACTTTTTATTCCAAAAGGTACAAATGAAAGGCTTGTGCCGTAATGGCTGTTTAAAGACTGTTAAAAGATTTAGCTTGTAATGTGGATGTTTCATAACATTAAGTGCAATTATAAGGTAGAAGGTATGATGGAATTCATAAGTAAGTAAGTAAATAAATGAATAAATAATATTAATGTTATAAAAATTTTTTGGATATGATGCTTTTTAAAAAAAGAAAAAAAACTACTACTACTCATACTCACATATTGTAAATATTGCAGTAGTCAAAATGGATCAGTTAATAATTAATTGGTAATTAAACTTTATATTTCCGATAATGACAATTACTTTACACCACAAAAGGTACAGTATTTTTAATTTAAGAATGTACATGACAGAGATGGAAAGTAACTGTGTATATTTAATAAGTAAATTTATTATAGGATACTTTTTACTTTCACTACACTACAATATATCCTCCATGATATCTCTGTTCTCCTCCTTGGTGTTTTGGGGGGACGCAGTTATTGGTACTATGAAAAACCCTACTGTGAGCTACAGTAATGTAAGCCCTGTACTTTAGATACTAAAGTAAATTTGACAGCGAATACTTTTCCTTATGTATAAATGTAAATGGCGGATTCTGCCCACTCTGCCACCACCTCTGGCACACAGTTATTTTTCCAATAAACAGCTTCAAAATGGATCTAATTAAATATTGACCTACCCTACGAATACAGGTTACCCCTAAGTATGGAAAGAATGAGTCAAGGTAAAATTCTAAAAGCAACAACTCTTTAATTTATATACCTTGCTGAACATTGAGATCTCATCTGAAGCACGTTAGTAGTGTACTGTAGTATGTGGTAGTAACACCTTGTACATATGTGTTGCATCAAACAACAGTGGGTGAGGTAAAGAGAAAAACCTTTCAAAATGCAGGAGCTCAGATCCTGAACTTATTTATTATGGATGAAGGAAACCACACATCTACACAACCATGAGAAATCATTGTGCATCATGCTGGTATTTGCTGGCATTTTAGTGTTATTCAGGGTATCCACTATGAAATTTAATTCACTCACTGGCCCGAAAGAGCTAAATTAAAATCTGTCTGAATTCACCTATTGGCTTAATGAAAGAAAGAAAGAAACAAACAAACAAACAAAAACCTTTTATATGTCGCTTACATAAGATATGGATCTTACAGAAAATGCAAGTGCACACAGGACAGACTGTGTTTTTTGCCTAAAACAAAATATCTGAATGCTCACCCTATATTCTCTGTTTAGCTCTTCTGTTTCAGTTACTGCTCTACATGTCCTTTATGTGACAGGTCACAAATAGCTAGCCTTTTCTGAAAGAGCTTTTGCAATATAAAGCCATACCTTTGCTCGCATATGGGGTAGGACATTTCAAAATCTAAAAATAAGCTTTTTATTCAGTCAGGACTAATTTATTCTGCCTTATTCCTGTCCAAAATGGGGACAGACTACATTATACTCATTACACTTTAAAAAAATTATTCCTACGTACAGACCACAAATAATTTTAGATTTTTGCATAGCAGTTGCTTCAGCACTACTGTAGCATCTATAATGTAAAGAGCTGTTGTTTTATATATATATATATATATATATATATATATATATATTCAGCAAAAAAAGAAACGTGCCTTTTTCAGGACTGTGTAGTTCAAGAATAATGTTGTACTAATGTTGTAATGTTGTAATAATCCAAATAACTTTACAGATCTTCATTGTAAAGGGTTTAAACAATGTTTTCCATGCATTGGAAAACATGCACCTGTGGAATGGTCGTTAAGACCGTAACAGCTTACAGAAAGTAGGCATTTAAAGTCACAGTTCTAAAAACGCAGGACACTAAAGAGACTTGTCTACCGACTGTGAAAAACACCCAAAGGGGTCCCTGCTCATCTGTGTGAACGTGCATTAGGCATGCTGCAGGGAGGCATGAGGACTGCTGATGTGGCTAGGGCAATAAATTGCCATGTCCGCACTGTGAGACGCCTAAGACAGCGCTACAGGGAGACAGGAAGGACAGCTGATCATCCTCGCAGTGGAAGACCACATGTAACAACACCTGCACAGGATGGGTACATCCGAATATCACACCTGCGTGACAGGTACAGGATGGCCACAACAACTGCCCGAGTCACACCAGGAACACACAATCCCTCCATCAGTGCTCAGACTGTCTGCAATAACTGACAAATCTGGTCCAGTCCATGAGGAGGAGATGCACTGCAGTACTTCAAGCAGCTGGTGGCCACCAGATACTGACTGGTACTGACTGATTTTGAGTCTCCCTTCATTCAGGGACACATTGGGAAACATTTTTAGTTTATGTCTTATGGTGTTGACTCTTTTAGTGTTCATACAAATATTTACACATTAAGTTTACTGTAAGTAAAAACAGTTGAAAGTCAGAGGACGTTTCTTTTTTTTTTGCTCAGTATGTATATACAGTAGTATAGGTGTACTTTTTCATTGACTAAATGTAGTTTATTTCTTGTGTAGTTCCACATGAATGCTTTGCTAAAATATTATACATCACATGGCTGCATTGAAAAGAGGATCAATGTATGTATGATATGTTGGTCTATGGCAGTCATTTAAAAAAATTGTGCAAATTACAGAATCTATCCATCAACAAGTAGCATTGCTGTCTTACAGCTCTGGGGTCCTTGGCTTTATACAGAACTTGGGTTTCTGTGTGTGCTTTTCAAGTTCTCTCCATGCCCTCTAGGTACTCTGGTTTTCTCTCACCTTCCAAAAACATGGCAATACAGTAGGTAGAATGCCGCTAGATGTGGACGTGTGTGCATGGCGTGCTGCAACAGACAAAGTCTGAAATACCCATTCCCATCTGAAATAGTGGTGGGATAGGAGTGTTACTGGGATAGGCTCTGGATTCATCATGAATCTGACCAGGGTAATGCAATACAGTGGTTCACAGACCCGTTTCTATAAGGTAATTATCAATCGACATCTGGTGTGGCGGGAGAAAGGAAAATGGTGTAAAAGCGCATCAGCAGGAAACAAAGGTGATATTGGGGCCTATGACAGGCCATATCTTGGGGCCCAAGACATTTTGGGTTTTTTTGAGCCTTCTGACGGTTCAGTGCAGACTGGGAACTTCCGACAAGAGCTGCAGTTTTGGAGCTGCTCTGCACTATCACCCATCACAATTTCTCCCTTGTTACAGTAGCTGCAGTTACAGTATCTTGTTACAAGGCCACCTGGAACTGGGTGGGGTATATTAGACAGCAAGTGAAAATGTTGTAACTGAAGTTGTAGTGTTGGAAGCAGAGAAAAGTACGCATAATGCTTTGAGTCACTTTGACAAGGGCCAAATTGTGATGGCTAGAAAAGTGGATCAGAGCAGCAAAAACAAAAGTGGTCTAAGGAAAGAATAGCATTGAACTGACGACTGACTGTGTCATGAGCAGCCAAGGCTCACTGAATATAGTCCGATCCACTAGAAGACCTACTGTACAGTAGCTCAAATTGAAGAAAAGTTTAATGCTGGTTCTCATAGAAAAATGCCAGAACATGCAATGGTTTTGCATCACAGTTTTGGTGGCAAAACAGGGGACCTTCTCAATATTAGGTGGGTGTGGTGGTCATAATGTCATGCCTGATCAGTGTATACAATTTTAACAATGGGAGAGGCGTTCACTGCACACAGCATAGAAGAAGCAAAGCTTTATTCAAAGCCAATTCTCATGCATGGATTAGTCCTTTAACTGGAGCCAAAAAGGAGCAGGCTAAGGTACAGTAATGCCTCTTTTCCACTGCATAGTACGGCACAGCACGGTTCAGTAAAGCTCACTTTGGTTTAGCTCAGTTCGGTTCGGTTTGCGCTTCCACTGCAGTTTAGTACCGTTTAGAGTGGGCGGGATTATTTACGTGTCGTTATAGTTGCGGTGCCGTGACATCATCATAAACGCGCCACAAACAAACACACAATGGAGCATATCGACGGAATGGTGTTCTTCATTCTCGGCATGTGGATGTTTTTAACAGCAAGACGAAGAAGTTTGTTTCAAAAGAGGCTGATGGCAGCCAAAGAAAATTTTTTGTTAATACAAAAAGGTGCGTCCGATCCTTCGCTGGCTGTTCTAAATATAGTGGTTCTGTTCAATTTCAGTTCAGGCAAGTCCAGTGACGCATTTTCTCCGGCCAATCAGTGACCAGCAGAGTTTACACATCACGTTTTGGTAATGGTTCGGCGCGCTTGGAACCTCGGCTGAGGTGGTACTAAAAAAAGGACCAGGTACCAGGTACTGTTCCCAGTGGAAAACCCCCCAAAAGTGAGCTGAACTGAACCGTGTCGTGCCGTACTATGCAGTGGAAAAGCGCCATACTGTAAGTAAGAATAGCCATTGGGTCATTTACAAAAACATTAACATGGGCTTGTCTTGTTACTGCAGTGGAAATGAGGTCGGATAAATTGGTTAGTAAGACGAACATCATCTAAGTCTGTAAGTGAATTTTCAGAGCTGTTATGAATTTAAAGCAATATATATTTTGAATAAACAAATAAGTCAATATAATAATGCTTGTGGAATGCATCCAGTACAGAATGAGGAGTTGTGTTTATACAGTTGTTGTTTTTATTCTTACATATACTGTAACTGAATATTTGTTGGCAGGGTTTTTTGCAAGCTTTATTACTGACTGAAAATATCATTAATTTATATTGTGATGGTAAAGTACTATATTTTACAGCAATGACAACCAAGGACAATCAATGTAAATAGAATGGAGCATACCTATTTTTGACAATAGGAGAAAAATGTCACAGAAAACTAACACACAAAAGGTTTGTCACCTCCTTTTCACCAAATCTATATTATGTAATGTTTGGAATATGTTAAGCTATGACACACTATTATTCATTCATTCATTCATTCATTCATTTTCTATACCGCTTAATCCTGTGTTCAGGGTCACGGGGGACCTGGAGCCTATCCCAGGAGTCTTCGGGCACTAGGCGGGGTACACCCTGGACAGGGTGCCAATCCATCGCAGGGCACACACACACACTCACACACCCAATCACACACTACGGGCAATTTAGGAACGCCAATTAGCCTAACCTGCATGTCTTTGGACTGTGGGAGGAAACCGGAGTACCCAGACGAAACCCACCAAGCACGGGGAGAACATGCAAACTCCATGCACACAGAGATGGGAATCGAGCCTTGCACGGGAATCGAACCCAGACCCTGGAGGTGCAAGGCGACAGTGCTAACCACTACACCACCGCGCCGCCGACACACTATTAATTTGGGTTAATTAAGGAAAATCAGAAATTTTACTCAGACTAAAATGAGGTCAGTGGTGTCTCAAAAGTTTTAATGTATACATGACAAATAAATGCTTCTTCTTCTGTCCTCTCTAAATGGCCCCCAAATACAATTCCTCAGCAAGATCACAACAATTTGGAATCTACTAGGCAGGGTGAGGAAGGACAGGGATGCAGCCTCCGATCATTCTCTCCAAAGTCCCCATGAATGTTTAGGAAAGATGATTTGATTTTTAGTCTGATATTTTCTTCTCTGCCTTTACTTACTCTCCATACAGGATGGTTGAACACGAAACAAGGTGTAGTATTGTGAAAGGGCTGGTGATCATTTATCTTCTTTTAGATTCTCATTTACCTGAATTTAAAGAGAGAGAAAAATATCATTGCACACTGTGGTGAAGTCATGTGGATTTTTGCTAGGCCAAAAGAAAGATGCTGGTGAGTCTATCTATTCAAAGCACACAGGGATGATTTATTTATTTGCACAAAATTTACTCAAAAAAATTCACAGAGCACAGCCCTGCAGTACTCCAATGCTGGAAATAAATGTGTGAGTCAGTGGGTTATTAACTCGTATTGATTTGAATGAATGAATTTGAATTCACTATGAATATTTAAAGTCAGGTCACAGTGTCACTTGTGTCTTTGTTTATGATTGAAAAACTATAGGGGTCCAAATACGAAAAACTGGTAAACAGGTAGGTTGTTTAGGGCCAGTTTCTCCCAAAAGTTCATGATGCTTATGGTAAGGGCTGCAGGCTAATACTTAAAAGTTCAGATTCGTGGAACTTCTTTGCAACATTGATGATAATTGATGTTTTTCATTAAACTGCAATTGTTGCAGGCTAGACAGTTGAATAAGACAAAGTGATGGATGAGTGAAAGCTTCTGGGCACAAGTTTTTAGCACCTTATAGGGGATCCTGTCCAACAGTGTCGTTCAGTTTGGCTTGCACCTCAGCAGCTGCAAATAGATGTCCTTCCTGGTTAGGAGAGTGCTCAAATAGAGCCTGGGGAATCCAGGAGGCTCTTACAGGTGAGAAATCTGAGGTGAGGAGAAACCACAGGTAGCTGTGAGACCAACTGTACCATCACTAAGAAGAGACTTTGCTTCCAAATGATCACATATTTAAAAGTATGCATTTAAGAAAAACCCCAAACCCATTCATACATTGGTCCCTAAAAGCTTGTATGCACCAAAAAGTACAGTACAATGACATCCACTAGGAAATGTTTATCCTACTCACTCACTCAACATCTATACTGCTTTATCCTGTATGCAGGGCCACGGGGGGCCTGGAGCCTATCCCTGGGTACTTGGGGCATGACACAGGGAACACCCTGGATAGGGCACTAATCCATCGCAGGACACACACACGCTTATTTACATACTACTGGCAATTTGAGAACGGCAATTAGCTAATCTGCATTGGGTCTAAGTGCAAACTCCATGCACATACAGTAGACCCAATGTGGGAATCAAACCGTCAACCCTTGGAGGTGCAAGGCGACAGAACTAACCTCTAAGCCACCGTGCAGTCCTACTATAGCAGAAAAATTCATAAACATTAAGACATGAAATGGAATCTTAATATGATGAATTATTACTTTAGGTTAAAAATATCACATAATAAGATATATTCTACAAAACAGAGTACTGTATAAATAGCAAAGTCCCCCAAAATCCCATTCTCAAGTAAATATTTTGGAAGTTCACAACTGTGTCTGTTGTAATTCTTGCTGCTTGTCAATCATTGAGCAACATGGGGAAAAAAGCTATTAGTTTTAGTATTCATTTCATGATGTTTGTGACTGTCTGGGTTTATTGGCAGAAAAATTATACCCTGAGATACTTTCAGTGTTGTGCTGTAAAATGTTTTGTGATATTTTATAACAATTGTTGTGGAATACAAGTCTTTGTGGTTAAAGCTAATATTCAGTTAGCTCATTAAGCTCCTCCTAATTCAGATCTTGTTACAGATCTTCCCCAGGTCATTTTCCTTCCACAAACCCTCATTAAGTCAATCGTGTTAGAAGCTCTAACGGAACAAAAGAGTAAGCACTAGGGATTCCTGGAAGACTGGACTGGAATGATTTTACTCCATCATTCAAAACATAAATCAATGCTTATTAAAAGACTGTAAATAAATGCCACTAAGGAATCATTTGTGCCAAGCACCATGGTCATTTCTAGCATTGCCAAGACAGATTTTCTATACGCTTTAAAATTACAAGGTGTTTTCTTCCTCTCTTCTTTCATTGCATTTATACTTCTCAGGGAGGTATTTATCCCCTCTGTAATTCGGTAGTGCTGTGCGAGAACTAATCACTTTCTCTCTCTACCTCAGGCACCTCATCACGGTCCATTGTGTGCACTGCTATTCCCACTGTTGCTGCTCGTGCTATCAAACACCATGCAGTGTTGGCAGTCAGTTTAAATGAACATTGCTCATTTCATCATCTAATTTTCCCTATCTCTAGTTCACTAATACAACTCTCCATATCACTTTGTGGGATATACAATGCGGGACACATTAACAAGCAGCTAAAAAACGCGGTGTTTGATTATAGTTGAGTGCTGGCACATTTTATATAATTTTTTTAAGGGGGGAATTTTGATGGCCCATAAGTGTGCTGTGAATAGCACCAAAGACTACCTTTACTCATATTAAGTGGGCATCTGCTTTGTAACAAGTAACAAAGCTTTTAACAGAATAAAATGTAATGGCACAAAACCAAAGATGGACTCAATAGACTGTTTGAAGCTGAAGCAATATGCCAAGCATTGTTAGCCTTTTCACAGGGTTTGAGAGGAAGAATATACTTGTGCTGAGGCAAAAACGCTGCAAAAAGGATACCCTGCCAAATGGAACACCTATTAAAATGTGTTAGAGAGGGTCCACACCTAGTTCCTTTGCTTTCGTCATAGGCTGGCTTTATCATCTTAGAAAGATTTTTATCTACCTATACTTCAGTTTTCGTGTGGTCATTATTTAATTTTTTTTTAATTGCTTGTACAAGTAGAGGAGCGCTACTGCAGCTCCACTGCAGCTTTGCATTTGGATACGTATATGATAAAATTTAAACAGCAAGCTTTTCTTTTTTTCCGTCCACATTTAAATCAGTTAATATGAATTTCTGCAGAAGAGGGCTTGTTAGCATTTAAAAGTGCCATTCTGCAGAGATTAAAAGATCACTAAAGCAGGAGAGTATCAGAAAGCAATCACCATAAATTAATTATTTCCAAATCCTCAATCAGTTTAACCCCCTTATGTGGATCTTTGGTTTCTCTGACATAACTAACATTTTGCCCAAGCATGAAGGCAGTTGTTTGGTTCATGTTATACTTGATTGTGCCCAGAGCTGCTTAGATGGAGGAGAATGCAAATGGACTGTTTCATCCAAAGCAGGTCCAGTAAATCCAACAGATTAGTCCTCAGTCCTAGAATAAATCCAGAGCAGTTTTCAACTGTAGGGCTTCATGGCCATTAACAGTGATTGGGATTTGATTGGTGTAGGAGCTTGTGCAGTTTATCAGCTGCAGCAGGCTGTTAGAGTTAGTCCTATCTCAGCTGGAGCACCTTGCTACCTCCTGCCTTATACTTGCTGTCCATTTGCAGCTTTGTGCTCTGCTGCCAAGAGTCCAATTTCGTGCCCTACTGGAGGTTTGCTCTGAACACCATCACTTGTTGTTGGTTGTTGCACCTTCACTGACAAATGCACTTCCAAAAAAAGTATCTTATAATGTCTGAGTGTCCTTTAGACAAGCTTACAAGCTTAATTATGCATATCTCAGGCTAAGAATAAAGCTTAGTAAATGTTTCCAGATATCATCAACATACCATGTGTATTCTACAGTAGAATTGTATAGTAATTGCATATAAGATTAAATATGGTTAATATTTAAATGAACATCATTGCCCTACATATTAACATATGTGTATACACAATGTGGTGGATAGGTGCATCCTGCATTCATTAATTGAATATTTTATTATAAACAATCATGTTTGGTTTATACTTTTGCATTGAAGCACATTTTGTGGTACATGGGTAAGCATGGCTAAAAAAAATAGCAATTCTTTGTTAAAAATTGTTTAACAGGGAATCTGTCTCAATAATAAACCAATAAATAATTAAATAATAAATAAATAAATAAACCTCTTGGCTTTCATAGGCTGCGGATACCAGGCATATACTGTAAGAAAGACAGATCAGTTCAGGGTTCTTCCCATTGGGTTAGCTTACATCCCTATATTTACAAAATGTGTCCTAGAGGGAGTCCTCTCTTGATTCTCTAGAGCAACTTAACAAAAAGTCCCTGAAACACTAAGGTCTGTGTGCACTCCCCTGTGCAAACAGCAAGTGATAAGCCAGACAGAGCTCTTGATCTCACAACTGGAAGCTCTTAGACTGAAAGTCAATTATGAGATGAGCAACTCTGACAGAAGGCAGAACGCTCTTGATCAAAAAGCCAGTCAGAATATTATGAGTAGCCACGAATCACCCACTTATAGTCTTTCTTTATCTGTCATGGATGTAGACAGCAGAAATCCCAGTGGTAAAAATGACTCGAGTAGAAAAAAGGTGAAAGTGTGTGTGTGGGGGGGAATAGGAACTGCATCAATAATCAGACAATGGATGTGCTGTTTTGCAGCAAGCCTAAACCCAGAGATTGGCAAATCCACAAGAAATCTACAAGTTCATTTGGAACACTTACGGCAAAGCTGAAGTCAATCTGTTTTGAAACAGATGACTCACCTAGTTTGATTTAAGGCTTTGAGCCAGAATTTGTTGGTGCATGATTGGCCAAATCGACAGATGCATACATTCTCAAAACTGTCATTTTTATGGATGTCACTGTAACACATTCATCAGACTTTGTTGCTTATAGCTCCATTCTGGATAAACCGACCATAGTTTTCCTGTTACTGGACATCAGGGGACATAACCCATGTGTCTGTTGCACAGCAGTCCATTCACATCAAAATGATGGATATGGCGCATGGGCGGGACATACTCTTGTGTGTGTGTGTGTGTGTGTGTGTGTGTGTGTGTGTGTGTGTGTGTGTGTGTGTGTGTGTGTGTGTGTGTGTGTGTGTGTGTGTGTGTGTGTGTGCGTGCGTGTGTGTGTGTGTGTGTGCACGCTGCAACTACACATAGTTTGAATGCAGGCTGGACTAGTGGCTAGCATTTGGTATAGTCATCACATGGCCCATGGTCAATTCAGTCGGGGAACCAATTCCAGGGACTGGTGCTTGCATGAGTAAGCACACTCAGTGCTGGTTGTAATCAGATAAGACAAGAAGGGCAGAAAGCTTTCAATGTTACTTTCTAACCCATTTGTTTAGAACATTGCTATAGTTGCTAGAGAACCTGGGTTTTATAGGATTTATTAGTTAATAAATACATTTTTCTATAGAAATTTTATTTCATTTGTTCTTTAGGAATGCTATAGAACATTACAGCAGGGCTGATATAAACTAGTGGAAGATGTACTGTAAACATACAATGCCTTAAAATTTCACAGATTTTTTTTTTACTGGCCATCTCCAAAGCCAGACTTGTTATTTATTAATAGTCGCAGAGTTCAAACCTGTCAAGCTGTTGCTGAAGCAGTCATGCTGCGACATATGCAGAAAAAAAATTGACACCATAGTAAATGAATAGACCTACCAACATATCCTCAGATTAAAATGTGCCAAGATCAGCCTTGTTTTCAGTGGGGTGTGAGCTATCAGATCACTGACCAACTGTTCGTGTACTTTCAGGACATGATAAAGGCAAGTTAGTCCAATAAATGAAGAAAGATGAAAAGCTAGAAAATGCCCACGCATTTTTGAAGTACTGTTTGGGATTTTCTCAAAAAAAAAAAAAAATGGGACAAAGACAATTGTATATATACTGGAGGAAAAGACAATATAATATAAAATCCAGTACTGCATAATGTGTCAGAAATGCAGCTTATATTTTTATGAATATAAGCTATATTATTAAAAAATAATTAAATAAAAAAATATAATATAGACAATATAGTTACGTGTGAGCATACATTTCCTGCCCACTGTGAAAAGAGTTGCTGCAACTCAAAATATCTCTCCCTTATCTCATGGCACATCAGCACTTTTGGCTGCTTTGTGCTCATTATATAGAGCTGCATTGGCATGACACCACATTTGCACTTAGATTAAAAATTTATATTCACAAAATTAATCAGAAGACTAGTTGAAACACAGCACTCTAGATGCACAATGAGCTTTTTAGAGGACTGCTTACCATCCCATCAGTGCACCTCGAGGTGCCCTTCTTACCCATAAACCCCTCTCTATATTGTGATGCAAATATGCTTCAATACAGAAGTTCTTCTCACTTACAGGTTGACAAGAAAACATGACATAAAAGCAATGTTTTGGCTCTGACGTGACATCTAGTGGATGTCAATTTTAATCCCCCGGATTTATGCGGACAACACCATGGCTTAGAAAGCAATATTTTAAAAATATATTACCTGCACCATTTTTGACATTTTAACCATACAGCAGATATCGATCGCAACCTGAAAGGTAATATGTTTCTACCTGAATTAATTGTGTTTTATTATGATCAGTCTGATTATTATGATTATTTTTCCCCTCTGAAATTGCATCAAATACAAACGAATGAAACTGCAGTTCAATTTCACACCAAACAAAGAAAAAGGATAAGGCACAGCGGGGTGACGGAGTCCTATTTGAACTTGCCTTCCAAAAAAGCATTCTGAAATCCTGGTATGAGTTAAGACTTAGGGCAGCTTCACAATAGCTGAGAACGGAGTGAGTCAACCAATATCAGTCTGTGGTTCTTATTACATGAGTGAGCAGCCAGTAAATAATGAAAACTCACTGCTGAGAGTGAGTCAGTATTGTTGCATTAAGTATACTTGTATTGATTAGCTGCCTGGCATAGCAATTAAAACTACGCGAAAGAGGAACAGACTAGGGCTTAACTTGCTGTATACTGAACAACCATCATTCTGCAGTAAAAAAAAAAAAAAGCTTTTCACTGAGAAATCCTTTGTGTCACTGCAAGTAAGTCAAAAATTAGGCTCAGTGACCATCCTATGAGCTCAAAAATATGTACTACAATTAGCTGAAAAGGCAGCATGTTGGCTTGGGGGTCAGCACTGTCACCTCGCGTCTCTGGGGTTGGGAGATTGAATTTTGCCTATGTTTGTTGTGTGTGAAGGTTTGCCTTTTCTTTCGGTCCAAAGACATGCATTGTAGGCTGCTTGGCATTTCCACAATTACGTTAGTGAATGACCAGTAAGCTGTCAGTGATTGGGGTCCTCGGCAGCGTAACCTCCATGACATCAGTGACTACTGGTGTGAAAGTCATAGGTCTTTGTGCCCAACGACTGTGCAGCTGACAACTAGCTGTTAGCTACTGTTCACTGTGAAAATCATATGAGGAAGGTGTTACTACTGTAAATGACCTATAGCTAGACCTACAGTATATTCATATGTACATTGTTTTCCACTGTGGAAAATGTCACTGTGCTGCTGTGTTGTTATTGTTCCCATATGGGGATGACAGCGCCATTCAAGACTATTATTTTATTATGTCGGGGGTACAATTTTTTAAAAGGAAAATAAAACATGCATTTTGTGAAAACTTTTCAATGTACTCATTTAATTTTTATGCTGATGCATGAATCCAATTTGAATAATTCTGGAAATCTCAAGTTATTTATTTATTTATAATTTTTTTGTAAGAAATGTAAGGAAAGTCAGTCAGTCAAGTCAGTCTTTAACAGGTTTGCTGCTTTTGTTCACATTCTAAAAAGCAGTATGATAGAGGTCTTTGCATTCATCGTTGTACGGTTTTCTGACATTGTGTAAACTTTTCCATGTCCCTCTTACTGTACATCTCTCTTTACTTTATGTCCTATGCATATAAAACATCCTCCTCACTGTGCCTTCTCCTTCGTTATAATGGTACAACTTCCTATAGTCTGTGTGGATGAATATCCATGCAATTTTCTATGGCTCACTGGAGCCTTTTGTTCTCCCCGGAACATACTAATTACCTTTGTAACAGATGTACGTGACAGAAGGCATGTGGCTGAAAAACTTAAATACTCTGTCTATCCTGTGTATTAACGAGAGTACATTCATTCAGACACATCATGTGTGCACGTGACACTACTTCCCAGTTCTGCAAGCATTTTAAGCTAGCTAGTAAACCTATTGACGAGCAGTAGACACATCAAATAATAATTTGCAATAAGCAATGAAGCAATCGTTTAAGTGTTTGATTTATCGGACCATACTTAGTAACACTTGTACACAAATTGTTAACTGCCTGGATACGGGGAATTTAAAAAATAAAAAATATCCACCGCAAGAAGGTTATTGGATTTCTTTTCTTGCCGTTCTTTTATTAATCACTGAACACAACATAATCTCGAGTACATAGATCATGAATGCATATTACTGTAAAGTCACCCTAATGAATGTCATTAAATTCCTGAAGCACAGACTGTAAATCACAGTGTGGGAATTAGTGCTTAACATAGTTTTATGTCACATAATATATTCAGTGCATCAGTTCAGTGTACTTTAAGTTTATTTATCAGGCTTTGTAATCACCCAAGATCTGAGCAAGGAAAAATTATGATAATATGTTGTGTTTCTATCCCTTATATTGTCTTCATTGGTATACATTACTATATATATATACATACATATATATATATATATATATATATATATATATATATATATATATATATATATATATATACATATATATATATATATATATATATATATATATATATATATATACACATATATATATATATATATATATATATATATATATATATATATATATATATTTTTTTTTTTTTATATATATATATTTTTATGATAAATATATTCTCTATTTATTCACTACTTACTTGTACAGTTCTGTACAGTAAATAATATACAATAAGTTGCATATTTGACTCATTATTAACCCAACTATGCAGGCTCACCCTGCAAATATGACAGAAATCTAATTCCATGAAGGAAGCCTCTGTAAATTGGAGAAGACTGCAAGATAAGTGTGCATGAATAGTTTTTAAAAAAAACCTGCCAAAATTATACCATGAATTATTGCCTCTTCCCTTTAACATGGCCTTCAGAAATAGGTTTGCTTTGAACCATATTCTCCTCGAGATTTGATCTCTTATTGCTATCACAGAATTTCTATCCCCAGCGAAAGACACAAAAAGTAGGTAGGTACAGAAATTAATCACAGAAAAACTCAAGAACTGAGCCTACCAAGGCGCACGAATTTCAACATTAAAGTCATCAAATCCCTTTTGGGGATAAAATGAGACTTGGCTCTCCCTTTGCACTTTTATGCAATGAAACATTCTCCCCAATGCTAATTTTCTTTCTCAGATGTCCTTAAGCCTCATATGATGGCCGAACAGTGGCAGCTTTGAGCTGAACTATACGTTTGTTCAAACTCGTTAAGAATTACAGGCAGTAGCTCAGTTCCATTGTTCTTTCCATGGCCAGCATCAATTTGTAAGACTGTCCATAGGGTAAGTCAAAAATTATCTGCACACCGGTTATCTTAAAACTTTTGCTGACCACACTGTCTGTGTATCTGTCTCTCTCCCCAGTCACTATAAGCAGGTGTGAACATGTTTGAGCAAAAATTAATGCCCCACTTTTGATTTGTACAGAAGAAGAACAGCATGCAGTGATTCATTTTTATGGTCTGAGGCATTATTCTGGTGGCATTATTCATCAAAGACTTTGGGTGTAGTATGGAGAAAGTGTTTTGTCGTGAAGAAGTGTGTATGAATGGATAGAGAACTTCAAGGAAGGTCGCATTAAGAAAGAGCCGGACACCCGTCCACATCCCCGGCTGATGACAGCATTGGGCATACACGTACAGTTAAATGATTCTGTTGAATATACCAGTGTCAGTGGATTAAATTCAGAAGACTGCTATTCGATGGTGTTTTGATCTTACATGACAATCCACAACTACACACTTCTGCCCACACAGTTGACACGCTGCAAAAACTTTTTTTGAGGTGTTAAAGCATCCTCCCTATGGTCCTGATCTTTCTCCATCAGTATGGTCCATGATTTGACCCTGAGGTCAGTTGGTTTTCAGCTACTGTCCAAAAACAGCAGATAAGTAATTGTCTATGCTAAGTGGCCCCTAGACCAGAATGATCTGGCCTTACACACTATGTTGTCAGGATTGGCTACAGATTTGCCATGTCCAGGATAAAGAGGCGAGTAAATGATGAATTAATTTTGGCTCATTTTCATGAAGGCTGCCAGTACTTAAGAAATGCATTTTACAAAATGTGAAATGGCATGTTCAAATGTGCTCAGTCCCAAGAAACAGATAGGTGACAGTGACAAAAAAAAAAAGCACACACATTTAGTACCCCTGAGAGAAGAACAAAGGGTGCACTAAAACCACGACTATTGTTAAGGGTGGTAACCTGAAGTGGAATTAGGAGATCAAGCATGCAAATTTTGAACAAAACTCCACACAGAACAAAGAAATAAACTGGCTAAAATCACATCAAGCTACAAACAGAATGATGGTTAAAACAATGACACAGCAACGGGAGGCTTCAATTAGAGTGGCATGGGTCTTAGGTAAACACAATAAATCTTTCTGTGATGTTGAAATGATGAAACCGTATATTAGTGAAGTGATAGATGCTTGATGGAAAATAAAAATATGAAATGGCAGAGAAAATAAGTTTAATTACCTGTTCAGATTTCATTAAAACAAATGACTGAAGTACTGTCTGAAGACTTACAGAACTAACTTAACCATACTAAAATAAATGCTAAGTGAGTTTCACTGGCTGTGTATGAAATGACAGAAAACACAATGCACAGCCGACTGCATTTATTTGATTTTATGATTTGATTTTTATTTTAACAAGCGAGTATTGTGAAATTATTTTATGGCTTGGCACACAAGAGGAGAGGAACTTTTCTAATTTTATAGTGCACTTGCTGAAAGAAAGGGGTATATATTTAAAACAAGTTTTTCTAGTCAAAATGTTCACAGAATTTGCAGTGGAAGCACAGACAGCCTGTCCATGAGCTAGTACTACTTTTCTTCAGTAGTTTCTTCAGTAAAACCTTGCCCTGCAGGAAGCTTACTGTGTCCCTAGGACACTGTAGAAAAAGATGGATCCTGGACAAACTGTTCCTCTCTTGCAGAATATGGCAATTCAATACCATGTGTATCATGTGTATCTCAAGACTCAGCAGCAAGTTTGCCTCTTTTTTCTTTTTTTACACTACAGATATGGTGAAGTCATACCAATGCAGGTTATTTACTGAACATTTACATGCATTGTAGGTGTGTGGTTGGGGATGTGGGCGGATTTGTACAAATTCCTTATTTTAAAGTTTGTGGGACACATGAGATCTAAAGACTTTCAGTTCTGTGGAGAAATGGTAAGTGGACCTCTGTAACCTTGTTATAGAAGGGATAAAACTCAAAACAAACACGAAGTCATGCTGCCATCTAGTGGACAATAAAAACATTACTGCTACTTAAGTATATTATGTCACTTTTTTTTTTTTAATGGATTGCAAAAAAGTGAATTCATCTTTTTTCTAACTGACCTGACAAACAGAAGCAATATAGTAATTTTATATGCTGATTGTATGTAAAAACAATCAATATCCATCATAACTTATTGATTTATTTAATCACTCACTCACTTCATCTGTGAGGGGGGGCGGGGGGGGGGGGGGGTAAATTAAAGTAAATGTAAAAACTTGTAGATTCTCTAAAACAGAAGTCATCATGCAAAATATTGTTTATTTAAATTAGGTTTAATTTAATTTTAATTACATTTTTAAGGTTTAATTTCTTTATTTTGCAGCCTTATTGCTTTTCTATACATGGGCCTTAAACTTTTGCACATACATACAAATGCGATTTTATGCTTTAAAAGTTGTTTTAATGATATCAACTAATTGAATACATGTTTGTGTTGAGTTACATTATTTGTTCATTTGAAATAAACAAAACAGAGGCATAAAACGAAATGTTCTCAGTTAGTTAGTGTTAAGCTTGGCTGCATGGTTATATTGGGAATAAACTTCACATGTAACTGAAATGCCCATGGTGAACAATACAATATCTATTTGATAATTTTATGTACACAACTTTTTTAAGGGATGTCGGATGCTGGTTTGGTGACGGTAATAAATTAGTAAAAAAAAAAAAAAAAAAAAACTTTTTGTTGTTCATTTCACTTCAATAACACGACGGGTGCTTGATTATGCCAGGCAATTCCGTTAATTGAATTTGGCCCAATTGTCGACATCTGCTGTCTGCTGAACGAGTGGAGTCCTCCATCCTGCATCCTCCATGCACAAGGTCGTGCTCCCCATCCTCCATCAGCCGCCGAATAACCAACCATCTTAATATAGGCTAACCTTAATAACCATCATTTGGTATGTATTGCCTTAATCCTGGTAAAATCAACACGAGTGCGTTAATAGGGTTAATTTTGCTGTCGTTCCTTTAATGGCGTCTGAAATTCGTCTCAAGCCGTCTTCTTTCCCGCGCCGGAGGCATGGCGGCGCTCTCCAGCCGCATCCTGACTCCAACACATCCCACAACCTGAACACGCATCGCTCAGGTTTCCATCGTGTTTACTCTCCGTCTTCTCCGTAATGTCTCTTAATGGTCTTCCTGTTATTCGATTTGTACCAATTATTCGCCTGGAGATGTCACGGTAAATCAAGATCAAGCGAAGAATTGACGCTGTTGGACGGAAAGGCGACCGGAAGCAGATCGATTCGATCTTTTTTTTTTTTTTTTCATTATTATTAATATTATTTATTAATACGGAATCGTCTGGCGTTTAAAGAAGCAGTTGTGCACGTAAGGTTTTTCCTGATCTTCCTAATCGGTGATCCCCGGTGCATCCTTGTATCATGTCCCCGCCAGGCTCGGCTGCGACAGGCAGTGAGAGCAGCACTGCGACCGCGTTAGAGGAGGAGGCAGACAGCCCGAGAGAGGAGGTAGGAAAACACACTCAGTCCACCACCATCATGCCGCACTATAGGCGGAAACAAATAGCCGGATTTTACTATTAAACATGGAGAATAAGGCCAGTCAGCCTTGGTTGGATCATTCGGTATGGAAGCCTGTGCTGCAAACACATACTGTAAGCAAGTACATGACATTTGCACAAAGGCATGATTCTGGCCCCATCCTTCAGCACCCCTGTGTTTGTGTAACAGTTGGTCCGATAATCCTTTATTGCATTCAATATGTTGCATAATTTCTGAGCATCAATAAATGTAGGAATTTGCAGCAGTATTCTGATACTGCCATACAAAATAAATGAACTGCAATTTACTGATTGTTTAATATCACTGAATCTTGAGGCAATCATTGCTATTTGCTTTTTAATAACCTGCTTAGTGGGATATTTATCTGTTTTCACCGGTGTAAATCTTTCTGTTTTGTCTCCATGTTTACATACAGCAAAGGCCTCTGAAACAGTCACTGAGCAAGTCCCTGTGCAGAGAAGTGTTCTGGAAATGCCTCTTGCTCTCCATGCTCATGTACGGGTGCATGGGGGCCATGGTGTGGTGCCATGTTACCAAGGTCACCCGGCTAAGTTTCGACAGTGCCTATAAAGGGGAGTCCATGATATACCATGACAGTCCATGCTCTGATGGTTACATTTATATCCCTTTAGCATTCCTTGTCATGCTCTATGTTGTTTACTTGGTGGAATGCTGGCACTGCCATGCAAGGAACGAGCTACAGTACAAAGTGGATGTAGAGGGCATCTATGAAAGGGTGCAAAGGATGCAACAGGCCAAGCCCTGTATCTGGTGGAAAGCCATCAGTTACCATTATGTCCGGCGAACACGACAGGTAACACGCTACCGCAACGGCGATGCCTACACCACCACTCAGGTGTATCATGAGAGAGTGAACACACATGTGGCTGAAGCAGAATTTGACTACGCTCACTGTGGAGTGAAGGATGTTTCTAAGCATTTAGTTGGCCTGGATAAATCACCTATCACCAAATTAAGGTTCACCAAGTGCTTTAGCTTTGCTAACGTGGAGTCTGAGAACTCCTATCTTACTCAGCGGGCCAGGTTCTTTACTGACAATGAAGGTCTTGATGATTATATGGAGGCTCGGGAGGGAATGCACCTGAAGAATGTAGATTTTAAAGAGTACATGATTGCCTTCTCAAATCCAGACAACCACCCTTGGTACATCTCTAACTATGTCTTCTGGACAGCTGCCTTCCTCACATTCTCTTGGCCTTTGAGGGTGCTGACAGAGTTCCGCACAGCTTATGTCCACTACCGTGTGGAGAAGCTTTTTGGGACAGACTACATCCCAGTGACACCATGTGAAGAGCATCCTTACTGCCGACGCATTCCCAGGGTCAATACAATTGACAGTACTGAGCTAGAGTGGCACATCCGCTCCAACCAGCAGCTGGTGCCCAGTTACTCAGAGGCAGGTCTGATGGATCTAGCCCAGCAGTCAGGAGGTTTCAGGCAGAACTGTGAACGCTGCCACCGAGCCATCAGCAGTTCTTCAGTCTTCTCCCGTAGTGCTCTGAGCATCTGCAATGCAAGCCCTCGCCTACCCTTTAGCAGCAGCCGTTTTTCACTTGGCCGTCTGTATGGCTCACGGCGCAGCTGCTTCTGGAGGAGTGGCAGTCTGGATGAGCCCGAGAGCCCCGGTGAGAACACACGCTGTCTTTCCGGACATATCACCACAACTGAGGATGACCCTCCAGCCTACCAAGATGCACTATACTTCCCAGTTCTTATTGTCCACTGCAGTGAGAGCTGCCCCAATCACCGCTCTTTCCACAGAAACAGCTCATGTGTAGAGACTTCATTATGAGGCTCATTGATGTGTCTTTGAGAGATACTAGTAAAAACAAATGGATGTAGATGAACAACCCTAAAACCCTAAACTCAAAAAATGACCTGTCACTCAGGAATCACAGTGTCCATGACCCAGTATTTGCAGCCAAGAGGCTGTTATGGGAATGGTGCATTGCTATAGTACAGACTGTGTATTTATGTTGAACTATGAATGTCCTCAGCACTGTATTTACCAAAATGTAATCAAGTATTTGGAAGCTACTTTGTCTACATTATCACCACATTCACAGCAATAATCAGCATTCTCTGTTAGAAGTAATAATTTTTATATTACATGGTTCTAATTATAGCTTCAAAATTCTTTTGTAATGTTGAAAGGCAAGTTTCTGTTTTGTTTAATATGAAGGCCTAAGCCTTTACAAAGCAAATATTGCAAATATCCTCTCAGTGTGCTTTTAACTTTGATTACAAAGTTTTGGTTTTTTTTCCCCTCAAGAAAACCTTTTTTTTTTGTAACCATGTTGCACTCAAGGTCACATAAACCAAATTTTGTGTATTGAACAAGAATGTTGTGAAGTTACTTTGAAAATTAAAGCGATGTACAGTATATCACCATAAATATCTACATTTATGGTTTACACTCATGTAAGGCCATGTATTGTATGATATCTGTTTTGTGTAATTTCAGTGTGCTGTAACTTGATAATATGCTATGGTATGCTATTATAAAAACATATTGTATATTATAAGTATACTACACAAGATATCTGAATCTGCTGAGAAAAAAAAACATTCAACATTTCAGGCTATGCAACAATTAACCTCCAGTATAGTATGCCATTCAAATGTATATACAACTTTAAATGGAATGTATGACTGTTGTATCTTTTTAACTGCTTGTATGTAACAGACCGACACAGGTGGGACTGAGATTACAGGCTGGACTTTACAACAACAGAATCCATGGTATGTTCATGACGTGTGACATTTATTGGGCATTGGAGAGTTTATTCTGTGGGATGGTGAACTGTTGTTGGACAAATTATTACAAAGCAAGTCACAATGACAAAGGGCACTACAAACTTCCTGAACATATGTGGACTGCCCACTCTCAACCAATGTCATCTAAGCAATGGTTGAACTTTCTTACCAGTACACGTTACCAGAAAACGGCTGTTTCAGGTCAATGTCATATCAGAACATTGGGGACCATCAGATCCACTTCCAAAGACAGTTACTCAAATTGAAATTCAAGATTCATATATATCTTTGGTGCTTTGACTGTTGTGTCTAGAAGAAAACTGTTAAAAACAGATATACACTACATTCTGTATTGCCTGAACACTTATCTATCTGAGATTGTTGTAGGAAACTTTCAGCAATGGTCTTAGGAAGGTTAGATAAGCATGAAAATAACATTTTTGAAAATGTGTCGTTATAATGATTCATGCTTCACAGAGTTAGCTTTCTAAGAACCATTCAGAAAAGTTTCTTCTGATCCAACAATGTTAACTGGGTACATTTTATCACTTTTACTGATTGGGTCTGTGGGAAAATCACACAATGTTGCCTTTATGTAGCACAAACACTATAAAATATCGATATCAATATGACACAATAAAGTGACAGTATAAGCACTCAATAAATCAATTGTGTATAAACATGGTGTGTTCGTTGAAATAAATGCTCAATATGACACAAAGCAATAAAGTAACATCTCATTCAGGAATAAACTTAAGCAGACAAATTAAAAATATTTTTTGTTGTAAAAATGGAAATGATTGAGACATTACTAAATAGGAAATATTTTTATTGGACTATTTTCATTAAATGGTTGTGCATTAGTTTCAAAGGACTGAACATGATATTTAATGTTAATTTAAAGTTAAATGGCCAAATAAATGAGAGCAGACTATGACATGAATGGTTATTAGAATTGACATTGCCAGTTGAATATTTTACATAATAGAAAAAAAAACATTAGAGAGCGCTCTAACAGAGAATATGATATGTAATATTTCTTTGACATGACTTTTCTACAATAAAATGACAAGGCTAATGTGCCGCACCAGTGAAAAAAATTAATAAAGATACTGCATGTTTTCCAAATCTAAATTAAAATCATTAATTTAGAAACTGAGCTAAATTCTGGCCATTAAATAGTAAATATCCATTAAATTTAATTAAAGTATGATATTAAAAAAATAAGAGATTCCTTCTATATTTAACTATTAAATGTTTTCTCAAAATAAACATTGTTAATACACTGTACTAATTAATACAGTGGTTTTGAAACCTGGTCCTGGAGGACACCTTGCCTTGGACATTTTTGTGTTCCCTCAGCTCCCAAAACACTTGATTCAACTAAATCAGCTAATTAACAGCATTTACCTAAATGAAGTGGTTGAGATAGAGCAGAGAAAACACTAAAATATACTGGGCAGGTGGTCCTCCAAGACCAGTGTTGAGAATCACTCAATTGAACAATTATACAATGTCTCATAAGGCCAACTTGTGAATGCAAATACATGCAAACGTCGATTTAAAACATCCCATTCTTGTTTTTTAATAAGATAAATGAATTGCATTTTAAAAACTATGGATTGAATGCATCTGATTTTTCCCCTTACAAGCATGACAGTGATCTTACTGTACTGATCTTCTACTGTGCTCACCTCACACATTACATGGCATTCCTATGAGGAATAAGACAGACTAAAATCAGAAGAGAAATCTCTCCAGCAGGAGCACTATAGAGTAGAGGCCAAGCATAGCATCATTCTCTCTAGGTGGTTGGCAAAGAAATACAGTAGATCCTTCTGTCACCCAATATGCTGAAGCAGAGAGTTGAGCAAAAGGTATAAATCCTGTATAAAATTGCTTGACTCAGTAAACAATTGTTTTGCACACACACACACACACACACACACACACACAATGTGTGTACACTATACTATATATATATATATATATATATATATATATATATATATATATATATATATATATATATATACACACACACACACACACACACAAAATAGTGCAAAAATTTTCGGCACCTCTCAAGAAATGCTGTAAAGAATTAATGCTTTCAAAAACTGAAGTGTTAATAGATTCTCTCATCCATTGGAAAGTAAATGAACAGAAGGTAAATTCTAATAAATAAAAGAAATAAAAAAAATACTTAAAAAAAAAAATTGTTGTGACCATTTTGCCATTTACAAATCCAGAATTGCCATCAATTCATCTATACAGTAGTAGGTAGACTTGCACACTGCATTTTAAAGAACTCTGTAGGTAGGTTGGTCCAAATATATTGGAGACCTAGTCACAGACGTTCTGTGGTTGTAGGCTGCGTCAAATCCTCCTGTCTCTTCATGTAATCTCAGATACGCTCAATGATGTAGAGACCACTGTGTGGCCCAAACCATTACTTCCAGGGCTCCTTGTTCTTCTCTATACTAAAATTAGTTCTTAATAACATTGGCTGCATGTTCATTGTCCTGCTGCAGAATAAATTTGGGGCCAATCAAATGGGTCCCTGATGGTCTTGCATGATGAATAACTATCTGCCACATAAATCCTGACCAAATCTCCAAATGCATTTACTGTATGAAAATGCAGTACTAAACTTTCAAGGAACCTCCACCATGCTTTACAGTTCCCTGCAGACACTCGGTATTGTATCACTCCCCACCCAACAACTGGGTTCCTTACGACTCATCAGTATATATGCACATACCTGTATATATCATATATAATCTCTTGCAGGTTTTAGATGCATGTGATTTATTTTTTTAAATGTTTAGAGAAATTTTTTTTATTCAATATTATCTGTGTCAAATGTAACCGCAATGACAGTTAGACTAGTAGTCCACAAGCAGCACTGTGTATTTTTCTATTTTTTAATATTGAATATTTACATCCTTCATTAATCACAGTTATACTAGATAAATGTTTACAGTAAAGAAAAGGTTTAGAACCTAAACACAATCTCCAGTAGGTGGAGTTGTGTGCAAAGATTTCCCATAAGCAAAATTTAATATTTTTTTATGCTTATGAACGAGTTAAAAATAATTTTTATAATAATGTGAATACTCAAGATAATGATCAAAATATAGACATTTGGATCTTTATTTTTATGTTCATATAATGTGTGAAAAAAAAGTGCATTAGACTGTCGCATTGTTTGTGTTTGCATATATCTGTGTGACCAGCAGCATAGGTGGTAACATTGCTCAGACTAAGACAAGCGTAAAAAGGTTTTTAGGTGTAAACGAATATATTATACATGATATAGTTTAACTTGATATACAGTAGTGTAGCCAGGTGTGCGCAGTATAACAGCTGTTTTCATAGTGACGATGTATTTATAGCTGGAACTTGTATCAGGTATGTCAGCTACACTATATTACCAGATACTGTACCTGATCCTCATACAGTACCATATGTGGACCTTCTCCAAACTGTTGCCACAAATTTGAAAGCACACAACTGTCTAGCATGTCTTTGTAAGAGCAAATGGTGTACCAGATTGGGTTTTTGATGTTCAAATACTATGTATGAAAATTATGGTCCGGTGTCAGCACAGTTTGTTAGGACATGTATAAAATCACCTTTAGCTTTGGTGGCCAGTTCATGTGTGAAAATTATTCCTCATGCATCCAAAATCACTCTTTCACAAATTGAGTCTTGGAATATTTTCTGTGCCATCAGGGAAGAAAAACTCCATTGATTGTACTGAATGACCAGGTTATCCTTTCACATACTGTGGTCAGCTGACTTATTTTTATTTCCCCATAATGTTGGTAAGTCTAGACCTGAGCAACGGAAGCAACCCAAGAAGCAACCTTCCTCCAGAGTCCTGTACTTTGGACACTATGAATGATGGGTGCATCACTTTATGTCCTTCTTATGTCTCACACTGAAATAAGATCAATCTGGACTCAGAGCACCACCCTATCAAAGTGAAGTATTTTTTTCCCCCTGATTCTTCTCACTATGAATTCTTGCGCATAGTGCATGTTGAAATACTCTTACTTTCACAATTTAATATAGCTGTGATTTTTACTGTCGATGTTTTACCATGCAACTTCATCAAGCATGTGAACCAAGTGATCTAGAAGCCTATAAATAAAAGCCAAAAATAAATTTTTGTAAATTTAGTAGTGCAGACAGGGAAAATCTTAATCTTTTATTACTTCTTTATATTTGTATCTGACACCTTAAAGTACTTTTAACCTTACTGTACACAGAATTTTACCTGACTTTACCTGTTTTTGTTCTTTCTGCATTTTTTTTTTTTATTAAAACCCATTGGTCCATGGCTGCAAAGGCTGCAAAGATGATGTTTCATAGCAAATAATTGGAATAAAATTTGTGCAAAATGACAAAGTATAAGTGCATACAGTATGTACAAAACTATATTTATTATACGCTGTATTGCAAACATTAGGAGAAGGAAAGGGGGATGCTGTCATCAAGGGGTTGCCACAGCATCCTTTCTAATCAGCACACAACTTGGCAAAGGTTTAGGCCAGATACGTACCCTCCCTGACACAAACAACCTTGGGACAATAGTATGGGTTGTAGCAACCTACAAAAGGTGAGGCTTGAACCCGTTTCTCCGGTTTCTCACATCAACAAGCTGGAGCCTTATCCACCTGAGCCTCCACTCCCCCAGATTATAATGTATACATATCAAAAATCCATGTGAAATATTTATTTCCTACTCAAAGATTTATTTAAAAAAAAAAGAAGAAGAAGTTGTTTCAGTGTCCTTTTTGCTTTTAGTCTTTTGGTTTTAGATATCAATTTGGAGTGTATTTTGCTGGAACCCATAAACCCTGTTTAATGATATCACCTTCAACATACAGTAAGTTAAAGGTACATCTAAAGCTTTTCAAATTCAGTTGTTAAACTATATGTTTTATTACTGTATGTTGTGCATTCTACCTAATATGGGGTTACTCTAAAATAGGTTACTAGACGGTAACCTATGTATTGGTATCCTGTCCATGGTGTACCTGCCTTGTACCCTACTGTAAGTCTCCTCGGATAGGCTCCAGGTCCCCCACGACCCTGTATACAGGATAAAGTAGTATAGACGATGAGTGAGTGAGTGATTGAGTGAGTGATACAGTTTAACCTACAGTACAGTATAGAATACGCTTTAAGGCTGATTCCTACTGGTCTTCTTACAACAGGTTATGTATCACCTTTTTATAAAAACTATTTTCAATCTGCTTTGGCATCAAAACCCACGAAAGAGAGTATTTCTATTCCCTTGGCTCTGGTTTTAATGACTTTGACTTTTAACGGAACATTGGCTGTTTGCTAGATTCATTCATATTCTAGACAAAACCTTTGTGGAGCACTTGCTTTTGTTTGTGTGCTTGCATTTTTGCTTGTGTTTTTAAGGAAAAGACTGCTCTGAGAGTGACAGCATTTTTAAGCACTCTTTAATAGAGAGATAATTTGTTTAATACTTTCACAGAGATGGCTTTTACTGTATATCATAACAAACCTGAAAAATGTGTGGACAGAATTATGTACTGTACGAAAAAAAAATTACCTCTCTATACCTCGCATGAAGCAAGAGCACGCACACACTCACTCATGTACTATGGGCAATTTGGAAATTAGCATGTATCTGTACTGTGGGATGAAACCAGGGCACCCAGAGGAAACCCATCAGGCATGGGGTGAACATGCAAACCCCTGGTACACAAACCCAAATAGGCTCAAAACCTTAATCCTGGATGTGTGAGGCCACAGTACTAACCACTACACCACCATGTTGCCTGTCATCATTATTAATTAAATTGTATTAAATAAAAGACAGACTTAATATAACTTGAGTTATATTGGGGCATAAAATTTTGCTGTAAATAATCAGTACTAGAGGAGCGTTCTTGATATATTTCAGTAAATTTTGGTGTAATTAAAGCTATTGATCAGAGCAGATGCTATGCTTTAGGAAATACAACATAAAGTTAAATATAGTACATACTGTAAGAGATTTCAGTTTTAAGATGTCATTTTTTTCCCTTTCTGCTCTTTGTGCTTCCTAAACTCACATCAAACTCAGAGTGACGGTAACAATGTTTGATATATTCAGCGCATTCCTGCTGATGCTGTACCAAGTTCAGTAAGCAAGTTGTCTGGTTAGGTTTTTATGGCTTATTTGCTGTGTTCCAGCTACAGGGCATCCCTATCTAATGGCTAAAAATGTGCTGTGTTAGACAAACCCTGTGCTGGGTCAGACGATGAGGTGACGGTCTGTGCACTGGTCAGCTCTCCTGCTCACAGAACTGCAGCTAGAGACTTTACAACATACTTCACTACAACCACATAAACTGCATACTAAACCTGGTCATCCATTAACAATAATATAAAAAAACATCCCATACAAAAAGCAACACTGCAGGGCTTCTATTGACTAATTACATTACATGAGAAACATGTTTAAAATGTTGGAATCTCGGGAAAAAAAAGTGTTCGACAATTTTATAGGAAAAAACAGGACTGTGATGGACATTTTGGTCTATGGATGATGCAAATTAACACAAAATTCTCAATTGTCATTTAATTAATTATTGTCTTTGGTGATTGGTCTTGTCTCCTCTAGGTAGACACCACCCCATTCACAGGGAACAATGGTTCACTGAATGCGTTGATAAATCAAATCATATGGTCTGGTCTTTGCACTCTTACTTCTTAACCCAACTTAACACCTAGGAGATTTTTTACCTATTACATATGTATGAGCATGCTCTCCAACACTATATTATTTAAGGGTATATCTTAAGAGAATAATTATCATCCCTTCCATACAGTGTCAGATAGTTGTACTCTAGGATCTATAGTATATACAGTGGTGTGAAAAACTATTTGCCCCCTTCCTGATTTCTTATTCTTTTGCATGTTTGTCACACTTAAATGTTTCTGATCATCAAAAACCATTAATTATTAGTCAAAGATAACATAATTGAGCACAAAATGCAGTTTTTAAATGAAGGTTTACGTTATTAAGGGAGAAAAATAACTCCAAATCTACATGGCCCTGTGTGAAAAAGTGATTGCCCCCCTTGTTAAAAAATAACTTAACTGTGGTTTATCGCACCTGAGTTCAATTTCTGTAGTCACCCCCAGGCCTGATTACTGCCACACCTGTTTCAATCAAGAAATCACTTAAATAGGAGCTACCTGACACGGAGAAGTAGACCAAAAGCACCTCAAAAGCTAGACATCATGCCAAGATCGAAAGAAATTCAGGAACAAATGAGAACAAAAGTAATTGAGATCTATCAGTCTGGTAAAGGTTATAAAGCCATTTCTAAAGCTTTAGGACTCCAGCGAACCACAGTGAGAGCCATTATCCACAAATGGCAAAAACATGGAACAGTGGTGAACCTTCCCAGGAGTGGCCGGCCGACCAAAATTACCCCAAGAGCGCAGAAACGACTCATCCGAGAGGCCACAAAAGACCCCAGGACAACATCTAAAGAACTGCAGGCCTCACTTGCCTCAATAAAGGTCAGTGTTCACGACTCCACCATAAGAAAGAGACTGGGCAAAAACGGCCTGCATGGCAGATTTCCAAGGCGCAAACCATTTTTAAGCAAAAAGAACATTAAGGCTCGTCTCAATTTTGCTAAAAAAACATCTCAATGATTGCCAAGATTTTTGGGAAAATACCTTGTGGGCCGACGAGACAAAAGTTGAACTTTTTGGAAGGTGCGTGTCCCGTTACATCTGGCGTAAAAGTAACACAGCATTTCAGAAAAAGAACATCATACCAACAGTAAAATATGGTGGTGGTACTGTGATGGTCTGGGGTTGTTTTGCTGCTTCAGGACCTGGAAGGCTTGCTGTGATAGATGGAACCATGAATTCTACTGTCTACCAAAAAATCCTGAAGGAGAATGGGCCGCCATCTGTTCGTCAACTCAAGCTGAAGCAATCTTGGGTGCTGCAGCAGGACAATGACCCAAAACACACCAGCAAATCCACCTCTGAATGGCTGAAGAAAAACAAAATGAAGACTTTGGCCTAGTCAAAGTCCTGACCTGAATCCTATTGAGATGTTGTGGCATGACCTTAAAAAGGCGGTTCATGCTAGAAAACCCTCAAATAAAGCTGAATTACAACAATTCTGCAAAGATGAGTGGGCCAAAATTCCTCCAGAGCGCTGTAAAAGACTCGTTGCAAGTTATCGCAAACGCTTGATTGCAGTTATTGCTGCTAAGGGTGGCCCAACCAGTTATTAGGTTCAGGGGGCAATTACTTTTTCACACAGGGCCATGTTGGTTTGGATTTTTTTTCTCCCTAAATAATAAAACCCCTCATTTAAAAACTGCATTTTGTATTTACTTGTGTTATCTTTGACTAATAGTTAAATGTGTTGATGATCAGAAAAATTTTGTGTGACAAACATGCAAAAGAATAAGAAATCAGGAGGGGGGCAAATAGTTTTTCACACCACTGTAAATATGCACGAAAGCTGTTCAAGAAGCTTGTGATGGCCTAACACCAAAGTTCTCTTATGAGTGGGCGCTTCAATATGCCGCCACCAAGTATGTTAAGTGTGGGAACAAACGCAGGATATAGAGGGGAGCTTTGGGCCGTGGGGTGTTTATTTCAGCAGGGAATAATCGGTTTGTATGAGCACTATGCAGCACGAGGTGAGGGCACATCTTTAATACTGGCTTTTACAACTCAAAAGGATATATTTTCTACTGTGACAAAGGGTGCGCTTACAGTATGTTGACATGTACCACCTCACTTCTGTTTTTTCCACTTAAGTAAAGTCCTCCTAAGCTCATGCTTGAGTTTCCCTCCTTCTCTCATTAAATAAAAATATTTATCTTTAAAAATGTATCTTTTTTCTTTATCTTTTCACGTTCAGTTTCTCTTTTCTTTTTCCAGCTTTCTCTCTCTCTCTCTCTTTTTTTGTTTTTGTTTAACCTATAACAAAATGTTGCTCCCATCTAAATGTTTGCACATGATGCGCTGCTTTCTGGAAGCTTAAGTAGCCTACTAGCCAGGTGTGGCACATTTACTCTGCCTGTCTATAAAGCCGAGGAGTGGAGTCTTGCGGGCGGCCATGTTACAAGTATGAATTTAGTTTGTCTTTTAATTTAATATAATTTGATTAGTTTCTTTCATATTGTGGCGTGGGCGGGGCTGGCGACCGCCGGCTTTGGTCCAGCATTATGTTTGTGTTCACCATGGGTGGGATATTGGTTTTAGGTTAGTGGCTTCGGGCATGTTTAAGCATGTGGTATGTGTGTTTTGACCTGTGTGTTTATGCTTGTGCTGAGATTAATAAAATACTCCCAGTCATTACACTGGGTAGCCACCAAGCTCACTCGTCCTCCAAGATCCCTGATAACGTTGAAAAACGCTACATTGGTGTCAGAAGTGGGATGGAGATCTGGAGAGTTGGAGCGAACGGCGGAGGATCTGAAGAAGATCAAAGAGGGCCGCCGAGTGGCAGCAGAACTTCTGCAGAGGAAGCACCTTCCGGACGGTGCCAGCACAAAAAAGGCGGCACGGCGAAAGCAGAGCGGCGAGAAGAGGGTCCCGGCACTGGATCTCGGGGCGGAGCTTCCCACAGACCAAGCCCCGTGCGCCGTTAACCGGCGAGGCGACTTACAGCTGCGCCTTCCTTTCTATAACGGCGCCGTCGAACCCTACTCATTTTTTGCGCAGGTAGAGCGGAAGGATTGGGCGAAGCTGCGGGAATCGCTCCACTTCCGGTTCGGCGCGGGTGACCGCAGAGAAGTGGCTGGCGAAGAGCTCGCGGTCCGTGAGCGGCGCGCTTCAGAGCCACTGGGCGCGTTTGCGATGGACGTGCGATGCCTCGCGCGGCGGGGCTACCCTGAATTCGAGCACGATCAGCAGGAAGAGCTAGCTCGTCGTGCATTCCTCCGGGGTCTCCGACCGCTGCGGCTCCGCGAACACGTCAGGTTGGCGGCACCCGGTTCTCTGGCCGAGGCACTGCGTGAGGCCGAGCGCGCTGAACCCATCATGGCCGGGCATGGCGGCAAAAGAGCCGAGCTACCTCCCGCCACTAGGGGGCGCTCGGGAGGCGAACCTGGCCGGGGACAGGGCTACCCGTCACGGCCAGGCTACGAGCAAGACGCCGAATTTCCGCGACGACGCCAAGGCCCGGGACCGCAGGACTACGGCTCTAACGCCCCGCGGCGCGAGGACAACGTACCCCAGCAGCCGTTAAACTAGGTCGGGGAGGCAGCGAGGGGAAGCCACCTCCCAAGGCCGTTTCTGTTTCCCCAACTGGCGGCGTCGACTTCCGTTCGGGACGTGTGGGACAACGCGCTGGGATTTACCTGGATTGTGTGCTGGACGGCATCCCGCTGCGGGCGCTTGTGGACACCGGCTCCACTGTTTCACTACTCCGCAACGGAGTGTTGGGACCAGGCGAGCGCGCTGGCAAAGTGCCTAAGCCAGCTTTTAGCATCCGCACCGTGTCTGGGAGCCGTTTGAAGATACGGGCTCATCGATCGGTGAGAATCAACATACTGTAGGTGAGCACAGTTATGTTCATGACTTTTTGCTGGGGAACATTGAGGATAGCTGTATATTGGGGCTGGACATTTTGGAAAGGTGGGGGGCGGCGCTCAGCCTAACGGACAGGACTCTGTGTGGGGATTTCGGCGTAGCTAGGTTGCTAACAACTAAACCACGGCCGCATGACAAAGTAGCACACACACGGGGGGCGGAACATCCGGAGGCTGCGACACCCAAACATCCGGTACATGACCGAGCGAGCGTGCTAAACGAGCTTTTGCAACGTAGCAGCGCGGGGTTGACTTCGACACAGACCGAAACGCTGAGATCGTTCCTTAACGAATTCGCGGATGTATTCGGTAGACGAGCGCGATTGCACCCATACCAATCTGGTGCAGCACAAGATTGATACGGGGAACGCAGCTCCTGTTCGGTTGCACCCGCGACGCCTCCCATTAGCTAAACGGGCTGTCGCCGAGCAGAAGCTGCGTGAGATGGTCGACTCAGGCGTCATTGAGCCAGCGTCCGGACCGTGGTCTTCACCGGTTGTGCTTGTGCGTAAGAGGGACAATTCTTGGCGGTTTTGTGTCGATTACCGGCGGTTAAACGCGGTGATGCGGAAGGACTCATACCCATTGTCACGGATAGATGATGCGCTGGAACATGTCGCAGGCTCGGCTTGGTTTAGTTCGTTAGATCTGCGTAGCGGGTATTGGCAAGTAGAGCTCGCTCCGGAAGACCGCCCTAAAACCGCGTTTTCGATCGGGCATGGACTGTGGCAATTCCGGCGTATGCCTTTCGGCCTATGCAACGCTCCGGCGACGTTTGAACGGTTGATGGAGAAAGTGTTGGCGGATATCCCTCGTAACCGTTGCGTCGTCTATCTGGATGATTTGCTGGTGCATGGCAAGGAGATTGAGGTCGCGCTAGCTAATCTCCGGGTGGTATTTTTGGCTATCCGACGGGCGAACTTGCGGCTCAATCCGGGGAAAGGCCAGCTGTTGCGTCGAGAGACCGCGTTTCTGGGCCACATAATTAGTGCGAACGGGATTGCTACCGACCCAAACAAAATCGCTGCAGTACAGAATTGGCCAGAACCGGTAAGTGTGTCGCAGCTGCGCACTTTCCTCGGGTTAGCCTCGTACTACCGCCGGTTTGTGAAAGACTTCACCACCGTCGCAAGTCCGTTGCATGGGTTGACAAAAAAGAAGTTGTTGGTACTGCGAGCGGGTCGAGGAGCGCGGTTGCGACGCGGGCCAACCCCCGGAACCACTGATGCACAACATCCCTCCCGTTCAATCCTCCGGAACCCCCGGGTGTGATCAGCCGACCGTTCCGGCATGCAGCCGAGTCACTGCCTCGCCTAGGGCACCTCCCAGCGTCATCTCACCTGTGCCACAGCTGGACAATGATCAGCTCGCAGCCGAGCAGGAGGGTGATCCGGTTCTGCAGCAAGTACTGGGTTGGGTTAAAGCGGGCCTGAGACCGGATTATACCCGCGATCGCTCATCTGGGGCTAGAGGCAAAGGCTCTCCACTCGCAGTTTACCCGCCTAGCGTTGCGTGAAGGTTCAATTCTACCGCCGCTGGGAGCGGCCGTGTGGCGCTGGCGAGTGTTTTCAGCTTCTGGTACCCAGGACTTTGAGGGCGTGCGTTTTGGGGTTGGTTCACAGGCATACGGGTTCGGGACACTTCGGTGTGACAAAAACTTTGCGGCGGTTGCGCGCCCGTTTCTACTGGCCAGGTTGTCATACTGATAGCGAACTCTTTGTCCACAGATGCGACTCGTGCACAGCAAAGAAGGGCCCTACCCAGCGCTCGCGAGCACCGCTGCAGGACTTTCGGGTGGGGGCACCCATGGAGCGTATGGGCGTGGACATCCTTGGACCGTTCCCCGTTTCCGATCGGGGTAACCGTTATGTGCTGGTCGTTGTGGATTACTTCACAAAGTGGCCGGAGGCTTTCGCTGTGCCTGATCAGAGCGCCTCCACCACGGCCCGAGTGCTAGTGGATGAGGTGTTCAGCTGGTTTGGTGCTCCAGAGCAGTTACACAGCGATCAGGGGCGCAACTTCGAGGCGGAGGTGTTTGTGGCGGTGTGCGAACGCCTTGGGGTGAAAAAGACCCGCACCACGCCACTCCATCCACAAAGTGACGGCCTCGTGGAGCGCTTCAATCGGACGCTCACCACACAACTCGCCCTACTTACCAGCGATCGGCAACGCGATTGGGACGAACATTTGCCTCTCGTGCTTTGGGCATATCGCACAGCAGTACAGGAGTCATCGCAGCTAACGCCAGCTGTTCTCATGTTTGGCCGCGAGCTGCGCACTCCAGTGGACCTTGTTTTTGGACCACCTCCACAATCGGACTTACCCACGGAACCGGGGTTGGATTACTTTTGTTCTTTGAAAGAAAAACTGTTCCGTGTTCACGAGTTAGCGCGCAAACACTTGGCGGACGCCGGTGTTAAGCAGCGCCGGGTTTATGACACTCATAGCCGGGGGCGAGACTTTGAGCCGGGAGAGCAGGTATGGGTTTATTCCCCGAGAAGGAAGAGAGGGCTATCACCCAAACTGATGTCCCACTGGGTGGGACCCTGCACGGTGATCGTTCGGCTTTCGGATGTCGTCTACCGGGTGCGGCTGGCGGGGCGAGCGCGGACGATTGTGCTTCACCGAGACCGTCTCGCTCCCTACCAGCCGCATGCCGGTGAGACGGCGACTGCTGCAGAGGCCCGACCGCCTCAGGTTAATGTTCACATTTCGTCTACAGCAGGGCTCCGGTGTTCACAGCGCCAGCGCCGACCGCCTGCACGTCTCAGAGACTGAAGGGTTAGGGGTGACCGGGGACGGTCACAGCTCGGGTGGGGGCAGTGTGGCGTGGGCGGGGCTGGCGACCGCCGGCTTTGGTCCAGCATTATGTTTGTGTTCACCATGGGTGGGATATTGGTTTTAGGTTAGTGGCTTCGGGCATGTTTAAGCATGTGGTATGTGTGTTTTGACCTGTGTGTTTATGCTTGTGCTGAGATTAATAAAATACTCCCAGTCATTACATTGGGTAGCCACCAAGCTCACTCGTCCTCCAAGATCCCTGATAACGTTGAAAAACGCTACAATATTATCATGCTTAGCCTACTGACTTACCCTAATTTTTTATTATAATCTGTTTACTTTTCTATCTTTCTGCACAATAAATCTTAGTTCTGTCTTTAAAACCTTTGCACACAGTTTGAAAATGAAATGTCTGAAAACAACATTTTGCAAGGTGTTCAGGAATTCCCACAAGCCGAGGTCAAAAATGTAATCACCAGATTACTGATCATTCACTAGGGATACAATTATTATGCAAAGCTTTCCAGTTAGTCCATGATTAGTACATTTCTTCAATGGTCTTAGTTGGTCTCTTGTTTAGAGACTTTCTACTGTATGGTGTCTGCTCTCTGCTGTGATTGTTAATTTGCTGTGATCAAGATGATAGGCCATGACATGTTGGACAATTTAGGCTCCCAACTTTGTGGAAACAGTTTGGGGATGGCACCTTCCTATTCCAACATGACTACCTACCAGTGTACAAAGCAAGGTCCATAAAGACATGGATGAGTGAGTTTAGTATGGAAGAACTTGACTGACCTGCACAGAGTCCTGACCTCAACCCGATAGGACACCTTTGGGATGAATTAGAGAACGGAGATTGTCAGCCAGAAAGTTCTCTAGGAAAATGTCCATAAACACACTCCTAAACCTTGTAGAAATCCTTTCCAGAAGAGATGAAGTTATTGAATTAAACCATATGGATTAAGAATTAGATGTTCCTCAAGTTCATATGCAAGTAAAGACAGGCAAGTGATGTGCAAGTGTATTTACACATAATGTATATACACATACACACTGTATATACATATAATTATTTAATATTAATCAATGATACATATATTTATATGATATGTTAATGCGATGTAAAACTAGATTAAAATAAAAAAAATTCACTTGTATCCCAGTAAAGTAAATGGAGATACAAACAGATACAAAATGCATTACCATATACAATAACTACGTAGATGGAAATGCAATCTATCTTAGATACACACATAAGGTGAGTACAGGGTTTTTAGCTTTCTGTACTGTATATAGGCTGTTGTGCAGAAGATATACAAGACGGTATTAAACTGATTGAGAGCTGTATATAAAGCAAACTGAGAGCTTCAGCACAAACCTTCTCCAGGAATGCCAGGTTTAGCACCACTGCATGTAGGCAGCCTTCTACTTTTTCCACCAGCTATATTCTGATGTAATGACTGCAGTGAGTTTTTTTCCCTCTCCACATATCCCAAATAGTAAACCCACTGTTTCATGCTTTGTAAAAGATCTAGTCTAAGAAATAAAGCTACTTAAATGATAAATGAAGATTTAGTACTGTGGTGTTGTACTGTCTACCAAGACATGCTTATTCACAGTAGCTCCCTCATTAAGCTAGAAACTTTTAAAATCTATGACAAGTCCAGGTCCAAGACTGAGACCTCCATAATTTAGTCTGTTACACAAAATCCTGGAGAGGAAAAAAAAAAATCCTAAAACTTTGTAGCAGAAGGTAAACCCATATGGACACCTGCTTCAGTGACATTTAATTTACCGAATGGATACAAGCAAAGTAAATTGATTATTTATTTACTCAGTTATCTTGCTCAGCTGTTATGATGTTCTCTCCCTGGCTGTTCTAAGATGTTATGAAAGTGTATAAGCTGAATTAAGCGGCCCTGATGTGTTTCTGGCAAGTAAATTGTTTCATCCACAGATGTTTAATGATGTTTTATAGACCTTTAACACAGCCATGCTTCAGAAATGGAGCAGATAAGTGCAGAGGAGAGATACTGTGTTTAATATGAACAGGCAGTGCATAGTTCTAGTGGCACACAGCATGCTCAAATACACAACTTGACAAATCTCAGCTCCTCTGGGATCTATCACATTGATTCAATTCATTCCAATAAGTGGAACAATTCACTGGGGATAGTCTGCATGTTTCCTGCTTTATTTGTATTTGTTCATTTTTGGTTAAGATTTTCTCACATTCAAAGCAAAAAGCACATTTCCAGGAGGCATGTATTTCTTGGAAAAGCAAATTTATCATAATTGAAGGCTATATACTTTTTCCACACTGATGAGGGGAATGACAAGAAAAAGCAGAAAACATGCCTATCTGGAACTATTTAAAGCCCACAGTGCGACAAAGGGATTTAGATTTCGCGAGATTAACCATCCTTATGAATGTCAGCAGTGACTGCTGTGGTATTAGCTGTATAAATAGCATTCTCTCAGGAGCATGAGCTGAGTGGAGAGAGAAGCATAGGCAACGCAGGACAGAAACAGTGACGGTGTGGAGGCAGTCAGAGCCTGCTGCTCCACATCTCTCCAGATGTCTGTGTGTGATCTGTCCTCCCCGCTGCTTCAACTGACGAGTGGTGTCATCTAGTTGACATTTCCACAGCTATCACATTTCATCAGCACCATAATTAATCATCCTTCTATTGTTGCGCTGGTCTGGACCAGTCAGACTGTTATGACAGGAAAAGCACATGCTCTGCCATGCCATGCCTCAACCTAGCCTAATCACACCACAGCTCAGGTACAGTACACTGTTCTTAGATTTTTATTAAACTAGCTCCAAAATGTGACCTAGCTAGTGGTCGACATCTGAGTTGTTGTTGTTTTTTTCACTCATGCTTTATTCTCCTATTTCCTAGGAAAGTTCTTCTGCACAAACCTAAATAATGAGAATTTAATCAAATTCTTTAATAATTCAGTTTGAAATGTTCTACGGAATGCCTCAGTTGTACATGCTCATCTGTGTTGAACATTTCTGATTCATAATAAAGCCTTATTATGCTTTATTCACCATAATTACTAGGTAACACTGCAGGACATTTAGATGCTGCTAGTGCTAAAAACCTAACTACTTTTTTTTGTTGGGTGGAAGATTTCAAGATATTTTCCCACTTCCTAGTCACCTTGTCATTGTGCCCTTTTCACATTGTTGTTACAATTTTTGTGTGAAAGCTCTTTATTCAAATGCATAATGAAGCAACTGTGCCTTCTTGCACCACCATCCACAGAGCTATTACTGATGAAAAGTCACCTAAAGGGGACCTATGATGGAAAATTCACTTTTTAGTCATTTTTAGACATTCAGATGGGCCTCCAGTGTGCATGTAAAACAAAACGAGAGAGAGAGAGAGAGAGAGAGAGAGAGAGAGAGAGAGAGAGAGAATACATTTCCTGCCTTTTGTCCTTTTTTCAATTGTCTTAAAAAAGTCAATTAGATTCTTTCAATGTAAAAATAAAAAGAGATTGAGGTATGAAAAGTAGTATAAATGAGTATTTTAACTGAAGTCAAATCAGAAACACTTTGGAGGATCTCTGGGGAAAATATTAACATGTAAAAAATCTAAGTATATCTCAGCCCAGAAACATTTGACAATGCATAGTGCTAGATAAGATCCAACGTACATCACATATGGCACATCCATATGGAAAGCGTTGGGACACAGTGTTCCATAATCATGGAATAGTGTGCTCACCTCAATAAAATCCATAAAGTTATTACTGCACATAGTGACATAGACTTTATTAGAGCTTCCCTTTTTTAACCACTAATAAAGCACACAGCCACATGTTCACTCTATGAGGGCAGGACAGATAATCTTATGGTTGCTATATTAAAATACAGATTAAAATATTTCATGACCTAAAAGATCTTGTTTTTTTGCAGAATTTTTTGGAATGAAACCTCCAATAATGTACATACATTTTATTACATTTGTTGATCATATAAATTATGTTCCTTTAACCAACAATCAATTTTGAATTGAACTATTTTGAACTTTTAGCATCTGAGGCAAATATTTTCCTTACTGTGTGCATGCTTTACTGCGCTTACACAAAAGAAAAGTCTTCAATTTCCTGGAGGATGCAATACATTTTGCAAGGATACATTGGGAAAAATAATGAAAGAAATTATATTGTATTAGAGTATACATAGTGTTTTAAATATACACTAGCCAAAGGATTTTGTCACTTCTCAGCTTTTTCTCAAGTGACCAGTATCCATTCCTTACTTTAGTCACTTTGGATGGATTTAGTAGTTAGCTAACATTTTATAAGGACAGATGGAGGCAGTTCATATTATCCATGTGGGAGGCATAGGTGAATTGCATTAAAACAGAGAATTCATTGCCCGTCCTCTGAAAGTATGGACTTTCTCATCCACTTTAACCAGCTGAGGTCAGATTATTATCAGAATTGCTGAACCAGAAACATGATTTTGTGCCTGAAGGGGGAAGATGGTGATAGTTGGAGACCTTGCAGTTGACAAAGAGAACTAGAAATGCAGCAGTGATATTACCAACATTTTGAATGTCCTTTAAAAACATGAATTAGTATGCTGTGAGTATAAAAGAGCTACAATGCTATAAATCAAGGCTGGACAATGATTTAGCATGTTTCTTTAATTTACTGTACATGTGCAGCAATTAGGGTAAAATTGTAACCAATGACAAGTGGTTATTACAAAATAACTTTATTAACTTCTCTACCTCAATCCTTTCTTGATCACCCCTCTCACCCTTTGCATGTCTCCTTGGTAGTCTATCAGAACATGCAAAACATGCAGCAAAAAACACATTGCCCCTAGGTGCAATCTTTAAACATTATATTGTCTACGATCATGGCTCTTTTTGTTCAAATATAGTGGGTACTGTGAGGGTTGCCCACTGGAGGGCAGTGTTTTTAGTTTGTAGTTTTTGTTCCTAGACTCAGTTTCCCAGAAGCCTCCTCGGTCAGGTGACGTGGATGCTCACCTGAACTGAGGAGGGTCGTAAGCACTGTTATAAATGCCTGTTTGTTCTGGGAAACTGGGTCGAGCATTAATTTCTGTTCTGTTTTAGTTTAACAGTATGGTTGGCCTTTTGGTTTCAGGAGCACTTTAAGTTAAGTTTGTTTATATTAAGATGTCCTTGTCTTTGTGTCTCCTAGCAGGATTAGCCTCTAGGAGAATTAGCCCTTTGTGTTTACCCTTTTGTATAAGTAACCCCCATTGCATGTTTAGTTATTAGTCTGTTTAAATACTAATGAGGGTGATACTAACATGTTTAGATCTTAGTCTGTCTAGTCTTCGTGCCTGTCTAGTTTCATTGTCTGATTAGCTCTTAGTCTGTTTAGGTACTAACATATTTAGCCACTAACCTTTAGAGTTCTTAGTCTGTTTCATACCTAGTCTGCTGTGTACCTTATCTGTTCATTCCCTTGGGTCTCAGGCTACTAGCCTGTTTAGCCATTAGTCTGATTAGCTATGAGCTAGCTTAGCAGCTAATGTGCAGAGCAGGTGGTAGGCCTAGCCAAGCCTGTCTTGTGTTTGTTTATCCCTTGCATGCATAGTCCCTTGTGTTTAGTCCTCTAGGCTGTTTAGTTCTGTATGTCTTGTCCAGTTTGTATCCCATGTCTGTATTGTGTATCAATGCATGTAATCCCTAGTCTTGTGTCTAAGTGTTTGAGTTCTGTTTCTTATGCTCCAAGTTTAAGCCAACTTTTGTTCATGCTTGCATTTTATTATTAAAGACTTTGTTTCACTGCATCCCCTCTGCATTTATGCCTCAACACCAAGCCCACAGTCCAACAACATAGCAGAACGTGACGGGTACAATAATTTGACAGTTGCAATTGGTGAATTACATTTACAGAGTTCAGTATTCCTCTTCCATACACATGTATACATTTTCCTGTCATTATATAAGAATTTTTAGCCTAACCTCGTGTCCCACTAAACAAAAAAGTAAAATAGGCAAATTTCCCTGACTTCCCTCAACACTCGATTATAGATCTTGTATTATTATATCTTATCGATATTATATATGATTATATCTCTGTAAACGCAATTTCAAACCTCTGACTTCTCAAACTACAGGTCTTTTTAATGACTAAATTTACATCCAGCAACCAGTCAGCATAAGCCACTTCCTACTTCACTTCTTTCATTCAGCTCTGTAGTTTCAACATTTCACTTCTATAGGCTGTTTCTAGTGATCTTAAAACCTTCCCTGTCACCCTATTTTAATTTCTGTTTAATGTCTAACGATCGCTACATAGCCATTCAATAGTTTGAAAGGGTTGTAGCATTTAACCAACAATCAATAGCAATCTTTTCTTACTGTGGTATTGTCGGTAGCTTTATTTGTATTACTGAGTAGCATTATTTACTTTAGCAATCCAGATACTTTGATTCTCTCCTTTTAGAGATTAGCATTCTTCTTCTTTGAAAATGTTAACAATGAGTGAAATATTCAAACCTAACACAGCTTTTTTTAAGGTATCACACATCAAAATTAAACCAACATGAAACCTGATTTGCATATATAATTTGCAAATATTTACCATAAAATTATATTATTTCATCATAATGTACTGAATGAGACTTATTGGGTGACGATCACTGACTTGCTGTAATTTGTACTTCTAATTTATTTAGTATTTTCTTTTTTCTTCTTGGGTTTATTCCCTTTCTTGAGGGAATAAATTAGTAATTGGCAAAGGTTTTTTTTTTCCCCAGATAATCTTCCTGCCACAACTGACCTATTTCCCAAGCTTTGGGACTGGCACTGGGGATACCCTGTATCTCCAGTAACTGGGTAGTTTATACTCTATGGCCATAGGGTTAAGAGCCTTGTCCAAAGACCCAACAGTGGCACCCTAGCTCAAACCCCTGACCCCAAAGCCTCAACTGTCTGAGCCACCACTGCTCCCTCTAATTCACAAATTAATTCTGCATACTCTATTTAAACAACACTTTTGGAATAAATCACATTAATATGCAATAGATTTGTTTGTTTTGTAACATATTGTTGGTAGGGTTCAAATTACATTGTGGATTTTAGTGGTTCTCTTATTGGCTGGTCAGCATGCAGGCAAATACGGATAGGTCAAGAGAGCGGCTGCATAGAGGTGGTTGAGCTGAGAAGTTGTGCTCCAGCCAGTCACTAAGAATCACATATCCAACACCAAATCCATTTACAGTACAATAATTACACACAGGTACAAAAAATAACAGCTCGTAAGCCATGATAGATACCCTGCAGATGTCTCAATCAATCATGGTACAGGCATTATTGACAGCAGGTAAAGACAGTCGGATCAGTCTGTATGCTGCTGTCACTCACTGTTGAGTTAAAATTTCCTTAAACAAAGTTTGGCTACCTTAGGGATACAAGTTGTGTCTATTTTTGCAAAAGCAGCTGTAAAGCAGAGATAAATTGGCCAATGCAGCACACAGTTTCTGGTGGACAATCACTTTTTGTATTGCTGTTTACAGTATGCTGATTAGGCAGCTCAGTGCAATTTTGGTGCTTATTTTGGACTGAAATTACATTTATGTTAAAATTAACTCAGACCATATCTTATGATAAATGCAGAGGCACACAGACAGACCTCTTTACCCAAAAAAACAATAACAAAAAAAACAATCTCATATAAACAAGGTGTCTTTTAGAACTGTCACTCACTCTGTTTTGTTTTGTGACATTAGACTAACTGTTTTCTAAGAAATTTACACTGATAACCAGTGAAGTGTCACCATGGGCTATCCTTCCAGTTTCTTTCACAAAATTGACAGTTCAGCAAAAATAAACATCAGCAATTCTAACCTTTCTTTTTACTAGATACATTTGTTCTCAGTCTTATTGCCATTGATATTTCCATATGGTTTTTCGAATGGTTTAGTAACACAAATGTTTGTTTTATGATGACAAATCATAAATAAACGATGTAGATTTAGAATAATTCTACATCAAAATAAATAATGTAGAATTATTATTATTATTATTATTTATGCAATCCATTACTTGTACTGTAGTCTTTCAACCAGCAAAATTACAGTAAAAGAAAATGAATGCTCTGACCTGTTTTACCTAAACCTAGTACCCTTGAACTAATTTGTAAAATGCTTCAGATGGGCACCAGAGTTTGTCAGTAGCTTAAAACCAAATTACTGAAGCCTTCGATGCAGTCTACCATGTTGATGAATAAGAATTGCAAGAAAATCGATAGGGATCAAAACGTAAATGAAGAGTGATTTTAATTGGCTTAGTGTTATTGATTGATTCTTGTGTCTGCATTTTGTTTTCTCTCTGTCCACACTGACCTCAGACCAATGTAACACAGGTGTACAAGTCCATTAGACCAGTTCATTAAATTGTACAGTCTTATAACAAGTAGTGACAATGGCAATTATTTCTTACATATAGGCCATGTATGACAATGTTCTCTGACAACAGTTTCCAGGGAGGATCATAAGCTGAATGACTGGAAAGATGATCATAATCAAGCATGCAGAGAGGTGCACTCATGGCTCTAAATAGATAAGCATTTTAATGGGATTCAGTGAAGCTGATGATCTAGGATATATTGTAACTTTCATTACAATCCATAGAACCATAAGTAATTATTTTCTGCACTTAGAGCAGTGAGTTTTAAGAATCACAAAGGCATGGTATCAAGGAAAGTAGAAGTGGCATGTTCAGACCTTCAGCAGTCCACAACATTCATTCATTCATTCATTTTCTATACCGCTTAATCCTGTGTTCAGGGTCGCGGGGGACCTGGAGCCTATCCCAGGAGACTTCGGGCACTAGGCGGGGTACACCCTGGACAGGGTGCCAATCCATCGCAGGGCACACACACATACACACACTCACACACCCAATCACACACTACGGGCAATTTAGGAACGCCAATTAGCCTAACCTGCATATCTTTGGACTGTGGGAGGAAACCTGAGTACCCGGAGGAAACCCACCAAGCACGGGGAGAACATGCAAACTCCATGCACACAGAGACGGGAATCGAGCCTGGCCGGGGAATCGAACCCAGACCCTGGAGGTGCAAGGCGACAGTGCTAACCACCACACCACCGCGCCGCCCAGTCCACAAAAAAAAAAAAACTCACACACTAAGATTTCACTTCACCTTTATCTTTGATTACATCACAAAATGTGTTGGTCAGTTCATGTTAGAAGATTATTCCTGCTCCCAAAACCATTCTTTCACAATTTGGGTCATTGAACATGCCAGTGATATGCCAGTGATGAGGAAATGATACCCTGGGTCATTCAGTACAAGATATAATTTTATTGTCAAATAACTTTGCTGAGTCTAGACCTGACCAACCGAAGCAACCCCAGATCATAACATTCCCTCCAGTGGTTTGTACAGTGGGTACTGTGCATGATGGGTGCATCACTTCATGTGCTGATGTACAGGTCCATCACTCTGGAATTGGGGCAATCTGAACTCATTAGACCACATGACCTTTTTCCATTACTTCAAACATTGTATGCATATGGAAATGCTTCTACATAATTTCATTATTTAACATAACTATGGCTGTCACTATTTATATTTTTTACCCAGCAACTTCACAAAGTGTTTAAATGGTCTGCATTCATGATTTTTACCCTTTAAAATTTTTTGACCAGGCAGTGCATGTCTCTAAGAATACTTAGTGGTACTTGGCACAGAGGCAGCAAGTGTACAGTCAGTTCTTGAAGTTGAATTGCTGAGCGACTTTGACCAGGGCCAAAAATGGCACCTCCAAGATGCCAGGCCTTGTATGATGTTTTTGGTATGCAGTGGTTAGTACCTAGAAAAATTGATCAGAAAAAGTATAACTGGAAAACTGGTGCCATGTCGTAGGCACTGAAGGGTGGATGTTACATGTGGAGATCAAAGGCTAGCCTGTATGGTCTGGTCCCACAGAATAACTGGAGCATTCATTCATGACCATGGACTAATGGCAGAAGGAGGTCTGGTCTGCTAAAATTATACAGCATGTCACTACCCCATTGAAGAGAGAGCACCAGAATACACTATATGAAAAAAGAAAGCTGGAGGAGACAATGCGATGCTCTGGGCAATGCTCTGATGTGAAATCTTGGGTTCTAATATTCATGCAGACCACTTCATGGCAAAAGTTAAACAATGCAGAAATTGTTTAGGAATGGTTTGAGAAACATCTCATGTTTTCAAGGTGACCTCCAAATTCCCCAGATCTCAATTCAATCAGCCTCTGAGGGATGAGTTGAACAAACAAGTGTAGTCTCTGAAGACACAACTTTGAAACTCATGGGATTCAAATAATCTGTTACCAAAGAACATGAGGACTTGTGGAGTCCATGCTGCAAAGCGATAAGAGCAATTTTGGCAGCACACAAAGACCTATACAACATTAGGCTGGTGGTTTAAATGTTATGGATGATTGATGCACATGTCTCAATTTTCACTAAATAAGGAATCATTATTATTTGCATATTATTTGATGCTAATCAGAAGTTGATTTTGTATAAATTTACTACATCCATCTCATTAGCGTCTTTTGTTGCAGGATTTTATTAGAAAACGCACGATCGCGCACACACACACACACACACACACACACACACACACTAACAAACCTGTAAGACTTGACCAAAGTTTAACCTTGGTTTACTAATAGATTTAGGTTACTGTATATGTTTTTAAAAAGAAGTGAGTAAGAAGTTACAGTATACCAGGAGAAAGAACCTCACCTCTTTCATTTCACTATAATGATTCAAATGGGCTTCAATCATGTTCTGTTAACAATCTACAGTAACTCGTGACCAATACCTGCACAATTTTAGAAATGGTAGAAATAACTTCATCATATGATATTAATTAATCTTGGCATTAAATATAAGCTATTGGTTAAAGGCTGGTTTTCCTCAGAAAATAATGGTAGTGGACCATTTTATCAGCTTCCTGAACTCAGAATTTCAGACTGATACTCATACAGTATGTGCAGCAAGTTAAATGCTCTGGTTTAATAACACTCCTTTTGTCTTACATCCGTAATTAACAGGGCTGTGCTGAGAGAGTGCAGAGATGCATTGCAATCAGCAACATTTTCTTTAAAACATAATTATAGATTTTCATCCACAGACTGTAAAGAATATTTTGAGGAACAGAACAATGTATATTTATCTATCAGTAGTGCAGTGGTCTAATGAACAAAAGAAACAAGTGCAAAGCATTTGACATTCAAATGTGCTCATCAACCTGGATATTACTAAATGTTTGTTTATTCGTTCAGCATGTCTGAATGCACAAGATGAATGTTTAATCACATCACATGTAAATCTTGGAACATCCATTGAATTTCACTTCGGTGGTGCAGGAATTAGCACATCCCAGGCTGCACATCACATCAAGCATTGTTACCTGAAAAACAATATCTAGCATCAATCAATAGCTTATCCTATTTTCCATGCATTTTACAATTACATTATATTATACAAACGACACATCATCTTTCGTGAAAAACATTGCTTTGATAGAAATCAATTTTAAATGTGTTTGATTACAATTTAAAGTTCAATCAAGTTTCTTGCTCATATGTCTCTCTGGTCCAACCAGGCCAGTGTGGTGCTTGTGTACATCTATGCTGGAGATTTGGTAATGGGAGTAAAAACATCTTGTTGTCTTCAGCATCCTCAAATATCCTAAGGCAAAAAAAAAGCATACAGTAGCAGCTGTGTCTCTTGTGCAAGTCAATATTCCACCTACTGAGCTATTGGCGCAATGGGTATCCAGAGGAAGGTTTGAACTGCTGCCAAAGTCAGATCCTCTAATCCCCAAAGGGAGACAGAATATGCCTTTTATACTGTATGCCTATTGTTAAACCAGATTCAGGACAAATTTACAGAGGTCATTTTATCATAGCTTGGATTGCTTATTGCATTTTAATACCATAGATGTTCTGATCTGCCTTGGTCTTTCACCAATCCCACTGTAAGATTACAGATTTGTATGTGAATATCTCATCTCTAACAAGTGCCATTCATTTAGGACCTGGCTCATTACTGCACAGCTATTTTGGCCATGACAGATTGATATTCAAATATCTTCAATCCCCTATTTTTGAGCCTGTGCCATCAGCATTGCTTCCTTATTTGACATGTATTGACAGGATGCATTAAAGTTGCTTAGTTGAGGTAGAGGGAAGAGCAGAAGGGAGGTAAAATCATTTCAGAAATGATCATTTAGCTGCCATATAAAAGGGGCTGTGTGGCAGATGGTGCATGTTTTATTACCCAGTAGGCCAAATATGGAAAAGGTCATAAGCATGCCATTCCCTCAACATTACTAACATCTGACACTCTAATACCACTACTTAGCTCATACAGAAACAGAAATTGCTAGCGGCAATATATTTACATATTATTACAGTGAAGTAAAAGTAACTGCAATTATACAGTATGTTTTATATTAATTTACAGTATTTATCATTACCTACCATTTTATATAACTACTAAAAGTAAATGTAAGGTGTGAATAGTTACCTCATTGAAAGAAGTGTTTAATATACTTTTCTTGACCATGTAGTAAGTCTATATGAACAGATTTACAGGAAAATAAGAAACTTTTTTTCAAATAAAGCAAAGTGTTGCAAACTGGTAAAGAAACCATGCAGAAACTATTTCTTGAGTCACAAAGGTGTTAAAGAGCACAAATGCCAACTTGTCAGAATATATTAATGTGAATTTTGCAAAATGCTATATATTTGTCACAACAGATAAATAAGCCTGTGGTTGTATGTATGGAAATTTAAGTATGCAAAAGAGGTTTTTTTTTTTTTTTAATTTACAGTAGTTGCATACATAACTTTATTGCAAAGATTGTTGAAGATTATGAGAAACATTATAAAAACAATAATAAAAAATAATCTCATCTTCAACTTCTACCTGTTCCAGCTTTACATTGTAAATGCAACACATTTTCCCACAGACAATGCATGTTTATGTCCCTTGTATACAAAGTGCTCATGCATCTCTGAAGTGTTGTGTTATCTCTCTGTGCACAAGCATGGCCAAAAGATTTGAATAAATATTCAATATTAAATTTCACTAATTCTGCTGCTTTTGTGCTTTTAGATCTTTTTGCCAGATGTTACTATGACAAAAAGATCTTTTCTTTTACTTTAAAGTGAAGCCAAGTGAAAAATTAACCAGTGATTGATAATTAGAGGAAAGTAAAAATGAAAACACCATTAAAAGAAATGACTGCAGATTTATAAGTGTCAAAAGGTTTTTATTGACAATTACAATACGTTTATGCCAAAAGTCAATATTTGCAGGCTTGACCCTTCTTTTTCAAGACCTCTACAATGTACCCCGGCATGCTGTCAATCATCTTGTGGGCCACATCCTGACTGATGGCAGTCCTTTCTTGCATAATGAATGCTTGGAGTTTTTGTGGAGAATTTGTGGGGTTTTGTTTGTCCACCCGCCTGTTAAGGATCAACCACAAGTTAAGGTCTGAGGGGTTCCTGGCTATGGACCCAAAATGTTTGTTTTGTTCCCTGCGCCACTTAGTTATTACTCTCTGAGGATTTAGTTTTTGTTCTGTTCCTTATTTATGGCTGTGTTCTTAGGCAAAATTGTGAGTAAGCCCACTTCTTAAGGATCTTAAGGATGTTTTACTGTAGGTGTTCTTTAAACTTTTGGTTTTCATTTTGGCTGTAAATATCTTTCAAAAATATTACCATAAGTGCATCATGACTTCTAAATGCAGCTAGTGATTGCAAGAGCAAGGAGCAAAAATGCAGGGTATTGATTTGGAGGTGAAACAGATGATTATACCTACAGTATAACGCATAGCTTTGTTAAGTATATAATACATACTGTACGGTGTTCGCAGAATATCCTAATCACACAATGTCTAATTTCACAGAATGTAATACGAACACTACAGTAAGTGACACATACTGTACAGTTTCTGTACTGTAGTTCTTGAATTCTGGGCTAACTGCAATGCAACAGAATATGAAAATCCTTTGGAATCCAGTGGAAAGTAATGAAGAAATCTATACATGTTTTGACATTGGCATTTAATATGAATATTAAGTATTTGATAATTTGGGCACTGCCAAATGAAGCTCTAGGTCTTCATGATGCACCTAATGATGCCTTATGAATTAATAAATTCTCTGCATAGACATAGAACCATTTACAAATGCAGTTTTATACCTTAAATATATTTATTGGCACAGAAAATACATTTAAATTGGTAATACGTAGTTGTTTTTTTTTCTCAAGCATTTAATAAATCGTTTCTAAGTGAAATGATTTTATGAATTTATGAAAGGCTTGTAAAAACTCATGAAATTATATTTGAGGTTTTATGTAACAAATTATAATTATTGGTTTAATGATTGAGAAATTTACTGCAATTTCTTTCCTTATTTTAATTTGTTCAAGTGCAGGTTTGTTTGTTTCTTTACTATTGTCACATTTGAAACATTTATAGAAGATAAACATAGTGATTCATGACAGTGCTAAAAAAAAAAAAGTCGAAATCACCCTTTTGTCTGGCACAGGGCTTAATTCAGGAAAGATTATTGGAATAGTCCACATTTTTTGTAAAAATACAATAATTTTAAATCTGAGATTTCCGACAGATGAACGTGGCAGTATTAATAAATGAGCTTTGTTAATAAATTAGCAACAACAAAAAGAATTAAAATAACAATAAAAAAATCTCTTACCATCATTGTCTCTTGAGCTTGCAGGTATTTTTTCTCCCACTGAAATATGATGTGTTTTCTTCTCACCTGTAGCTCAGCATTGAGTCTTCACTCCTCTGAATTTACACACACAATCGCTTACCGGCTGCAGCGTCAGACCACCTCTGCGCGCGCTAAACATTTGAAGGACACCTGTCTCCCATTGGCTGGTTCATATCACGTTAAGTCTGTGTCTGATAGTTGAGCAATAAACGTAGGCGTAGTTCGCATCAGGCCGCCCCCTCACTCGCACGCTTATTTAAATGCGCCAGTAATGAAGCGGTAATTAGCTGATCAGCCAATCTGAAAGAAGATTAGAATGTTCCCGCCTCCATCTTCTGATTGGCTGTAACAGTTAAAGCGGAAAATTCGTGGTGTTTTTGGTAACATTTTTGTTACAAAAATAACACCATACAGTAGTTCCCCTCATACAAGCTAAATATCAAAATGTAACTTAAAGCGCTGATTTTAAAATTTTTATTATGGACATTAACCTTTATCTAATGAGTTTTGTATTTAATTACAATTTATTATTGTAATTTTACATAAAGTTATACGTAATTTACTGTTAAAAATTTACTGTTAAAAATGTGAAAAAAAGTTAATTGCTCAGTATTGAAATAATACTTTAAAAAACAGTCAACTTAGTAATTTACAGATAATGTCTGTAATTTTACAGAGATTTGTATGTAGTTTTTTTAAAAAGAAAAACTACTATAAAATTTTAAAGTTATTTTCCGTAAAATTTGGACTTTTTTTACAGTGCAATTTTTCAGCTGAAATGCCTTAAGCATTACATTCTTTGCTCCTACAAGTACAGTACAGTGAAACCTCGGATTGCGAGTTTACGAGTGTTCCGCAAGACGAGCAAAGAGTTTTAATAAATTTGGACTTGAAAAACGAGCATTGTCTTGGTTTATGTGTACCGAGTATCATGTCACATGATCACAACTGAGCCAACGGTTTTTCTCTCTCTTGCGCTGCAGAATTGTAGGTAATTGTCTCCCCTGCTGGGTCTTAGTGCTTGCAGAGTTTCTGTGTAAGGCAGAGAGTGTGCGTGTGTGTTTGTGTGTGAAGCCAGGGGCCAGGGGTAGCTCAGTGGTTAAGGCATTGGACTACGGTTCGGAAGATCCCAGGTTCAAACCCCACAACCACCAAGTTGGGCCACTGTTGGGCCCTTGAGCAAGGCCCTTAACCCTCAACTGCTCAGATGTATAATGAGATAAAAATGTAAGTCGCTCTGGATAAGAGCGTCTGCCAAATGCCTAAATGTAAATGTAAGCCGAGAGGAGGAGGGGGTAGGATCTGTAAAGGCGAAAGTGTGTGTGTCTGTGTGTGCGTAAATTGACACCGTGCTCCTTGACTCACAACAACACACACACAAACACACTCTCTTGCCTTTACAGCGCCCCTCCCACCCCCTCCTCCTCTTGGCCCACACACATGCACACCAGTGCATGACATTAACTTTTTTGCTCATTGGCCAATGTAGTGGATTTCCGGAGTCACTAGCCATTCAGCCTTTTTGCTAGCCACAATTTTGTTACCAGAAAATCTGTTTTTTCTTCACAATGATACGTTAATGTTTGTTATATCTAGATTTACTTATAAATGACAGCATGCACTGTATCACTATAGTAGTAGTCAAGTTTTCAGTACTGTTAAGATACTCTTACGACATGATCTTTAAAAATAACAGATTCAGCACAACTGAATTGATTCTGATATAATAATACATAATGAATAATAATACCTGATAATAGTACACATAATAACTAAAATGATAAATGTTCTGAATTGCTGTATTTTTATTATCAGAATTCTGAGTTAAGACAATGGACTCTGGTCTATCTTGTTGTGTTGACTCTTTATAGTGTGAGGTAATTCAATCAATTGATGAATTTTCTATCATTCAACATGAAATCTAAATAGATTTTAATAGTGATTACTTTTTTTATATAATCAGTAAATAACCTATGCGAAAGGGGCAAACATTCTCATCCTGTTGAGAAGCAATAGCCCTTTAAGGAAATGATGTGTGCGCGTGTGTGCATGCGTAGTGCATGTGTGAATGGGCGAGTTTTATGCATGTAATATTACGTTGCAATGCGTTTATTATATCAGATGCCAGAAAACTACAACAAAAATATATTATATTGTCATACCAAAGTATAAACTACCCGCCAAAGTGGCTAGTGAGACTAAAGTTATTACCCGCCACAGCCGAATTTTACCCGCATTTGACGGGTGCCATTGTCAAGCCCTGATCCACACACATACACACACACACTCTGCCTTACACAGAAACTCTGCTCTGCACTGTCATTTGTTTTTTTTTTTTGCTTTACAGCAGTGATTCTGTTAGTTTGCGCTCACGCGAGTGTGACTAGCGATGTTCCTTGCTAATTTTTCCAATAAAACAGTCTCTCCATTAATGTGTGTGTGTGTGTGTGCATGCACATTACACACACACACACACAGCGCCTGTGTGCACAAACGGAAACATTCATTCATCTTCTATACCGCTTTATCCTGTATTTAGAGTCGTGGGGACCTGGAGTCTATCCCAGGAGACTCAGGGCACGAGGCAGGGTACACCCTGGACAGCGTGCCAATCCATCGCAGAGCACGCACACACTCACACACTATGGTCAATTTGGGAATGCCAATTAGCCTAATCTGCATGTCTTTGGACTGTGGGAGGAAACCGGAGTACCCGGAGGAAACCCACTAAGCACGGGGAGAACATGCAAACTCCATGCACACAGAGACGGGAATCGAACCTGGCCAGGAATCGAACCCAGACCCTGGAGGTGCAAGGCGACAGGGCTAACCACTACACCACCGTGCCGCCAATGAATAATTTGAGTTTCAATTATTTCTCATGGGAAAATTTTATTTGGTTTACGAGTGATTTGGAATACGAGCCCACTTCAGGAACGAATTATGCTCGTAATCCGAGGTTCCACTGTAGTTGTTACAGGATCAAAGCATCTAAAAAAAGTACAAAAGTAAAATATTTCTCAGTAATTCCTAAGTGTGCTTTTAGCAAAGACAAATTATTTCCAATAATCATTCGTCTTCAGTATCTGCTATATCTTGTTCAGTGTTTCAGTGGATCCAGAGTGGATTTTGGGAACACTGAGCACAAGATGAATTTGGCATAGATGGGATGCCTTCCAACCAGTAGAAGTTATTGGGCAAGGTGACAACATTTTTCAAATTGAGCCGCTCATCCACTCCCACTTCAGCAAATAAGTGCTTGGCCATTAGCCTTGTAGTCACACACAGATGAGGTCTCTAAACACCATTTTCAAATCCAGTGTTGAAAGCCACTGGACCATGAACTGGTTTGCATGCATATACTACATATTTAAAAAACAAAAGATAAAATCAGTTATTTGAAAAACAGACAAATGTACTTTCAGTTTAGTGTATGTAATATATTATTTATTTTACTTTAAAATGAAGCAAAGTGAAAAATGGACCAGTGAAGGATGTTTAGAGGAAAGCCAAATTCAAAAACACTATTAAACATAATTACTGCTGACATTAAATTGTGATTTTTACTTATCATCTATCAATTCATTCTATCAAGAGCTACCTTAGTCAAAGTACTGGAAATACTGTAGTACAAATGCAACTCCAAAAATTTTAATATTTTGCAATTTGGTAATTTAATTTAAAAAGTGACTCAAATCTTCTAGATTCATTACATGTAACAATAAATATGTCATGGCTTTCCGGTATCCTAAAAATATTAGAATTTTTAATTGAAAGTTTAGGTTCTATTATATTTAGTTTTATATTCATACAGTATAAATACAGTGTATGGCTAGTTTAGTACAACAGAAAGACCGCTGACTTTAGAGTTGTCCTCAAGGAGGGTAAGCCACAGAAGGTCATCACTAAAAAGACTGGCTTCTCACAGAGTGTTTTATTGACGCGTATTCATGGAAAGTTCCCTGAAAGTCAAAAGTATGGTAGGACACGTTGTAGCAACAGAGATTTCTGCAGCCTTAAGAAGATTGTCAAGAAAAGCCGATTCAAATACTTGGGAGAGCTTCAAAAAGGTGTGGAGTGAGGTTGGAGTCACTACATCAAGAGCCACCATGTACAGATACCTTGCATTCTTAGTATTCAGCGACTCTTGAACCAGGAGAGTATATTGGACCATTGCTCAGTGGTCCAAAGTCATATCAAAGAAATATATCAATTACTTTAAAGTATAGAATACGCTACCAGTCAAAAGTTTGTACACGCCTTTTAATTCCCTGGTCTATCCGGATTATTTCTTTCTACATTGTAAAACAATGCTGAAGGCATTGCAATAATATTTTTTGAACATTGAGATGTGTCTGCTACTTATGTTCTATAAAGCCTTCGTAATACCTCTAATCTGAGGTGCTGTTTTTTTTTTTTTAGGCTGGTAACTCTAAATGAGCTCGTTTCATCATGGTGCTTAATGGGCTTTGCAGATGCACTAGACAATACTGTTCTTGCAAGAACTATTCTAGAACAGCTGACCTTCATGTCTTAAAATAAAGATGGTTGTTTTTACCCAATTATGTAATGCCCGATGTTTTATTTCATACTTTAAAAAAAAAAAAAGAAAGAAGCAGTATTGTTCCAAAATGTAGAAAATAAATTCAAACTTGTGTTCAAACATTTGACAAGTTCTGTATATTCTCTCAATGCCCGTTCACTTGCATTGCCTTTTGAAGAATCCATATAAAGTTTAATGGACCACCCAAATACCTTACCGTGCAATGTGTAGAAACATACAGTTCACATACAGTATAAGTTCAGCTGAAAAGGAGACAGAAAACTGGAGCTTTCTCATTTTTACTTACACATACACACACACACACACACACACACACACACACACACACACACACACACACACACACACACACACACACCATGTTAATGCTTAATGAGGGTAAGTGGCAGCAGTGACAGATGTAAGTACAGAGATTTTACTAACTTTTCTGTCTAATTTCAAGATAAGACATACCTCCAAATGCTCTAAATGATTATTTTGCGCCAAACAGAGTTTATAAATGAAACGAAAAAGCTAAAAGTTCAGGGTTTTGTGATTAGGTTAAACAATCCCACAGAATAAAAACTTCCGCTTGTGTGTGTGGGTTGTTATCGATGCGCAGGAGGGCCTAAAACCGCTATAGTAGCTTTTTACAGCAAGGTCAGTGTTTTTATCCTTGGTCAACTGAAAATTGTGCTGTGGATGGTAGAACTATGCTGTCCCCCCTCCTTTCCTGAGCTAATACTTAATGTCTGCAATGCCCTTTTCAACTTGGTTGGAAAGGACTAAACACATCACTCTGAACCATCGCAAGGTCTTGTTGTCTTTATTTTGCAAACACTTGCAAACTCTTCTTTCCTGTGTGGGTCATCAAAGGCACTGTCAGGTGAGTTCCCCTGCTCTCTCCTACAGATCTCAAAGGAGTCATTTCATATTTTCAGCAACTTCTTATGACATGCATAGTTTGTTTTAAATTTAATCCGTGTGGTTCGCATATTCACCTCATGCATCAATTTGTTGGAGTCTGACAGAAAGAGCAGTAAGCGCTTGTTCATTGCTGTGGAACCTGCTTGCAGTATGCAATAAGTGAGCAGGTTGATCCGACTGTTAGATGACAGAAAAGAATTGACTGCTATGTCTGATTAATTGCCAAAAATATCCCTATTAAAGCCAGCTCTGTAAGCAAGTTAATTTGAGACAGTGGAAGGTGGAGAGTAAGCTATAAAATTATGCATGGAAGCGATATTAGTCTGGTGAATGTTTCCATTTTAATTGCTGCCCATTCCGAGCCATTTCGTGCGCAAAGCAACATCAACCTTAAAATCAATTGATTTTTTTTTCCCCTTCACTAAACTTCCCACACACAGACTGAAATATTGTCCATGTAAAAAAGGAGGACATACAGTCTGTGTAATCACATCAAGACAGTAATCAAATCAAGGATCACTAGGCATGTACTATGAAGTTATCTAATTTATATTAACTTTATGGGGCAAAAACCTCAATCTGATCAGTGATGTGCAGACAGTACAAACTAAAAACATCCATTTATGTTGCTATAAGGACCTAGTATGTAACTAAAATGCATATTAAGTGAACACAAAGTGGAAAATTAAATATCTTTGACGAAAGGGATTGATGTATGTGTGTGTGTGTGTGTGTGTGTGTGTGTGTGTGTGTGTGTGTGTGTGTGTGTGGTATTATGTTGCCATTCATCATCATTTAAACCAGATTTTTCCTGCCTTGTATTATGATCAGTTCTTAGAGAAAAAAACAAAAAAATAAAAAAATAAATACTAGACTTAAAAAAAAAAAAACACTTTAGCAAAACTTACTACTTGAACAGTGATGTACAGTAGGTACTCAACTCTCATTCTGCATGTTAAATAGAGACAAAATATAAGATATACAGTATTCCTTTTTTTGGGGGGTACTGAAGCACAATTTAAGTGAATAACATTTAAATGCGATAAAACATTTTTTTAAACAGAATCTTTCTTGTTTGGAGAAGATGAAGCATGCTGTGCTGATCTACACTAATGTTCTTGTTTAAAAGCCTGAGAGATGCTTTGCTTAAGTAAGATGGTCCTTCAGAATACCCTTCCTGTGTTCTCTCCCTGTGGAAGAAAATAAAATGTATAGGGTTGCTAAAACCTCATAAAAAATTGACTCATTATATCCAATATAACCTCACATCTCACTTAGGCTTGATGGTTGTAGACAGGAGTTCCAGTGGCACTTAGTTTTATTCAAATTAAGCTGTCCACTAATGGCTGGCTTGTCCTGGTGGATGATAATTTTGAGGAAATAGTGAAACTCAGGAAGAGCAATTTAGGAGACCCTCCCCCTCGTCGCACACCCTGCTGTCACACACGCATACTTTGTATCCACGGGTTTTCTGTGGCTCTCCTGTGCCCGTTGCCAGGCAACCTCGGGCTGCATTGATATGCACAGTAGAGGGAGCTGGGGATGCCGGCTGCCTTTGGAGTGTAGCAGCAGGAGCATCAGTGCCAGAGCTGCTCTTCCCTCAACAACATACATTTTTCACACAGCTCACAGCACATCACGCAAGAGGGCGATTTACCCTGTCACTCCTCTTTACTCTCTTCATCCTCTTTGCTCATTAAAGTGACTGAACTAGTCCCTTACTTTTGATGCGCAGGTCATGGAGTCGGGAACTCTTTCAGTTCTGTGAAAAGGAAAGGCGATTTGGATTGAAGTTTTAACAATGTGTCGGTGCTGTGGAAAAAAGAAAAGACTTTCTCTGACTTGCTAATGGAGATAAAGCTGAATAAAACCAAAAAAAGATAAACCTGGGCATCATTACCACTTTTTCGCTATCTTTTATTTATCTTTAATTCTAATTGATCTTGCATGACAAATGCCAAGAGGACAAACACGCTGAAGAAACGATGGGGAGAAGGATGCAAGCTGTGCTAAAGAAACTGATGACAGCTAAACACAGACACAAATGAAATGAAACAGAGCAGGAAATTACAGATCTGCCTTGGGAAGCAACACAGGGATCCTGAAAGTGGACGACCTCTTTCACACTGGAATCTCTGCACAGATACAGAATGAGTGGAGTTACCTTGTGTTTTAGTTGTCTGGGATGTCTTTACAATCTAAAAAGGTTATCCCCCCCAGCATCCCCAATGCTATGGTACTCCTGATGCTGTGCAAGGTAAGAGCGAATGCCTGCTGTTTAGCCTGGGGACTCCATGCCATCACATTACAGATCAAGTACAATCAAGCCAAAGTGATGACTCGCATGTCTTGTGTCACTCAACAATTTGGAGATCATATTGTGTAAAACACAAGTCTTAGTGAAATATATTCATACTGTATAAAAATTAAATAAAAGGTTTAAATTGATTGATGCAATATCAATGTTACCTATTCAGTAAAAAAAAAAAAAGCCAAGAGATAAAGCTGTGAGATATGAGTAAATTAAATTGCTATGCAGATACATGTTCTTGTAACTGCAGAAAACTGTGAGCTTTTGCGTGCCTGTGTGTGCACGCGTGTGCCCACCTGCGTGCATGTGTGTGTGTCATGCACATTGGAATATATTGGGTGTTGTTTATTTTCATTCCATTTTAAACCAATGTCAAGAACAACTTTTCCTGTCAGAGCAGGTTACTGACCTGAGACATTTAATATGCTCAGAAAATATCCAAGTGGCAAAAAAATGTACACTTCACTGCTTCAGAAAAATCCATTCTGCCTACGTGTAAACAGTTTTTCTAGGATTTTCCATTTCTCCGTCATGCTCTTGTTGCCCTCAATATTTTCCATCTGTGCTAGGTTTGGTGCACAGATCTGTTTCTCTCTTTGTGGAACTGCTTTACAAGTCCAACTTCACTTAAAGCATGTCATACTGTACCACTTTGTGAGGTTGGGAAATTAAGTTTATTTGAAATAAACTATTTATTTTTAAGATGAGACTTAAATATTAAAGATTTTTAAATATACATAAAACATGCAGTATATGTGTTAACTTTTGTTTGTATTCTTTGATTATTATTTATCATCACTTTTTCATATGTTTTAACAAAATCAATGCATTTTTAAACAAATGACCAAATAAAGTATTATCTGCCCTAAATTAAAGCACTGGCATTTAGGGAAGGAATCATAATAATAATGTATAATAATAATGTATAATAATAATAACAACAACAACAACAATTTAAGTATGATTTCCTACAACTTATCGATGGTGAACAAGATAATTTTATTGGATTTTTCTAATTTTTCTAATTTTCCTTTAGTTTTGTTCTTTCCCAATGTATGTCTTTTTCATTTTCTTTCCATATAATTTTGTATCAATTAAAAGGTGTCTAAAAGTATCAATGGTGTGTCAGGTTTATTCTTATTAAAACTGAAATACTAAAAAAAATCTCTCTTACATGAAAATAAGAAGTGAGATAAGAAGTATTGTAAATTAATCAAAAGTATTAACCAAAACTGTAAGTGGTACTTGTATGCACTTGTTTAGTCGTCTCCTGTTTGCGTAAACATTTTTGTGCAATATTTCTAGTTTACATGATAATATAGGCATTAATGAAACAAATAGTGGGTTATTATAATCTCATTTGTCTGAATCTTTGTTCTATGATTGTCATAATGTATTAGCTTATTTGTAGTTCACAGCTTGAACTAAACCTGATAAATTACTGGTGTGGTCAACAATGCAACATACAGTATATGTTTTAGCATAGAAGTATCATAGTCAATTTACCAAGCAAAGAATTAAGTGTGTCAACTATTATTATTTTATATATTGTTGACCACACCAGTAATTTATCAGGTTTAGTTCAAGCCGTGAACTACAAATAAGCTAATACATTATGACAGTCACAAAATATATATTATTTTATATTTTATATTAATAAAATATTATATTTCCCTTTGGGATCAATAAAGTTCTTTGAATCTTGAATCTTGAATCTATATATATCCTTAGCAGTTTACCACTGCGGCACGCTGAGGCCCTAATTAGTTAATATAAGTTAACTAAGATTCATCATAAATTTTTCACATAAAAAAAAATCATACAGTGTGTTTTGGACCAAAGTCAAAAAAGATCCCAATGTAAAATATGAACCAGCCTGATGAAGAAGATGCATTTTGAATTTATCACTTTATTTAATTTCAAATACTCTCTGTGTTGATGTTAAAGCATTGTCCATGTTTGCTTGGGTTACATTGGCTATTCTGTGCGATTGGACCACACGGGCTAGCCCTTGGTACACACAGGCATAGATGAGTGCATTAATCTTGTCACCAGTTTACTGGTATATAATTGATAATAATTTACAATATTATGTAATTCAGTAGCACGGTGGGGCAGTGGTTAGCACTGTGCCATCGCACCTCCAGGGTTAAGGGTTTGATTGCTGCTTCGGGTCTGTGTGCGTGAAGTTTGCATGTTCTCTCCGTGTTTGGTGGGACAGTCCAAAGACATATAGAATAGGTAATTTGGTGTTACCAAATTGTCTGTTTTGTGTGTGTGTGTGTGTGTGTGTGTGTGTGTGTGTGTGTGTGTGTGTGTGTGTGTGTGTGTGTGTGCGCACGTGCGCTGCGATGGATTGACTCCCTCACCCTCTGCCTTTGTGCCATGGACGTTATTCTATTCATCTGGTTGGTGGTATTAGTGCTGATCAATGTATATCTTGTATAATAATCATGCTAGCTTTTTGATAAATGAAGAGCTTGTGACTGTTGACAATTTTTGCTCACATTTTAGCAAGACTGACATACTATATTTCTCTCCACAACCCAATTTTTAAACAACACAGGTTACTTTCTTCATACATCTCTTTATAATGTTTTATAACATTTAATGTTTATGTTTTAAGAATTATGGTGTTAAAATGTGAAAATGTGTTTGAAAATGGTTAATAAACATGGCAAACTCTCACAATAGATTAATCAAGGCATCAATTAAAGTGTACCAGTGTTTCATTCGCAAATGAGAATATATGTTTGTGTTAATTATAGATAACAATTGCTTCACAGAACAAATAGACTGTGGACCGACGCTTTTATAGATACACAGAATGCAAAATAAATGTTAAATATCCGATTACAGCAAATTAGAGCTCATGTATGTAAACGTACAAATAAGGAACATGAGCATTTAATTTCAATTATACAGAAAGTGTTATTGGCGACACGGTGGTGTAGCGGTTAGCACTGTCGCCTTGCACCTCCAGGGTTCGGGTTCGATTCCCAACCAGGCTCGTTTCCCGTCTCTATGTGTATTGAGTTTGCATGTTCTCCCGTGCTTGGTGGGTTTCCTCCGGGTACTCTGGTTTCCTCCCACAGTCCAAAAACATGTGGGTTAGGCTAATTGGTGTTCCCAAATTGCCCGTAGTGTGTGAATGAGCGTGTGAGTGCCCTACAATGGATTGGCAGCCTGGCAGAGTGTAGCCCGCCTCGTGCCCTAAGCCTCCTGGGATAGGCTCCAGGTTCCTGCGACCCTGAATACAGGATAAAGCAGTATAGATGATGAGTGAGTGAGTGAGAGAGAAAGTGTTATTGTATTTCCAGGTTTACATACATACAATTTTTCTTAGCAGCTCCCTGTTTTTGCCTTCAACGACCGAAAAGGCAGACTGAACTGAGTGGGCAGCAGAGATTCTTGTTTTCCGCACACAACTTTCTATATGTCAGTGATGGAAAATAATTCCTCCAGTAAGCCGCTATGACAGTAAAGGGGTGGCAAGGTTTCAATAAGGGCATGCACACAATCTCAGTATTTAAGGTCTCTAATAGGGTTAATCCATCATCGAAATATTATATGCACAAATTCCAGTTTGGCAAGTAATCACTTTAAAAATTGTAAACACTAACAGTGCATCCATATCCAATATATTTTATTCACTCCCAAAACATATTGAGCCACAGAGCATATTTTATTTCGTGTATGATGGAAATTAATATATTTTTGATGAAAAATATTTTCCTTGGCCTTGAATAAATCAGTATGTAAAAACCTGAGCAACATGCAAGAAACAGCGAAGCAGATGTAGCACTCAGATTTCTGTTTCTGATTTAACTGGTCTTTTTATATGAAGCATCAACTATAAGGCCTTGTTCACACGGGCGTTACATTTTTGGATGACCGAGCTCTGAACGTCCTATACGTTTATGTTGCGTTTTGTAGTGCCGCTCGATTGACCTCTACACTGGCGTTCGTTTGTCTCTGTCTAACGACAGCCTGCAGCCCAAATTGTAGTTGGTGTGTTTAACCTGTGGGGGGCAGTGTGTCGGGAGCTGGATATGAAAGCCAATGTCATTTTATTTGAGGTGCCTCCTTTTACTATGGACCATTTTGCTATATTAGACATTAATCTTATTGTTTTAAAAATTCTAATTAAATTATTATATTTTTACATTATATATTTATATAATATATAAAAATATTTTTAAAAATAATACGGCGACGTAGGGAGAGAAAAAAAATCGCGGCCACTACTGGGTTCACCCTCTGACTGCACAACGTCAGATTAAAGGAAGTTTTTTTGTGGTTTATGAAGAAATGCGAACATTTCCGCGAAAGTTTTATTTTTAAGCATTTTATTTTTGCCTTTTTTTCAACATTTCTCTATGTATAGCATGTAGGGATATGTCCGGTCCTCCGAAAGCGTAAAATGGACGCGGAGAAAACGAACTAGACACGGTTTCCTTGCGTTTGTTGAGATTTAACGCCAAGAAAAAGCTGCATGCAACGTTTTTTTAACACCGTATAAACTTATACGTATAAAAAACGTATAAAAGCCCATATGAACACCGTCATTGACTCCTATGTGTAGAAAACCCTCGGCGCTTCAACCGCGGTCACCGGACGCTACGAATGGCAGAAAAACGGTCGATTTTAACGCCCGTGTGAACAAGTATAACATTGTTATAACCATTATTATTGACAAGGGAACATAAACCAGCTCCTTTTTTTTTACTGCATTTACAAAGTTACTTTGTTAATGTTACCTTTGAGACATTATAAAAAAAAATTTTGATGATTGATCATGGCTCTTAATATTAGGCAAATACAACCTCAGATGTACAAAAACAAGTTTTCACCATGCCTTTATTTATTTAACAAATATGTAGTCAAAAAAGGTGAAATAAGTTCCACCTTACTGCTTCTACAGGATTTAAGTTGCAGCCAGGTGCTTCTAATCATTAGCTCTTGAGTAACTTATCAGCAGACTTTCAGACTTCTGTAAAAGCAGAGTTTTGGCAGTCTGTTGGTCCGAAGCATACAAGTGTGTGTTAACACGATACATGGATCGAAAAGACATACTGTACTGTAAGCACTAGTCTTAGAGAAGCAATTGTTGCTGCACATCAATCTGAAAAGGTAAATAAAAGTTTCAACATTCCACAACAAGGAAGATTATTCACAATTGGAAAAATTTCAAGACAGTTGCCAGTCTTGCAAGAAGTGGACGTCCCAGCACATTCACCCCATGATCAAACCATACAATGCTCAGAGGAAACAAACAAACCAAAAAAAAACATCTCAGACCCTATAGGCTTTACTGATCCTGTTAAATGTCAAATTCCTTAACAGAAAAATTAGAAGGATATACCGAACTAGTGCAGTTTGTTTTGAAAGGTTTGCCAAGAAAAAAAAAAATTCTGTCTAAAAAGAACATGGAAGCAGAACCGAGGTTCACAAAACTGTATCTGATCAAACCACTAGACTTCTGGAGTTGTATGCCCATAATGCACAGCGCTATGTTGGCAAAAATGAAACACCTCATACACACTGTCAAGCATGGCAGTGGAGGTGGGGGTGATTTGGGCTCCTTTTTGCAGCCACAGGACCTGGGCACCTTGTACTGTAGTCACCAAGTAGACCATGAACTCCTCTGTATACCAGAGTATTCTAGAAGCAAATGTGAGGCCATCTGTCCGACAGCTAAAGCTTGGTCCAAAATGAATCATGCAAAAGGGGACAATGTTCCAAGGCACTTCAGTAAATTCACATCAGAATGGCTAAAAATAAAAGAATCAAGGTTTTGGAATTGCCTAGTCAAACTGCAGGCCTCGACCCAATTGAGATGCTGTGCTTGATAGAGCTGTGCATAAGGCAAGTGCCCAAAAAACTCAATAAACTGAAGCAAAGTAAAAAAAGAATGGGCTAAAGATTCCTCCGCAATTACAGTATGTGGGAGAAGATTAAAGTCATACAGGAAACAATTACTTCAAGATATTGCTGCTAAAGTTGGATCTACAAGTTCTTGTCTAATGTGGTACTTTGTATTGCCCACATTGTTCTTTTTGGCTTCACTTTTGTTAAATAAATAATGACAGTGAAAAAAACACTTAGGTGGTTTTCATCTAAAGTTATATTTGCCTAATACTAAAACCTACTAAAATCAGATGATTTTTGTTTCTACAAATAGAAATAAAAGAGAGGGTACTACACTACCATTCAAAAGTTTGGGGTCACTTGCAAATTTATTTGTTTTTATTTAGTTATTTATTTTCTACATTCTACAACAATCCTGGGGATTTCAAAACTATAAAACATATAAAAACCATATATAAAACATAACACCTATGGAATTAGGTAATTACGTAACAACAACAAAAACAACAGTTAGTTGTTATTTTAAGACACAGAGGTCAGCCTTTCTGTAATAGTTCTTGCAAGAACAGTATTGTCAAGTGCATTTGCAAAATCTGCTGCAGACGAGAAGTTCATTTAGAGTTATCAGCCTGAAAAATGACCAATTAACAGCACCTCAGATTAGAGGCGTTATGAAGTCTTTACAGAGCAGAAGTAGCAGACGCATCTCAATATCAACTGTTCAAAGGAGATTAATGCATTTTTGGACGCCTTCAGCATTAATTTACTATGTAGAAAGAAATAAAAATCAGGAACGATCATGGAGTTAGAAAGTGACCCCAAACTTTTTATAACAGTAGTGTACAGTACCTTTGCATATGACTGCACATACAAATAAACAGGATCACATAGGCAAAGAAATACCACAGACACATACTGTATGACCGAATCTGGTGTTGTATGGTTGTTTCTACAACCAAAATAGAATAGTAATAATAAGCATTATGCAAGTTCTACATTTATTGAACGTCATTCCCATCATATTCTGAAAGCAGTAAAATTAACGCTTAATGAAAAAGTAATGATACTCTTAGTTCTACATGACATATTCAAAAACCCAAATAGACAGTCTAATGTCTTAAGTGTCACCTCAACACATTGGCAGGACTTTCATATAAGGAGTTTTTTTTTTAATCATTATCCAATGTTGTGTTTCAGGCACTCAAGATTAATGATTAAATATTGTCACTTAAGATAACCTTAATAAGGCATCACAATTCAGGCATTTAACAAAACCATTAGTTACCCTTTACTACATGTACATAAATATACGATTTTTTTTTTTTTTTTTTTTTTTACATGTTTTGACAATTTTATACTGTAAGTGTGATGTGGTTTACTGATGCTCCATTTGTATGTTTCATGTTTAACAGGTTGGTCTGAGAAAGCAACTGCAGACTACTTCAGAGAAAATGGTAAACACTTCTCACAGTGATGAGGAAAAAAGAATTCAAGACAAGGAAAGCAAGGAGGAAACCATTTTAGCTATGCTAGGCATTATTGGGACTATCCTCAACCTGGTCGTTATCATCTTTGTGTACATATACACGACACTGTAATCTACAGAACTGATGTGAGGAGCAGCAGCACAAAATTTCATAATGCTTCATGCCAAAATGTTCTGTATGGAACTTTTTCTGACTGCCAGAAAGATCACAGACACCTCAGACAGTGTGGACATTTCCAAGGCTGTGTCCCCCGAATGCTCAAGAGGAGACAATGGTGGAGCGATTTCTTACTGGTGGCATCAGAGAACATTTGTTAAGAATGTTGTTGCTTGTAAATATTTGCTACTTTCTTCAATGTGTGATTAGCATTTACATGTTTTTGAGATAGAGTGGATACTGGAAGTTGTGTACACGACAGTACACAAAATGGTGTTAAAAACTGCTGTGACGTTTGTGTGTAATGAAAGATAAATGAGAAATGATGTACAGGACTTTTTCACGCACTCCTTTTCAGGAATTTGAAAATTTTACACTAATTGGCCTTTTTTTAAGCAAATATGTCGTTAACCTTCATTAAATACTGTTTCTTGGTAGTGTTATCAAAAAATATCCTAAACACGGTTTTTATTTTAGATTTTTATATAATTTCTAACAATATACTTAGAATGATGTCTTGTAGTAACTCAAGTTTGGCAATGAAGTAGTTCAATCTTCAATAAAAACAACCACCACCACCTTTCTCTTGAACAAGGAAATCCCAAGTTGGCTGAAGCAATGTGTATCAATACTAAAATGCACTAGTGACCTGATAAAATTAATTATTTTGTATTACTTCACATAACTGTGCATGATTCGTCAAGGTATACAGTATAGTATACTGTATATTGCCTTAAGTCAAAAACATGATTCCCATATCCATGTCTGCATCACAACAATTTCCTATGCAGCCAAAATCTTCTTTGCCAAGACATAATTTTAACCAACAAAATAACCCTACTTTAAATTACAGTATATCCACAGAACTGTGAAAGCACATGTTATTTCATCCAAAATCTCTCCGCAATACAAAACTGTAATCAAATTTGACTGCATTATGTGCTACAGTTAGCACATACTGTAGTTTTATTGTGCAACATGTATTGATAAAAGCACAATGCTAAAGAATATATTTGCAGAACAATTGTATAAAGATTACGTATGCATGTTTTTCTTATTATATTTGTCACTTAATGAAGTGCCTGTGGGTCAGTAAGACATTAAGACAGAACACCTACTCATTAACGTGTTCCCAAACTCTAACAGTTTTATTAAATATTCGTTCAGCTGTAGCTCACTCTACTGATTAATCCACAAGTAGGTGTTTGTAGTGTTAGGTTAATTTAATAAATGTAGCATTAATTACAGAAAAGCATTGCAAAAACAACAAAAACACATTTTACTTTATAATTTTTTTTAAATGTAAAAAAAAATGGTATATTTCAGATTTTCATTTTTATAAAAAATACTTATTCAGCAGACAGTTGACTGTCCTTTAATGTGATCAAAACTTATTATTCGCTTGTTTAAATTTGGATACCAATTTTCAGACTGTGTAGTCTTTCATGGATGAGTAATTATTTCTTCAATCTACATATTTAAATTTTATATATATTACCTGTGAAAGGAGATGGTAACATTTTATGATTGATATATCTGCTGGTGTATCTGTTTATGTAACCACATTAAAACCAACTTCATTTTACTAAAATTACAGTCAGTCTTCAGTTGTGAATGTTTTCATAAATGTTTTTCAATTTATTTATTAAAAATAGCCATGAGATAACCCAAGGTACAGTTAAACCTTGCATTACGAGCATAATTAGTTTTGGAAGTGTGCTTGTACTGTATATCAAAGCACTCATAGCTCAAACCGAATTTTCCCAGAAGAAATAATGGAAACTCTAATGATTTGTTCCACAACCCAAAAATATTCATGAAAAAATAAATAATGCAAAATGTAAAGTAAAAAAAAAAATTACTCTACACTTTACCTTTGAAAAAAATGATGGCTAAAGTAAAACGAGAGAGAAGAGAGGGGGCTACTGTGGAGGACGACTTTGTCTCTCTCTCTCTCACACACACACACACACACGGAAACACTACTCTGTCAGGAGACTTTTTCAACAAGCAACCTTTCTAATGACACTCATGCACACACTCTCTCTCTCTCACACACACACACACACACACACACACACAAAAACAGAATCACTGCTCTCTGACAAAAAGCCAGAGACTCTGGAAACTGGATCTTCAAGGAACCTTTCTAATGACACTTGCTTTTGATTTACGCGCATGTTGACTACATGAGTGATGCGTGCACACTGAGACTGAGCATCCCGCAGCGCGCGAGATAGAAGAACCATTGGCTCATTTGTTATCACATGACGCTCGGCAGACAAAGCAAATGTGTACTACTCGTATGTCAAGTTAAAATTTATTTTCAAAATTTGCTCACCTTGCTAAACACTTTCAGACCAAGTTTCTTGCAATCCAAGGTTTCACTATACTGTACATGCATAAAAAGTCAGATTTCTGTCTAATCTAAAAGTATAGAAAAAACCGTATTCATGGTAAAAGTAGTAACAACAAAGGAGCAGAAACTGCATACAGTAATTCTCTTTCCTCTTATCATTTAGGTCACACATGTCAAGATAATTTTGTACTTCCCCATTATCTGTGGCCAAATGGAATAATACTGTTTAGACAAAATGACAGCGAGATGGAGAGAGATGGGGAAATGGCACACTAAAAACAGCTTAACTCTTGTATGTGAATTTCAGAGATTAGGCAGTGAACCAAACAAACAATGTTATTTGAAGATTCCAAGCTGAATAAATTCAGTTGAGCCCAGGAGTGGGCATTCAGTCAGTATTACTGGAGTATGCAAATGCTTCATTGCATAGAAAAAAAAGCTGAACCAACCAGCCCTGGAGCAGTACTGGTCTTTCCGCATGTCTGTCATTATAATTAATATTAATAATTGGTTATTAAGGCGGCATGGTGGTGTAGTGGTTAGCACTGTCGCCTTGCACCTCCAGGGTCCGGGTTCGATTCCCCGGCCAGGCTCGATTCCCGTCTCTGTGTGCATGGAGTTTGCATGTTCTCCCCGTGCTTGGTGGGTTTCCTCCGGGTACTCCGGTTTCCTCCCACAGTCCAAAGATATGCAGGTTAGGCTAATTGGCGTTCCTAAATTGCCCGTAGTGTGGTATTGAGTGTGTGAGTGTGTGTATGTGTGTGTGCCCTGCGATGGATTGGCACCCTGTCCAGTGTGCCTAGTGCCCGAAGTCTCCTGGGATAGGCTCCAGGTCCCCCACGACCCTGAACACAGGATTAAGCGGTATAGAAAATGAATGAATGAATGAATGAATGAATGAATGAATTGGTTATTAATATTAATTCATCCTTTATTTAATTCATCTACAATCAACCACTTTCCCTGGGTCAATGTTCAAGTGGATTCAGAGACAACTGCATGAACACTGAGCACCCTAGCTGGTAAATTCTCCAGAAGTCCATCACAGGTCACCATTTCCAGGCATCCACACACAAATGGGACAATGCAGCACAGCCAATCTGCCTACCTGTACGTTTTTGGCAGCAAGACAAAACTGGCACAAGCACAGGGAGAACATGCAAAACTGCACACAATAACCAGAGCTTGGTATGGAAGCAAGGAGTCTGGGGCCCATGAGACAGCAATGCTATCCACTTCACAAAATGACAACCTGACGACAAACTGAAATTGACAAATGATAACCACTCCAAGATACTGATTTGGGTCTTTGGTTACAGTGTTGCAGGACAACTGCAGTGCAAAATCAGAAAACGCAGCTGTGCAAAACAAAGCAAAAGAACAACATGATAGATGCTGTGAATCAATTTTTACAGTGAGCTCAATATAATAAATAGAGAATTAAACACAAGCAATTATACAATGCATCTGTCATAACAATTAAAACATGGTCACTTAAAAAGTGTCACTTAAGTTATGGTGGCAAAGCCATCATAAATTTATAGCACAGAAATGTATGACAGGAAATAAGCATCGGAAGGTGCACAGTGCATACTGACAATCTTAAGTTTGTACACTGCCTTGCCAAAAATAAGTAGCACACATTTCTTCATATAACTGTCTTTAGTATTAATACAGTGGGCCACGTCCTATCCATCCATGAATTCATAAATCATAAATGCATGATTCCTCAGCCTCACAGAGTGTACTATAAAGGCAGTCAATAAAATTTGAGTCCTGGAATATAACCATGCTATCAGGGCATCATGTTTTTGCCCAGGCAGTGTACATTTCTGCACAAATATCTTGGAGAATCTGCTACTGTAGTTGTTCTGGAAACTTTGACAGTTTATATCCTCAAATTCTGAGATGAATGATTGTACAACATACAGTACATCTTCAATGGGGAAAAAAGTTGTTTAGGTTTTTTGGGGGTTTCTGAAATCAACACAGGGTCAACAATATACTTACAGGTTCAAAAATATCCATATAGTCACTTATTATTTGATTCATTTGGCCATTCCATTAGCAAGTTTTATGTTTACCAGACACTTTTGTTAGCCATCAACAAGATTCTGGCAGAATTCTAGTTGGATTTTTGACTACTCTTCCTGCCAGAATTGGGAGCGTTCAATTACAGTACATTTCTTGTTTTCTTGGCAGGAACTTGATTTTTAAGCTTGGCCAACTAATTTTTCATAGGGTTGAAGCTCCAAAAGCATAATATTTGCCTGCTGTATCCATTGTGGAACCAACTGATGTGTTTTGGGGTGAAATCCTTGTTAGAACACTCAATCTTTTTTTAAAGTTTCAACCATCTAGCTATTGATTTGAGGTTATGGTGAAGAATTCAGAGTTAGTCCTTCATCTTCATTGTTTAACTGTTAGCAAAACAGCAAAAAAGTACAATACTAACACCATGATGCTTAACAGATTGTACAGCATTACTGAGAATGAATGGATCACATTTATTCCTCCAAACATAAGTCATGAGGCTTTTTGTTTGTCCATGTAGTCAGCTGTAAACTTTAGATAAGCTTAAAGTTGTTGGTTTTGGAGGAGATTCTTTCTTGTGACACTTTCTTGTGACACTGGTGTTCCAACAGCCTTATGGCAGACCTGTGGAGTATCAGTGTATGACAGTTTAGATCTTGTCAATGTGGCTTTACCTCCTAATTGCTTGTACAAATTGTACTGTAGACACACCTACCTACTCAAGGGTTTTTCTTAATTATTATTCTACAATGTAGAGAATAAAGATATCAACTATGAAATAACATATACAGTAGAATGAAAAAAAGTGTTGAATAGTTTTTATGCTTTGAAGTAGTGACCAGCTAATTGAGAGAATGTAAAGAGTGTGCAAAGCAGTCATCAACGCATAAAGGAACTGTATAAGGCACTCTGTTACACCCAGTCTATTTAAAAAGAGAGATATAACCAATAAATTAAATACAGACCTGCAGTTCTTTGCATTTACGTCTTTAAAATAATGTCATCAGTCCTTCGCAGAATCTGTAATAAGTAATAAATACATGAACATTAAATAAACACTGAAATAGGTCACCAAAGGGAACAACGACCTACAATATCAGGATAAAACAAAAGTAAATCAAAAGACATAAAAACTAGTTTATATACACAGGCAGATAGGAGGCTACTGAACAGCAAGTGATCAGTATAATTCTGGAGGCATGCCACCCAGGACATTGGAATTAAAGTTTTATTTTAGGACTTTCTCGAAATCACAGTTACCCTATCCTCTATCTTTGCTCCATCTTGCAGTCAGTCTTAAAGGTTCTTGAAGTTGTTCCTCTGGGGAACTCAAGGATACTGTGTAAAGCCATACAACAGAGAGGCTGCCTATTAAAAAGGATAAAACCTTTGGAAAGCAAAGAATCCTCAACTATCTAACCTTTTTTTTTTTTTTTTTTTAATAGACTGTAACTTTTAAATCCAGTCCAACTGCAACAAATGGCATGTTTGCTAATTAATTACATTTGTAGGGGGAAATGTATAAATAGATTTTTATATATACTGTATATAAGAAAATTGAGAAACCATTTTACACTTACTGCACATTAATTTATCCATGCTCAATAGCAGATGTATCTTGGTTAAGTAAATCATAATTATCCTAAAACTTTTTATAATAGAAACCTATCATAAGAACACTGAGTGCCAGATATGAATACACCTTACAGTACATAAGAAGCCATTCCATCACAGTGTGCTTACCTACACAGGTGCGTTCAATTGCTTTTTTTCTTGAATGTTTTTCTTCCTCTGAAATTTAGATTTCATAAACCAAACGCTGTACACAGACACAAAAAACAAGAAAAAAAAATCTGGACTGCTAAGTCTTTTTATGTCACTGATCGACTCCCGATTGTTGAATTGAATGTGTGTGTAGTTATGTTTGTGAAAACTGCAGTTAATGAAAAGGTTGATTGTGATCCTTCTCAGCAGTTTGAAGCAGTTGTCTGTCATCTTTTTTTACATTCAGACAGCTATACATATCTACACGTAAAAAAAACTGTAGAGTTTACATTGAAGATATTTGTGAAAAAATTATATATGAATAAAATTGGGAGGACGTAAGATGAGTAAAAGAATCGGCCTCCGAGTGGCACAGTAAAAGCACTCGCCCTATCATCCGGAGATCGCTGGTTCGAACCCCAGGTGATGCTGTTTTTCTCTCACACCCGGAGGCATAGAGAGAGTTGATTGGCCGAGCTCTCTCAGGGGGAGGGATGAGAGGTACTTGCGCTCCCACATTAATCACGGCTCTACAGCCAATCAGGGGCGTTTGTGAACTCGCGCACGCGGAAGGAGCAGCTAGCGCTTTCCTCTGAGTGTGTTACTCCGCCCCTAATGGTGCGTGAGTCACGCGGTTCGGAGGAAATACGTGATAGTCTTCGGCCCTCCCAGCTGAGTGGTAGTGGTAGCCTTAATGTGGGAGCCCCTCTAGCGACAGGGAGTAATTGGCCATGACTAAATTGGGGAGAAAAATGAAAAAAAGAAAAAAAAAGAATCACGTTTTTGGAATTTGTCTGTCTGTTCGTGCACGCATCACGTAAAAGGTGTATTTGGCAGGGCTTGAGGTAACATATAGGCTTTGTTTCATCACAATCGGCTCACGGGAAGAGAAGATATGCCAATTTGACATTTAAATGGAAAATGAAAAATATAATTTTATCATGAAAAATATTTATTATATATGAATGCACGTATGTGTGTATGTGTGTGTGTGTGTGTGTGTGTGTGTGTGTGTGTGTGTATAAGGTATTGTAGTTGCTGTATAAGAATGTCTATCCTTTGTTGTTGAGTTTCTTAAAACCATATGTAATATCAAACCAAAAATAATTAATCTCTGCTTGTTTATTCCATCTGATGAGCAATTAGAATTTCAGAGCATGTTCTTCTCTGTAGTTCAGTTCACATTCACAACTGATCTCAGTAAGCTGCTTCTTGTAATTAAGCACATAACTATCAAAATGCAAATACAGTTTCTACATTCTCTTCTCACAGAACAATTACGCAGATGTCCACAACACACAATCTTGGCTGATTTCACAGAGGTTTTGTTTGAAGATATTCTGGTTCTTTTACTGTAAATCACCAACTGAGGCAATTTCTAACCAAGCTGTACTATACTGTATATCTGTACAGTATGCACTATGTAGTTTATGGATGTATGCATTAAAGCTGCTTATATTATTACATCTGACATATGTTTTAGCTAGAATACATTGTAATTTAATTTGTTGTACTGTAAGATGTTTTACAGCGTGCTTCCTACCTGACCAACAATACAGCCAGGTTCTTCAGAAGCATATTACAGTTCGGGCAATGACTTTCTCTGGAAGAGTTAACAGAGTGAAATCGTTTCTCTGAGAGTCAAGCACCTCTCATAAATTTCACAGGGAGTGCACACATATCTACTGCCCTCTACATCTATCCAAGCATTGCAATAAATCCTGTGATCTAAACTAGAGTGATGCTGACACCCATGACAAATCCTGACTCACATATAGAAAAAGAAAAAGAACAGCAGAGGATGAAGCAAATCTGATTAACAAGTTTGGCTGGATGTTACACTGGTTTTTAAATCCTTTTTGAATGATAGCATTTGGGTGAAATAGGTTATGTCACAGAAAAAAATATTCTTAATTTTATTGCTAAATTAAATAATAAATAAATTGACTTCCTGTATTGTATGGTGTGTTCATTTCTAAAATGTTAATTGCAAAAAACATTCTGATAAGTTGTGTCATGGCAAAAGATATATAAACAAAATATTTATAAATGATCATTCTGGCATATTGGATAATAACTTAAAACTATATATTAGTACAGTAATATATTTATTAAAACTGATTTATTGGACTGATTTATTTTGATGAAATCTACACTATAACTATGATTCATTCAACAAAAATAATAATTGTATTGTAACAAAACAAAATGGCAATAATAAGTATAAATGCTAAAGAAAAAAACCTTCATATTTTAACCAAATTTCCTATAAGAGGATAGATTGAGCGCTGGTCCATGTTTTTATGTTACTGTCTTCTAAATTAACATAACAGTATCCTTACAGGAAGACAGTTAACCTCATCCAGTAGCACATCACACACTTTCCTTTAAGATTAAAAATCTCTCCAGGAACATCTGTGTGGGTAGCTTATATGCCCTCACCACAAAAATGGAAAGGTTTTGACTGATGACAGCTACAGCAGTGAAAGAAGATCTGGCAGCCCATCACATGGGCACATCTGCCTCAGTCGAAGATAGATCCATTAAAACTGAAACCAGTGACCTTGACTAAATTGCACTCTTCCAGGGTGAAGGGATAATGAGGCTTTTGGAAATGTGTATGAAAATTGTGTGTATTATCAGAGGGAAGCCCTTTTTATAAGATTAACATTTGAGCAATGATAAAGCTATGATTTTTTTTTGCACAGGGCTGTGGCCAAAAAGATCATTAAGGAGTTGTTTAATCTTGAAATGTTCTATTTATTATAAATGTACACTTATCTTGATTAAATTAAGATAATGATTAAAACATTATAATTAAAATACATTTTTTAGTAAAATCACTACAAACATATTTTCATGCAGTAGTTGTACAGTAGATTTCAATCTCTAATGAGCAAACAGTGACAAAACCCCCTGGAAGGAATATTTTTACTATTGTAGCAGTGTCCAGAAGGTAAAGGATTCATTTCAGGTACAGATCATACTTGCGTTTATACTGTATGTAACAGTAATAAGAGTAGTGTTGTGCCAACGTGAACCCTTAACTCTCCAAAAATCTGTTTGCATGCCACCATTATACACTGCATTCAGATTTTTACATAATTTGTACATATCACTGATAATGTTGGAGGGAAGAATTATATACAAAAAAAATAAATACAAAACTGTATACCAGAGCTAATTGCAACCATGAGGAGATTAAATAAAGCATAATGCTCCAGAGGACATCTGTTTACTCAACACAATCACATTTGTTGAAAAAAAGAAGGGAAAAAAAGGCTACAAGAGGGCTGATTTCTCAGCATGTATACCCCTGAGCTAAAGTTTCTCTATAGGAAAATCAATGGAGAGTAAGTGTCTACTTGTACAAGCCCTGCTGTTTTTCTCTCTTAGAACTCAATCATAGCCTAATCTTCCCCTGAAAAACACAACATGTCTCTGTCCATGGCCTGCAGAATACCTTAATTAAACAATTGCAGAGCTACAAAACAATGTACTTGCTTTGCAACACAGCATCAAGCTTTTGCTAGGTGAAAATTGTTATGAATTACACACAGTTATATTCATAAATCTTTAGTGTTTTTGTGTTTCTGCAGGGCAAGTGACGGACTACTATCTTGATATTGATACACACACTGAGTGAAAACAAAACCACCCCCACAATAGATGTATGTCAAATAAAAATGTATATTAACAGAAATTTTTAATAGTACAGTTACTACATAATAAAGCAGTGTCTTTATTTACGGGACTGCAAGGGGTTCCCTGCAGGATATTTATGTGAATTTCAGTCATGCATGCCAGCTTGGAAATCGATTGCACGCTGGTTGAAATCCAACTTTTGGACAGTTGTAAATCATACAGTTTCAGGTCTATTCTGCATATTTACTAATATGTGACCTGGTATGTTCCAAACTCTTGCAACTTTAAAGCTGTGCACAAACAAATCAAACTACAAATGACTATAAAATATAATTAACCAAAAAAGCTAGCTATTCCAACAGAATTAAGATTTTGCAATATACAGCTCTGGGGAAAAAAATTAAGATATAAATATAAATAAATAATAAAGAGACCACTGCAATTTACTCCAGAAAGCACCAGTAAACAACAATACAGTGCCAATAAACAACAAATAAAACAAACAAGAAGTTGCTCCAGGGGTAAGCAAACACCATGAAAAGAAAAACACAAAAACCCACCCATAGCTCTACATCAAACCCTATTAATCCAATACAAACAACAAAAATCTCTTAACCCCCCTTGGAAACAACCCGCCAATATACAGCACTCCTATTGTAGAAAGGAAACAGCTCCACCTGTTGATGAGCAACGCCCATAACATGGTTATAATAATTCTCTTTTTACTGCATATGTGATACTGTAAAATGTAGTGATAAATAGAATGTTGTCAGTATTAAAGCCTGATAATGATACTGTAGAAAAAATCTTATTCGTATGTGTTCTGATGCATGGAGGACTGAAAAAACAAATGAGAGAGATGTGATATTTTAGTATGAAGCTCCAAAAATATATATCACAGCCTTCAAGAAGAGACCAGTCCACCTACAGGTAATCCTCTCTGGCACATGTAATTTAAAGCGTTTCATAGGAAGGGTAGGGGGAGAGGTGTTATTGAGGTAATGAATATATGCATGCTCTGTGTTTATTATATATTCTGACTAACAGTGAGATATGAGACTATTTATCAGATTATGCTTAACATGTAACCTAATGTAAAAAGCAAAAAAACAAAAAACAGATGAGAATAAGAATAATCTCCAATCATCCAAATATCATCCATCTTATACATTAAATGGACACATGTGAATAGGAAAAGCAAAATAGATGATCAGTGTGATCTGAAAGTGTTTACGAATTTGTTGGAGGAATTTAAGCATTGTTCTGTACATAACTTAAAGACCATATTTTCACAACATTTTTCGGATGAAAAACAAAAGAAAAGCAATCAGTTAAAATTAACAGTTTAGGAAATTCTAGAAAAAGCATGTATATTACATAAAAGCAGTGTCTGATTTAAACCACACACATACATTTATGTGATGTATTGATTTGGGTCTTATATACAGTGGCTTGCAAAAGTATTCGGCCCCCTTGAACTTTTCCACATTTTGTCACATTACAGCCACAAACATGAATCAATTTTATTGGAATTCCACATGAAAGACCAATACAAAGTGGTGTACACGTGAGAAGTGGAATGAAAATCATACATGATTCCAAACATTTTTAACAAATAAATAACTGAAAAGTGGGGTGTGCGTAATTATTCAGCCCCCTGAGTCAATACTTTGTAGAACCACCTTTTGCTGGTATTACAGCTGCCAGTCTCTACCAGCTTTGCACATCTAGAGACTGAAATCCTTGCACATTCTTCTTTGCTAAACAGCTCCCGCTCAGTCAGATTAGATGGACAGCGTTTGTGAACAGCAGTTTTCAGATCTTGCCACGGATTCTCGATTGGATTTGGATCTGGACTTTGACGGGGCCATTCTAACACATGGATATGTTTTGTTTTAAACCTTTCCATTGTTGCCCTGGCTTTATGTTTAGGGTCGTTGTCCTGCTGGAAGGTGAACCTCCGCCCCAGTCTCAAGTCTTTTTCAGACTCCAAGAGGTTTTCTTTCAAGATCGCCCTGTATTTGGCTCCATCCATCTTCCCATCAACTCTGACCAGCTTCCCTGTCCCTGCTGAAGAGAAGCACCCCCAGAGCATGATGCTGCCACCACCATATTTGACAGTGGGGATGGTGTGTTCAGAGTGATGTGCAGTGTTAGTTTTCCGCCACACATAGCGTTTTGAATTTTGGCCAGAAAGTTCCATTTTGGTCTCATCTGACCAGAGCACCTTCTTCCTGTTTGTTGTGCAAACGAGACTTTTATGGTTTTCTGTTAACAATGGCTTTCTTCTTGCCACTCTTCCATAAAGGCCAACTTTGTGCAGTGCACGACTAATAGTTGTCCTATGGACAGATTCCCCCACCTGAGCTGTAGATCTCTGCAGCTCGTCCAGAGTCACCATGGGCCTCTTGGCTGCATTTCTGATCAGCGCTCTCCTTGTTCGGCCTGAGAGTTTATGTGGACGGCCTTCTCTTGGTAGGTTTACAGTTGTGCCATACTCCTTCCATTTCTGAATGATCGCTTGAACAGTGGGATGTTAAAGGCTTTGGAAATCTTTTTGTAGCCTAAGCCTGCTTTAAATTTCTCAATAACTTTATCCCTGACCTGTCTGGTGTGTTCTTTGGACTTCATGGTGTTGTTGCTCCCAATATTCTCTTAGACAACCTCTGAGGCCGTCACAGAGCAGCTGTATTTGTACTTTGTATTTGTATTTGTAAACTTCTCACGTGTACACCACTTTGTATTGGTCTTTCACGTGGAATTCCAATAAAATTTATTCATGTTTGTGGCTGCAATGTGACAAAATGTGGAAAAGTTCAAGGGGGCCGAATACTTTTGCAAGCCACTGTATATATATATATATATATATATATATATATATATATATATATATATATATATATATACACACACAGAAAGAAATTTCTGAACGAATAGGCTGTTCCCAGAGTGCTGTATCAAGGCACCTCAGTGGGAAGTCTGTGGGAAGGAAAAAGTGTGGCAGAAAACGCTGCACAATGAGAAGAGGCGACCGGGCCCTGAGGAAGATTGTGGAGAAGGACAGATTCCAGACCTTGGGGGACCTGCGGAAGCAGTGGACTGAGTCTGGAGTAGAAACATCCAGAGCCACCGTGTACAGGCGTGTGCAGGAAATGGGCTACAGGTTGCAAATTTTGCATGTCATTCGGAAATCAAAGTGCCAGAGTCTGGAGGAAGACTGGGGAGAGGGAAATGCCAAAATGCCTGAAGTCCAGTGTCAAGTACCCACAGTCAGTGATGGTCTGGGGTGCCATGTCAGCTGCTGGTGTTGGTCCACTGTGTTTTATCAAGGGCAGGGTCAATGCAGCTAGCTATCAGGAGATTTTGGAGCACTTCATGCTTCCATCTGCTGAAAAGCGTTATGGAGATGAAGATTTCATTTTTCAGCACGACCTGGCACCTGCTCACAGTGCCAAAACCACTGGTAAATGGTTTACTGACCATGGTATTACTGTGCTCAATTGGCCTGCCAACTCTCCTGACCTGAACCCCATAGAGAATCTGTGGGATATTGTGAAGAGAAAGTTGAGAGACACAAGACACAAGAATCTGCAAAAGGATTCCCGACCAAGTATTGAGTGCGTAACTGAACATAATTATTTGAAGGTTGACTTTTTTTGTATTCAAAACACTTCTTTTATTGGTCGGATGAAATATGCAAATTGTTTGAGATTTTGGGTTTTCATGAGCTGTATGCCACAATCATCAATATTAAAACAATAAAAGGCTTGAACTACATCAGTTGTGTGTAATGAATCTAAAATATATGAAAGTCTAATGTTTATCAGTACATTACAGAAAATAATTAACTTTATCACAATATGCTAATTTTTTTTAGAAGGACCTGTATATATATATATATATATATATATATATGTAGCATTAAGGTAGGATTGAACTAAAAACAAATAGTTTAAAAATTAAACCTTAGGGGTTCTTAACCTAAGAATTTTCTAAGTAGAATCCTTATACCACCATAGTATGTTATCGAAAAGGGATCTGATTTATGTATCAAATAAATCTTTGAAGACCATGTGAACATTTTTTTCTTTTGCGTGTATAAACGGAGTAGTGTGGCACAATCTCCAAATTGTTGCTGTCCCAGATTAACAGTGTTATGTATGAGTGGTGCAATGTTAAAGCGTCTGGAAGTTTAGTGTGTTATGCATGAGCCCCAGTGCAGGGCTTTAGGATGAGCAGTGTGGCAACACACTGCAGGAGTGATTGAGCACACTTTTGGGAGGACTCTTCCAGTTTGAGAAGTTAAGCTGCCTCAAGCAGATGGATATATGCTCTCGACATAAGTGAAAAAAATCTTAACCAGCAAAGTTTCTCTTTAAGATAACTACTTTTTTATAAACACATTTAACAATCCCCTTTTGTTTTAAATGCAACTTTTTTCTTTGACTGTTTTCCACACTTTTTTTCTTTCATTTCTTTTGTTTTCCCCTTTTCTCTTCCACACTCCACCCCCCCCCCCATATTTGCTTTTTTCTTTTCCACATTTTCTTTTCTTTTAAATACAACTTTATCACATTTTTTTTCTTTTGACTGTTCTTTTCCACACTTTTTATCTTTCATCTTTTCTTTTGTTTTCCCCTTTTCTCTTCTACACTTTTTCCCCCCATATTTGCTTTTTTCTTTCATCTTTTCTTTCTTCTTTTCTTACACCACACCAGGTGTGGAACTAATTTCGACACGCCAAGCGGAGGCTGAGAGGCCTATATACTGTAGACGTGCGCCCAGGTGTTGCGCATCTCCCCTGATTCCCTCTACCGCAATCTGCAAGTCTGCAATGTGTAACATGTCCAATCTTTAGCTAAGTAACCCGCTGCTGACATCTAGTGGAGAAAATTGTAGCTACGCTTTACTGGTAGTAGCATGCATTGTATTTAAGAAGGAATAGTTCAGAAACTATGTTAATTATGGCTATATTTGAGAGTGTCACATTTAATTAATGTTATTAGGAGATCTTCCTTTGTATTGTGCTTTCTGATTTGTAATTCAATTGTGGAATTTATGATCAGTATGAAGCTGAGCTGGAATCACTCAAAGGTTTCTGATGATGTACAGTATAACATACAGTACTCTTATGCTGTCTGTTTATTGTCTGATTATCTGAATACCTCATAATTGGGGGAAACATTATCTTATTGCACAATATAACTTTTCTTTTTTACATTTAACTTTTTTATATATATTTTGATTGTCCTTGATAATGTGGACCGATGTGCACGGTTTTGAGTGAGGGATGAAGTACAGATTTTTGTTCACTGACCTTATCTGAATGACCCTTTTAAATAAATACTGACAGCCTTTTAGGGACCCCTTACCATTGCTCCTGGTAAATAAATGTGATCTTCTGGTAAATCACACTATGATTAAATTACACTACCTGCATTAGGATTTTGAGTTATAAGAAAGCGTAGAATAAATTTTTAACCCTTATACTGTACATTGATATGTTATAATACATTGGAGATATACAGTATTTGAAACAATAGCTAATGCAGTTCTGTAAAAACAAATGTAGAAAAGTTAGCTATCTTTCAGAAAGAAGAATCTCATCATACATACAAAGCAAAGAGTTATGACTATTATTATTCATTAGGTTTCACTGGCTGACTGACTATAAAAGGGATTGAGAAGAAGAAGCATGTTAGTGTTTTAAGTTCTGTGCTTGTGCATCTAAGATAAGATTTTCTTGATTATTTTGGCCTCACTTTTTTGGTTTTTATGGCCCGGCACGACCAACACACTAGCACATCAGTCAAGAGTAAGCTATAAATGTGTGTTCTCTGTTTTGTAGCTATGCCATAAATGAATGATTCAGAGGGTGGGACAGGATGCAAATGCAAAGTTTTATTTAACAAAGTACAACCCTAAAAGGACAAACCAAAATAAAAGTCTACTGTATACACTCATGCTGAACACCAGAGCATAGAGGAGTGCATCAAGATAATAGGCACTTTCACTTGAAACTCTGTATCAGTGCTTGAGTAGATTTCCAGTAATGACATCACAGACACATGGCTTGCAGCATTGTGTATATAGATGACTTTGAGGATGGATCCAGTTTTAGTGGGTTGTTTCAAAAAGTCCATACCAATCAACGGCTATAACAATTATAAAGCCCAAATTCAGCAGCCATATTTTATCCATACTATAATTTTTGTAGAAATGCTTAACAGTAGTGCCTTATTCAAACAGTTCAGTCCAGGTGCACTTTCAACATGCAGAAACATCTCTGACTATATACTGCTTAAAGTTTTTGTCTAGGCCATGATTTAAAATAAGGAACACAAATAATGATCTTCAATATTTCGTATATTTGATATGATGTACATCCACCATTTATTTATTTATTTTACACATATAGTCATTATAACATTGAGTTTGTTTGGGGTTTTTTTTCTTAGAGATTCTTCATAAAGATTAAAGAAAAATCAAATATAAATATTACAGTAGATTTGTCCCTTGTCACTTTTTTTTTTTTTTACCTTTAAATATGCTTTTATTTCTAAGATACTCTTGGAATTCTCTATTATGTTATGAAAACAGCCTTAAGTAGTATCACAGGCTTGGGTTCAATTCCTACCCAATGCCCAAACCCTAGCCACTGGATACAGCGCAGGTCCCAAGCCTAGGTAAAACGAGAGTTGTGTCAGGAAAGATATCTGGTGTAAGAATCTGTGCCAAGTTGTATGCCAAGTTGGATCAGATGGTCAACTGTGGCGACCTATCGATGGGAACAGACGAATCTCTTCATAATTCCCTACACTACGGCACATATTTATCCCAGCATTTCACAAGTGCTTGAATACCATCAAAATAAAAAGTTTTCTAATTATGCCAGAGCCATGAGCAGACTGCTTTTTTCACGTCTGAAATGGTGACCTCCAAGAAACCCCCAAACATATACCTGTAGAACTGGCTTGACCATACAGAGGATATGGAAATAACTAACTCCCTGCCCAGTTCCTGTAATGTGCAGACAAAATGGGCAAAAAAAAGAGATCTGTTCTGTGAAAGTGGATGCAAACACCATATTACACTGCGTTCCAAATTATTACGCAAATTATATCATTCTCTGATTTTCATAATTAGTCAGTGCAAATGACTGTCAGTATAATTTTCTAGTCATCAACTATTAGGGTATAATTTGAATTTTATTGAACAAACCTCCTAATGATAACAATATTTATTTAACAAATTAAAAACTGAAACGCACTGTTCCAAATTATTATGCACAACAGAGTTAAAACATTTTATAGGTTGTAAAGAACTGAAAATGGGCTTTTGTTGAATTTGCAGCAATAGAAGGTCATATTTACTGAAATCAAAAACTATTTAAATCAAAAACAACCTAACAGGGCATGTTACATTTTAACATGTTAGATCTCCCCATGATTCCGGCCCAAAACATGACTCCGGCACCTCCTTGTTGACATCACAGCCTTGTTGGGACATGGCGGCCACACACCAACCATCCATTACTCCATCCATCTGGACCATCCAGGGTTGCACGACACTCATCAGTAAACAATACTGTTTGAGAATTAGTCTTCATGTATGCCTGGGCCCACTGTAACCATTTCTGCTTGTGAGCATTGGTTAGGGGTGACCAAATAGTAGGTTTATGCACAACTGCAAGCCTCTAAAGGATCCTACAGTACACCCTGAGTTTCGCAGGACTCCAGAGGCACCAGCAGCTTCAAATACCTGTTTGCTGCTTTGTAACGGCATTTCAGCAGCTGCTCTCTTAATCTGATGAATTTGTCTGGCAGAAACTTTCCTCATTCTGCCTTCATCTGCACGAACCTGTCTGTGCTCTGAATCAGCCACAAATGTCTTCACAGTACGATGAGTTTTTGTGAAATATGTAATGTTTTCATACCTTGTCCGAGTGTCTGAGATTCATTTCAGTGATCCAAGAGCCCTAAGATGCAATACCATCCATGAGTTTAATTTAAAAACTAAACATTTAATTTTTGACACTTACATCAAATTTGCATAATAATTTGGAACACAGTGTATAGTTTAGTAATTTGACAGCAAAGATGCAGCTGACTAAAACTCTGCACTCTGTGTACAGCAAATCTGGTACAAAACTTAAAAATGTTGTGCACATGGACTTTAATCAGCATAAATACTTTCAATAAAAGTTACAGTTGACTTGAGTTTGGGTTATATATTCTACATTATCTAATGTATTTAATATTATTTAACAAAAACTTTCTTTCAAAGCTTTCAAAAATAACCTTGTAATATCAGTGGGCATCATCTCAATGTTGTACCAAATATATCATACCAATCTTCAAACATTAGGTTTCCTAGGAAAGGACTGCATCCTTAGAAGGAACTTTTTCTCTTCTGCATTTTCTCAATCAATCTGCATGCAGTATGTTTCTGGAAATTTAATCTTGTCCTGGAATCTGAAATGTGAAAAAAAATTGCATAGTAAGATAACTGTAATAAACAAATACACAACTACACAAGCGTTTTTTGCTCTTTTGAAATGTATAGCCATTTCTTGTTACAGTACACTAATGTCAGCAGTTTATCACATAACATTGCAAAATTGTAATTTTTATGTGGTGCCATATTGGAGAGTGATATTTTCAGCAAATACAGCAGGTTGAGTGCTTTGTCTCTCTAGCCCAACTGCCATGGAGTGCCATATGTCATTATACAAGAGTAGAGAATTGCATGCTAAGGAGTAACATAATACATAGTGCGAAGTCCCATCTATCACTGAACAATAGGAGTTTTTTTTACTATTATTTGCCTGAACCTGTACTATACTGTTTTTTGTTTGTTTTTTCTTTCTTTTTGCAAAATTACAGGTCTGTATACTTTAAGGTGTATTTTTGTATACACCTTAAAAGTATTTTGCTAAATGTTTCTGTTCAGGCTGTAAGGAAGTGGTCAACCGTCAGCAAGTCAGGTAGGAAGTATAACTGCATTTATATGCCGGAGTTGACAGCATTTGACTCTAAGGAAGCATTGTTGAAAGGTTTAAATATCTTCTGGTCAGGCCCTTGGATTAAACAGGTGACCATCTTTTTCTCAAGTGTAGGACAAACAGCCACTGAACCATGTGAAAACTGATGATTGCCTGACTTGTTAACAGTTGACCACTCCCTCACTGCCTCAAAAATGCAGTGTTGTGTATATAGTTTACTAAAATCATCTAGTTTTACTGTACTGAGAGAACAATTTAGGTTTCAGGAAAATATAAACTGCTACTGTTCAGTGCAGGAGATAGACATCGCACTTACGTTATTCCTTAGCATGCAATTCTCTACTTTTGTATGATGACAAATGGCACTCCAGGGCAGTTGTGCTAGACAGACAAAGTACTCAGGCTGCTGTATTTGCTGTTTTTATCCCTGGAGAGTATCCAGAGAGGAAGTGAGTCTCTCTGTTATTCATATCATAAATTCAGACAAGTACTGTACTTGCGAATACTTCAGATTCTTCAAAGGAAGCACACTGATGCATAGCCCACATACTGTAGCATTAGTAATGAGACATGACAGAAGGACATGCCATGGACTGCCTTTTGCTCTGACCAATGATTTTTCACCCTGAGAAATGTCACAAGAACAGTGTTCCCCAAACAGTGTTTTTATCTAGGAAGCCACCTTTTAAAAATGACAAAGTATTGTGACCCAGTTTACAATAAGCATTATTTATAAATCATAGCAAAAGTTTTATGCTGATATTTGAATGACACTGGTCATTAATCACTTTATTATCTTGAATGGTAAATCAGCCATTTCTGAGAATACATACAGTGGTGTGAAAAACTATCCCCCCCCCCCCCCCCCTCCTGATTTCTTATTCTTTTGCATGTTTGTCACACAAAATGTAACACATTTAACTATTAGTCAAAGATAACACAAGTAAACACAAAATGCAGTTTTTAAATGAGGGGTTTTATTATTTAGGGAGAAAAAAAATCCAAACCTACATGGCCCTGTGTGAAAAAGTAATTGCCCCCTGAACCTAATAACTGGTTGGGCCACCCTTAGCAGCAATAACTGCAATCAAGCGTTTGCGATAACTTGCAACGAGTCTTTTACAGCGCTCTGGAGGAATTTTGGCCCACTCATCTTTGCAGAATTGTTGTAATTCAGCTTTATTTGAGGGTTTTCTAGCATGAACCGCCTTTTTAAGGTCATGCCACAACATCTCAATAGGATTCAGGTCAGGACTTTGACTAGGCCACTCCAAAGTCTTCATTTTGTTTTTCTTCAGCCATTCAGAGGTGGATTTGCTGGTGTGTTTTGGGTCATTGTCCTGCTGCAGCACCCAAGATCGCTTCAGCTTGAGTTGACGAACAGATGGCCGGACATTCTCCTTCAGGATTTTTTGGTAGACAGTAGAATTCATGGTTCCATCTATCACAGCAAGCCTTCCAGGTCCTGAAGCAGCAAAACAACCACAGACCATCACACTACCACCACCATATTTTACTGTTGGTATGATGTTCTTTTTCTGAAATGCTGTGTTACTTTTACGCCAGATGTAACGGGACACGCACCTTCCAAAACGTTCAACTTTTGTCTCGTCGGTCCACAAGGTATTTTCCCAAAAGTCTTGGCAATCATTGAGATGTTTTTTAGCAAAATTGAGACGAGCCTTAATGTTCTTTTTGCTTAAAAGTGGTTTGCGCCTTGGAAATCTGCCATGCAGGCTGTTTTTGCCCAGTCTCTTTCTTATGGTGGAGTCGTGAACACTGACCTTAATTGAGGCAAGTGAGGCCTGCAGTTCTTTAGATGTTGTCCTGGGGTCTTTTGTGGCCTCTCGGATGAGTTGTCTCTGCACTCTTGGGGTAATTTTGGTCGGCCGGCCACTCCTGGGAAGGTTCACCACTGTTCCATGTTTTTGCCATTTGTGGATAATGGCTCTCACTGTGGTTCGCTGGAGTCCCAAAGCTTTAGAAATGGCTTTATAACCTTTACCAGACTGATAGATCTCAATTACTTTTGTTCTCATTTGTTCCTGAATTTCTTTGGCTCTTGGCATGATGTCTAGCTTTTGAGGTGCTTTTGGTCTACTTCTCTGTGTCAGGTAGCTCCTATTTAAGTGATTTCTTGATTGAAACAGGTGTGGCAGTAATCAGGCCTGGGGGTGACTACAGAAATTGAACTCAGGTGTGATAAACCACAGTTAAGTTATTTTTTAACAAGGGGGGCAATCACTTTTTCACACAGGGCCATGTAGGTTTGGATTTTTTTTCTCCCTAAATAATAAAACCCCTCATTTAAAAACTGCATTTTGTGTTCAATTATGTTATCTTTCACTAATAGTTAACGGTTTTTGATGAGCAGAAACATTTAAGTGTGACAAACATGCAAAAGAATAAGAAATCAGGAGGGGGGGCAAATAGTTTTTCACACCACTGTATGTTAAATTAAATTGCTTTATAAGCTTCTCTTCTTACACTCACACACAGGTTGCATTGGAATAGATTAGATCTAGTTTGCTTCCTTGCTTTTACCAAATTAAGTCTTTAGATTAGCTTCATTAACAAGTTTCCTTATGTCCACATGACTGTGTAGTTCCAATCCTATAAGTTCATGTTGTACTATGCATGTGGAAATGCTCTTAGTTCACTATCAAACATAGCTGATCAAACATAGTGATTTATTGTCCATTTCTTACGAACTACCACAAGTGTTTGAATGAATAAATTCCATTTATATTCCCCCACCCCCACACACCATTTCTTCCACAAACTTGAGCACTATCATTCCAGGTTTTAATAATGGGTTTGGAGTTCATCCAATTCCAGTCTTTTCAAATTAAATAATTAAGTCTTATTTACTTTGCTTGATGTAGACCAAGAATTTGACCTTTCTGAGATTTCTTTTTTCTCAACATTTTACAAATAACTGTTCTGAAGAAGCTATTCTCATCTGGGCCATTTATGTAGGTAAATATACAGTGGTGTGAAAAACTATTTGCCCCCTTCCTGATTTCTTATTCTTTTGCATGTTTGTCACACTTAAATGTTTCTGCTAATCAAAAACCATTAACTATTAGTCAAAGATAACATAATTGAACACAAAATGCAGTTTTTAAATGAAGGTTTACGTTATTAAGGGAGAAAAAAAACTCCAAATCTACATGGCCCTGTGTGAAAAAGTGATTGCCCCCCTTGTTAAAAAATAACTTAACTGTGGTTTATCACACCTGAGGTCAATTTCTGTAGTCACCCCCAGGCCTGATTACTGCCACACCTGTTTCAATCAAGAAATCACTTAAATAGGAGCTACCTGACACAGAGAAGTAGACCAAAAGCACCTCAAAAGCTAGACATCATGCCAAGATCCAAAGAAATTCAAGAAAAAATGAGAACAAAAGTAATTGAGATCTATCAGTCTGGTAAAGGTTATAAAGCCATTTCTAAAGCTTTGGGACTCCAGCGAACCACAGTGAGAGCCATTATCCACAAATGGCAAAAACATGGAACAGTGGTGAACCTTCCCAGGAGTGGCCGGCCGACCACAATTACCCCAAGAGCGCAGAGACGACTCATCCGAGAGGCCACAAAAGACCCCAGGACAACATCTAAAGAACTGCAGGCCTCACTTGCCTCAATTAAGGTCAGTGTTCACGACTCCACCATAAGAAAGAGACTGGGCAAAAACGGCCTGCATGGCAGATTTCCAAGGCGCAAACCACTTTTAAGCAAAAAGAACATCATGGCTCGTCTCAATTTTGCTAAAAAACATCTCAATGATTGCCAAGACTTTTGGGAAAATACCTTGTGGACCGACGAGACAAAAGTTGAACTTTTTGGAAGGTGCGTGTCCCGTTACATCTGGCGTAAAAGTAACACAGCATTTCAGAAAAAGAACATCATACCAACAGTAAAATATGGTGGTGGTAGTGTGATGGTCTGGGGTTGTTTTGCTGCTTCAGGACCTGGAAGGCTTGCTGTGATAGATGGAACCATGAATTCTACTGTCTACCAAAAAATCCTGAAGGAGAATGTCCGGCCATCTGTTCGTCAACTCAAGCTGAAGCGATCTTGGGTGCTGCAGCAGGACAATGACCCAAAACACACCAGCAAATCCACCTCTGAATGGCTGAAGAAAAACAAAATGAAGACTTTGGAGTGGCCTAGTCAAAGTCCTGACCTGAATCCTATTGAGATGTTGTGGCATGACCTTAAAAAGGCGGTTCATGCTAGAAAACCCTCAAATAAAGCTGAATTACAACAATTCTGCAAAGATGAGTGGGCCAAAATTCCTCCAGAGCGCTGTAAAAGACTTGTTGCAAGTTATCGCAAACGCTTGATTGCAGTTATTGCAGCTAAGGGTGGCCCAACCAGTTATTAGGTTCAGGGGGCAATTACTTTTTCACACAGGGCCATGTAGGTTTGGATTTTTTTTCTCCCTAAATAATAAAACCCCTCATTTAAAAACTTCATTTTGTGTTTACTTGTGTTATCTTTGACTAATAGTTAAATGTGTTTGATGATCAGAAACATTTTGTGTGACAAACATGCAAAAGAATAAGAAATCAGGAGGGGGGCAAATAGTTTTTCACACCACTGTAATTCAATACAACAAATAATATGTCTGGAATAGTACATTATTAATTTTTTGTTATGAAATTATACACAGAGCTCAAATATATTAGGCATGTACAGTATATTGAGAGTGGGTAACAGAATATACTCTAGATGAAAGTAAAATTAACATTACAAATTCTGAATTCACTGGAAAACTGTTGCCCATGTTTCGGCTATAAACCGCATGAACTTCTTAAACCCTCAGTTTATCATACAGTTATTCATTTTAAAACTTACAGCACCCAAGCACTATTTTTAACTAACTCCAAATTCTATGAATTATTGAGAGAGAGAAAGGAAGAGGAAGAGTTTTATGGTATGCATTAACTTAAAATATATTTTTAAAAAGGGGGGAGAGACAGACTGAGACAGATACAGGGTGAGAGGGAGGGAGAGAGAGAGAGAAAGAGAAAGAGGTCTTCGCACGTGGACGCTTCATACTCTTCGTTTTGTTCCTCTGTCTCCATGTGTTTTCGGCCAGTACACGATCCTCTCTGCTTTAGATGTTTTAGTGTGTGAGTGTCTGTTATCTCCAGTGAACTCGGTCCGCTGTGCTCCGTCTGCGCTCGGATACAAAGCGCCATTCAGCGCATCTCCTTTATCTCCTTCACGGATCATCTGAACAAAAGTCAACAACATGGATCTGTCATTTATGGCTGCGCAGGTATGTACAGTACAAACTGTATCTATTCTGTCTTTTTTTCCCCGCCAATAAACGTGAACAGGTGCTGTAAGTACTTACCTACTGTATTAACTTTGACCAGAGGAGGGAGGGCGTTGCCTATTGATACGCGCAAACACACATAGCACGTGCAATTACTGTAATGCCCACAAATGAACATGTGTTCTGCATGCAACCTCTTACCGTCAAAGCCTTATTTCATTTGTCGGTGAAATAATTTACAGATTCAGTTTCCATTAGGCAGCATTCATATAATGTGACGTGTTTTCTTTTTCACGAAGCATGTGCAAAAAAAATCAAGCGCTCTTTACATAAATCATGATAAAGCGCGTGTTTTTTAATTATTTATTTATTTTATTTTTTTGCACATGCATCGTGTTAATGTTCTTATTGTTTAATTTTCTTTTCTCTGTATTTTTATTCACGGTCAAAATATCAACACTAATCTTTTGTTTTCTTTGCCTTTTAATTAGCCATATTTTGTTCCGTTGTAAATATGTGCAGTTTTTTTTACTACAACCTAATATCACTTAACTTCATTTCGTAATTTGCTAAAAAAAAAAAAAAAAGAAAGAAAGAAAGAAAGGAAAAGAAAAACACGCATGAAATACTCATGCATAAAAACGAGTTAACTCGTACAACTCATTACAAAAACGAGATAACTCATACAACTGATTACAAAAACAAGTTAACTCATACAACTCATTACACTAGCCATTACTGTTATTTGAACAGACCCTTGTGTTACGTTTACTCCCATTGTGTACGTACTTTGTTTAGTTAACATTTACTTTGTAGAATTAATGAGGTTTGAAAATAGCACATTTAAACATTGATTTATTAAAACCCTGTTGGAAATAATTTGCTACTGGGGATCTCCATGTGCTGTACATTCATTCATTCATTCATTTTCTATACCGCTTAATCCTGTGTTCAGGGTCGCGGGGGGCCTGGAGCCTATCCCAGGAGACTTCGGGCACTAGGCGGGGTACACCCTGGACAGGGTGCCAATCCATCGCAGGGCACAGACACATACACACACTCACACACCCAATCACACACTACGGGCAATTTAGGAACGCCAATTAGCCTAACCTGCATATCTTTGGACTGTGGGAGGAAACCGGAGTACCCGGAGGAAACCCACCAAGCACGGGGAGAACATGCAAACTCCATGCACACAGAGACGGGAATCGAGCCTGGCCGGGGAATCGAACCCAGACCCTGGAGGTGCAAGGCGACAGTGCTAACCACTACACCACCGCGCCGCCTTGTGCTGTACATTATAAAGTGTAAATAAAGGAAGCCATGCATTGAATGTTTGTGTTACAACTTCTATGTAAATGTGGAAGGCGTACTGTAATAGTTCCCTTCCCTGACTGCATGTTCCTTTAAAACAAATGTATATCTTGACTGGGCACAGAACCCAAGGACAGCACTTTTTCCTCAATGTGAACAGTCTAATGCAGTCTGAATTTGATGCTTTCTGACAAAATTACAAAGCTCATTTGGAAAGTGCTATTATGTTCTGGATAAAAAAAATCTACATTAACATTAAGAAACAGTAAACACTCAGAACAAGGACCCAGACATACAAGTGTGATAAGCCATTTAAAGAGAGAGAGAAAAGTAATTTATTTACAAGCTTGTATAAGTTCCAAACAAGGTTTAAAAAATACATTTGTTGGATAATCCACACAGGCTGTTATAACTTGGCACAGTCTCTTCTTTGCAAGTATAACTTGATCAGCATAACATGACAAAATGATAAAATCATCAGACATAATTTGCCAGGGCCTGAATGTTCAGACAGGGGCTAAATACAAAACGAAAAGAAAGTGGGTGTGGTCTGAAAAAGAGCTGCAAAATCAAACAAAGGATAGGGATAGGGCTTATCGGATGTAGGTGGTGTTTTGAAAATAAACAAAGAAAGCATGGTCAGAGCATGGAATTCATGTGAGTGACAAATTAAAAATAGAGAATTGTGACAGAAACTTTTTACAAATCATGATAATGATTTATATGATAATGAGGAAGTAGAGGAAGATGAATTGAGGTAGTCTGTAAGCTTATTTACTCTGTACACACTACTACATTCTGTAGGCATTTTTAGGGTTGTTCAAGCACCCCTAAATTTAATCTTTAGCACCCCTAGAGATGATGATGATAATAATGCATTAGTATTTTCTAAAATCATTTTAACTCTCTACTGTTATAATTCAATCTGCTTAAAGATGCGATCAAGAATTACAGGTTTAACCAATGGTTTACTGTACAGCATTCTTGAAGGTATGACATTAAACAGTGTCTGTAACTTTTTTTGAATTCAGATCTTTCAGTGATCTTAATTGTCATTCAGAGGAAACGGCCAATTTCGATTTCACATGAAAAGACATAAACTTGAAAAAGTGTATTATTCTAACATGCAATCTTCTTAGAATATTGCAAAATAAATTTGACATGCACAGAGTGCTTTAATTTAATCAACAATTCTTACAGGTCATATACTTGTAGAAGGTTACGCCAATTTTAATATCAATCCTCGAAGAAATATGAATAATTTACATTTTAAATTACAGTTAAACCTAAATTGCAAGTTTAATTTGTTCCAAAATTATATCAGTGAATTTCCCCATAAGAAATATGATGATTTGTTCCACAGCCCATTCATATAAAAATAATGAATACAATACAAATATTAAGTAAAAAATAAATCAAATTAACCTGCACTTTACCTTTGATAAAAATCATGGCTGAAGTAAGACAAGAAAGAAGAGAGGATTTAGCTTTTGTCTACTTTTGAGGATTTTGTGGATATGCTGCATTGTAGTTAAACAGATTAATCTCCCGTACTGCTACAGCCTTTTTAACCTTTTTCTTCACGTGGGCCATTGTTGCAGGCCATTGTTACTAAAGAGCAGTCACTACACTTATGAGTGACGTATGTGCACTGAGACTGAGCATAGGAGGCCTTCATGTGACGTTTGGCAGACAAGGCACATACGTACTACTCGTATATTAAGACCTTGCTCGTTTATTAAGTTAAAATTTATTTAAAGGAATATTGCAAAACACTTGCAGACTAAAAAAATTCAAGTTTCCACTGTATTACTATTTGAAGCAAGACAGTATAATGCTGAAAAATTGGAATTTTTTGGACACACAAAATCTTCTCTCCAAAATGGCTGAAGTTAGCAACTTTTTAGAGAAGCAAGCGGATTGTTCATGGTGCATAAACTTCACACGTAGCTTCTTTAGCATAATGCAATACAGTACAATATGCCATTCAACAAAACCAAACTACCTTTGGTGCACTTTACAGAGACTTTTGACACAAGTTTTTTGGACTCCAGTGTTTTATTTTAACACTGACTTTCCTTTCTGTTTTTATGTTCACATGCCTGTTTTCTGTTGGTTCATTAAGCTCAGGTGCTTCTTGTTAGTTCAGTAGTTCTGTTATTTCCACTGAAGTTGTGTGTTGTGGGATTTTTGTTTTGTTTTGTTTGTTTAAATACCATGTCTCATGCAAAATGATGATCTTTTTTCCTGCCAAATCTCCTTTACCCACTCCAGTTCAGTAGGTGCTGGTAAATATCTGCGAAAGATGCAATTCTGTCTAATTTCTGCAAAAGTTCATTTTTAACACTTCATTTAATATTTATAAGTTTACCTAAATAATTAAAAAAAAATTAATCAATTCTGAATAAAAAACAGACAATTAATTGAACCAACCAACAATGAATTCATTAAATTGTATAATTTAATTGAGTGAATTGAACAGCTCTATTCAATACCATCTGCTTCCAAAATCAAGAGACCTGCAGACATCTCCTTTCTGTATGACAGATACAAGCACTCTCCGCAAGGATTCCTGTTGAGACCCGGCCGTACCCAGACCTTGTGGAGTTTTAAAAAAATATTTCTGGTGACCAAATGTCTGGCTCCACAAGAATTTTTTTGGTAGATGGAAGGGTTGGGCTGTGGACAACACAGAGCAGCATTGTGAGTCTTAAAAAAGGCTTGATGGAGAACACTTCTATGAAATGCTTGCTGCAAAGTGCAACAGTGTGCTCAGGGTGGGGGCAACAGTGCCTAACCATGCCCCCCCCCCCCCCCTCGAGGACAACAGGATAGAGCTCTCTGGCAATCTCCACAGCCCAGCACAGAGAAGAGGTTAATTGGACAGCCTCACACCAGGTATGAATCATGCCCTGTCCTGCCTGAATTAAAGCATGCTCTTGCACTCTGAATCATGCCCCTGCTCAATACCATGATATGCCTGAATCATGCTATGATCTGCATGAACTATGGACTGCCCCATGCCATGTTATGCCAGAATCATGCCATGATATGCCTGAATCATGCCATGCTTTTTCTGAATCATGCTCTTCTCCGTTTAAGCAAGGCCATGATATGTCCCAACAGTGACCTGACCTGTTCTAGTGATGCTACTTGGAAGTTTCGGCAATTCCAGGGCATGACCAGTAATCCCAGGCCCTGTCCCTGCAATGTCATGTCCGGTTCAAGCAGTGCCTTAACCTGCACCACCAATGCTGTGCCCTGTTCCAGGAATGTTATGCCCCATAACAGCAGTCTGCCCAAAGAATGCCTGAACTACAGTATGTACAGCAGCACACCAATGCTCTGCCTGGTTCCAGCAATGAAATTCCCTGTCCCGTTAGTCCCATGCGCTACCTAAGCTTAATCCCGTTCCATCCAGCCGTGCTGCTCTGCCTGAGTTATGCCTTGCTTTGTCTGAGCTAAATCCTGTTCAGTCAAAGCCATGCCCTGTTTTGCCTGAGCTTCTTTTGCCAGATAAACACTGCTCACACTGAGCCATACCTTGTTCAGCAACTGCCAGAGCCTGTAATCCCCCTGGCATTGATAACAGTCATGCAAATCAGACTCACTAATCCCACTAAACTAGACCCATGAAATGACCTCCCTGGCAACAAGCTCATGCCCAGCAGCAACCCTTCTGCCCAACCCAACAACTTGAGTGGCAATCATGCTAAGTTCCAGCATGTCAAATCTTGACCAGGTGTCAATGGTAAGTCACTGCCTGGCACCCATGTCATGTTCCAGTGTGCCACGTTTTTGCCCAGGGCCAAAATTAAATAACTGTGCTAAGCCCCATTACATTGCCAATGCCAAGCTCTGGATGGAAATGAATATTGTAATGTTGCATAAGGTTGTTAAAGTAATGCCACAATTAACGCTAAAGGTGTGGGCCCTTTTTTTTGACGAGGCAATACATGAAACCTTGGATTGCGAGTAACGCGGTTTGCGAGTGTTCCGCAAGACGAGCAAAGATTTTAAATAAATTTTGACTTGGATAACGACAAGTCTTGGTTTACGAGTACCGAGTATCATGTATCTCACGTGCGCTACTAGTTTTGACGCTGAACGTCACGTGATCACAACTGAGCCAACGTTTTATCTCTCTCTCTTGAGCTGCGGAATTGTGGGTAATCGTCTCCCCTGCTGGGTTTTAGTGTGCGTCTTTTACTGGTATAATCAACACCCGTGCACACGTGTAATGTTTACTATAATGCTGTGACCACATGTATATGCGTAAAACATATTTTATTTTGTGTTTGTATGCGTGAGTTAGATGAAGTGATGCAGAGCATCCCCAGAGGTGAGAGAGTGGTGATTGGTGCAGACTTCAATGGACATGTTGGGGAAGGGAACAGAGGTGATGAAAATGTGATGGGCAGGTTTGGTCTTCAGGGCAGGAATGTAGAAGGACAGATGGTGGTGGACTTTGCAAAGAGGATGGAAATGGCAGTAGTAAATACTTTCTTCCAAAAGAGGCAGGAATATAGGGTGACATATAAGAGTGGAGACAGAAGCACTCAGGTGGACTACCTGAGTGTCGACATTGTAATCTGAAAGAGATCAGTGACTGCAAAGTGTTGGTAGGGGAGAGTGTAGCCAGACAACACAGAATGGTAGTGTGTAAAATAACCCTGGTGGTGAGGAAGGTGAAGAGGACAAAGGCAGAGCAGAGGATAAAGTGGTGGAAGCTGAGAAAGGAAGAATGTTGTGTAGTCTTTAGGGAGGAGTTGAGACAGGCTATGGGTGGTCAGGAGGTGCTTTCAGTTGACTGGACAACTACAGCCAATGTGATCAGGGAGACAGGTAGGAGGGTACTTGGTGTATCATCAGGTAAGGGAAAATTGGACAAGGAGACTTGGTGGTGGAATGAGGAAGTCCAGGAGTGTATACAGGGAAACAGGCTAGCTCAGAGGAAGTGGGACACTGAGAGGACTGAAGAGAGTAGACAGGAGTACAGGGAGCTGCAGCATAAGGTGAAGGTAGAGGTGGCAAAAGCCAAACAAAGAGCATATGAGGACTTGTATGCTAAGCTGGACAGTAAGGAGGGAGAGGTGGATCTGTACAGGTTAGCGAGGCAGAGAGATAGAGATGGGAAGGATGTGCAGCAGGTTAGAGTGATTAAAGATATAGATTAAATGTACTGACAGATGCCAGGAGGGTGATGGGAAGATGGAAGGAGTACTTTGAGGAGTTGATGAATGAGGAAAACGAAAGAGAACAAAGGGTACAAGATGTGACTGTTGTGGAAGAGGAAGTAGCAAATATTAGTAAAAGTGAGGTGAGAAGGGCGTTGAAGAGGATGAAGAGTGGAAAGGCTGTTGGTCCTAATGACATACCTGTGGAGGTATGGAAGTGCTTAGGAGAGGTGGCAGTAGAGTTTTCTGTCTAGTTTGTTTAACAAGATCTTGGAGAGTGAGAGGATTCCAGAGGAATGGAGGAGAAGTGTATTGGTGCCAATTTTTAAGAACAAGGGAGATGTGCAAAGCTGTGGCAATTACAGAGGTATAAAACTAATGAGCCATACAATGAAGCTGTGGGAAAGAGTAGTGGAAGCTAGGTTAAGGGTAGAGGTGGGCATTTGTGGTTTTATGCCTAGAAAGAGTACATCAAATGCAGTATTTGCTTTGAGGATTCTGGCGGAGAAGTACAGAGAAGGTAATAAAGAGTTGCATTTTGTCTTTGTAGATCTAGAGAAAGCCTACGACAGGGTGCCGAGAGAGGAGCTGTGATGTTGTATGAGGAAGTCTGGAGTGGCAGAGAAGTATGTTAGAGTGGTGTAGGACATGTATGAGAGCGCTAAGGCAGTGGTAAGATGTGTTGTACTGTAGGTGTGACAGAAGAGTTTGAGGTGGAGGTGGGTCTGCATCAAGGATCAGCTCTAAGCCCCTTTTTGTTTGCTCTGGTGATGGACAGGATGACAGATGAGGTAAGACAGGAGTCTCCATGGACTATGATGACATTGTGCTTTGTAGCGAGAGCAGGGAACAGGTGGAGGAATATTTGGAGCGGTGGAGGTATGCTCTGGAAAGCAGAGGAATGAAGGTTAGCCGCTGCAAGACGGAATACATGTGTGTGAATGAGAGGGACCCAAGAGGAACGCTGAGGCTACAGGGAGCAGAGGTAAAGAAGGTGCAGGATATTAAGTACTTAGGGTTAACGGTCCAGAGCAACGGATAGTGTTCAAAGGAGGTGAAGAGGCGGGTACAGGCAGGTTGGAATGGGTGGAGAAAAGTGTCAGGTGTGTTGTGCGATAAAAGAGTATCAGTGAGAATGAAAAGAAAGGACAGTGGTGAGACCAGCAATGCTCTACGGCTTAGAGACAGTGGCACTGAAGAAAAGACAGGAGGCAGAGTTGGAGGTAGTAGAGATGAAGATGTTGAGGTTCTCTTTGGGAGTGACAAGGATGGATAGGATCAAGAATGAGTTCATCAGAGGGACAGCCCATTTTTCCGACAAAACAGTGTTTCCGTTGTGTGTGTGAAAAGAGTGGAGGAAGGGTCTGAGTAAGACGATAAGGGAGAAAGGGGAGCTTACTTTAGATTCACACACACATACACAGCGCCTGCATGCCCAAACGGAAACACTTATCTGTCGGGAGTTATTTGTACTTTTTTTAAAGGTAAAGTGCACGTTAATTTGTTTTATTTTTACTTAATACAGTGGAACCTCGGATTACGAGCATAATTCGTTCCGGAAGCGAGCTCGTATTCCAAAACACTCGTAAACCAAATTTTATTTTCCCATAGGAAATAATGGAAACTCAGATTATTCGTTCTACAGCCCCAAAAAAAACATAAAAATAATGAACACAAAATATACAGTAAAAATAAAACAAATTAACCTGCATTTTACCTTTAAAAAAACATAAAAATAAATCCCGACAGATTAGTGTTTCCGTTTGTGCACGCGGGCACTTTGTGTGTGTGTGTGTGTGTGTAATGTGCATGCACACACACACACACACACACACACACACACACACACACACACACACACATTAACGGAGAGACTGTTTTAAAAACTTTTTAAAAAATTAGCAAGGAACATCGCTAGTCACACTCGCGTGAGCACATACTAACGGAATCACTGCTGTAAAGTAAAACAACAACAAAAGACAAATTAACCAGCTCCTCACCTTTGAAAACAATTGCGACAGAGAAGAGTTTTCCTCTGTTTTTGTGTTTGTAGCCGAGAGGAGGGGGAGCTGTATCACAGAGACGTATCGTCTCCCCTGCTGGGTCTTAGTGTCTGCACAGTTTTTGAGTGTGCGTGTGTGTGTGTGCATAAGGCAGAGAGAGTGTGTGTTTGTTTGGGAACCTGAGAGGGGGGCTGTAAAAGCGTGTTTCCCACACTCTCTCTCTCGGCTTTATACCCCCCCCCTCCTCTCGCCTACAAACACAGAGGAAAACTCTTCTCTGTCGCGATTGTTTTCAAAGGTGAGGAGCTGATTAATTAGTTGTTGTTGATGTTTTACTTTACAGCAGTGATTCCGTTAGTATGCGCTCACGTGAGTGTGACTAGCGATGTTCCTGGCTAATTTTTAAAGGGTTTTAAATGTGCACTCACATTACACACACACACATACACATAGCGCGTGTGTGTGTATTCACCCAGCAGGGGAGACGATTACCTACAATTCCGCAGTGCAAGAGAGAGAAAAACCGTTGGCTCAGTTGTGATGACGTGACGCTCGGTGTCAAAACAAGACGCGCATGCGTGATACATGATACTCTGTGCTCGTAAACAACGACAACGCTCGTTTTTTAAGTCAAAATTTATTAAAAATCATCTTGCGGAGCACTCATAAACAATGTTACTCGTAATCCGAAGTTCCACTGTATTTTGTGTTCATTATTTTTATGTATTTATTTTTTTGGGCTGTGGAAATGAATAATTTGAGTTTTTCCATTATTTCTTATGGGAAAATTCTATTTGGTTTACTAGTGTTTTGGAATACGAGCCCACTTCCGGAACGAATTATGCTCGTAATCTAAGATTCCACTGTATATGAAATATTCTGTATAGGCCAAAGACAGAAGCAAAGGTCAACAATTATGACATGTGTTTGGGTTATCCAGAACGTCTCGGGTTACTTTGCTGTAACGCTGTTCCCTGAAAAGGCGGGAACGAGATGCTGCGTGAAAACGCTATGGGAACATCTTGTCAGGTTGTGAAGCATGTGTGTATCAAACACGCCAAATTTTGGCTTATATAACCTCGGTCGGGTGACGTCATCTGATGAGACGCACCTGCAGGTTATAAATAGGGGTGAACCGGAAACATTCCTCAGATTGATTTGGCTGAACGTTTTGTATAAAAAGCCTTGTGTTTTTTTCCGACTGTTATGAAGAAAATGCTCAGAATAGCATTATTTTGTTACTGCTATTTTTTTTATTTTTTTTATCTCACCTTGTCTCCTGGTGTCTCTATCTTGGATATTGACCTCTGACTGCATGGTCATTTGCCTGTTTTGGATTTGGGGCTTGATACCTGTTTTGGACCTTCCTTTAGTAAAATGGAAAAACTGCATTTGGATCTGTCTCAGCCTTAGTCCTGCATCTACCATTATACCTTCAATAATAGGTCAATAAATCATTTAACTACTCTATTTTAAATATTTTTATAAATTTGTTTTCAGTATTTTTTACTGTATTTGTACATTTGCATGTACTCTCTTATGTCATTTTACTAGGTTAGGGTCTAAAGTGCGTTGTTTTGGTAAACTGCTGGGTGGTGGCGAATCATATCCTGAATAACATCACCAGTTTTTCTTACTGTCCCCAATTTGTTCCCTTTCAAAGGCTACACTCGATGCTGCGTTAAAACGCTATGGGAACATCTTGTCATGTTGCCAGTTGTGAAGCATGTGTGTATCAAACACGCCAAATTTTGGCTTATATAACCTCGGTCGGGTGACGTCATCTGATGAGACGCACCTGCAGGTTATAAATAGGGGTGAACCGGAAACATTCCTCAGATTGATTTGGCTGAACGGATGTCTGGTCACGTAGGCAGTGCGGCATTGGGACGCAGCATCTCGTTCCCGCCTTTTCAGGGAACGGGGTTACAGCAAAGTAACCCGAGACGTTCCCTTTCAAAGGCTACACTCGATGCTGCGTGAAAACGCTATGGGAACAAGAGTACCAACATCGCCGCACTGCAAGTGTCTGGACCCCCAAGGTTGTGTAGCATGTGCACACAAGGCCGTGAAGGTCTCAGAACTATGTCTGGGCAGCTGACTCGAGGACCCGTCAGCCCGAAGTAGCATGAACATCCAGACTAAAATCTAACAAATGTGTGCGGAGAGGACCGACCCTCCGCGTCACACACTTGCTGCAGGGGAATACCTCTTGCTAGTGCAATAGATGAGGCGATCCCCTTGGTTGAATGAGCCCTGATTCCTAGAGGCGAAGTGAGCCCACGCGCCTCATAGGAAAGGGCAATAGCATCTCTCATTCAGTGTAGTGGCGGCCGCCCCCCCCCCGGCCCCAAAACATGTAAAGCTGCTCTGACTTACACCACTGGCTGATGCAGTGGATGTAAATCTGAAGAGCACGTACTGGACACAGTAAGTGAAGTCTCTCCTGCTCCAAAGCTGTAAAGGCGCACAACAGAAGGCTTCAAAAACAATAGGGTGCATGTTGGGTTTATGGAACTTTCGGAAGATAGTTGAGTGAGGATGCAGTTACGTATGTCCTGAGAGTACTAGGGCACAAGCCAGAGGACTTTTCCTGCAGAAACTCCAGCACTGACACAATTCAGCAGTGGACCTGCTTAGCACACACGTGAGGGAAGTGTCTGTCGTTAGCATCTGCAAAGACAAGACGAACTTAGAGTGGGACCCAGAGTCAGAAATCGGGGTCTGAACCACATAGGAAGGGTAACCTGGAGCGTAACCCTTATTGGGGATTTGCCCTAGAGTGAAATCCCCTGTCTTAGCCACAACTGAAATGTTTTCATGTGTAGAAGGCCCAAAGGTGTCACCATGGATACAGCTGCCATGAGAGCTAAGATCTCTGAAAGTGATGGTCACTTTCTGGTCTAGCTTGATTTCCTTGAGGGTGTTGAGAATGGATTCGACACGAGCGGGAGACAACTGTGCCCGCTTACGATCGAATCCCATGTGACACCCAAATCCTCAGAACAGGAAAGAGCATGCTTTCGTGGCATTGGGTCTCAATTCTCAGAAACAAAGTTGAGCTAGGACTACATCCATGCATTTTATATATGTGCGGGTGAGAGAGCTAGACCAAATGGAAGAACCCGATACTGGTAAGCTTCGCCCCCGAAAGCGAACCTCAGGAACCTCCTATGTTGTGGCAATATTTCTATATGAAAGTAAGCGTTCTTCAATCGATTGTCACAAATCAATCGCTTGGTAGGATTTGAGAGCAATCACTTTGACAGTGAACATTTTGAAGCTGTATTTATTAATTTTAGATAGTGGTACAGCCCGCAAAATAAAAAAATTGGATGCAGACCCCGTTCCTCTTGGGAACCAAGAAATACCGACTGTAGTAGCCTGACTCACTGTCTGGTAGGGTAACATGTTCCATTCCATTCCAAGCAACGTCTGTCAGCAGATGCGCACTTTCCGGTTTCATGGAAGTGGAGACCACGCCATTGAAACGTGGAGGGTGATGTGAGAACTGAATCCTGTAGTTTCTCTCTACAGCGCTTAGTATGTAAGGAGATATACTTGGCAGTAGCTTCCACGCTGCCAGTTTCTCAGAAAGGGCAAAAGTCTTGACGGCTTGGTTAAACGGGGGGGATGTTAAATGTTTTGGCATCCTGAAGCAAGGCAGGAAAGAACCAAAGAACTAACACTTTATTAGAGACTGGCGTTGCCCGAAACACCAGTGGTGGCGGAGCAAAACACCGACCTCTTGGGGGTGTCAGGGAGAACACTTCAATCTTGAAAGGAATTCTGCGTGCCTCTACCCATTGGGGGGCCACCCCCTTGCTCCTGTGCACATGAATCTCAGGGATTCTTTGTAAAGAAGACAATTTGACTCTTTTGAGGCAGATTGTGAGGCGCGTCGCACCCCAATCTTTACGAGGGGGTGGGCGGCTCAAAAACACTCTCCTTGTGTTTCACGCCTCGCAAGAGTCAGACCCGGTCGAGACTGGGTGGCCGACAGTCCTGACTCTTGAGCACGGCGGGGAAGGAATTTCCCGAAGGCTTGTTCATATAACTTCGCCTCATGAACCTAGTGGCGACCGAGTTAACGATATCGCCAAACAGTCAGGAAGGCGAGATAGGGGCATCAAGGAGGAATGTCACGATCCTTATCCTTGATGCGGCTGAGATTCAGCCACAAGTGCCTCCCCGCGAAAACCATTGCAGCCATAAAACGCACGATAACACTAGCCGTCTGCTTGTTGCACCAGAGACAAGTCTGTGGCCCGGCGTAATTCCAATACGCCCTATCTGAAGAGCCCCGACCAGTGCTCAAGTCTCTCAGCAGGTCAGCCTGATAGGCCTGCAAAACCACCATGGTGTGCACAGGAGCACCAACCTGACCTGCTGCCTGAAAAGCTTTTCCCTCCAGGGAAGATGAAAGTCTACACAGCATAAAAGGAAGTATTAGCTTTTCAGGAAGGATGATGTGTCAGGAGAGAGATAGCCTGGAAGCATCTCTTCTATCTGGGCGTCATCATATAACTTCGTGCTTCCCCATCAACTATATTTTAAAAAATAAATAAGTTGCTGGCAGGATTAATACAGCTTACTCCATGAAAGGGTTAACTTATATGGAGATAGCTAAGAGGGGGGAGAGAACGTTGTTGAGGCTCCGCCACCCGACAGGAACTGCCGTGTAATGTTTTCCAAGTGCTTGGAGGCTTTTTATCCTTGCCCATGCACAAGAAGCGCAGGGCGCGCTTGAGAGCGGACAGAGGGATTTCCTGATCCAACGAGGAAGTGAGAAATAGGAGGTTTTAACTCCGTCTCTCACAGCTCTGCCGGATCCATTTTAAGCCCCAAAATGCGCCGCGGCCCGAAGTTTCTCAAGGAATGCAGGGCGCGCGCGAGCACTTCGAAGCAGTAAAGTGTAGAGATCGCCCTCCGATATGGATTATCACACGGAGGGACATCTCGTTTAAAACTCTGCCATATCGGTGAGTTAAACACTCCTTATTTTGCTGGTTTAAACACAGACACGCTCAACACAACTAGGGGAAAACAAAGAATCTGAGGAATGTTTCCGGTTCACCCCTATTTATAACCTGCAGGTGCGTCTCATCAGATGACGTCACCCGACCGAGGTTATATAAGCCAAAATTTGGCGTGTTTGATACACACATGCTTCACAACCGGCAACATGACAAGATGTTCCCATAGCGTTTTAACGCAGCATCGAGTGTAGCCTTTGAAAGGGAACAAATTGGGGACAGTAAGAAAAACTGGTGATGTTATTCAGGATATGATTCGTCACCACCCAGCAGCTTACCAAAACAACGCACTTTAGACCTTAACCCTAAGTAAAATGACATAAGAGAGTACATGCAAATGTACAAATACAGTAAAAAATACTGAAAACAAATTTATAAAAATATTTAAAATAGAGTAGTTAAATGATTTATTGACCTATTATTGAAGGTATAATGGTAGATGCAGGACTAAGGCTGAGACAGATCCAAATGCAGTTTTTCCATTTTACTAAAGGAAGGTCCAAAACAGGTATCAAGCCCCAAATCCAAAACAGGCAAATGACCATGCAGTCAGAGGTCAATATCCAAGATAGAGACACCAGGAGACAAGGTGAGATAAAAAATAAAAAATAAATAGCAGTAACAAAATAATGCTATTCTGAGCATTTTCTTCATAACAGTCGGAAAAAAACACAAGGCTTTTTATACAAAACCAGTCATGGGGGCAAACTCAAAACTAGTTAGAACAATGATGACGCACTTAGGAGACAGCCTCACTGGAATCAAAACAAAGCGTATATTACAATGTAAACAGAAACATAACAACTGTTTGCAAATTTTTTATTTTTAAATACTACTGTATTAGCACATAATTTCTCCATATCTTTAAATTTCATGAAATGAAAATAAATGGGAAAAATTACTTCCAATTAATCCAATTAAATGTCTTCTACTCGTAGTAACCTAACATTTCCTAAAGATTGCAGCATGATCAGACAAGGATTTACAATGGCGCCACGGTGACACTAAAGAATTAGACAACTTTAAGATTACAGCAAAATTTATTCCAACTTTCAACACATTTTGTACAGGTCCTTCTCAAAAAATTTGCATATTGTGATAAAGTTCATTATTTTCTGTAATGTACTGATAAACATTAGACTTTCATATATTTTAGATTCATTACACACAGCTGAAGTAGTTCAAGCCTTTTATTGTTTTAATATTGATGATTGTGGCATACAGCTCATGAAAACCCAAAATCCCTATCTCTCAAAAAATTAACATATCATGAAAAGGTTCTCTAAACGAGCTATTAACCTAATCATCTGAATCAATTAATTAACTCTAAACACCTGCAAAAGATTCCTGAGGCTTTAAAAACTCCCAGCCTGGTTCATTACTCAAAACCGCAATCATGGGTAAGACTGCCGACCTGACTGCTGTCCAGAAGGCCATCATTGACACCCTCAAGCAAGAGGGTAAGACACAGAAAGAAATTTCTGAATGAATAGGCTGTTCCCAGAGTGCTGTATCAAGGCACCTCAGTGGGAAGTCTGTGGGAAGGAAAAGTGTGGCAGAAAATGCTGCACAACGAGAAGAGGTGACCGGGCCCTGCGGAAGATTGTGGAGAAGGACCGATTCCAGACCTTGGGGGACCTGCGGAAGCAGTGGACTGAGTCTGGAGTAGAAACATCCAGAGCCACCGTGTACAGGCGTGTGCAGAAAAAGGTTGCAAATTTTGCATGTCGTTCGGAAATCAAGGTGCCAGAGTCTGAAGGAAGACTGGGGAGAGGGAAATGCCAAAATGCCTGAAGTCCAGTGTCAAGTACCCACAGTCAGTGATGGTCTGGGGTGTCATGTCAGCTGCTGGTGTTGGTCCACTGTGTTTTATCAAGGGCAGGGTCAATGCAGCTAGCTATCAGGAGATTTTGGAGCACTTAATGCTTCCATCTGCTGAAAAGCTTTATGGAGATGAAGATTTCATTTTTCAGCATGACCTGGCACCTGCTCACAGTGCCAAAACCACTGGTAAATGGTTTACTGACCATGGTATTACTGTGCTCAATTGGCCTGCCAACTCTCCTGACCTGAACCCCATAGAGAATCTGTGGGATATTGTGAAGAGAAAGTTGAGAGACACAAGACACAAGAATCTGCAAAAGGATTCCCGACCAAGTATTGAGTGCATAACTGAACATAATTATTTGAAGGTTGACTTTTTTTGTATTCAAAACACTTTTCTTTTATTGGTCGGATGAAATATGCTAATTGTTTGAGCTAGGGATTTTGGGTTTTCATGAGCTGTATGCCACAATCATCAATATTAAAATAATAAAAGGCTTGAACTACTTCAGTTGTGTGTAATGAATCTAAAATATATGAAAGTCTAATGTTTATCAGTACATTACAGAAAATAATGAACTTTATCACAATATGCTAATTTTTTGAGAAGGACCTGTATATTGACTTTTTTGTGACCCCCATTGACAATATATATATATATATATATATATATATATATATATATATATATATATATATATATATATGCTGTATATATTTTTTGCAAAATATAAATTTATAATTACTAAATATTATAAAAAATTATATAAACAGCATGAGCAATTGGTGTTGAGTACTCAAATACACATTTGCAAGTCTGAATATATGACTTTTTAGCATCTAAAGAAGAGCATCGACTAAGTGCTGCAGAACACACAACACTCTTTTGTCTGCCTTCTTCAGTTGTCAAGATCTATTTTGCTGCTAATCATGTTACCATAGCAACAGCCTAGCAACCACTGACTTCATGAACAGCACTTTTAAAGGGACAATAACTATATAATACTTTTCTGTCCTATACTGTATGTGACCGATTTCTAATGAAAGCCTTCACAGATTTGCATTAATGCGGTTTTACACTACTGTATACTACTTCTCTGTGCTTCCTGATTTACTGTTATTTAACTACAGTAAGTTTCCATCATCCACAGGCTATTTGTGGTGTCATGTATAATTGGTTGATGCTAAAGTGCATTTAAAGACACAGCTATTGTAGTGAATAATAAAATACTATACTCAGTACTCAAAAATATGCACATTTCTCAAATTGTTTTTATTATTTGATCTGGCTAAAACAACTCTGGTCTAAAATTACCTGTTTCACCTAATAATAAAGCAATAGTTCTGATCACAACAGTGAACATTCTTAAAAGAGAGCTTTATTATTTCCAACTTATATACCACAATCTGACTCTTTCAAGTGGACGCTCAGCAAGTCTAAGAATCCTGAGCAAAGTTCTTTTGAAAATCTCATCCCCCTTATACCATGATAAATCCCATATCCCTCTGGAAATCATTACAGCTCAGTTCATTAACCTTAGGAACAGAACCAATGCTTGAATAAGGGAAAGAAGGTGGAACACTTGGTGCTAAGAACTGAGGGGCCTCAGTCCATGTTCTGTGATAAAGGTAGCAGTGTATATATTAAGGTTAAATCTAGGCAGTGTGCATAAAATAATCAAAGTGGCAGACCTTAAATCTAAAAAGCTTTTTTTCACATCTACACCTAATGCTTGTTCACTTCCTAAACCATAGTTTTATCCTGCATTATTTGAAAAGGCACAATGAATCTAAAGAGTGATTTTTATTCTGTTCCTAATACAGTGGAACTCTGATTGCGAGTAACACGGTTTGTGAGTATTCCGCAAGACGAGCAAAGATTTTGAATAAATTTTGACTTGGAAAACGAACAAGTCTTGGTTTACGAGTATGGAGTATAATGTATCATGTATGCGCTTTTTTTACAGCACTCGTGATGAGTAAAGCAAAAGCAAGTCTCAGAGAGGTTAAAAATCCATTTTCTCTTTCTGTTCAAGGCTCATCCTGCTCTTTGTATCTGTGTGCGCGCGCGTCATTGGACACCGTGCCACACACACACACAGACCCCTCCAACCCCTGTACTTTCACCTTTCACAGATACACACTTTCTCTCTGCTCTACACAGAAACACTGCTCTGTCGAGATTCTTTTCAAAGGTAAAGTGCAGGTTAATTTGTTTTATTTTTACTTTACAGCATTGATTCCGTTAGTGTGTCGCTCAGTCGAGTGTCATTAGAGAGATTTCTTGTTTATTTTTCTGATAAAAACCTGTTTCCGTTGTGCGCGCATGTGTGTGAAAAGAGTGGAGGAAGGGTGTGTAAGACGAGAAGGGGGAGAGGGGGAGGGGCTCCTTACTTTAGCTTCACACACATAGACAGATACACAGCACTTATCTGTCTGGATTTACTTTAACTTTTTTTTTGTGCGGGTTAATTTGTTTTATTTTTACTTTATATTTTGTGTTAATTATTTTTATGTATTTATTTTTTTGGGCTGTGGAACGAATAATTTGAGTTTCTGTTATTTCTTATAGGAAAATTCTATTTGGTTTAGAGTGTTTTGGAATACGAGCCCACTTCCGGAACGAATTATGCTCGTAATCCAAGGTTTCACTGTATTATATTTTATACTCTGTGTAGGAAAGCAGTCATTACATGAGCTCCAGGCTTCCTGAGACTTTGTACAGGACAAGCAATGTAGATAATGAGTGAGTGAGTAATTGATTCCCTTTTTACTAGTTTCCTTATACAGTAGTTGTTTTTTTAGATGAATAATACTACAATAAATACTACAACCACAACAATAATAATAGTAGAAATGGGATTAAATATTTATACATTATACCTGATATACTCCTAAAAAAATACATGCATAGCATTTTAAATAATAGAATTGGATATGTCGATGTCTTGGTCAGCTTCCTTACATAATTGCTCAGGTGCTTCAGGATGACCACACAGAGCATTAATTACTTCCATTACTGATTGGCCAAAAGTAAAAGTATACATGTATTGTTATTTTAACTGTAGGCTCTTGTTACTGTCTGTTTTAACTGACTGTTTTCTTTTCCTTTTTTTTTTCTTCACATATTAGATGCTGGACATATGTCATAAAACTATAAAAAGATTACAAGTAACCTGCAAAGGACACTACCATCTTTTCATGCCATGAATTTAAATGTCAGGATGAGTCATCCAATTGTGTGCCAAAAAAACTTTTTAAAGTCTATGCATAACTTGGACTTAATCCTCTCAGGCAGTTACTTGCAGTTTAGTCTTGCATCTCTTTCCATCATGCTGTCAAACTACAGGTTAAGTGATGGTCTGTCTATTTTATCTTCAACTCCCAAAGGTATTTCAGCCTAGACTGGAGACTCCCATTCACATAGTAACAACAGTGGCTACAGTATACAGTATGCATGAGTATGCTCATGGTATTGCAATGAGGTTTGTAATTGCCTTAAATAAATCACATTAACTTTCTCTGTTTAGTATTCCTTACACCATAAGCATTAAGCATAGTTGACAAGACTGGTGTGGCCTGTGTGAAATATACATGAGGAATAAAAAAAAAACTGTTTCAATTTGGGAACAATTTTTATGATGTCATTTAGATAAGTGTAAGTCATTAATTTAATAAGGAAATTTAAATGCATTAGGAAACATGGTCACCTGAAATGTATTGTTTTCTTAATGAAGAGAACACTCGCCAGTAAAATGACTGGTTGTCAAAATATGTCCTTCACTTAATGTGTTCTGGCTTGTAATCACAAAATAGATTTTTTAATTCTGTAAACTCAGTGAGCACAGCATTGATCTATAAATTAATTTAGTAGATAGTCTGTCTCTCTGTTTAATATTTTATCACAAAATGCATATTTATGTACCAGTACCTGAGCTCACCAATGATTTGAAGCAATGATTTGAATTGCTTTAAAATGTTGACCTTTCTTTCATACAGATCCCTGTTATGACAGGAGCTTTCATGGATTCATCACCCAATGATGACTACAGCACTGAACATTCCCTCTTCGACTCAACTGCCAGTGTCAATGCAGCTCCCATTATCTTAGTTCATACTCAACACGACGAGCACCAACGTGTGTCCACTGATGCGATCTGGCTGTGGATCGCCATCATTGCCACCATTGGGAACATTGTGGTGATCGGAGTGGTTTATGCATTCACATTCTGAGATGTTTGGTTAAAGACACTTTATTGGAACCGTACTGTACTGTAGAGACTGAGGAGTTGATTATGATAACGGATGGTTCATGAACACTTTCCTTTGTACAATGGTATTGCCTATACTTCAGTAAGCTGTGTTTGTTTATTCTAAAGATGTTGAAATGGATTAACTGGCTTTAGGTGTTCAGTCTACGTCTGTATCCCCGAAGACCTCAGAAGCAATTAAGGGGAGTGTTCCTTCCTCAATTACTGGGATGACAGGAGTGCACATTTTTAAACATTAAATGAAAGTAAAGGATGCTCACAAACACACACACACACACACACACACACACACACACACACACACACACACAAACACACAGAGAAAATGGTTTGTGTTAGCAACATTATAGCAACAGCTGTCTAGGTGTTATGATAAAATATGAATGTGTTCTATATAAAAATGTTTGTAGTTACACATTCACTTCTGTAACATGCAGATGTAGACATATGCTAGATATTTAAATACTTTTACATCAGGTACGTTTATTTCTAGGCGTCTGTCTACATTACAAAGCTCCTTATTAGAGAATACCATTTCTATGTGCAATGAAATATGCTATGCAATCCAGTTGCTATGGTGATTAATCCTGTTTAATTAAAGCCATGAAATGTCTCCTCTCCAGCAATGGAAAGAGAGCTCAAGATAATGGTGCCCTAGATGGTGACACACTTGTTGTTCATGCATTTGTTTTCCTTCTCCTGTATGTGTAGAACTGTCCAAGGAAAAAAAGCCATAAGCAACATTATGTTTAATTATTGTGGTACTTTAAAACTGGGTTGCCATGGAGAAGGTCAGATGGGGTACATAGCCAGGGCACTAAAAGGCCTCTACAGAGCTTTGGCTCTCTAATGGGCTCCCATAGGGAAATTGTTACAAGAGAATAGTCGACCTGTAATCAAGCCCAAGAAGAAGCAATGTATTTAAATGTAGTGAAAGAATTTAAATGCAGTTTTATCAAATAACAAAATACAAAAACGTTTCCAACACATGGATACAAATAGTAATTATGACTTGAAGATTAAAGTGTTTTTTTGAATTTCTTTTCTGCCTGCTAATCAGCTCACCTTTTTGCATAATAAATTATATACTTGTAGAACCATGGCTGTTTTCATTGATTTACCATTTATAATGCTATGGAATTCCCTGTGCTATGAGTCAATGAAGGGCACAATGATTTCACATCATTCATATGAACCATAACCTGCACTGATTAAAATGATTCATGTATCAACATATTTAAATTGGCAGAACTTCTACTTGAGTGAAATAAATAGATTGAACAAAATAAGCCCATATTAACAAACAAATCATAATCTGTTGATAATAAATGGTTTTTGTATAAAAGCAGGATCACACTCAGTGTTTTGTTGCTGTGCTTATAACTGCATCTTACACTCATGCCTACGACTGCATTGACAGCCATGCTGATACCCGGAACAACAGCACTTCACTTTCAGTCAGTTATTGCTTAACTCAGTAACAGTAATTACCAATTTTAAGAACTATGCATATACGTGCATCTCAATAAATTAGAACATTATCAAAAAAATATATTTTTTTGTAATTACTTTTAAAAAATGTAACTCGTATACAATATATAGATGCATATCAGACTGATATATTTCGTGTTTTTATTTAGTTTTAATTTTAATGGTTATGGCTTTCATCTAGTGAAAACCCAAAAATCTCAGAAAAATAGAATATTACTTAAGACCACTAAAAATATAATTCATTCATTCATTCATTTTCTATACCGCTTAATCCTGTGTTCAGGGTCGCGGGGGACCTGGAGCCTATCCCAGGAGACTTCGGGCACTAGGCGGGGTACACCCTGGACAGGGTGCCAATCCATCGCAGGGCACACACACATACACACACTCACACACCCAATCACACACTATGGGCAATTTAGGAACGCCAATTAGCCTAACCTGCATATCTTTGGACTGTGGGAGGAAACCGGAGTACCCGCTAAAAATATAATATAAACTGAAAAGTATGAACACGTACAGCACTCAATACTTGATAGGAGCTCCCATTGCATGAATTACTGCAGCAATGTAGCGTGGCATGGAGGCGATCAGTCTGTGCCACTGCTGAGGTGTTATGGAAGCCCAGGTAGATCTGATAGCGGCCTTTAGCTCTTCTGTTTTGTTGAGTCTGGTGTCTCACATTTTCCTCTTCACAATAACCCATAGATTCTCTATGGGGTTTAGGTCCAGCAAATCAAGCATGGGGATACCAGGTATTAGTACTTTTGGCAGTGTCGTCATGGAAAATGAAATTCAGGATCTCCATAAAGCTGATGAGCAGAGGGAAGCATGAAGTGGTCTAAAACTTCCTGGTAGACGACTTCACTGACCTTGGACCTGATAAAACACAGTGGACCAACACCAACAGATGACAAGCCTCCTCAAACCACCACTGACAGTGCAAACTTTACACTGGAGCACCTCAAGCAACTTGGATTCTGTGCCTCCCCTCTCTTCCCCAGACTTTGGGATGTTGATTTCTAAATTAAATGCAAAATTAACTTTCATATAAATGGGCAACTGTACAAAAGTCTAGTACTTTTGTCCTTAGCCCAGGTAAGACACCTCTGAAGGATACGTGGAGACACATCGGTGCATGGTGGCTCTTGAAGCACTGACTTCAGTTGCAGTATACTCTGTGTTTTGTTTTATAATCTCTAAAGGCTGCAGTTATCCCTGTTGCTTGTACACCACTTGTCCCTCATTTTTCCTTCCATTCAACTTTCCAATACAGGTAGTCCCCGAATTACAAACATTCAAGTTACGAATTTGTATTGTACCAAAAATATGCCTCTTTTCCACTGCACAGAACGGCACGACACGGTTCAGTTCAACTCACTTCGGTTAGGCGCAGTTCGGCTCGGTTTACGCTTCCACTGCAGTGTAGTAACGCTTTAGCGTGGGCGGGATTACTCACGTGTCGTTTAGTCGCGGCGCCGCTACTGCCGTGACGTCATCGTAAACGCGCCACAAACAAACACACAACAATGGAGCATATCGACGGCATGTTGTTCTTCATTCTCGGCATGTGGATGTTTTTAACAGCGAGACGAAGGAGTTTGTTTCAAAAGAGGCCGACGGTTAATACAAAAAGGTGCGTGCGATCCTTCTCTGGCTGTTCTAAATATATCGGTTCTGTTGTGTCTCGTGTCGCAAATTCGGTGATGCAGTAATGACGATTTTCTCCGGCTAATCAGTGACCAGCCATGTTTACACGTCACGTTTTGGTAACGGTTCGGCTCGCTTGGAACCTTGGCTGAGGTGGTACTAAAAAAAGGACCAGGTACCATGTACTGTTCCCAGTGGAAAACCCCCCCAAAAGTGAGTAGAACTGAACCGTGTCGTGTCGTACTATGCAGTGGAAAAGCGTTAATAGACACCAGATACCAATATAATATAATAGGCGAGATTACAGTTTTAGGCCACATGATGGCAGTGTGGGGAAGCGGCATAGATTTAGTTCGGATTTACGAATGTGCTCCTGGAATAGGACTTTGAAAGCTGGGGACTTTCTGTAATGTGCTTGGATACAGCACTCTGTGAATTGCCAGCTTGTCAAGTCAGCAGTCTTTCACATGATTGTGTAGCCTACTGAACCAGATGGGAGACCATTTAAAGGCTTGGGAAACCTTAAATTTGTTTTGAGATAATTAGCTGAGTAGAGTGTAACACAATGAGTCTCCAATATTGAACCTTTTCACAATATTCTAAATTTCTGAGATACTGAATTTGGGTTTTCATTATCTGTAAGTCGTAATCATCAAAATTAAAAGAACACTTGGAATATATCAATTTGTCTATATAATATATGAGCTACACATTGTGGCAGCTCACAAGTCAGGAAAGGGCTATAGGAATATATCTATAAATGTTTTGAAGTTCCAGTGGCTCCGTGGCGGCTGCTCTAAGACTAAAAGGGAAGCTCAGCTTCCCCTACTATGTCAGGAAAATAAATGCGTATTTATATTTGTATAAAAGTCGTATTTATATTGGTTTTTAATAAAAGTGCGCTAGAACGCATTCAACTTCATGACTAGCTCGTTCAGAATCAGATATTTATTGTAGATTGTTTGACGCGATTTTTAAACCCTCCTCCTGAAGCCCAGCTTCACTGGACCTCTATGGGGAAGCACAGACAAGCTTTTTTCACTGCAGATAAGCTGGACGGTAATTGGATAAATGCACCAAAATAGTCACTTCCACAGACGCTGAGCTTCTCTGGGGGTGAATGGAGCAGTGGGCGGGACAGGACGCTGGGCTGCTGCATGATGATTGGAGGAGTTATTTAAACGGCGGAACCCCTTTTTGATTGACAGCATGTCTTAAGTATACATCAGCGCTACAGACAGCACGTCGCTAGGCCATTTTTAGGGGGGCTGAGTACAAATATTAGGTCGGCTAAAGCCCCCCTAAAAATTCTCCATAAACTTCACACAAATTGCTGGTCCCCCATCATCGTCCCCTTTAAATTTCATATGAAAGCGGTGGCAGACTTCGGCTCCTCACCGTCTTTCAGCGCGGTCTTCAATTCACCATCACAGAGGGAGGATTAAGTCAAGGTGTGTGTTTTTAAATAAATTTTTATATCTGCATCAGTGCAGTCCTTTCTCATAAATACAGTTTACAAAATGTGATGAGGGATTAATCGGTTAAATCTTCGCTGTGTTCACCCTCATCACACCAGCTGTTTCAACCTAACTGTCTATATAAAACATTACACAGTGCATATGGCATTAACTACCATAGAGTTATGAAGTTTAAAGTTATATGCTGTTTTCTGGTTATATTTTTTTGATTGTACTTGTACATAGAAAAAGGTTCATACGGTAAACAGTAGGTGTGATCAAGAAGACTCATTTGAGTACTGATTCTGTGTTAAACATCTATGGGGCTGAGCCCCCCCCTTACCAGAAAATCCTAGAAACGCCCCTGGCTACAGAGATTCAAGTTCAGTCCCATGCGGATTTGCAGGTGATTTTTTATGATGAAAAATGTAATTATAATTTTTAAAATTTATGATGAAGGCCTAATATGAACTTCTGTGCTTGCCAGGAGGATGGTGAGAGAGTTAAAAAAGAATCCAATGATCACCACCAAGGCCATCCTGATGAATCTGGGCTCTGCAGGTGGCAAAAAAAGGAGAAAACTACAACCCAAAGAACAACATACCCACTGTCAAACATGGTGGTGGGAACCTAATGTTTTGGGGGTGTTTTTCAGCCGGTGGACCAGGGAACCTAATCACATTAACATTTTGCAGTGGCCCAGCCAGAGTCCTCACTTAAATCCAATTTAAAATCTGTGGAGGGAGCTAAAGATCAGTGTGCAAATATGCATAAATGTGTAGATGTGCAATGTCCATAAGTGTCCATAAATGTCTAAGATGAGTGCAAAAGCAAATGTCCATAAGTGTCCATAAGTGTCCATAAATGTGCAAGATGAGTACAAAAGCAAATGTGCAAAAATGGTTTAGTCCTGTGTGGTGTTCTGATTGAGAGACCGTATCGCCTGCAGGAAGAAGCTCCTCCTCAGTCAGTCTGTGTTGGCCTTCAGGGAGGAGAATAGCTTTCCTGACCGCAACAGAGAAAACATTCCATTATTGTTGTGGCTGAGGTCATTTACATTCTTCCTGGCCTTGGTTCAGCACTGCTTGCTGTAGATTCAGGTCAGGGAGCTCAGTGCAAATGATGTGCTCAGCTAATTGCACCATCCTCTATAGAGCTTGTCTGTCCTTCTGTTCCCGAACCAGGTTGTGTTGTTTCCCATCAGGATGCTTTCTATGGTGTAGGAGTAAAAGTTCCTGAGCACCCTGATGGGCAATCTAAAGTCTCTCAAGTGTCTGCCGGGCCTTTTCCACCACAATGTTGATGTGACAGGGCCATGACAAGTCCTGTGTGATGTGAACACCAAGGTATCAGAAGGTGTCCACTCTCTCCACTGGGCTCTCTTTGATGACGGGGGTCTGGTAGTTTCTCTCCTGCTTTGTCCTGAAGTCCACCAAAGTCAATTCCTTTGTCATGCTGAAGTTTAGATGGAGATTGTTCCTCTGGCATCAGTCTCCTGATTTCCAATTTCCTCCTGGTAGGCCATCTCATTGTTGTCAGTGATCAGACCACCACAACGGTGTTGTCAGCAAACTTAATGATGGTGGTGAAGTTGGTAGTGGCCACATAGTCATACGTGTACAATGAATACAACAGCGGCCTCAGAACACATGTGGTGAAGAAATGATTAGCAGACAATAAAATTGAGGAACAAATGGTGTACAAGCAACAGGGATAACTGCAGACTTGAGAAATTATAATACAAAGCACAGAGTATACTGCAACTGGATTCAGCGCTCCAATAGCCACCAAGTGCTGAGAATGAAGGAGGAGAGCCAGGAGAAAGCCTTTACTACGTCCATGCCAGAAAAAGGACAGCTTGCAGAATGGCTGGCAACACCTAGACAAGCTTCACAGAGTCATTTGGAGTAATGAGACCAAAATGTAACTTTATAGTCACAACCATAAAATCTATGGTTATGGTGGATAGTACATCATCCCCACTGTAAAGCATGGTGGTGGATCCCTTATGTTTTGGGGCTGTGTGAGCTCCAGCGCCACAGGCAAGTTAGTCAAAATTAATGGCAAGATGAATGCAGCATGTATTAATAATAAAAAAAAAATTGCATTCCACAGCACAAAAGCTGCGCATGGGACGGTATTGAATGTTCCAACATGACAATGATCCAAAGCACAAGGCCAAGTTGACCCTTCAATGGCTACATCAGAAAAAGGTGAAGGTTCTGGGGGGGCCATGACAGTCCCCAGACCTCAATCTTATTGAGCTACTTTAGGGAGTTTATGCAAAACAACCAAAAGAATTTTCAAGAATTGGAGGCATTTTGCCAAGAAGAATGGGCAGCTATACCACCTGAGAGAATTAAGGACCTCACGCACAATTATTACAAAAGACTACATGCCATCATTGATGTTAAAGGAGTAAATGCATGATATTAAGAACTAAAAGTGTGCAAATTTGTAATGGGATTATTTCCTCATTTGCTTTTGCCTCATATTGCCGTTTGCTGATCCTGCCATTCTCTTTTCTGTAAAAAAAAAATGGTACACATCTTGCAAATTCTCCCAAAGAACCAAGGTATGTAAACTTTTAAGCACAATTTATATTCAGTATATATTTAGAGAGTTTACACTCCATGTAGAAAATTTTCTTGGGCTTCAATTATATATCATTTAGCACATGTATGTTAATCAAACCAATTACATTTAGGCACTTTGCAGATGCTCTTATCCACAGCGACTTACATTTATATCTCATTATTCATCTGAACAGTTGAGTGTTAAGGGCCTTGCTCAAGGGCCCAACAGGGACAACTTGGTGGTCAAGGGATTTGAACCTGGGACCTTCTTAATCCATAGTCCAATGCATTAGCCACTAAGCTTCTCCTGACATCCCCTACCCCCCCACCCCAAAAAAATATATATAGTACAATTATATACTAAGATGTTTTTATGGAAGTAAGTTGAGCGATACGGCTGACAGAAAGAGGAAATTTAATCCAGAGAGTAAGAAGGAAACAGGACATTTGGTACTGGGGTCTGAGATAAATGAGGAAGCTGTATGCGCTAAAGTAAGGTTTAAAGAAATTTAATGACATTTAAAGTACTAATATGACTGATAGTGATAAAGTAATAATAATGCTATTAACCATAATAATAACAACCATATCCTTGTGGATATAATTAAATAAATAAGAAAATAGGGGAAAATGCTTTTAAAACTTAATGCTGACAAAAAAGAGGAATTTTAATCAGACTTGATGTCATTGCAGCAGTTACTTTAAAAAGATGGAAAATCATGAGCCTAACTTCCCCTTAAGCAGTAGTAAGTTCAGGGACAAATGGTCTAACTAAGTTCCTCATTGTTCAGAGATTGTGTGTATACAGTAAATTTTAGATTAAAAAAATATGGACAGGCATGAAAATAATTATTTATCAATCTTATCTGTTGTCATAATCACAGGGGAGGTCGGATTAGGGTTGATAGGGCTATCAGGGTCAGCTGAAATAAGTAGAACTGTTACTGTTAGAAATAATTAGCACCATCTGTCAGAGCTGCAAGTAGAAGAGTCCTTAACAAAACAAATCAGCTTGAGTACCATAAGAGACAATGTAGAGAAGAGAGTTAGTGGAGAAAAATAGGATAAACTGCCCTCTATATAATGTATAAAAGTCACATGATATAAAAATAGGCATAAAAGCATAAGCATATGATAATGAACATAATAGAATATAATGATGTCTAACCTATTAACCTTTTACCCTTGACAGTTAAAGATACAATATACCATACACATAATAATTAACACATAATAGAATCAGAACAAGTGACCCAAGAGCACAAAATATCATATTCAAGTTGTTTAGTAGACTTACAGTAGTTGTACTCCAGTAACTCCTAGAGCATAGAAGTTCTTGAAATTTGCCACAACATCCATAATATAAGTAGTTATGGCCTTCCTTTGCACTGAAAGCAGCATAACTTCTTTATGCATTAATTTAAAGAAATTGGAAATATTTCATGGAGCTTTTGGTACATGTTGCAGACTTTATACATGCACTTTCATGCCTCATCTCAAAATGGTTTGATGGGATTCAGATCCATCATTTTCATGTTCATGAAATCAGTTTGAAACTACTTTTGTGACATGCTACATTATTATGCTGGAGGAAGCAATTAAAGGATGAGTAAATTGTTGGCATGAAAGGATTCACACGGTCATCAACAATATTGAAATAGGCTATGGCGTTCCATAACGGTAAATCAGTAAAGATTAGTTGGTACAGGCCCAAGGTGTGCCAAGAATGCAATCCTTACACCAATGCACCACCTCCACAAGCCAGAATTTTTGACACAAGGCAGGTTGGGACTATGGATTGATGATGTTGCAAAATTCTGACTCTACCATCTATGTGTCTCAGGAGGAATCTACACTTTCCCAGGTTTCAGCTATTCATTTTTGGTAAACCTGTGCCCATTTAAGTCTCAGCTTTCTGTTCTTACAGTAACTGATAAATGTCGAACTCAGCATGGTCCATTGCTGCTGTAGCTCATACAACTTAAGGATCATCATGTTGTGCATGTTGACATGTTCTGAGCTGCAATTGTACAAAGATATCTAAGTTACTGTAGCCTTTCTGTCAGGTCAAACCAGTCAGAATATTTCCCATTCACATTTTTCATAAACAAGGTGTTTTCATTTGCAACGCTGCCACTCAATTGATAATTGTATGCAATGACATGCTGTTAGATGATTGGCTGATTAAGTAAGTGCATAAATAAGTAGGAGTACAGGTGTTACTTTTTATCTAATTTAAATAATTTAGTGGAGGTCAACTGCTTTGTGTCTGACATTAATACAAACTATTTAATATACTGGTGGTATGTATAAGGGTAACAAACAGATACACTGACACATAGCAATGACCCCTAAAATTATTGACTAAAGATACTATGAAAGTGAATTAGCAGATTCTACAGTAGCAGTAAAATCTACAGTAATCTACAGCAGGGTTCAGTTTTAGGCCCACTGCTTTCTTCCTTTTACTTGCTTCCTCTGGGCAACATAATCCGTAAGCATGGTATTAGTTTTCATTGTTATGCTGACGACACACAGTTATATGTCTCACCAAAACCTGATGAGAAAAACCAGCTTACTAAAGTTGAGCAATGTGTGCAGGACATAAGAAATTGGATGCTAATTAACTTCCTTCTGCTTAATCCGGATAAGACAGAAGTTCTAGTCATAGGACCGCATTCAGCTAGGAGTAAAATCTTAGATCACACCGTAACTTTAGATGGCCTTTCTGTTCCATCAAGTGCAACAGTAAAAGACCTCGGCGTGATTATAGATTCAGGCCTTTCATTTGAAGCTCATGTAGATAATATCACCAGGATAGCATTCTTTCACCTCAGAAATATTGCCAAGATAAGAAATATATTGTCGGTAAACGATGCAGAAAAACTAGTTCATGCTTTTATCACCTCTAGGTTGGACTATTGTAATGCCTTACTGTCTGGTTGTTCAACTAGGTGCATATACAAGGTTCAGCTAGTCCAGAATGCAGCAGCAAGAGTCCTCACTAGAACCAGAAGATAAGAGCACATCACCCCTATCTTATCTTCACTTCACTGGCTGCCTGTGAAATTTCGCATTGATTTTAAAATACTACTCTTGACATATAAAGCATTAAATGGTCTCGCCCCGCAGTATCTGAGCGAACTACTAGTGTCTTACGTTCTGCCACGCCTACTTCGATCAAAGGATGCAGGCTGCTTGTCAGTACTGCATACGAAAACTACAGCTGGGGGCAGAGCTTTTTCTTACAAAGCCCCAAAATTATGGAATAGTCTTCCAAATACTGTTCGGGACTCAGACACAGTCTCAGTGTTTAAGTCTAGGCTAAAAACCTATTTATTTACTGTAGCCAAGCATTTTTATAAATAGATTTGCCATAGGTAAAGGAGCAGATCTGGGGGACTCATGGACGTAGAGTATTATGGTGAACTGGTATGTTTAGATGCCTTAGATGTCTTTAGATGTCTTTAGATGTCTTCCTCACTCTCATTTGATCACTCAGGTTTGTTGACTGTGAGGTGATTGTTTGCTTTACATCTCAGGGAGCCCTCATGTTTGTGTTTCCTTCTGGCTCTCCCTTTTAGTTAAGCTGTCATAGTCCTGCCGGAGTCCCTGCTTGCACTCTACAATAAATATACATTCACATTATACATTATGTGACTGTGACCATACCTAACTGCCATCTCTCCTCTTCTTCTTTCTCCCCCTCTTTCTCTTTCCTCTCTCCCCCTGTCTCCCCCTTTCACTCTTTCTCTCTCTCTCTCTGTCGAGCTACACGTGTCATTCCTCAGCTGCCAGTGATTCAGACTCTCTCTGCCCTCCGGACCTGTCTGACCCATCCTGGTTTACCGCTTCTGGTTGGAGGTCTCGTCGCATGGATGCCCCTTGTGTCTCTTTGGGATGCGTCTGGTGTCTGGGGATGATTCTTTCTACTTAGAAGACGGTTCTGGCCTCGACTGGTGTTAGCAGCTGTTTCTCTGAGGACTTGACAATTCGATAGTTCAGGACTGGAACTTTCTACAAGTCTATCTGAGTCTCCAATAACTACCTGAACTCCATTTTAACATCAATTAACATCAACTATTATAGCTGAATAGCCTGCCACCTAACACACTGTATAAATGCAAATCATTTCCTGCTATCTGTTTCACCCAGATGAGGATGGGTTCCCTGTTGAGTCTGGTTCCTCTCAAGGTTTCTTCCTATTACCATCTCAGGGAGTTTTTCCTTGCCACTGTCGCCCGCGGCTTGCTCACCAGGGACTATCTGACCATTTTTATTCATACACATTCACATTCCATACAAACTTATATAATTATTTTGTGTAAAGCTGTTTTGAGACAATGTCAATTGTTAAAAGCACTATACAAATAAAATTTTATTGAATTGAATTGAATTGCATGACTCTTCTGTGATGTCGTCACATGCTATATCCATTTCCAGGAAAAAATAATAAAGGAAGGTATAAAATTTGCTTGACAGAATTTGATAACTAATTCAACAATTTTGTATGTAATGACTCAAGCAATGAAATGAAGACTATTAGTTTTATTGGAAATGACTCAGCATCCAATAGTGTAGTTCATTTTGACTGACATGACATAAGCAAATGATAATGTTATAAAACGGCAGAGAATTGTATGAAAGCAACTGATACATGTCCAAGGGCATTTGCAATTTGTTCAGAGGAAGGAGAAATTGCTACTATGATGTGCACAAACGACTAAATGTTGTGGAGGTTGCACTAATGGTTTTGAGATTTTTAAGTCTGATCTGAGAAAAGCACCAAAGCAACTGAAAAAAACAATAATACTTGATGCGGGGGTGGGGGGGGGGTGCATGTGTGGAGTTTGCATGTTCTACTCATGCTTGGTGGATTTCCTCAGAGTACTCCATTTTCCTCCCCTATATTGTGTATGTGTGTGTGCAAGCTTGTGCCCAGCAATGGATTGGCACCCCGTCCTTATCAATGTATAGAATAACAGGAATAGAGAGTGAATGATTGAGGGCAAGAGTGAGTGAGAGTGATTTTTTTCCATCCCCAATTTGTCACACAGGTCACTGGCAGGTAAACTGCTAACAACAGAACATAAACTGTAATTTAATAAACATAATAAGTTCTGTGTACATTGAGTGATGTACATCAAACCTCAGGTTTATGCTAAGATCACATGGTTATGTCTATTATTATGCTCAGTCATTGTGCCATCAACTTGCAGCAGGAAATGTTTACTTTTAGAAATCTCTAATATTTGTCCTTTCATTTCTCCTTATTTGGTTATACATCAGCCAGAGTAAGGTCAAGGCATGGCTGATGTAAAACTGTAAAAGAATTTTTGATATATTGAAGGGTGTTGCTATGGTCAGGATTTAAATTAAGCAGATTAAGATAGATAGATAGATAGATAGATAGATAGATAGATAGATAGATAGTTAGTTAGTTAGTTAGTTAGTTAGTTAGTTAGTTTAAAGTCAGTGTTCCTTTTGACACCAGTGGACATTGCTATAATCTGCTTCATTAAACCCAAACTGTCTCTTTTGTCCTTTTGGTATTTCCCCTTTAAATGCACATGTCCACTCTACCCAGTGTCTTTCTGGTGCGTCCAATGGGGGCGATGGCACAGGTGCTTGGACATGATCATCATGGCTTGAAACTATATTTAAATTTTTATGTTCCTTATTAATACCTAAATGTATTATATATATATATATATATATATATATATATATATATATATATATATATATATATATATATATATATATATATATATAATATGCATACCTATATGGTGTGCATTAGGTCCCTTTCTAGCCACAAGAGGGCTCTAAAATATAAAGCATGTAGACAGGATGCATCTCTTAAAGCCAATTTAGCTATTTTTCCTGTTTTTCTCATGTCACACCACAAGAATTCTGGCAGAGATTTAGTTTAGATGTACCTATAAGACGCAAACCAAAGTGTCTGCTTCGGGATATTAGGATAGCATTTCTGTAAACTATGACGACCTTTCCGTTATTTACATAAAGTCTTAATGTGGCTTTGGACAAATTCGTCACCTGAAAGAAGACCACTAATAATATATTCCTGTACTTATAAGAGTAGAAACATCCCAGTTCAACATTTTGTGTTTTGATAGTAAATTTCCATTTTTAGTTATCCCTTTTTGCTTCAAATTTATTTATTTTTTGTTTTTTTACATATTTGGCACACATAAATGATTCGGATCATCCAACACATTTTAATATTATACTTGAGTAAATATAAAATCACTTGCCATAGTCAAGCCACTATATAGTATTCATGATATTTCTCATGGTATTCCTCATCAATTTAGCACAAGGTGTCCAAATATACTACATTTTGTATTTATATAATTTGAAATAAAAAATGCTATGCTATCCACTGCCTCATGTCAAAACAAAAACAGATATATTCAACTGGCCAACAGGTTTTATTTTACTAGGATAGTCTGTTCTCCAATGCTGTTCTACTTACTGTATGTATGTTGTTAAATGCCTGTTGCTTATTTTTTGTTCTGCCTGCATTTGTGGCTGCATTTAGTAGAGCCCATAACTCAGCTCAGCGGTTATGGCTAGAAAGCTGAGGGATTTATTAGTGTGAATTAGTGAAGGCATAATTTGTGAAAACACAATACCACAGGGCAGTTACAACCATCTTGCCCAGACAGAACTATAGCCTTCCTGTGAAATGTTGTGAATAAAACTATTTAAATAACTATTGTAGAGCATTCAATAGATATCTATAAAAAGTCAAAACTATCTATGTTTATGCATTCTGTACAGAATTCGAATTGCTTTTCATAGTTTTTTTTCTAGTTTGCATAATCAGGGATATGTTACGTAGCCATACATAGGAGCCATGCGTCATCATGTTTGGAAAGTGCACCCAAGTGTGGTTTAATGTGTAAACATGGGGACAGTTCACTGTTTGGAATGGAAAGTAATGGTGTCCCACAAAGCTTGCCAGAGCTTACTACCCACTAGTTGCTTGTTTTAAGACCTACAATTTAAATATATACTTTTGTGAGAAACACAGACAATATATGTCTGCTATTAGTAGAAGCAGAATGGACTGATTTCTGACTTTTGAGAGGAAAGTCTTTGACTATTGTAGAAGCTGTCTGAGTTCCACGGCAAATATTGAGATTTATCAGAAAACACACATACTATGTGTGTTCTCATTTAAGTGAAAATGGAAAATGTGCAAATTATTGTTTGAGTACTATTTTATATTTGTCCTTCCTATGACTAAGAGTGACTATGTCAAGTGTTTACTTCCCATCTGACAATAAAATAAAAGCATGTGTCACCATATGCAAACAAAAATCATTAACCTGTTAATAATTATGTCACTAGCCTAAGGAGACTTTTTTTTCTGTTCTATACACAGAACAAAACACATGGCAAAATGCTGGCAAAACATAGAAAATGTAAAAATTGTATATATATATATATATACAATTGTAAATGTATATATATATTCATTCATCTTCTATACCGCTTAATCCTGTGTTCAGGGTCGCGGGGGACCTGGAGCCTATCCCAGGAGACTTCGGGCACTACACGGGGTACACCCAGAACAGGGTGCCAATCCATCGCATATATATATACAACTAATAACATTTTGTGCACATTTTGAAATAACAAGAACCAGATGCATTCCATTTCCTGGGTTAGAGAAAAATCTAATTATCTAATTGTTTATGCCCTTAACAAAGTAACTCTACTCTATGTAGTATAATTGTTACAATAATAGGCATCACACTGGTGCATTGTGTAGCCTCACAGCTCTAGCGTTCGTGGCTCGATCCTGAGCTCTACTGGCTTTTTGCATAACTGGAGTTTTATATAATCTCTGAGTACATGAGTTTGTTTCAATATATGTGTTATGCTCTGGGATGAATTAGCATCCCATTAACTGTGTATTCCCACCTTGTACCAAATGTTTCCAAGACTGACTGTACTGTGATGCTAATCAGTTTAAGGTCACTACTGATTATGAATGTATGAACATTTCACTAATTCAGTTAAGCTCATTTTATCAAATAAAACCTTCCTTCAGTGATATATCACCCACACATTCAAGTTTCAAAATATTCTTAAGACCTTCAGCTATGCCACTAAAGGCCATGTGCTTGAGCAGGAATAACCAAGGGGCACATGTTTGTATGTATACAGGTATGTACCAAGCAAAGTAACATCTGGTTGGTCCTTTCCATTTGGCACCTAGACTTGGGGTGGTAATATGAGGGTAAATTAAGGCCTCCAGTTTGTCCATAAACTCCATGCACACCTATAAACTGGGAATGCATCTCTCATACTACTGTATGTCCTCGTGAACACCAAAAAATCTGAAAACTTGTTGAAATAATAGGTATTTGGAGAGGGATTTGGAGAACTAATTTAAACAGTTATACATTTGTTCAGTTCTATGTGACTTCTAGAATCTAAGCCACTGCACACTGAAGTTCTTTTCGTCACTTGTGATGGCCCAAGGCCTTACTAAGAAACTTCTTATTTTTTCTTAATTTTGTCACCTGTCTGTTTGTGCTCATGGAATGAGCTCATCATAAACAATGTGGGGAATTTTTGATATTGTCGGATGGGCCATTTAACTGAGAAATTCGGCTCTTGAATAGGCTAGCATGTCACTGCCGTAGACGATCACAAATTTCATCTTTGACTCTATATACAGTACATCATTTACAAATTCTTGGAAACATTCAAACCAAATGCAACAACCGCAAAAGTTCAGTTTATGAGCAAATAGACTGAGTTGGTACTCTTGCATTCAGGAGACAACAAGATACCAGTCAAAGCAATACTCAAACATGTGCAACATGCTTTATCTACTGACACTTTGGGCAGTGTCCTTCCTTTGTGGATAGGCATATGGATATATGGTCAAACAATTGTTGAGGGCTCATGAAAACTTCTGAAAAAGTACTTTAATTGGAAGTTTCATGCCTTTTTAAGTAGAAACACTAAAGAAAAGCCTCATGAGGGAAATCTGAGAGAATGCTTTTATCCAAAAACACAGAGCATGTGTACAAAGATTTAATAACTGGTCGATAATGGCAATTAGATGAAAACACAAACATGAGTACATTGGAAAGAGGGTTTTGTGGTCACACAAGAATGCTGTGATCAATAAAGGCAATGATGAGTGATCTGTGTAAGTGGAAATCCTCAAAAGTCAATTTACATCATGAATAATTAATTTCTTTCGAAAGAAGAGCACAGGCTGCCTTTAAACTTATTGAAGAAAAGCACATTCTGACAAAATTGTTCAAATTCATCTTCTGAAGAGGCAGTTACGCAATTTGCTTGTGCAATGTATGGCCTTAGTCATCTTTTCAGAATTAAATATTTGGTTTATCTAACCCATGTGTGGGACTATTATCATTTATTTTAAAACGTACCAGATGCCATGGTTAAACAGCATAAGTCCTTAAAAATCCAGACCTATTTAAATAAAATGAGAATCCTTCGACTCTCTACAGATCCTAACATATCCAAGTAGATTTTAAAAAATAAATGTTATGTTGCCATGTATCTTTGACCAAAACTAGGTGGGATTTATCTGTTCAATTTACTTTTGATCAATGTTCTTCATTCTAATGCTATAGTAAAGTCAAGAGTACTTCTGGAGAATACACATAATTTCCCTTTTTCATCTAACAAATATTTCTGTTTGCAACACTTGGAGCATTGGTGTACAGTATATAAACATTAAAATACAAACCTAAATCATTATACATTTTTTGATAACCAGAAAAGAAAGAAAAGAAAGAAAAATTGAATAAAAAAACTGATGATATTTGACTTCAGGTTTCTGGCTTTTATGTCCAGGAAACTGTGAAAAAAAGAGGAAGAGGAGGGAAAAGCCTGCTTGAAATGACTGCTTTAAGATCCAGCTCATAGTTTTTAAAGCAGTCAGACATGTGGTGTGCACACTAGAGCGAGAGGGAAAGCGGCAGCAAGCTAACGGAGGAAAATACCACATCTGGATTGATTTTTGGAGAGATCCTTTTCAAACGTGGTGCGTATACATGCTTTTATATATTCCATAATTTTGAAACGAAACAAAAAGTTTCTTCTTATAGGGAATACTGTGCTAAGGGATTGATAAATATTAAAATAGTAAGAAAATATTGACTTAGATTATAATATTGAATATGGATTATATGAGGATATAAAACTATTATACCTCCATTGTGTATTTAAAAAAAATTCTGGGTGGGGGAGGGGGATGGGCATTTCTCATTTCCCATACTTTTTATGTTATGTTGCATGTTTTGAAAGTTGTAAATTTTTACAAAATAGAAATCACAAAAACATATCTTTACAGGTATCAAATGGAGCCAGAAATTCAAGGAACAACACCCTCAATCTTTCCCACCAATCTCACAAATCATAGCATATGTCCTGAACCAGAGGCATGGGACTGGTTGTATACCATGCAGCCAGTATACATGTTTGTAATCTGTGTACTAGGAATCCTGGGAAATGTCTTTGTCCTGCTAGTATTTTGCTTGCACAAGAAACCCTGCTCTGTGGCTGAAATATACCTGGGCAACCTGGCTGCAGCTGACCTCCTTCTGACGTCTTGCCTACCTTTCTGGGCCATTAATGTGGCCAGTGGTTTTGATTGGCAGTTTGGCACTCTCATGTGCCGTTTGGTAAACACAGGCATCAAAATGAACATGTACTGCAGTGTCTACTTCCTTGTAATGGTGAGCGCTGACCGCTACCTGGCTCTGGTGTTTGCAATGACTTATGGCAGAATGCGGCGGCCCTGGTATGCCAAGCTCAGCTGCTTGGCAGTATGGGTTCTGGGAATCATCATGAGTGTCCCAACACTTAAATTCAGGGAGGTAAAATACATCTCCGAGTACTCGGTCACTGCTTGCATTCTGATCTACCCAAGCGACATGGTGGAACTAGCCTGTGATATTTTGCTTGTCCTGCTGGGCTTCATCATCCCTGTAATTATAATTTCCTACTGCACATGCAAGATTATACAAACATTGCACTGGCAAGTAATGGACAGGTTCAATGCAGCAAACAAAGAGAGGAAAGCAACGGTGCTGGTGCTGGTTGTTCTTCTGGCTTTTCTACTGTGTTGGATTCCATTTCACCTGGTAATCATTTTAGATATCTTGATTAGACTTGGGGTACTAAGTGGGTGTACACTAGAAAATGGCCTGGATATCTGCAACCAGATATTCACATATTTGGCATTGAGCAACAGTGTGCTCAATCCAATCCTCTATGTGATAGTTGGCCAAAACTTCAGAAAGAAAGTGAAGGAGCTCCACTCATCAACACGGAAAACATTTGCATAATAACAAAGTGACATTAAATGAATGAATTTAGCAATTGCTTATAAAATATATAAGAAAGCCTGAGATCAGTTATAATTGTTGATAATGGCATGGGTTAAATAAATGTTGTTTTTATGTGTAACAACCCCTGCATTTGTATGTGTTATGAAATGTGTATTATTTATCTAATGTAGTATCTGCATCATTGCATAATATATAAAAATCCATATTTGTATAATTGCTATTGCTATCGGGCTGGTTCAGATTTAACAATATTTAACACTGTGTGTTAGGACAATATTCAGATATATTTCAGCTTCATATGAGGATCTCTTTAACAGTTAAAACTAATTGTGTCTGTTCTGTAATGTTTCCTGGAACTCAGGGTTATGGACTGTATACTAAGAATAATAATGAGGAAACTGGGTATATTATGTATCTTTAATCTGTAAATAAAGAGTATTATGAAAAATGTACTGTATATATTATTTGATTTCTAGTCTGTTTAAATCACATGAGAACAAGCTGATTATCAGCATGACAGTGATGTCATCATAAGCACAACAGCGCAGCCCTCTCACATGCATATTGTGTAACAGTTAGTTCTGACCGAGTGATATAAATGGAAAAAAATGAATTAAAAAACATTCCACCCTGCTAAGGAGAGAGCAGCTGCCTGGCAAAACCTACATTCAAAACCAGTCATGGAGGCACTTTCAGCAAGAAATCACCTCTCATAATGGTTTTCTCTTTTAATCAAAAACTTTTCTTAATAATTGCTTGCAAGTCATTCTGAATCCCCTCTGTGTTTTATTTATGTCTCAGCTACAAAGATAACTACAGTAGCTTCCAACACCAGGCTGAATCCCAAATCCATCCCTAACCCTTAATCAAGTGCACTACTTGGTGTGTGAATTGTACACCCTACATGGTGCACTGCAACCTTAAGCCTACGACCTCATCACAGCCGTGCTGATATCCACCACAACAGCATTGTGTGATATTACTTAATTATATATGAATGGATTTAATCACACATAACACACAGGTGAAAAATATTAATCTTTTGTTACGTTCACTGTTAATAGAAGACATGAGATAAAATATCTGTAATACAGTAATAATGAATGCTTACAGATTATTGCTATTTTTAAAAATTTTATACTTTCAGAATTGTTCCAAAATGCTGTGTTATGTAAACCACAGTGGCAAAATTAGATTGGTGTCTAAAACACAGTTCCTACTGTATATGCCCCAGACTGGAACCTCAAAGTGATTTTCCAGAAAATAAAGGGTGGGTTGAACTGAATAATGTGTCACAGTCTCGCCACTTGTGGAAAGAGTGGTGTGGCTTATGTTTTCCCTACGGCTGTTGTTGGTGAGACATGCAGTCAAAGCAGACGCTGGTAAGTAGATCACCCACACATAACCACAAGGAACAAGACCTTATCATCTGTTACTGTGAGTGAGTACTGGGAGTCCGTCAGAAACCTAGAATATGTTGCTTTTGATTTGAGTAAAAGGGGTAAAAGAAATGCCAGTAGCAGATCAAACCCAAGTCTATTACATTCATATTGCAGCACTGAACAGCTTATAATAGTTAATAGTAGGCCTATAGGTCAGAAAGACTTAATAGTGTTCACTGTTTTATATGATTCATAACAGTGCCTGGCTGAGTGCTGAACACCCAAGTAGTCATCGCATTTCTTAAAAATGGCAAGAACACTGATTTATCCCTATTCTTACAAATGATACATACTGTAAAAGACAAAATATGGCTTGAAACTTGAACATAATTATAGAATTATGTTTAGTGTTCATCTAAGATTTTTGTATTATTACTCTTTTCTTTTCTTCCTGTAAATGACTGTAAGCAACTGTAACCAAGTACAGTATAAGCAATTTCCCTCTGGTATTAATAAAGTTCTTTGAATCTTGAGTCTTGATATATTATTTACTGCTCATTTGTCATACAGCAAGTAGAAGGTGCAAGGCACACTGAGCAGGGTAGTTATCTCAGTGTGAAATCAACTAGATAAGATCAGCCATCTGTTGCTTCCATTTGATGTTCATCACAGCATCATTTATTTAAAGAGTTCAAAAGCTCCATTAGCAACCAAGCGTAATCTTTGTCCTCTCTCCAATAAAGCGGTGTGCCTCACTCTGCTCTGCCCTCCAAAGACTTTTTGGCTTGCATCCTTACTACACCATCACTTCTTACTATCTGTTTCCTAATAGCATTTATAACAGAACACGTGTCTCTCGAGTCCCTGGAGGAGCCATTTTGATGAATTTTAACATGACAGAAGTGCCATCGCTGGCACTCTCAGATTTGGAGCTGTTGGACTGTAACCAAACAGAGGTTTGGGACTGGGTCTATTCCATACAGCCAGCCTACATGTCTGTCATCTGTGTGCTGGGTGCTTGCGGAAATGCCTTTGTCCTTGCTGTGTTCTTCATTCAGAGAGGCCACTGCACTGTGGCGGACATCTATCTCGGAAACCTTGCTGCTGCTGACCTGCTGATGGTGTGTTGCCTTCCATTCTGGGTCATCACTATAATTCATAAGTTCAACTGGTACTTCGGACAGACCATGTGCCAAGTGGTGAGCCTTATAATTGGTATGAACTACTACTGCAGCATGCTGTTCCTCACATTAGTCAGTCTGGACCGGTATCTAGTTCTGACGAGGCCCATGTCTGTGGGGAGACGGAAAGGCACCAACCACGCCAAGGCTATCTGTGTGGCTATTTGGCTTGTAGGCTTTTTGCTCAGTCTTCCAGCCCTGTTATTTCGCTCAGTGGAGTTTTTCCCTGAACTTGAGACAGAGGCATGCTACATTGCTTATCCTCATGACGGGTGGAGACTCCGTTCCAATGTGACAGTCAATGTGGTGGGTTTCCTGGTTCCTGTAGCCCTTGCTTCTTACTGCAGTTATCATATCATAATAATACTGAATGGCAAAAAGGTGAGGAGGTGTTCAGCTGTTAAAACAGAGAGAAAGGCTGCATTCTTGGTGCTTGTTGTCCTGACGGTTTTTATCATCTGCTGGCTGCCTTTTCAGATTTTTATGTTACTGGATACACTTTATTATTTTAATGTTATCTCTGGTTGTCTGTGGGTACATGGTCTGGACATAGGTACACAGCTTAGTACGTACCTTGGTTATAGCAACAGCGCACTCAACCCTTTTCTCTATGTGATAGTAGGAAAACACTTCAGAAAAAGAGCCAAAGGAGCATTTGTACAGCTTTTGAATTGGGGGAACTGCAGTGTCTATCCAGCTCACAAAATCAACTCCAGTGTAAGATATACAGAGTGCACAAGAGTGTAAACTGAACTTCATAGACGTGATGAATCTACAGTGACCCCTACTGTTATGTGAATATTAGAAATTTAACAGACTAACTTGACTTCTCTTTACTTACTGTAAAGTTTAATTATACTTTGTAAATACAGACACAATTTGTTTAATTTGTTTAAATAATGTATGTCTTTTTATTTCTTTCAAAATACAGTTTCCTTCCTATAAATTTGACTATGTATTACCATTATAGCTTTCATTCTTATGTTCTCTTGAAATGAGCTGTTGTTGTAAATGATTGCTAAGATGCAAATAAAGCTTTTCTAAAAAGATTGAATAGGTGACATACTTCACTTATACACTTTACACAGAATAGATATATGTACATATGTATACTGTACTGTACATACATAAGGTGTTACTATAAGCTGTCAAGACAGGTTCAAAGCACTTAAGCAAAGGATTGTCATGTACTGTACTGTACCTGAAACTGCATTGGTGGGATGAACAACATTCTTTTAATATATACTCTCCCAGTCCATTTTGTGATGATGGTGGTGAAGAGTATTATATAATATGTTAGTCCTAACTCTCAGACAGATGATCATTTGAGTTTAGATGTAAGTTTTACATCAATTTACTTCTCATTAAACAATGAATATGATACCTCATCTACTGTGTTTGGAAGCATAATAACCTTGAAAAAGACCACACCCAAACTATGCCAATAAAGTGTCGCTCACTGCACAACAGAGTATATTATAGAGCATATGCTGCCTGGCCAAAAAAAACGAAAAAGCTGCACACTCTAAGATTTCATTGTCGCCTTGGATTACAGTGCACAGTGTTGCGGCGAATCCATGTGTGAAAATGGTTCCTCATGCTCTTTCACAATTTGAATTCTGGAATATTCCTGTTCCATCAGGTAAGAAAAAAAGCCAATTGGTGTGACAACCTCCTCATTCACTACATTCATCAACTGACTTAAATTAATTGCCACATAACATTGCTGAACATAGAGCTGACCAACTGAAGTACCCCAGTTCATACGTAACACTGCCTCCAGAGGCTTGTACAATGGGCACTATTCATGATGGGTACATGGCATCATGTGCGTACCTCCTTCCCCTGACACACTCATCACTCTGTAATAGGTTCAATCTATGGAAGCTCATCAGAACTCATCACTTTTTTCTATTGCTCCAAAGTCCAACACAGCTTCCAAACACAGTAGATGAGGTGTCATATTCATTGTTTAATGAGAAGTAAATTGATGTAAAGCGTACATCTAAACCCAAATGATCATCTGTCTGTGAGTTCTCATCACATTGCGAAATGAAAATGCTCTTTCTTTTACTATTAAACAGCTGCGATTTCTACTGTCATTTTTTCCCCATGCACCTTTCCTTTTTCCTTAATTTTTTTCAGACCACATTTCTTCCACCAAGTTGAATGTTCAGCACAGTCCTTGTAGGTTTATATAATGTGTTGGATAGCTATTAAGCCAATTAGCACAATGACTTTTTTTGACCAGACAGTATATATTCAGTATATATATCATATACAATTATAAACCTCCTGCCTAATATTGTTTAGATCTCTCTTGCACTTCAATGACATCTCTGATGCATCAAGGCATGAACTATTAGACCTTTATAAGTGGGCTGTGGTATCTGGCACCAGGACAGAAGTAGATGCTTTAACTCCTATAAGTTGCAAGATGGGGACTCTTTGGATTGGACTTCCATCAGATCCCCCAGATCGGATTAAGATATGGGGAATTTGGAGGCCAAATGAATAATTTTAACAGTGTGATAGGGTGTAGTATCATGCTGAAAGAGGCCACTGCCATGAGGGAATACAGATGCCATGAAGGTGTTTACTTGTCCTGCAGCAATGTTTAGGTAGGTGGTGCATGTCAAAATAACATCCACATTAATTCCACGGCCCAAAGTTTTCCATCAGATAAGAGCATCACACTGCCTCCAACAGCTTGCCTTTTTCCATAGTGTATCATAATGTCACCTCTTATCCTAAGGTAAGCCATGCACACCCACTCAGCCATCCACATGATGTATAAGAAAGCATCATTCAGAAGTCCAGGCCAGCAACATTTCGGTCCTGTCCTGATGCTTATGTCTTCATTTTCAGCATGGGCAGCATGGGTGGTCTCACCTTTTTCCAGGCAATTTTGACCTCTTCTTAGGGGTACCACAGCACCCGAAAGGCTAGCCTACACTTTCCTCACACATCAATGAGCCTTGGCCACTCTTGACCCTGTTGCCAGTTCATGAGTTGTCCATCCTCTCCATACAGACAATATAAAATATATACTGTACAGATGCTGTAAATAAACAAAGAAGGTCAAAAGAAACCATTATACATATCCACAATGTATATGTGTGGTTTTTAGGCTTGAATTTTCAGCGTGGAAAGCCTGAAGTATAAACAGGATTAATCATTCAAGACTTGTAGGAGGGGAGGAATGCAGTTATGTACACGATGATGTTTCCGCCCTGCCCAGTCATTTTGAAACAGCTTTGTACTGAGTGAAATCAAGGAAACCCTACTCAGTACACTTCATCTCAATAATTTGGACTACATTGTTTGTTTGATTAGAATTAGTTTTTTAAAAAAAGGCAAAAAGTGACTTGTAAGGTAAGCATTTTTTTTTCTACTTTATAAAAGTACAAAATGCAAGATAATATGTTCTGTTTAAAATTGCCTTTTTATCTTCAAGGGATGGACCAAGGAGAACCTGTAACAACGTGCCCAGTCCTTCTTCACAATTCTACACTTTATCCTACTGTAAATTTCAACTCATCAGACTGGCATTTAGTTCATTCTATTGTACCTCCATACATATTTATTGTGTGTTTGGCCGGGATTCTAGGCAATGCTTTTGTGTTGTTGGTGTTCTTCTTTCAAAGGGGCAAGTGGAGTGTGCCTGAAATCTACTTGGGAAATTTGGCACTAGCTGACCTGCTCCTGCTGGCCTGTTTACCATTTTGGGCCATGAACATCCTCAATTACTTCTACTGGCCATATGGAGAGTTTATGTGTAAGGTCGTCAACCTCTCCATAATTGTTAACGTGTATACTAGCATTTACATGCTGGTGATGGTGAACATCGACCGCTACTTTGCACTAGTGCTGATTATGAAGGCAAGATGGCTAAGAAGGAGACGAAATGCAAAGGCTATTTGCTTTTGTCTTTGGCTCTTTGGAGTGATCATGGGCATACCCACTCTAATTTTCAGAACAGTGCAGTATGACGTATATCTTCAGACAGCAGCTTGCATTATTCATTACCCTTCCGACGCCTGGAAACTTGCCCACCACCTTGAACTTGTCCTGTTGGGATTTGTTATTCCTCTCCTGGTGATTGTCTTCTGCTGTTGTAATATTTTGTGGGTCCTTCACAAAAGAAGGCAAGGTATTTATTCACAGGATAGAAATGACAGAAAGGCCACGTTGCTGGTGTGTGCAGTAACCATTTTTTTCTTAATTTGTTGGGGCCCATTTCATATTTTCACCTTCCTGGATGTACTTTGTGATCTTAATGTCCTGGATGTGGATAGCTGGTATCATACCTTAGATATCGGATCCCAGTTCACCACATACTTCGCATTTCTGAACAGCTGTCTTAATCCAGTGCTTTATGTATGCAGTGGCCGCTACTTCAGAAGAAAAGTCAGCGATATATATAAAAGAAGAAAGAGCTCCACAGGGTCTGTGGCCACCACACTACGTTCAGTTACATCAACATATGTCCAAAGAAGTGATCAAATAAAACCAGTTGTATTGTAGAACTGGAACTACGATGTGTGTGTGTGTGTGTGTGTGTGTGTGTGTGTGTGTGTTTAATTCATCAGCTAATTAAAACTGTAGTGGTAGAAGTAAGCACTGAATATCTATGTATCTGACATACATGTTTATAATTAAGAGAAAGCCAAGTGTCCTGGTTGTTCTCAGGCATTTATAAGGTACAGTATCTGCAACAGCACTTGTAAGCACTCACATACTCTATCTAAACAGTTACCATATTAGGCAGGTTTAGGCACAATATTGTTTTTGTGTTGACCTTGTGCTATGTAACACAAATTAAACATGCTGTTTATGGAAAGTTTCTTTTCAATGAACATTATATCCTACTGTTACTTGTTCTACAATATATGAATTGTAGGGTTTTTTTTGTGTTGCATATGTGTTCGTACAGATTAAATCCAGTTACAAATGTATCTATTTTCATTTGCCTTGTAATGATGAAAGTAATTTTTTTAAATAGCTGTAATTGAGCAACCTACAGTATGTGTTGTAATAAAAGACCTAATAAATGAACTTAATAAAACACACATTGATTTCAAGGAATTTATTTTATGTTATCAGTTTGAGGGAGAAAAAAGGTTAATAATGATAAGCAGACACAACCCAAATGTGTAGCCACTGCTTTCTATGTGATAGATGATCTAATGCTCCCTCTGGTGGAATGGAATGTTCTTCCTCAAACTTATGTTTATGTAAGTAATGTCAGTGCAACAAAAAACAGATATATGTTGATGTATCCTTTTTAACTTGGACAGTGAGGTATCTCAAAAACAGGACCCCAATGTAGAATTTGTACAAGCCTATGGAAGATTAGGCCTGCTGGAACCCAAAGAATTAGGAATTGTTGCACAGCACAAAACATGTTTGTATCCCAGACCATTACCCGATCAAGGGACGCAGTTTTACGGGTACCTCTAAACATTTTTGATCAGTCTAGGACTTATTATTTATAATAGTAATATTTTCTAATTAGTTTATTTATGTACAACAACATTAATTTCTGTAGCATTTCTCCTTGTTCGTTATTGTACTTCATTTTTCCTTGTCTTGTTCCATTAACAACAGATCATATCAGATAACATTTTTCTTTTCAAAGAATAGTATGCTATCCATGCTGATAATGAGAAATGCTATATTTTTTTGTATTGGCTAAATTTGCTTCTAGTTGTAACACCTATTCAGCCCAGTAGTACTACCTGAAAAAGATATACTTACAGTCTTCACACACAGTGAAGTGAATAACAGTTATTCTTTATGTATGTACAATGGCACAGTGGATGCCTACATCCCAATAAACCTAATATATATATACATACAGTACAGGCCATAAGTTTGGACACACCTTTACTCATTCAATTCAATGTGTTTTCTTTACTTTCATGACCATTTACACTGGTAGATTCTCACTGAATGCATCAAAACTATGAATGAACACATGTGGAGTTATGTACTTAACAAAAACATGTGAAATAACTGAAAACATTTATATTCTAGTTTCTTCAAAATAGCCGCCTTTTGCTCTGATTACTGCTTTGCACAATCTTGGCATTCTCTCGATGAGCTACAAGAGGTAGTCACCTGAAATGATTTCCAACAGTCTTGAAGGAGTTCCCAGAGGTGTTTAGCACTTGTTGGCCCCTTTGCCTTCACTCTGCGGTCCAGCTCACCCCAAACCATCTCGATTGGGTTCAGGTCCAGTGACTGTGGAGACCTTTTTTTGTTAAGTACATAACTCCACATGTGTTCTTTTTTAGTTTTGATGCCTTCAGTGAGAATCTACCAATGTAAATGGTAATGGATCTTTATGGTCATGAAAATATGTAGCCTGTGTGTGGATGCAATGGCAAAATAGTCTGGTAGAGTACTTGGTTGATCTGTCCATTTCTGATATGTTATATACCACCAACCTGTCTGTATGGATCAAGCTAGCTCACACTATGTGGGAGACAGTGAATGATACTCTGTGTAGCTTTTTCGCAGTGATCATGTATAGTTTCTGTGTAGGATCTGAGCTATCTGAGCTGAGGTATCTCTGCGAACCATTACCTTACTATGGGCTTTCCTTTGTACTTTGCCAAAGGTCACAAGGTGCAAACAACAGCCTTGGTAAGCATGTTAGTGTGGCTCACAGAAATCTCTCTGCATATTGGCTTCTTGGCATACACAGATGAACTTTAAACAAAAAAGTCTCTTCTACAGGTTATTTTATAAGATGAAGATATCTATGGATGCACACAGAGGCCACATGGCTATAATTCAGGTGATTTGTAATTCATAATGTTCTGCCATGCACTCACTCATCTCTATTCCAGGAGACATAGGACACGAGGTGGTGTGCCAATCTTTCATAATGCACACACAAACAGTGGCTTGCAAAAGTATTCGGCCCACTTGAACTTTTCCACATTTTGTCACATTACAGCCACAAACATGAATCAATTTTCATTGGCATTCCACGTGAAAGACCAATACAAAGTGATGTACACGTGAGAAGTTGAACGAAAATCATACACGATTCCAAACATTTTTTACAAATAAATAACTGAAAAGTGGGGTGTGCGTAATTATTCAGCCCCCTTTGGTCTGAAGCAGTCAGTTGCCCATAGACATTGCCTGATGAGCGTTAATGACTAAATAGAGTGCACCTGTGTGTAAGATGATGTCAGTACAAATACAGCTGCTCTGTGACGGCCTCAGAGGTTGTCTAAGAGAATATTGGGAGCAACAACACCATGAAGTCCAAAGAACACACCAGACAGGTCAGGGATAAAGTTATTGAGAAATTTAAAGCAGGCTTAGGCTACAAAAAGATTTCCAAAGCCTTTAACATACGGAGCACTGTTCAAGCGATCATTCAGAAATGGAAGGTGTATGGCACAACTGTAAACCTACCAAGACAAGGCCGTCCACCTAAACTCACAGGCCGAACAAGGAGAGCGCTGATCAGAAATGCAGCCAAGAGGCCCATGGTGACTCTGGACGAGCTGCAGAGATCTACAGCTCAGGTGGGGGAATATGTCCATAGGACAACTGTTAGCCTTTATGGAAGAGTGGTAAGAAGAAAGCCATTGTTAACAGAAAACCATAAGAAGTCCCGTTTGCAGTTTGCCACAAGCCATGTGGGGGACACAGCAAACATGTGGAAGAAGGTGCTCTGGTCAGATGAGACCAAAATGGAACTTTTTGGCCAAAATGCAAAACGCTACTGTATGTGTGGTGGAAAACTAACACTGCACATCACTCTGAACACACCATCCCCACTGTAAAATATGGTGGTGGCAGCATCATGCTCTGGGGGTGCTTCTCTTCAGCAGGGACAGGGAAGCTGGTCAGAATTGATGGAAAGAGGATGGAGCCAAATACAGGGCAATCTTGGAAGAAAACCTCTTGGAGTCTGCAAAAGACTTGAGACTGGGGCGGAGGTTCACCTTCCAGCAGGACAACGACCCTAAACATAAAGCCAGGGCAACAATGGAATGGTTTAAAACAAAACATATCCATGTGTTAGAATGGTCCAGTCAAAGTCCAGATCTAAATTCAATCGAGAATCTGTGGCAAGATCTGAAAACTGCTGTACATCTAATCTGACTGAGCTGGAGCTGTTTTGCAAAGAAGAATGGGCAAGGATTTCAGTCTCTAGATGTGCAAAGCTGGTAGAAACATACCCTAAAAGACCGGCAGCTGTAATTGCAGCAAAAGGTGGTTCTACAAAGTATTGACTCAGGGGGCTGAATAATTACGCACACCCCACTTTTCAGTTATTTATTTGTAAAAAAAAAAAAAAAAAAAAAAACAATGTTTGGAATCATGTATGATTTTCTTTCCACTTCTCACGTGTACACCACTTTGTATTGGTCTTTCACGTGGCATTCCAATTAAATTGATTCCTGTTTCTGGCTGTAATGTGACAAAATGTGGAAAAGTTCAAGGGGGCCGAATACTTTTGCAAGCCACAGTACACACACTGACATGCTCATTCACAGCCAAAAAACACATAAGATGCTTACATTAGATCACTATATTTTGTGGTCCGGTTTGTAAATGTTCTGGTCACAATATTTCTTTCATGATGGACGAAAAATGCACGATACATAAATTACTTAAGAGGCACTAAAGACAGGGAAAGAAGAATGAATAAACAGTATTTTCTGTCCACATCAGCGTCATTATGTGTGGTAACACTTATATTCCCCCTGAATCTGTGGTCAGTGTAGGTCTGGAAAAAACAGGAAGTTAAGTATTGGTCATTTATTTCACAAGAGGAACGTAGGTGTTTATAGTGTAAAATGTTTTAAACATCCCCTTTCCACTTATGCTTTTCTGTCTGTTTTGCTGTCCATGTTTGGTTCTTTGCATTTTGGGTTTAGCTACACATCCCATGGATATTTCATTTGTTATAAATGTACCATGGTTATATTTTTCATACTTTCAAAGTGATTTTGACAGCAAATATAAATAAGGTGTGTCAGTATATCGGAATTTGTGTATAGACAAATGTGTTAAAATAGGATGGGCTCTCGCTGAGAGGAAAAATAAATACAGTAGTAAAATAGTTTAGCCTAACCGTTAGCTTAACCCCTAGCTTCATAGGCAAATTAATTGTGTTTTTCGCCATTTGAACACTAGATGGAGACAAATAGAAATTTAGTTTCTGTTGAAGCTTCTCATATATTTGTGCCTAATTTAAACTGTTTTTAAAATGATAGACTTTTCCATCCAATAACACTTGCTGACATTAGTTGAATTAATAGAAATAGTTTTTTTTTTTTTTTTTATTCATGGAAGTCTTTAAGAAGAGGAATAAACTTGCAGCCATTAGGGCATATTCTTCTTCCCGTAAGCAATTACAGATTGTCCTTAAGAATTGATTCAAAAATAAATATGAGGCATTTGGGATATTTAAGGGAATATAAATAGGTTTATTAGACCTGAATTAAGTTATTTTCATGTATACTGACGATACGCTTAGCACTGACATCATACATATATAGATTCCATTATAACACATTTGGATTTCACTTCCTACAGCTTTCCAATTTCTTTCAGGGGGCTGCTTTCCAGGGGCCGGGGTATATAGTTAGTTAAGGTGTGGAGTGGAACCCCAGCACCACTGAGTTGCCACTGTTGAACCCCTTGAGCAAGGCTCTTAACCCTCGACTGCTCAGATGTGTAATGAGATCAAAATTTAAGTTAATCTGGATATGGGCGTTTGCAGAATGCCATAAATGTACAGCCTCAAAAGCACTTCGCTTGCACAGCCCATGAATGACTTTCGTCCGAACACTCCTATTTCTCTGTATTCTATACATATTTGTACTACCTTATGTATACTGTGTTTATAACAGCTTCAAATAAAGGAAATATACTCTGTTATACTGTTATTACAGCATTGTCTCTTGTGACTTTGGAAGAAAGGTTCACTGGCACATCAATACAAAGCTCATTTGATTGATTACCTTTATTTTCCCCCTAATTTGACATTTTATCTAGAAGGGAGAGGTCAGTTCAAGGATAACAATAGCCAAACCACATGTTTTAAGGTATATGCCATATGTTTTATAATTAGGAACCCCTATTACTGCACTACATAATATATACGTGTATGATATACGGTATAAACTGTAATTACCTCTGCAGGTATAGTTTGAACAGTATCCAGACCAGGATAACTGGGTACAGTTTGCTAAACACTTTGAGCTTTTCCTTTTTGTATTTTCCTTTCATTTTTGAATGATCTATGTTTACACAATTTGTATACATACAATCTTCTCAAAAAACTTATATAATATCATGTCTTTATTATATTGTATTATTATCATAAGAACAGCTTTTTTGTTTATCATAAAACAAATCATCATCAACAGTGAAACAAATGTGTGGTGGACTGGTATACCACATAAGGAATTTTACTCTTTCATAACTGAACTAGGTTGTTCAAAATCACAGACAACCACCCCTTCCAAATCCTTCCTATTTGCAGTATGCAGTTTCTGCAGACACATTGTGTATGAGTGTTCGGTCTTCAGTCAATCATGATGATTTATTACCTAGTTTTTTTTTTTTTTTTTCAGAATTCAAACACATAACACCTTCAAAATAAAATCAATCAACCATGTTCATGCATCATTCAATGTCCAAATCAGTTTTCCCATGTGTCCACAAAGACATAGGATGACCTTTCCATATAATGAGCAAGCTGTACATATGAAGGTATATTTCTTTTTTCAGAAGGCTTCTTTATAACACCTAACAATTTTTTAAGCAAATTTGTCAATGGAGGATAAAGAAAGAAAGAGAGAGGGTTTCACATGGCTTTGGATGATCCTTATGGTGAAACATGGTGGAACAGATGAAAATAAGCTTCTAAGCATCATTTTTCTTATATGAATTTCTAAAAATGTTTTCTATAAATGTTCCTTTATCTCTGCTATTGTAATCTTCTTAGCAACCCCTCTAGCATTCTAATATCGTATACACTGCCCTTGAAGTAATCTTGTTGCTGATCTCAATTTGCAGATTACTTTGTCTTTGTCCTTAGAGTATGGGGACATTGCTGGGCTACTCTCTGCCAGAGAAGCTTTTAGATATGAGGTTAGTCAGCAATATTCAAAGCTTTCTCTTTCATTGAAGAGGCAGACAGAAAGTTTTTATTTCTCTTATTCTTTTTTCTTTCTGTTTAATTGCTTTCTCTAATTACATTATGTAAAAGAACAATTGTTGAAGCTGTGGTTGATGATGATGATAATGATGTTAGCAGTAGGGTGAGTGCAAGTAACTAGGCATTAAAATTTGGTAATAAAGTCCATATTTCTAATATAAATTTGTTGAAACAAATTTCCTATGTACTTTATCAGATAGTAAAATGAAAGCAAATCTTTACATTTCAACATAGGCACCGTCTTCTGAAGGAAGCTGTTTGGGATATTGCTGAGAACCAGTGAGACCTGGACTTTTTGGAGGTCCGTGTCCGTGTCCCAGCCAACGTCTAACTGGTCTAACCACAAACGCACAGTACAACCAAAATGGGGTGGTGCACCATGGGGTATAGTGCGGCAGTGATGCTACAAGTTCTATAGCCATTAAATATTGCCTAGTTAATCTTCACCACATTGTATATAGACTATTTTAGGTTGCATGCCAGAATTTAGGAATAGTAGACTTATTGCATAAATACAAGGTTAGTTATTTGCTTATATTTCATATTCACATTCATCAGCCATGCCTATTTGTTTATTTTTAGCATGAAATATCTGCCATTTCCTTCTATGCTATTTCCTTTCACCTGACACAATTGTTCCCATGATGCAGTACTGTTCCCATTGCCACATTTGGTTGCTGGTGTTTGTCACCAAAGCATTTCATACTCTCTCTTACTGTGAAGTCATGCTGTACCCAGTATGCAGCGTGAGACGTCCCTAAAAGTAAACTCTTGCATCATGACTTTACGTGTGCTCATTACTGCAGAGCTGAACACGTAAAGTCATGATGCACTGAACTACTTTCATCCTTTTATTACAGATAGGGCTAGGGGAAAGCCTCATCAATCACATAAACATTTTGTTTCACATTACATCAATTTATGTCTTGGGTCATAGCTGCAGTTGACTGTGTCAGCTGAGCTCTGTATATTTTAAATCCTCGAGGATAGTCGTATGCGCAGGCACAAGAAGATTCTAGAATCACACTACTTGTCATAGATTATTATGGTGTGATTAGACTTATTTTCTAAAGGTCATTAAAAATCATCCTTTTTCTTCATATTTGCAGAGCAAGCCTACAGGAGTGTTGTGTGTAACCACATATAAATAAAGAAATATAGATATCTAAATATAATCAGGTTCAGTTAAACAAAGTGTATGAAGTTCATATGATTCAATACATTTATTCACAAATGAAAACTGTATGGCAAAATATGCCATAAAAAAGTGGGTCTTTATTGGAGCTCTGTTTTCTATATAAACATGGATGTTTTTGTGTGTTATGTGTGACACTACACAATTTAATCACACTTTGGCTTATTAGACTTGCCATAACATAGTTGCTTGGTTTGATAACATACAATATGTGCCATATTTTCACTCTTCATCTCTGAATGCAAGTATTGCAATAAATGTAATAAATATACTCAAAGTAATACACTAATGAATGTTTAAAGAATGGTTTAACTGTCATTTCTACTTAGTGGAGGTGCCAGGTCTAAAGTTGTTTTTCATTTTCAAGGTTGTGACAGTCTACATTTCAGGTATTAGAATTGTTGGATAAATTAACATCTTAGGAAAGTGAAAAGTTATGATATGTTATGTTATGACTCATATCATAAGATATAACCCATATTGGGCTTCATATACTGTACACTGAAGATCCCGAAGTATACAGTATATGCTATGCTAATTGTTTTCATGTCAATGGTAAATAAAGGCAACACTGAAATGATGTTGTCTGGTCCTGATAGCTGCTCCCCTAATGTGGAAATTTCTTTCCGCATATTTGATTTGGCACAGGATTTATGCTGGATAACTTTTCGGATGCAATCCTTCCTTTTTTATCCAGGGTCTCCTGGGCATCTCCTCTGTCAGACAAAGGTTTTCACACTGAACTACTAATGACAGTGAAACGACTGGAAATAAAATTTTCCATTCTGAAAATAATTGTAAAAGGATTTTTTTTTAATGAATGATAAGGGATGATAACAGCACTGGGACGTTTAACTATATGCATATTTCCACTAGGTGTTCTACAATTGTTAATTAGACCAATTATTAGTCACAGGATTGGTGAAAGAAAAGTTGCATTCTAGTCCGCAGTGTACTGTAAGGTGTCCTCCCTACTCCCTGCACCCTGTGGGAATGTTGATTAGGGGAACATCCCTCGACAAAATTGCACCAGTTGGAACACCCTATGATGTCACCAACGTCCAGTGTGTAGGTGACATAAGCACCTCGAATAGCTGTTGCTGCTACTGTGGAAATTGCACGCTATGGAAATTAAATATTGAGATTTACATGACTGTCCAATGCCTCCATGTTTTATTCCCTTCATCTTTTGACTACTGTACATAGTACCTGTAAGAGTTTAAAATGACTTTCACCCGTTAATTAAACTGAAATGCACCGTGTTAGCATAAAACTTTAATTGACATAGATCATTCATTCACAGAAAGTAATATTCATCTGTAATCTTGTTTATTGTTGGAATAAGGGCGAATATAAACAAGTAACCACAAATAGTTTTTTTGTTGTTGCTTTAAAAATTTTTCAATCTTCAGAATTTCAAGTCAAGGCATTATTGAACCAGTTTACCACTTTACATTTCTGAAATAGCATTAAAGCCAAATACAGTACAATAAAGACTGTGACATGCTTTCAGTAAACTAAACTCTCAAATACAACTGAACACAAAGTAACTTAGTTTTGCAGCAGCAGGTTCTCTTCAACTCAATGGCTCCTGGGAAGCCACAATCACAGTTACTTTTTTGAAACACAGAAACATGTTGCATTATTAGTCTCCTGCACTGTGAATAATTCTTAAAACGTAAAAGAAAAAGCATGCTTTATAGGCAAGTGAGAAGATTTCACTGACAATTTTAATGACCCCTGCACACATTTTTGGCAATTAAGTTATTTAATAGTTGCTTGAGAATAAGAGACAATGACTAAGATTCATCCTTATAAGTTAAGCCATAGTATACAAAAGAAAAAGGCACATTCTGTGGCATTCATGAAACTCTTGCTGCCCATTTTCATTGACTTGTCTATGGCTGATGCTCTTTCTCTCTCTCCCAGCATTTTCTCTGTCTCTCTCTCTTTGGCCTAAACAGGCACAAAATCATTCAGCTGCTCATTCTGCCCAGTGTATTGCAGTAGATTGGTGAACATGGTGTTGTTCTCTTTCTCTATCACCTCTTCCTCCTGCTGCTCCTCTTCATTGGTCTCCTGTCTCTCCTTAGCTAATGTGTTATTGCTGCTGTTGCTGCTGTTTCTCATTGTGTCCTCTGCGATATTTGGAGGCATGTCTTTGTTTCTGTTGCGCTTGGCCAACTTGCTGAGAGAACCGAAGCGGTTAAATATGTTTTCCTCTGATGCAGTGTGCTTTTTATAGTGCTCTGCTTTCGTTCGCAGATTGCTCAGCTTTGTGTCGATGCTGTCCTGAGAGGAGGTGGTGAAGCGACCACTGTCAAAGCTTGAGAAGACAGCTCTTTTCTCTGGTGAGAGCATGTCAAGTGATTGTGCACGCTGCTCTAGACCTAGGCGTCGACGTTCCATACTGCGAATGGTGGCAGCACGTTGCAACTTGTCATGGAGCTCTACACTGAGGCGCCTCCTGGTTTCCCGCAGTTCGGCACGGACGTTTGCCTTCCATTCAGCTGCATGTGCTTTAAACTCCCCAACCTGACATACAAACAGTCAGTCATTATGACATATTATATCCAAATATGATCAAAAAGAATACTGTTATATTGATTACTCATTCTCTGGGGTTCTACTGAATGGCATTACATTTCCAACTTTTATAACATTCAATTTTTTTATTTATTTTTTTTTACAATTATTTACTATCAATTAAAATTAATTAAAGCTATTTCGGTACATCATTTTTGTTTAAACCAATTATGTATTTTTGCATTAAAGTAATGCAACAAATACAGTTCAACAATAAATAAGTAATAAATAGTAAATACAAAAATAGTTGCTCCTTCAAAAAGTTATTGAATAATTGATTCATCATCAGGAAAGACCATATGATGCCATGCAGTAGCAGGTAAATGATGCACCTGTCTGTAAACTGTACCTCTGCTTTAGTCTTCTTGGAGATGACTCTCAACCAGTCTCCTATCATACTGAGAACCGCTGCAAAATATGCCAAACCCACTAAGATCCAGAACCAAACTAGTGGCTTGTACCACTTCTTGTATTCAATCATCCTGTCTCCACCTGAAAACAAAGTCAAAGTTTGGTACAGTAATTCATATAGGGCTTTCCAGGACCTGAATGTAAGCTTAGACTTTAGACATTCATCACTCTCGGGACTTCATACTGTTCCCTTTTTATTTCAGTGTAGTTACTAGTTACAGTTCTAGTAAGTAACCTAGTGAAGTCACTCACTTACTCACTCACGCATCTTCTATACCGCTTTATACTGTATTCAGGGTCACGGGGCCCTGGAGCCTATCCCAGGAGGCTTAGGGCACGAGGCAGGGTACACTGTGGACAGAATGCCAATCCATCGCAGGGCACACACTCATACACTCACTCACACACTCATTCAAACACTACGGGCAATTTGGGAAAACCAATTAGCCTAACCTGTATATCTTTGGGCTGTGGGAGGAAACAGGAGTACTTGGAGGAAACCCACCAAGCACGGGGAGAACATGAAAACTACATCCACACAGAGACGGGGATCGAACCAGGACCCTGGAGGTGCAAGGCGACAATGCCGTGCCGCCCCCTAGTGAAGTCTAAGAATAAGTCGTTCTGGATAAGTCGTTCTGGATAAAAGTCTCTACTAAATGCCTAAATGTAAATCTAAATCTAACATAAACTAATAAAATCATAATTAATAATAGTAAATTATATGATTAATAAATAAAAACTAATCTTTTTTGGCCAAGCCTCATGCAAAAAAAATTAAAATTACACTTTATTTTATGAAAAAATATTTTAAATAAAAAAGCTTATTATAGCATAAATTTTTGCATGCATTACTATGGTGACCAGATTAAATACTAAATATCCAAAGATTATGTTTTTTCCTGTTACAACAGACCTGGGTATAGATTGATGAATTACAGTAAATCAGATAATGTCGAGCAGGGAAATTGGCTGGGATAAGTATCATGCTCTTGCCCCACAGGAAACATATTTGTACACTTGGGATATACTGTATAATACCAATAAAATTGGACAAAAAAAGCCAAACTCTACCTGCGACATAATCCCCAATACCAACAGTTGTGAGAGTAATGACAACAAAGTAGATGGCTTCCAGAGTAGTCCAGCCTTCAGTGTGTTTGAAGATAACAGCTGGGACGGTGACAAAGACAATGCATCCAGCCAGGATAAAAAGAATGGTGGAAGTGACCAGGATTTTAGTCTGACTAATCTGCTTATGCCTCTGCTGAAAACAGAAACAGGCTAAATGTAGATAGATAGATATATGATGTTATATTAAATTAGAAGAAAAGTCATATCACACTGTTGATAGCATGAATTTTAATTCAGACATCAGCAGCAACATCAATAATAATAATAATAATAATAATAATAATAATAATGCTTACCCGGAAAATTCCCTCCACTTTTAAAACGCTCTTAACAAACATGGTCCCTAATTGATCACCAATGCCAGCCAGAAGAAATCCAAACAGTGGAATTCCAATTATGGCATACAGAATGCAGAAAATCTTGCCACCTTCAGTGCTGGGAGCAATGTTTCCATAGCCTGCATACATGGGTGTAGAAAAAAAGTGCTTATTTTAATATTGTCACCTACTAAGCAATATGCCAGCCTTTGATGGACTATTTTAAGATAATGGCGTCACAAGAAAGAAAATTGTTGGGTTGTACTGAAACACTGTGGCAGTAATTACAGACTGCACAAGTGAAAAGAATGCAAGATGTGATTAGGGAAGCACAATTGCATTTTCAGCCATTGAAAAACAAGTGTCGTCAAAGAGCATTGTGAAATATTAATAACTTTCAAAAAAAGGTTAGTAGCAGTGAAATACAAGAAAGAGCACATGTGATTTGTGGTACAAATTATGAGTTTTCCATCTTCTGGAAACATTTAAGGAAGGTAATAATTTGTTACCTATGGTGCTGATGATGGTCCCAGCAAAGAAAAAGGCACTGCCGAGGTCCCAGTGGCTAGAGTTGTAGGGTGATTTTCCGATAGGACTGACACCAGCACTGACTGCATCTATTGAATGCTTGGGAGGAAAAATATACAGATATTGTTGAACAACAAAGAATGTAAAAGAAACAGCTAACTTACTGACTTGTAATATACTCTATGTACTGTATATGTATGTATTATGTATATATACAGTCAGGGGTTTGGCCATGTTGCTACAGTATGTTTGGCTGTTTTTATAATATTTATTACATCAAACAATAATCCTAAGAGCTCTCAGGTCTGTCATCAATCTACTGTGAAACAATAAAACCAACAGGATGTCTGCTAAAAATAAAAAAAGATGTACTTCTGATAATATCATCACTGCATGTGTAGCAGAGAACATAAGGGGAATAGAAGGGCATAGAGCAGACATACAGCATCCCTTACTTTTTCCTGTCCTAATTACGGTGAGAGAAGATGAGAATGTACTTTGATTTTTTTTTTTTAACATGTCATACACAGGTCATATTCGACTCACATTACATGGTTGTTGTGCATTGAAAGTGTGCACAATACATTGCTTACAATATATTTTCATGCTACACAGTATTTTGAATGAAAAATAAGCCATCCTAATACATACAAATCTAAATATCTACTGTATACAAATCCAACAATACAACAAAAGTCCTATAGATTCAGAATGTGCCCATGTATTATATAAGTGTTCTTTCTCTCTACTGAAGCTGTTTAATGAGATGAATAAGATTTATTTCTTTTTTGCCACACTTAAATTAATTTGGCCATAAAACTAATTTTAATATTACAAAAAGATAACCTGAGTATCTTAGATAATAGTGTATTAGTTGTCTGAAATTTAAATTATGATTTCATTTATTAAGGGGAAAAAAGTAATTGTCCCCTAAACCTAATAATTGGTTATGCCGCTCTTGACAGCAACAACTACAATCAATCGTTTGCAATAACTGGCAATGAGTCTTTTACATTATTTTGAAGGAGGTTTGTCCTATTCTTCTATGTAAAATTGTTTTAATTCAGACACATTGGAGGGTTTTCAAGCATGAACATCCTGTTTAAGGATTTCATTCAGACTTTGACTAGGCTACTTACATTGAGCCATTCAGAGATGGATTTGCTGGTGTGTTTTGATTAATTGTCCTGCTGCATAACCCAAATTCACTTAAGCTTGAATTGATGGGTGGACATTCTTCTTTAGAGTTTCCTAGTAGAGCATAGCATTTATGGTTCCATCAATTATGGCAGTGGTTCTCAAAGTGTGGGGCGCGCCCCACTAGTGGGGAATACAGACATGACAGGTGGGGCGCAATGAACGGGAGGAAAAACAGGAAAGTACCTATTCTAATTCATGCTTTTCTTTATTGATAATGAAGAGCGTACGCTCAAAACTAAACAATCACACACAAATAAATGGATCATGTATACAAGTAAATTTAAAATAACAAAAGTTGGGGGCCGGGAGAAAAAGTGGAACCATGGTGGAACAATAACGGTTTAACGTCGGGCCAACTTGAGCTGCGCCCGAATCACAAACCTGCGCGAGCCACTGGGCAGCGCTGCGCGACTCTGACAGAAATAAACCGCGCGGACCATCAAAATACATTTAACCCCGCTGGGATGCGCACATACAAACCAGGCATGGCAAGGTGGAAACAATATTAAACAGTCCTGACATTTTAAATAAATTGTTTTTAAATAAAACACAGTGGGTCACGCAGGTTTGTGATTCGAGCGGCACTGCGTGGTCCACCGGGCTGCGCGAATAAACCAGATCATCACTGTGCTATCCAGTCGCGCTGCGCTGTATTTGCGCAGATATTCGGTTCAATCAGGTGTCGCGGTTTCGTCCCACTTTTGATGTGTTTGGCTTCACATACACTTCGACAATGGAAGAAGACGCTGCATCAGCAGTGAGTTTACTTACATGTGACAAAACCAACAATGAGGAGATTGTAAAGAAAAAAGTTGCCTCGTCTGTGGTGTGGAATTGGTTTGGATATAAGAAAAGTGATACGGATGAGATGAACGTGATTTGTAAGGTACGCAAGTGCACTGTTTTAACAAGTGGTGGAAACACGTCAAACCTTTTCTATCATCTGAAATACAAAACGAATATGGCCAAAGTAAAAAAATGCGGCAAACCTCAGCAATTCACAGTTTAAATAAAATTACATTAAAAAAAATGAAATTATGTAAAACAATTTCTTTGTGTTTTAATTTTTATTTATGCATTTGCAGATACAACTTGCTATATTGTGTTATTGAGTTAGAAAATTGCTTCTACTGTGATAGAAGATTTTGGTTACATCACCCACCCCTAGGGTTTTCTCCGGGTACTCCGGTTTCCTCCCACAGTCCAAAGATATGCAGGTTAGGCTAATTGGCGTTCCTAAATTGCCCGTAGTGTGTGATTGAGTGTGTGTGTACTGTATGTGTGTGTGCCCTGCGATGGATTGGCACCCTGTCCAGGGTGTACCCCGCCTAGTGCCCGAAGACTCCTGGGATAGGCTCCAGGTCCCCGCGACCCTAAACACAGGATTAAGCGGTATAGAAAATGAATGAATGAATGAACCCACCCCTAATGAAGCCTATGTTGAGCTTGGATTCATGGTGGGGATGGTGGGGGCAGAGGAGAGGCTTGTGTGTGTTTTGTGTCTTAAACTGCTGGCAGCAGACCGCATGAGACCCAACAAATTAGGAAGACACTTAGAGACAACACACTCTAGTCACGTTAATAAACCACTGGACGTCTTTCAAAGAAAGCTGGCAGAATACAGACAGCAGGAGAATCGCACGGTAAAATCTGAATCAGTGGACAGCAAAGCACAAATGGCTTCATTCAAAGTTGCATACAGAATTGGCCAGTGCAAAAAAACTACAAACGATTGCTGAGCAGCTAATAAACATGGGGTCAATTATGCAAAGAAAAGTGACAACGTAAGCCTTTTATAACAATTGCACGTGTATTTTATCTTTTTTTAACTTGGTGGTGTTTGATCGTATTGGTTTAGGAATTGATATTTCAATAAACAGTAAACTTGGCCGATTTCATTATCATTTTGTTGACAAGTGGGGCTTGAAAATTCGCTCACCCCCTTAAGTGGGGAATGACAGAAAAAGTTTGAGAACCACTGAATTATGGCAAGTTGTCCAGGTCCTGAAGCTGCAAAGCATCCCCACAGTATCACACTACCACCACTGTGTTTGACTGTTGGTATGATATTCTTTTTATAAAATGCCATGTTAGTTTTACGTCAGATGTAATGGGACGCACACCTTTCAAAAAGTTAAGCTTTTGCCACATCAGTGCACAGAACATTTGCCCAAAATCCTTAGGGATAATTTTTTTGGAAAACGTGAGACGAGCCATTGTGTTCTTTTGGGTAGTAGTGGCTTTCGCCTTGGAGCCCTCCCATCGGGGCCAGTTTTGCCTAGCTTCTTTCTTATTGTTGAATCACAAACAATGACCTTAACTGAAGCAAGTCATGCCTGCAGTTCTTTGGATGTTGTTCCGGTTTGTTTTATGAGTTCCTGGGTGAGTCATCGTTCAGCTCTTGGAGTAATTTTGGTAGGCCGGCCACTCCTGGGAAGGGTCATCAGTGTTCCAAGTTTTTCCCATTTGTGTATAATGATTCTCACCATGGTTTACTGGAGTCTCAAAGCCTTAAAAATGGCTTAGTAACTCTTTCCAGATTGATAAATGACAATTACTTTGTTTCCCATCTGTTTCTTTAGATCGCAGCATGATGAGAGATCTTTTAGCATGCTTTACAGCAGTCTCAGACAGGTTCTATTCAAGTGATTTCTTGATTCAACAGGTCTAAAAGTAATCAGACCTGGGTGTGGCAAGTGAAATTTAACTCAGCTTTCCATAAAATATATGGCTAATCACAATTCATTCATGATTTCTTTGAGCAGGGTTCAGAGATTCTTATGGCTCAGATTAATCTTGTCCACTGATCTCTGTATCACTTTTGGTACACAGCAAAATCCCCAGTGTTGAATTAGGACATAGAGTGTTAAATTAACACTCTACAGTTTTTATACTTGTATGGAGTAAAATGAACTATTTGACAGCACAACCCAATAAATGTCTTTTACTCATATTGGCAAATTTTTATTCTCTGACACACAAGGTTGTCAAAGCATTTAATTTGAAAAGCCAATACATTGTGAAGAGCCAATCACATTGCTTCTTTTTGTCACATGATCAGTGACGCAAAAATATTTTCTGTGCTAAACAGCAGCTGGCTGGGTTTTTGGATTATGATTAAGCCAAGGAACGCTTGTTTACAATTTATTACTGCCATTGCAGTCACTCCAGTGTTTACATTCTTTAAATTAAGGAATTAAGCAATTTGAATTGCAATTTGAATGTTGTTTGAACTTATTCAAACAACATTCTTAAGAAAAATAAGTTTGATCCTGTAGCGTAAGCACTAGTATAAAACTGGTAGAGGAGGCTGACGATGTACTGAAGACACTTTTCCAATTTTTTACAAAAAAAATTCAAGACTTTTACTTGCATACATAAATCACCACAATCACAACTGCAGGGTGATTTACCCATTGTGCCAAAACTGTCGGGAAAAAAAGCAATATTCACACTTACTGTACATAAACCAAACAAGTTTCACAAAATCTTGGTGCTTTTTAACAGCCATGTGATTCTAATAAAACAAACTTTCAAACAAGTTTTATTTTCTCATTTTTTCTCACTCTGATCTCATTTTGCTGTCAAATTGTTCAAATGAACTCAAAAAGTGTTAAATGAACATTTTACTTTTAGATTTTAGATTTTACTAAGCAGTAGTAAAGATTTTGAAGGCTTGCAAAAACATTTTCTTATAAGTGCACTGCTCAAACAGTCTAACCTACAATGTGCATTTTTGTATATGCACTTGCACTTTCTATAATTAAAACTTGAATATGCTAGTATGTGCAAAAGAGACCTATTTGGCTGACACCCAACATTACCAGGTAATTAAATCTTACAGTATTAACCAGCTGCTGATCTGATATATATATAAAATTTATATATATATATAAAATTTCCAAACGTTAATAGGAATTATTTGTATGATAATTTAATAATAATTATATTCATACATTATTATAAATGTTATGTAAAATATAAATGTTATACATATTATGTCTTGTTTTATGACCTTTTTATGTTATTGTAAAACAATCTTCATGTTGGGATATATCACATCATCCCATCATTGACCATTTTACTCTAACAGCTGCTATGTTGTTACCACACTATGACAAGAAGGTTTACGTACCCCAGAACTAGAGGCAATATACTATAGACAACACAGCATATAATGAAGAATTCTTTGTTTTCACTGATTCATCCCTCCAACCAGGTAAAAAAAAGGATGACAGGCAGGATGACAGACTGTACACAGGGCATTCTGAGTCAGTACTGCTCAACCCCATAAAAAGTGCAATTTTTAACCGCCTCCATCAGACAGAATCACAGCACTGCATAACTCCAGCTGGTCTCATAAACCAGGATGGGAAGAGCACACCATGACAAACGTGACAAGGCATTGAATTCAGGAGATAGCTTGAGCTCATCAACCTTAATTTTTAGCCCACTCTGTGGGTGTCTTTTATTAAAATTCAGATATGAAAATGCACCCTTGCTGTTGTTGACAAAAACATCAAGTTTTTAAAAACCAGGTCTCAGGCTGTGTATGACGCTGTGGAAGAGCGGTGGGGATCAAAATGTGATTTAAAATAATTTATTGTTATTAACACATTGTGTGATGAATCATGTAAGTGCACTCTTGCTGTCTGCAAATGTGATTCAGAGTTATATTCTCAGCAGACCAACTGGCCTGATCATACATGAGTACACATTTTCAGCATTAAGGGAGTATTGGATGTCTGGAAGTGACAGAGAAAAAGGATCATATGTTCCTCTCCTGAGAAGTCTCACATTCCAGTGGAAATTATGGGAATCTATATTGAGTTCATGAAAATTATTGACAAGTGATGACCAGAGGGATAGGATGAGTATGGAGTATTAACTCTTTAAACTAAATAAACATTAAAACATAGATAGATAGATAGATAGATAGATAGATAGATAGATAGATAGATAGACAGCAAAGTTGGAAGCACACAGTTGTCTTGAATGTCTTTGTATGATACAGCATTAAGACGTCCCTTGACTAAAACAAAGGGCGTACTCATCCTAGGCACCATGCCTAAGCATGACTGCAAACCCCCCCTCCCCTCCTGGCTTTTGGTGTCAACATGCTTTTGACCGTATAGTGTACACCCTCCAAAGGTATTAGAAAAGCAATGCCAGTTCTTTTGTTTTTGTGTTACATTAACGATATTAATGTTTATTCATGTATCTTCTTGTACCAAGCAAATTTTAGGATAAAGACCAAAGGATGAATATGAGATGGATATATGAGAATTCTGGTGTTTATTTCCTGATATTATAGCTACTATTATAGTTAATTACTATTATAGAGCAGGTCCTTTAGCCCCAGTTGGTTACCAAAAGTAAATTAAAATGTGTCAATTTATATTGTGTTACTATAAATGATGAGTTAAGTATTTCCTGAATGTTTGTTGTTTTATATAATAAGGATAATGCCTAATGCGTGCGTACAGTATATTACCATGGGTACAGTATCCATGTGACAATTTTAATAGACATACTATAACAAGGCATTCTGGAAGAACTGCTTGCAATTTGCTTACCTTGATTAAAGCTTCCAGCTCAGCAGGAGATACACACGGGTTCCCTTGGAGAAAGAGTGCTTTCTCCTGTGTGATGGTGTTTTTCTGTTCATTCTCAAAGGGCTCCTCTAGTGCCTGAAACACTAAACCACCCACTACCATGTACAGCACTACCACTACAAACACAGCCAACACAGTCTTCCACTTCATCACAGAGTGGAGGGCCGAGCCATCAGCTACTGCGTCCATGCTGGCAACTATGCTCGCTGAGCGTGAAGAGATGGAGAGACGTGGCAGGGGGCAGTGTTCATTTGTCTTTGCCTCACAGCACATGGGGTTCTGCATGGCAGCAACGCTGGCCTGGACCAGGGAGGATTGTACCACACCTGGCTGTGGCTTCTTTGGAGGGGCCATGTTTGTCTGAACCACCACTTAAAAAAAGAATTGACAGACAAAGAGCAGGATATGTTAGATAGTAAATAATATATTTATTAATGGCATAAATCAGATAAGCAAAAGATCTGTTTTCACAAAAAGTCTTTTCATTTTAGTTTTTTTTAAGCTGTAAGTAAGATGCAACACAACTACTAATGTGTTGTTTCAGTGCCTGTTCTGTGAAATGTTGCTTGTTTAAGCAACCATCAGGGGCCATTTGGGAATAAATAGAGAACCGTTTCGATTTAATTACCTTGGTTTTCATTTTTGGATATTATATTACAGTGAGTCCAAATAATAGCGTTAGTGGAAATTAATATTGATACAATGTGAGGTTAGACCATGTGGTTCCATATTTTATATCACCGTTATTTTATTATAGGGATAACTACAAAATAGATCCAAGTTCATTCATATAAGGCATAATGCAGGCTATAACAGAATAAATAAAAAAAAGGGGAGGGGGGAGAAGTTAGAATAAAGATAAATAGGCTTTTAGAGAGAGAGGTTTTAGTTAGATGCTTTGGATCCCTATGAGAGTTGCTTCCCTCTGTCTCACACAGTAGGGTGGAGTCTTAGGACACCAATGACATAAATGCTAAATATAAGCATTTCACTTTACATCATACTTTGTATGGGTGAGTACATGACAAATAAAATTTCAACTAATTGTTTTTGAAAAATCCTAATATGGAAAAATAATAACTTATATTATAATGAATATGGAAGCACATTTTCTAATTCTGATTTCTATTGGAAATGTAAAATAGTCGATACTATTTTCTACTTATGGTATATTATTTAAAATTTACTTTTACATGAAGAAATGCAGAGAAATGCACTTTAATAAGTTTTAATAAGCATCAATGTCATGACTTTTGAATGTAAGGATATGTTTAAAAAAACATAATTGTTTATGCAGTTTTTAAGCACTTGTTTAGTTTTTATGGCATTAACACGATGATGTCACATAATATTGTAAAACATTAACTAATTATAAGTAATAATTTATAATACGTTATAAATGTTAACTTTTAACTAAGTGGTTTGCACTTTCTTTATAGCAGGGCAACAGCAAGTCAACCTGGACCTCAAATTAGGAATGAAACAATACAATGTAATAAAGAGTATGTTCCCTACCTTCAGATAAATGCTTACTGCCCATCAATAAGCTGTTAGTTTTGTAGTCTATTTGGAGATCATTGCTAAATCTTCATCTGGTCAAGATTAGGGCTGAACGTAATATTTCGCCCGTTTGGCATCGTTGTCATGGCAACGTTGCGTGCCGGCGGACGTTTGGTGTTTAACGTAGTCAGAGTGTTGAACTGTCGGCGGGAACAGGCTTTCACGTCCTGTCCTGAATGGAAAAGCGAGACTTCGGCGTCTCCTGTCAGTATACATTACGTCACAATTGCGGTGAGGATCTAACGAATCCACACGTGCAAAGATAAAGTCAGTGTCTCCGGCTAGTGACCGCGCCTTTTAGTGCAGCTGACTGAATGCAGACTTGCCATTTCTTAGACTAGGTTGCTATGTATCTTGACTGTCCCTTTTGACCGTTCACGTGTTGCAACTTCACCATTCTCAATTTGCTTTTTAAATAGAGATGAATCCAAACTTTTGCCACTAGCAATCAGCTTGATTCTTTATGTACTGTATCAGCTGGTGTGATCGTGTCTGCGTGTTTGCTTTGTGTTAAAGAATGAGATGAACACTGCGTTCGCCCCCTCTTGTTTACAAATAAACCTAATAACAGAGATACTGCAAGGATTTTACTTCAAAATATTTTTTCTATTACTGTGTCTTATTGTGCTGTCCTCTAAGTTCAGTTTGTTTAATCAGTTTATTCAGGCATCAAACCAAATACATTTAACTCATTTAGTTTGTTTAAGCATGATTCTTTTATTGTAGTTATTTTTTTTTTTTATCTTTTAAACTTTTTTAATGATAAAATTTGGAGCTGATCAGGTTCGCAAGCAACAATTTGCAGGCAAACAGAGCCATTTATTTTGCACTAACTTGGAATCTTTCTGCCACTTAAGTTGCTTTGGTTTAAGCATCTGATTGCAGTAATACATTTTCAGCATTTTTCCTATATTTGAATGTATTTTATTTCACATTGCCTTAAACATGCCTTAAATGTATGTTGAGTAAGCAAGTTTAAATAAAAGTCATTTGCTATAACCAACCATTTGGAACATTGACCTTGAATAGAAATCAGAATCAAACCTTTGAATATTACAAACCCCTGTTTTATAATATCTTCTGTTTATCAGTATACATAATGAACTTAACTGATTGAAGAATGCTGAGTGATGGAAGCAGCACTTTTATCAGAGGATTGGGAGGGACCCTTTATCAATGTCCTATTAAAGACTATAACTGTTAAAGGCTTAAATAACATTTTGAGTATTCACATTATACAACTAACAAAAATAAAACATAAATTAGATATTGCAGATGTTTCCATGAACAGTTTATGATAATTAATTACATATTACATTAATAATTGAATTTAACAGATGTTCCAAAGTAGGTAAATACCTACTTGTAATTAACTTCTTACAAGAATAATCACCTGACAAAATTCTTTCTTCGGGAGACAGCTAAACTACTTCCCTATCTTTCTATGCAGTTCAATGCTATGCTATTTTTCATCATGAAAAAGGTAAAGGTGACACTGTTACACTTACATGATCTTGAATTTAACATTTAACCTTTTAAAATATTTAAAATAACCTTTTAACATAAAAAGGTGAATTGTATTAAACTATACAGTGTAATGCTTTTATAGAGCTACCACTGACCACATGTTTCTACAGGGCATCCACCCATAGACCTATATTAAGACCTATGATCAAGAATAACGACTCAAATGTTTGGATAAACGTCATCCAATTATTTTTGAACTATAATCAATATCTTATCACTTCAATGAGTAATTGATATTGCATAAGCAAAAATGGCAAATATTTTTTCTAACATAAAATAGTATAGAGAATATATACTGTAATTATACTGGTGTTATTTCCTGACGTGAATATGAGGCAATAAAAAAATATGAAAATCATTTAATGAGAATATTCATACATAAATCCAACTAAACACCCACCTTGCTGAGGGTTCCAGTTCACTTTTTTCTTCAGATTCTCAACTGGAAATTTCATTGTGATTTTCTTCAGAAATTTGGGGAATGCTATTAATTCACTAACGAGCTAAATTGGAAAAACTAAAGCGCAAATGTGTCCAGGTCTAACCCTGCGATGGTTTAATGCATTGTCTGAGATTGTAGTGCATAATTCTGTCAGGACGGGAGCGCGCGTCGTGCCTGTGCACGCCTCTGTATAATGGCTCTATGGTCATTCCATTCGACATCACCCCACGTAGCTTATTAACATACTATACGGATGACGGAAAATAAATAACGGAGGAACCAGCTGGATAAATCACATGGAACAATGGTTGGTAATATGTGGAGAGAAAACCTTTGTGCTGCATTTCATCATTCGCTCATTTTCTAACAAAACCCGCCTGGTGAAACCCTTAATCAACATACGAGCTCGGGAAATACAATGTACACCAAATATAATAGAGTTGAATTAATAATAAAGACCCAAAGGTAATCTACAAATACTTTATACTTACTGGTTCCTGTGGATGCTCTCGGCGTGGTCAATATCCCTGTCAGAAAGAGTGCCTATTCCTGTAGACACGAGGGGGGTTGAGACATTAGCTGCGCCCAAAATCTCATACTACCATACTAGATAGGATGTCACGATAGTACACAGCCACAATACTAACTTATAGGCGAGACACTTCATCTACCATGTCTAGACTGCAAAATATAGCCCTTTCACTGTACCAAATAGAAGGTTTAACTGTTTATGATTCCTCGCTGAATATCAATTTAGTCTCAGCATTAACTGGATCTGCAAAAATATGAATGCTTTTCAGTAGGCCTAGCTTCTTTTACACACTAAGCTATGAAGCGACAATAATGTAATTAGATTTATTTTAGATATTAGATATAATAATTCAGATATAAGTAATTAGATATTCCAATATAAACGGAACGGAAAAGTCTTTCTTTCTTTTGAGTCATGTTTTAAAAGTGAATGAGTAATTAAATAGGCAAAACAGACAAAGAAATAATATAAAGGGAATACATTTTAAGATTTGTGTTGCACACTGGGGGTAGGAACCTTCTGTTGACCCTGTAATCCCAATTAATAATTGATGCATTTGTGAGTTGAGCTTCTTAAGACCCAGCATCTATTAATAATGATAAAACAGTGCAGAAAGGTTCAAAGCCTATGTGCCATTCAGCACATAAAATACTGAGACAGTGAAGGGCACCCCTATACCATATTATAATATGTATAATTACTAAATATAACTAAATACACTATTTTGATTTTAAAAAATGCGATGGCACGATTTTAAATAAAATGTAAAGCGAAATATTTGCAAAGATCAATCGATATAATTATTCGTTGTTTTCACGACATTTTCCTGTTGCTTTAACGCCTTCTTTGTGTATTCACTCGTGAGTTATTCATGAGCGCCTGACCGATACGTGCCTCTTTATGACGTAATGACGCACCCTTAGCAACCATCATGGCGACCAAGAAGCTTTGGAAGGACGCTTAGCTGCTAGCTAGTTCGAACAATGTGCTGCTAATATGTCTACCAATTCGGTAGTTGAAATAATTTCTGTATTTCGGTAGATAACCAAGTAATGTGTGTGTTTGTAGAAGTAGCTGTTAACAGTGACAGTTCTGTTGCATTCTGAGCATGGGATACTTGGCTGTGGTTCCAATCATGAGTGGAAAGCGAGGTAATGTTCACTGCAGAACTAACAAATGAGTTCACTTAGCTATTTCAATAGTGTGTTCTGTTTACAGTTTTGTATATCGTTTATATTGCTTTATTTTAGTGTTTAGTTCTAGCTGATATTATCTCAGTTGAAACAATCAACGATTAATTATGTATGATGATTTGTATTTATATATATTTGGTCGCTTTTTAAATATCTGTATTGTCAATTGGATTACTTAGCTCTTCAGTATAACAGAAGAAGTTATACAATCAATTGTATATTTTTATATTTAAATTGATTAGTTAGATTATGGTAACGTTATATCTGTATGTGGTAACCCAAACTCTCCCAGGAATTATCCCAGGAGACTTGGGGGACAAGGTGGGTGTTACATCCTGGACAGGGTGTCACTCCATCGTTGGCACATACACATACATGCATTTACCCTACGGGCAATTTGGGAACACCAGTTCTGTGGGACTGTGGGAGAAAAATGGAGAACCCAGAGGAAACCCACCAAGCAGGGGGAGAACATGCAATGTCCATGCATGCAGAGACAGGAATTAAACCTAGCTTGCAATCCAACCCAGAGCACCATTGTCTGCATTACCATTAACAAGTAATAGCTAGGCGGCGCGGTGGTGTAGTGGTTAGCACTGTCGCCTTGCACCGCCAGGGTCCGGGTTCGATTCCCCGGTCAGGCTTGATTCCCGTCTCTGTGTGCATGGAGTTTGCATGTTCTCCCCGTGCTTGGTGGGTTTCCTCCGGGTACTCCGGTTTCCTCCCACAGTCCAAAGATATGCAGATTAGGCTAATTGGCGTTCCTAAATTGCCCGTAGTGTGTGATTGGGTGTGTGTATGTGTGTGTGTGTGCCCTGCGATGGATTGGCACGCTGTCCAGGGTGTACCCTGCCTAGTGCCCGAAGTCTCCTGGGATAGGCTCCAGGTCCTGTATATAAGGATAAAGCGGTACAGAAAATGAATGAATGAATGAAAGTAATATCTATATTAACGTTTTAAGAGTACACATAGTAAACATCTTTAAAATGAGTCTTTAGAATTTTTTGCCCAATTTCATTCAAAAATACATAAAAAACATGGTTCTATAATTGTGTACACAAGGTACAAAAGTATCAGTGATTATAAATTTGGCAACAAGATATTTAACTGGGTTTTTCACAAACTCTTTGGCTTCCCAGCATTCTGCCCTGGCTCGACTGGCAAGCTGAATGATCAACGCATTATTGAAGATCATATGATCTCTCATTACAAAAGGCTGCACTCAGCAAAAGGTTAGTCATGAAGCATTAGTGCTACTAGTACAGTTAACACAATGAAAACTGAAAACATTTAGCTTCTTTAATATTTTCTTTCTTTTCCCATATTCAGCTTCAGTGGACTGTTCAGTACCCAAAAGTATGCATTGTGATGTAAAATGTAAGAATAAGGCCTTGCTTTCCTCTACTAAGGCATTACATGCACTAGTATACAGGATATAAGTACAGCTAATAAGTACACCTTTATTTATTTTCATACAGATACTGACCAAAAACGCCGTGAACAGATGAAAAAAGGTCCACAATCAGTACGGTCCCTTTCTCAGAGGAGCCTCAGGTTGGATGATCTTCCTTCTTCCTTATCCAGAAATGTAAGATGACTTCCACTTTGTGTGTGTGTGTGTGTGTGTGTGTGTGTGTGTGTGTGTGTGTGTGTGTGTGTGTGTGTGTGTGTGTGTGTGTGTGAGAGAGAGATATTGAAAATATTCTACTTAATGTGAACGCTATGTTAAGAATTAAAATTACTTTACAATACCTATACAGGCCAAAGCTTCTGGTCGAGGTGCTGAGAGTACCTATTTTAACTCAGGTGGCTCCATCATGTCCTCCCCAAGATTCAGTACTTCATTTAATTGTAAGCAAATTGTCTATCCTTCTCAAATGGTTGCACGGGCTCAAAACTGCCGGCCATCTTCGGAATTAAGTTACAGAAGCCCAGGATCTCAAAGGGACCGCTTTAGTCATTTGTGTGCCACATCTTCAAGTCAGACATTTAAAAGTTTTCAAGACCCTACACAGAAAACATACAGTGGTGACATTCTTCTTAAACATGCCCACTGCTTCGCACAAGAAAAGCCTTTCATTCCCAGAACCCTGAAAACAGACTGCAAGTCCTTTTTGTCTACCTATCGGTATTACACTCCTGCAAGTAGGAAAGGAGCTAAAGAAAAGACACCATCTACATTTAATCAACCAGAGACTCACCACAGAAGGTACAATCTTACAGATGGTTTCTTAATTTCTAATTTGTTTGGAATTTTGTGATTTTTGGTGTTATTGATTTCATTGAAATATGCTTATAATATTTAAATTCATTAATGGTTTATACCTGGTAGAGGTTTGTTTTTTCCAGGTTTCCCGTTCTTATCTTGTTGAGGAAATGCATGTAACATATAGCCCTCTACATTGTTTTTCATAATCATGTTATTTTTATCTGCACAGTAACATAGGCTGTGTTCACACTGAAGCAAAAACCATCCCAGATCCAGTTTACTGACCAAAGCTGGTTTTTGGTTAAGTTGTTCATACAGATGTTTGAACAAAATGTGACCTATAACTGATTTTAATCTGAATAGATCACACTCTAAAACTGACCTATGCCCTGTGTTACATTCAAACTCACTGTGAAAATAGGATTATTTACCACTTCCTTGGTTTGCATCCTTAGTCTCTTTAAATGCTGTTTTAAAACTTTTAGCTTTCGCAGCTAGGTTTTGCTGCAGTTGTATTTAGTGATTTCTTTCGAGATCTCTTTAAATACAGAGCAGTTACGATATAAACTTTGTAACTTTACTTGTACTCCCTGTCCTTCATTGAAATCCTCTTTTGCCTTAATCCTCCGTCTTTCCTATCTTGATTATGACCAGTGTTCAGTTTAATTGTGATGTCTTAGTAACCAACTGAAAACAGTCAGATTCCATATGTTTTTTGCTGTTCACACTGTTATAAAGAAAAAAAAATATTTGAGTCACATTGTTAAAAAATAAAATAAAAATGAGAGTTGGGGTGCTTTTACCAGCAGTGTGAGCATAGCCATAGAGTGTATTGATGAGCATGATGTAGATGGGATCCAATATAGGTTGCCAATGTGTGGTCAGAGTTATGATTTGTTATACAGTACTCCGCACAAGCAGAAGGGAAAACTCTCATTGGGACTCAGTCATAGAACCACATATCAGTTTTGTTGATCTGTAATATGGTAGAAATCTTAGCAGTGAACCTAGCACATGATTCAGAAATGTACCCTAGTGCAATATGTAACTTTTTTCGTAAATTTATATATTTTTTGCTCTGTAGCAAGCGAAGAACTTCAACAGCACATGACTCACCCCAGGTACATTTGCTGAAGTGATTTGATTTAACATCCAGATATTGCTTCATATTATTTTCAAGTCCTTATTATACATTCCTATTATTCTTTTTAACTTCTATTATTTTTTTCCCACAGTCATGCAGTGTTGACCATGAGTGGTCTGATGATGAGTCAAATGTTTTCAGACGTTATGACACAGAAAATAAATTCAAAGCCAATGATTTTTTTCTCAGCTCCTCAAGGTGAGAAACACATAATGACATACATGTACTTGGAACATACAATTTCATTTAGCACTATGGGGCTGTGATGACGCATGACATGAAAGTGATGTGATTTATTTTGTAGGGTATCACCAGAAGGAATGAAGTCCCCAATTATGAGAAAAGTAATAGAAGAGTAAGCATAATCTCATATTTGTCTTCAGATGTGTGCATACTCTGTGGAAAGCTTATAGATCAATGTGTCGCTTAAAAAAATAGTAGTCTAAATTATATAAGTTTTGATATTGAATAAATTTATTCAATAAATATTGAATAAATTATACAGAATGCAAAAGTATTTGGCCCCCTTCAACTTTTCCACATTTTGTCACATTACAGCCATAAACATGAATCAATTTCATTGGAATTCTACGTGAAAGACCAATACAAAGTGGTGTACATGTGAGAAGTGGAACGAAAATCATACTTGATTCCAAAAAATTTTTACAAATAAATAACTGCAAAGTGGGGTGTGCGTAATTATTCAGCCCCCTTTGGTCTGAGTGCAGTCAGTTGCCCATAGACAGTGCCTGATGAGTGCTAATGACTAAATAGATTGCACCTGTGTGTAATCTAATATCAGTACAAATACAGCTGTGTGACGGCCTCAGAGGTTGTCTAAGAGAATATTGGGAGCAACAACACCATGAAGTCACCATGAGAAATTTAAAGCAGGCTTAGGCTAAACGTACCAAGACAAGGCCGTCCACTTAAACTCACAGGCCGAACAAGGAGAGCGCTGATCAGAAATGCAGCCAAGAGGCCCATGGTGACTCTGGACGAGCTGCAGAGATCTACAGCTCAGGTTGGGGAATCTATCCATAGGACAACTATTAGTCGTGCACTGCACAAAGTTGGCCTTTATGGAAGAGTGGCAAGAAGAAAGCCATTGTTAACAGAAAACCATAAGAAGTTCCGTTTCCAGCAAACATGTGGAAGAAGGTGCTCTGGTCAGATGAGACCAAAATGCAAAATGCTATGTGTGGCAGAAAACTAACACTGCACATCACTCTGAACACACCATCCCCACTGTCAAATATGGTGGTGGCAGCATCATGCTCTGGGGGTGCTTCTCTTCAGCAGGGACAGGGAAGCTGGTCAGAGTTGATGGGAAAATAGATGGATGGAGCCAAATACAAGGCAATCTTGGAAGAAAACCTCTTGGAGTCTGGAAAAAGACTTGAGACTGGGGCGCAGGTTCACCTTCCAGCAGGACAACGACCCTAAACATAAAGCCAGGGCAACAATGGAATGGTTTAAAACAAAACATATCCATGTGTTAGAATGGCCCAGTCAAAGTCCAGATCTAAATTCAATTTAGAATCTGTGGCAAGATCTGAAAAATGCTGTTCACAAACGCTGTCCATCTAATCTGACTGAGTGGGAGCTGTTTTGCAAAGAAGAATGGGCAAGGATTTCAGTCTCTAGATGTGCAAAGCTGGTAGAGACATACCCTGAAAGACAGCTGTAATTGCAGCAAAAGGTGGTTCTACAAAGTATTGACTCAGGGGGCTGAATAATTACGCACACCCCACTTTTCAGTTAATTATTTGTAAAAAAATGTTTGGAATCACCCGTCTCTGTGTGCATGGAGTTTGCATGTTCTCCCCGTGCTTGGTGGGTTTGCTCCGGGTACTCCGGTTTCCTCCCACAGTCCAAAGACATGCAGATTAGGCTAATTGGCGTTCCCAAATTGACCATAGTGTGCGTGTGTGTGTGCTCTGCGATGGATTGGCACGCTGTCCAGGGTGTACCCTGCCTCGTGGCCTGAGTCTCCTGGGATAGGCTCCAGGTCTCTGCGACCCTAATACAGGATAAAGCGGTATAGAAGATGAATGAATGAATGAATGTTTGGAATCATGTATGATTTTCGTTCCACTTCTCACGTGTACACCACTCACGTGTATTGGTCTTTCACATGGAATTCCAATAAAATTGATTCATGTTTGTGGCTGTAATGTGACAAAATGTGGAAAAGTTCAAGGGGGCTGAATACTTTTGCAAGCCACTGTATCTATTTAAAATGTTGAAAGCAGAAATTAATCATTTTAAGCTGTTAAAGTTTACTCTTGTGCTTTTTTAAGAGAGGAGGAATTGTTGTGCCTGGAGTTTATTGCTGATGTAACAAATGAGATTATACAACGGGGCATCTATTCTGACAGGTTGGTTTTTATTATTATTATTTCTTTATTTACTTTTTAAAATTGTAAGTAGTTTTTCCAGTTACAGCAGTATTTTCTTCCAGAGTCCTGGAGCGGGTGTTTGAACGTCACATTGACATGAATAAACATCGGTTAGATGAAGTGAGTATTTCTTCAAGATATCCTCTCTTTAAAAATTTTACAAATATTTTGTGCTCTTTATTAATAAGTACATGCATAAATAATTATGCTAGTTGTAATACAGATTTCATGTAGTTTATACTGTAATGTTAATACTGTAATGCTAATAAATCTAACCAAAATGTCCATATTTATTATAAGGACAAAATGCGACACCTTCTGGAATCACTTCAGAATGATTTGCAAAAGCCCCCATATTCCCCTGTTACTGTTCTTGAAAGCAAGGAAAGAGACAATTCTTTACTACATGGACACAAGGATTCAAGTCTTCAGGAAGATTTTGAAAATTTAACAGCAGAGGAAACCAGCATCCTCTCTTTTACACCTTTAAGGGATAAAGAAAAATGGGAACCAGATAGAGTTATTTCAAGATTCGATACCACACCAGTAAATTACAGCATTTTAGAGAATGCTGAATCTATTAGACCAGATGATGAAAAGAGCCTAATTGACTCCGAGCAAGATCATAAAAAAAGAAATGTAATATCTCCATGTGTGGAAAACCATCAGATCAGTGAAGACAAAAGGCATCAGAACTGTGCAGATAATGATGACCTCGATGAACTTGGAAGAAACATGGCAGAGTCCCTATATGTCTCTGAGATTAACAGCTCACAAGAGGTCACTGAACAAGAGTCATCTGTGAAACTTAGTGATGATGAATTTTGACATATACGTATTGAAAGTATTATGTTGCCTTCCCAAAGGCAAGTAACAACAATGAAGACATATTGCTGAGTATTTTAAGATTTTTCCATCTCAGGTTGTACAGCTGCTTAATAAAAACATTTATGTAATTATTTTACATTATAACAGTACAAGGCAGCTCTTAGGAAGTTGGATGATGACTTTTAAATGTACTAAATGCAGCATTGTATGACAAAGAATGTTTGAACAGTGATGCAGTATTCACAGGAATGAGATCTCACAATATAGCAGAGCTGGAAATCCATTAAATGTGCTTTAGAAATTAACCATACATGGAGAACTAAGGAATATTTTAATTCTTAAAAGATGAACAGATGAAGACCACATTTTTCGGATGAAGGTACTTAAACACTAGCTACCATAAAGAGAAGCCATACTTGGATTATTTTGGTGAAAACATTTTTCTGTACACATGATTAGTCATGCCCATAGTTATTAAACTGCTTATAAATAATTAAAAAAAAAGTTTTTTTCAAGTTTTCTCAGTGCAAGAAGTGAGTGTTTTTTGAACCTGCTTTATGCATCTGCTTCTCTATCCTGCTTTTCTCTTTCCCATTTCAGTCAGGTTCTTCTGATTCCCCAAAATGAACTCCAAATAAAAAAAATCAGTACACAACTGCGAGATCTAATAAAGCCTCAACAGGCCCACTTTGAGAGGGCTGTTCGAAAGGGATTTTCCTACAGGGTTGCATTACCGCCATCTCCTGGTCTTGATCTCCCATTTCTTCCCTTTAAAGTTTCTTTCTAGTCCAGTCATCCTTATGAAACCCAGTAAATAAAGTTTCCTTGGCCATTGCTTCCATTCTCTAATATAAAGACTGCTCTCAACTTTTACAATTCTCTTAAATGTGCCATAATTTCGTTACTTTCTTGTGTATACTTCCTGCATGATGTAAGTATGGGTTCCGTGGTCTAAAATGTTGAGTGCGCTATTTACATTTCTTTTACTGTTTCCAAGTTTTGCTACTCCTTACCATATCTTCCTTGCACTGCATATTTCCATATTATAAGTTTCCCCTCTGACTGATTTACATTTAGGCATTTGGCAGACGCTCTTATCCAGAGCGACTTACATTTTTTTAAATCTCATTATACATCTGAGCAGTTGAGGGTTAAGGGCCTTGCTCAAGGACCCAACAGTGGCAACTTGGTGGTTGCAGGGATCTTCCGAACCGTAGTCCAATCTTCTTAACCACTGAGCTACCCCTGGCCCTGACTGATCAGTTAATAATAATGTCCATTGCTCCTTTTTAACAGCTTAGTTTGCCAGTTTGTCTGCTCTTTCTTATTTCTGGATTCAAATGAGTTCTGAGACCCACATGAATATGTTTAGTTTTTCTGGCCTAATTTAACTTGTACATGCATCGAAAGCTTCATAGACACTTTCTTAACTTCATAAATAACTCCTGCCTGTGCCCTTCTTAATGATTTTCTGGGCTGACATAAATCAGTAGAAAGTATTATATTTCAATGATTAATCTTTTAAATATACTCTTTTTCCATTATTATGACATGTAGAGCTCTACAGTGTACAAGACTGATGTCGCTCATCTTTTAGCTTCAGGGTCTGCTCACTACTCTCAGTATTACATATTATGCAAATACACAGACCCAGTCAGTTGTCACTTTCATGCTGTTCTTTGCACAATTATTGCTATTTGCACTGTTGTCACAAATACAATTCCACATCAAAGGTTACACTGCATTTTTATTTCATTTCACATTATATTATTATCCAGGTATTCCCTATATTTTTATTATAACTACTACTGCTATTATTACTACTCATACATATATACTTCTACCTGTATATACACAGTATATTCTTTATATATATATATATATTGTATATTCTAGTAGTTTTAGCATTGCACTAAAATCTTTGGTCAGCTCTCATTTACCCTGTGTCTACTGACATGTATACATACATACATACTGTACACACACACACACACAAAAGTATTCGGCCTCCTTGAACTGTTCCACATTTTGTCACATTACAGCCACAGACATGAATCAATTTTATTGGAATTCCATGTGAAAGACCAATAAACGTGAGTTGGTGTACAAGTGAGAAGTGGAACGAAAATCATACATAATTCCAAACATTTTTTACAAATAAATAACTGAAATGTGGGTGTGCGTAATTATTCGGCCCCCTGAGTCAATACTTTGTAGAACCACCTTTTGCTGCAATTACAGCTGCCAGTCTCTACAAGCTTTGCACATCTAGAGACTGAAATCCTTGCCCATTCTTCTTTGCAAAACAGCTCCAGCTCAGTAAGATTAGATGGACAGCATTTGTGAACAGCAGTTTTCAGATCTTGCCACAGATTCTCGATTGGATTTAGATCTGGACTTTGACTGGGCCATTCTAACACATGGATATGTTTTGTTTTAAACCATTCCATTGTTGCCCTGGCTTTATGTTTAGGGTCGTTGTCCTGCTGGAAGGTCAACCTCCACTCCAGTTTCAAGTCTTTTGTAGACTCCAAGAGGTTTTCTTCCAAGATTGCCCTGTATTTGGCTCCATCCATCTTCCCATCAACTCTGACCAGCTTCCCTGTCCCTGCTGAAGAGAAGCACCCCCAGAGCATGATGCTGCCACCACCATATTTGACAGTGGGGATGGTGTGTTCAGAGTGATGTGCAGTGTTAGTTTTCCGCCACACATAGCGTTTTGCATTTTGGCCAAAAAGTTCCATTTTGGTCTCATCTGACCAGAGCACCTTCTTCCACATGTTTGCTGGAAACGGGACTTCTTATGGTTTTCTGTTAACAATGGCTTTCTTCTTGCCACTCTTCCATAAAGGCCAACTTTGTGCAGTGCACGACTAATAGTTGTCCTATGGACAGATTCCCCCACCTGAGCTGTAGATCTCTGTAGCTCGTCCAGAATCACCATGGGCCTCTTGGCTGCATTTCTGATCAGCGCTGTCCTTGTTCGGCCTGTGAGTTTAGGTGGACGGCCTTGTCTTGGTAGGTTTACAGTTGTGCCATACACCTTCCATTTCTGAATGATTGCTTGAACAGTGCTCCGTGGGATGTTCAAGGCTTTTGAAATCTTTTTGTAGCCTAAGCCTGCTTTAAATTTCTCAATAACTTTATCCCTGACCTGTCTGGTGTGTTCTTTGGACTTCGTGGTGTTGTTGCTCCCAATATTCTCTTAGACAACCTCTGAGGCCGTCACAGAGCAGCTGTATTTGTACTGACATTAGATTACACACAGGTGCACTCTAGTTAGTCATTAGCACTCATCAGGCAATGTCTATGGGCAACTGACTGCTTCAGACCAAAGGGGGCTGAATAATTACACACACCCCACTTTTCAGTTATTTATTTGTAAAAAATTATTGGAATAAAACACTAATTTGTATTGTCTTTCACGTGGAATTCTAATAAACTTTATTCATGTTTGTGGCTGTAATGTGATAAAATGTGGAAAAGTTCAAGGGGGCTGAATACTTTTGCAATATATATAGAATATACAGTGTGCAGTCACTTCTACAAACATACACAGTGCACATACATACAGTAGATATACATAATTGTTGTTCTTTCTGCTGCTCCCCATTTGGGGTCTCCCCAAATGATTGCTAGATCTGCCCATTTCTTTTTTGCCATATGTTTTTGCATACTGTAGGATGCCCTTCTTGACACACGCTCCGGGTCTTTATCCAGCCTTGGGACCTGCAGCCCCAGTGGCTGGGTGTGGGGCATTGGGACTCGAACCTCAGCTTGCAAGCAAAGTAAATATGTACGATGCAGAGATATAATAGTTATTTTAGAAATTTTAAAGGATTAGGGCATTGCACAAAATGAAAGTATTGCTGCAGATTCTACGAATTTATGCAAGTGTATGCTAAATGCATAAAACTTACCAATATTTCAAACTGCTGTACTATTTGAACCTAACTTTGAATGAATAGTGTCTGGTGCTACTTTATGGTTCATCTTTGCTAAATGTATTACTGTTGGCTTGGTATTGTTTTTCTCATATCATCTCTTTTGGCATGAAATGTTTTAATTGTTGGTGGAAATTGCATATAAAGAAAATCTATTTTTATATTTTAATGTGTTGTACAAATTGTTTAAAACAAAAAGGAAGAATCTTTTAATCATGGTTTAAACATTCAGACATTAAACTGATTATACATTTAGTGTGACTCTTCAATATGAAACATGAGCTGAATGCATCTTTAAGTGAAAACATATAACATATTAACTCATTTTATTTTTTTAAAGGCAGGGTACACCCTGGTCAGGGTGCCAATTCATTGCAGGGCACATATTCACACACTCACTCGCACACTATGGGCAATTTGGGAAAGCCAATTACACTAATCTGCATGTCTGTGGGAGAAACCCAGAGTACTCCATGCACACAGACCTGAGGCAGGAATCAAACCCGGACCCTGGAGGTGCAAAGCCACAGTGCCACCTTATTTCAAATACGAAAACAACTATATAAATACATCACCATAAATAACCATAAATCAAGTTTTTATAAACTTCACACATGATACGAACTGAAGATACTCTAAATGGACAAAAGTATTTGGCCAAACCTGTTAATTATTGAATTTAAGTGTTTCAATCAGGCCCCTTAACCCCAGTGATTGGCACCTTAAGGGTATCTTAATACTTCGAAATGCCAAAACATCTTGGTCAATGCTATGGTTCCAACTTTGTGACAACAGTTTGGCGAAGGCCCTTTTCTATTCCAACATGACTGTGCCCCATGCACAAAGCAAGGACTATAAAGACATAGTTTGATGAGTTTCGTGTGGAAGAACCCACACAGAGCCCTGACCTAAACCCCATTGAGCACCTTTGGATGAACTGGAACGGAGATTGCAAGCCAGGCCTTCTTGTCCAACATCAGTACCTGACCTCATAAATGCTCTACAGAACGAATAGGCACAAATTCTCACAGAAAGACTCCACAATCTTTGTAGACAGCCTTCCCAGAAGAGTGGAAGCTAATATAGCTGCAAAAGAAGGACCAACCCCATATTGTACCATCTATGTATTTGGACACAACGTCATTGCAGGCTTGGCCAAATACTTTTGTCCATGCAGTTTTACTACCTAGATGAGATCCTGGTAAAAACAGGAGGAGGGGAACAAAAGTGTAAATAGACTGTACATGTTGTTTAGCTGTGTGTGTACTGTAGTAATGTAACCCGTTTCGATAAAGCGTGAAGTGGGAGGCAGCTGCTTCATTCCTGACATTCCCTCTGCAGGGTTGTCCAGCTGTCTGATGTAACACACCTCATTCCTGTGTGTGTATCATAGCGCTGTTTTATTCCTTTATTCGGTCGTCGGCCTTTAAATCACGTCATGTCTGCCTTTGTTGTGACTGTTACTATGCGTGTAAGTGCTACACGTGTACATTAGTTATGTGTTATGCAAGTACTGGGTTAAAATTGTCCTCCTGAAAGTGTCAAAATAGTCCCGCGGATGGGCACATGGATGGACCTTCCAAGTGTGTGTATGTGTGAGTGGTGTGAGTTAGGTAACCGGAAGTGAAGTATGGGAGCAGCTTCCAGTGTGACCAGTAAGCCTACCCAAACTTCAGGAAAAATGTACTCAGTTTTCAAGTCTTAATGCCAGACGTGCTCAGTCTACAGAAGTGACCCGTGTGAGTTAAATGTTACTCAAGGGCAGTTTATTCCTAAGGTAAGTGCCAAATGGAGTTGCTAGTTAGCGTTAGCCAGCCTTAACGCAAACGCAGTAACGTTACTTTAATCAGCCATTATGCTATGCTAGCGCGGATATTCGCTCGAGCTCAAATTAATCCTAATTCTAAGCGCATGACGTTTTAGTTTCCGCGACTAAATTACCGTAAAACGCGCTAAGAGCTAAAACAGCGACTGAACTTCCCGAGTTTGTTAGTCGGGAATTGTTTCTGCGCCCACTTGTTGCTCCTGCAGCCATGCCGTCAGCTCCAGCCAGCAACCTGCTGATCACCACGGTTTGTTTTTGTTGGGGGAGATACAGTACATGGCATGTCGCTAGGTTTTCCACGTAGAGTTAGTTTTTGGGAGGGAACCTTATTAGATTAAGTATGTCATGCATCATATCTCATACCTCTCGGTCAGTTCATGTCATGGTTTCTATCTGTATAATTGGTTAACACCTAAACGACCACACCACACATGAGTATCACTGTATTGTTGATCAGTTTTGATTAAGCTTTCAGTGCCTCTGTGGTGCTGCTGTCGCATCATAACAATCAACAGAACATCAGGGTATGTACAGCACTATAGACTTACTAACAATTCATTATTCAGCGCGGATCAGTGTTCATGTTAAGATTTAACATGTGCTACTGTTTTATGTCTAGATTTAAAGGTCCTCTGTTTTCGTTTTTGGTTGAATGGTTTTTGTAAAAAATGAGTTTTTCAACTTTCAGTTTCTTTTCAGTTTCTTTTCAATTTTGTGTTATGTTTACATGACAAAATCAGTGCATTCTTGAGCAATAATTTTTCCTAAGGTAAAATATTTTTTTTCAGTAGTGTTAAAATAGTTTGTGATTCTCATGTAACTTGCTGAAACTTGTAACTTATAATAATTTTGTAATAAATTAATTATTAATTAATAAATAAATAAACTTGTAATAATTTTCATACTTTGTTTACTTTTTGCATAAACTCAAGCATATATTTGCTTAGTTAGAATAGAGCTCCATTGAGTTAGGGTTAAACTACAGTATAATCTATATTTTTATATTATACATATAATACAGAAGCTGTGTGTGCCAAATAAGCTACTTCTGAAATTTATGCATCAGGGAAGTGACCAGTCTTGCTTCCCTAAATATTTTTAGTTACTAACTTCAGCCGTTTTAGTCGGGGCACTGGTGGCTCAGTGGTAGGTGTTTCGCTTGCCATGCGGAAGGCAAGGGTTCGATTCCCAGCCAGTGCCTAAACCCCAGCCACTGGATGCAGTGCCGGTCCCGAGCCCGGATAAAATGGGAGGGTTGCGTCAGGAAGGGCATCCGACGTAAAAAAAAAAAAAAAAAGTAAAAAGTGCGGACTGGATAGTCCGCTGTGGCGACCCCTTGTTGGGAGCAGCCAAAAGACCAACAACAACAACTTCAGCCATTTTAGAGAGATGATATGCCCCAAAAATGAGCATTTGCTCAGCGCTATACTGTCTTGCTTCAAACCAATAATTTAAAATGCTAATTATTCATGTTTCTTTGAGTATTGATACTAAAATTTGTGTAAGCTTCTAGAAACGTCAGGTTTGTCTTTTCATGTGAAATCTAAATTGGCCAATTTTCATCTGAATGGCATTTAAACCTGTTTCTCTTTGTGATAAAAAAAAATATCTATGCATATTTTTTTTTTAAAACGAAACAGATTGTGAGATAAGAAACATTAAGTATTGTGAAAAATGGTGTTGTATGATCTTATCTGAAAATTCACTTAGGTGAGAACTTTTAGCACTAATACCATGTTTTGGCTGATAGTTTGTGTGTGTGTATCAACTAAAAAAAAATTCGTATTAATTCTTCTTTGAATACTCACAAGTCATAAGAAAGCGTCCTAATTTATTGTTGTTTGATTTCACTTTTCCCTCCAGGGAGCTATGTGACTGCGGTCTGGAGCCAGGCACATTTTCTTGTTTACCAATGGCTTAGTTGTCAAGTTAAGCTTTGGAAATCATTCTGGCCTCCGAAAGGTCTATGTTACTGGTGAAACATGCCCCTACCGTTTGGATTAAAACTTAAGAGGACACGAAGATATACTGTCTCCAGCAAGAGCTGTCTGGTCACGCGCATACAGCTGCTTAATGGCGAATTTGTTGAGTTTACACTTTCTGTTGAGAGCACGGGCCAGGAATGTTTGGAAGCAGTTGCTCAGAGACTTGAATTACGAGAGGTTTGTATTGTGTTGAGCTAATATATACGATTAAATTAATAAAATGATTATACATTATTATTACTATTGTTATTATAAAGCTAAAGAATGATTAGTGATTAAATGCATATGAGCATTATTCTACTCAAATCATTGGCTGCTCTCACTCAATAATATAGTCTATGCAATCCCAGTTATTCCTTCTAAAATCATTGCATTATATTCACTACATTTGGTATGTAGCTGGTGTTAGGTGTATAGGCATCAATATGTCAGTGTTAATGACCAAAACATCTTTTCCTTACTAAAGTCACATAAAAATACCTTTAAGTTTTTTAGGGCCTGTTCAGTTATCACTCACTGTATAGCACACAATTGAGGCTCTTGGTCAGATTAAAACAGGGATGGACTCATTTTGTTTGACCAAAATACATCCACAAAGAAAGTTTGTGTTTTTCAACTCCATGCATGTACTTGCTTCGAAATGTTACATCGGCTAAACACTAAATCACACACACCACCTTCTGTGGCGGAGTGTCCTTGAGAATGTAGCTGGGTTTTTTAAGTGAAGGATCTCGAGATGTGTGGATAGACAACATGCCAGCCACATAGTCATGGCTGGGATTCTTCAGTGACCACATAGACACTATGAACAGCCATACAGCAGGTGTTCAGTTCATGAAGTTTATGAATTGTTATGATTCATTAATTTTTTTTCCATAGTCCCATATTTTTTTCCATGTGTGGAAGTTGGTCTTTTTTTTTTTTTTTATCTTTTTCTTTGCACTGACAAGAAAACCAGCCAGTAGGCTCCTTTAACCTGGACAGTTTACTGACATTCTCTTCATTCTACAGATAATGTATTTTAGTCTCTGGTACTTCAACAAACAAAACCAGCAGCGATGGATTGATTTAGAAAAGCCTCTGAAGAAACAGCTTGACAAGTATGGACAAGAACCCACTGTTTACTTTGGAGTCATATTCTATGTGCCGACTGTTTCCCAGCTACAACAAGAGATAACCAGGTGACAAAGATACTTGATCTGTATTGATCTATGTAGTGATGTCTTAACTGACATAGCTCTTCATTAGGGGTGTTATAATGATGGAAAAACAAGATTTAAATAACTCTGTTAGTGATGGTACTTGGTCCAAATGCTTTCCAACAGATACCAGTATTACCTTCAGCTGAAGAAGGATGTCCTGGAGGGTAGGATTCCTTGCTCAATTGAGCAAGCCATCCGGTTAGCTGGCCTGGCTGTACAAGGTATTGTAACAATATTTCTCTCAGGATTATGCTTTCTATTGATTTAATTTAATTTATTTATGCCATTGCATAAACTGTATTTTAACTTTGCCCTTGTCACTTTGGTTACTTCTAATTAAGTTACTCAAAGTGCAATGCCACACTAAGCTAGCTGAGCTTGTAGGGCTTAAGATTTCTGGCCTTAGTTTTTGCCAAGGGGAAGAATCTCAAACTCTTCTGGCAAAGATGTAGATGGCAGCACAAGTTACTGGCTTAGAGTTAACATAGCAGTGGAACTTACATCACTAACAGTTGCAGCCAGATCTAAACTGCTTCCCCATATGCGTCTCACACAGAGAAAGAATGCCACACTTACACTCACATACACTGGCTAATAATTGCATAGCCAAAGTCTTTAGTTTGATTTGGGTCAGGTAGATCAAGTGTATAACACAGGCTATTTTTGCATATGAGCAGTGCTGTGCATGGAACCTTGTAGCTATGCTAATACTTTGAATTGTCAGCATAGCTTGGGTACAGTCCTAACAGAATGGCCGGACTTGCTGTTAATTATGGACTACTATGGTTACAAAGGCTAGAGCTTTTTTTTTGTTTTGTTTTTTTTTAAATATATATAAACAAGAAATCTGTTTTTGTTGCATCTTCAGAAGTTCTGTAGCAGAGATTGCTGTATTTAATATATAATAAATGTAATAAAGATAAAATTTTAAATAATAATTACCAGGGCTGATTGACATGATGACTAGACATGATTAGGAAATGGTCAATATTCTATATTAATATTCTATTGTTCCAAATAGAATATTAAACTGAGTTAAAATAAAGGGCTTATATTTTTCCTTGTTTTAGCTGATTTTGGAGACTTCAGCCGCTATGATTCGCAGGATTTCCTTCAAAAATTTGTTCTTTTGCCCATGGTGAGTTTTACTTCCTTTTCACATTAGTGTTATCTAATGGTCATGTACACACTAACTCCATTTTGCCTTTTTCTATAGGAATGGATTCAAGATGAGAGGGTTGTTGAAGAAGCCACTCAAAAAGTTGCTCTGCTTTATCAAAGCTACCGGTGAGAACATCATAACAATCTTAACTGTTTCATTTTTTTATTTATGTATTTTTACATTTACATCTAGGGTGCTTTATCGTGGCTTTCTTTTTTTTTTTTTTTTTTTGGTAAATGGATGCAGAGAAACATCTGTTGCATTTTAAGACTTTGATTTATAGACAAGCAGATAAAATGTGAATCCACTGAAATTTGTCAGGCTTTTAGTAAAAAATGGGGCATGTTCTAAAAATAAAAAAATTATCCTGTTTTGCAGCAAATAATCTGTGGAATAATTAATAACTGTAGAATTGTAATAGGTTATGATGACATTTTTTCATTATGCATGTATGAGAATGGGTAGCTTTCAAATATATTATGGTTGAGTAAGTCCCAGCAGTTTGTTGAATTGTGTGTATGCGTTTTTTTCCCCCCCACTTCCAACTGCATTCGAAAGAGGTATGCCAGTACCAGAAGCAGAATTGTTGTACATACAAGAAGTGGAGAAGATGGAGGGCTATGGTCAAGAAAGTTTTCATGCAAAGGTAATCCATTGGAGCGCAAGTTGCTAAGAAAGCCTAATTTCAATTTAAACTTGCATAAAATGTTATCACACACATACTTGTGTGTGTGTGTGCGCGTGTGTGTGTGCACATGTGTGTGTGTGTGTGCGCGCGTGTGTGTGCGTGTGTTCATGTGTGTGTGACTTTATAACATTGCAGCATTTAATACCACACAGGACAGCCAGGGTACAGATATCCTCATTGGATCCTGTCTGGATGGAATTTTTGTTAAACACAAAAATGGCAGAGCACCTCTTTTATTCCGGTGTGTATTTTTAAAATTCATTCAGATATTGAATATTATCCATAGAAAAGGGAAATGTGCCATCATGTACTCCTTAAATGTGCTCATATGCACAGATCAGGCATGCTATTATGACCACTAAAGGTGAAATGTATAACATTTGATTTTCTTAAAAATCAGATGATGTTTGTTTTTTTTTTTTTTTACGTCATGTGAAATGCTGGGTTGTGTTGTTTATCAGGGGAAGAAATGGCACCAGAATGCATTATGGGAAGAATGTAACCTGGCAGAGGCAATGTTCTGCTGGGAAAATCTGGATCTTGGTATTCATGCAGATGATACTTTGACATGAACCATCTTCCTAAATATTGTTGCTGAACAAGTACACCATGTTGAGGAACACAATAATTGTTTGAGGTGTTTACTTGGCCCCAAATTTCTCTTCAAAAGATCAACCTTCAAAGATCTAGTGGAGCCCATGCTTAGGCGCCAGAAGGTGTACCTACTCAATATTAGACGGGTGGTCATAATGTTATGGCCGATTGTTATACACTATATGGCCAAAAGTATGTAGGCACTAGACCATCACAGTCATACACATGCTAAATATCCCATTATAGATTTAGAACTTTCTTTCCTTTAGCAGCAATCTCGTCCATTCTGGAAAAGCTACCAGCCACAAGAGCACTGGTGAGAATAGACACTGATGTTGGATTCAAAGCTCTGGCCTGCAGTCAGCATTCCAAATTGGAGCTTTGTATAGACCACTTGATTTCTTCCATACCAACATTGGCAAATCATGACTTAATGAATCTTGCTTAGAGCACAGGGGCAATGCCATGATGAAACAGGTTCGGCTTGGTCTGATATTTACAGTGAAGTGTAATTTTAATACTTCAGCATACAAAAACATTTTGCATAACTTCCACCTTTTGTGGCAACAGCTCAGGGACAGCCCATATATGGGTGTGATGGGAAGGTGTCTGTATTTTTGACCTTGTTTGTAAGTGTATGTTTCTATAGCTGGATTTGTTGCATTTATTAAAAAGGGTTTTGCATGGCTTAATTTTTCCTTTTTTTTTTTCTTTCTTTTTTTCTTTTTGTTTAGATGGAATGACATTAACAACATGACTCATAACAAGTCTTTTTTTGCCCTGGAGCTGGCCAACAAAGAAGACACCATTCAGTTTCAGACTGTAAGTTCTGTAAAGTCAATGGTGCTTCTACTAATTACCCAGGCATTTCAGGTGCTTCTCTGTACTCAAAATAGCCAACAGTTATATAGTTTGAGCTTTGTGCTCATGCCTATGCATATTAATAGAGAGGTGTGACTCCACACATATCAAATGTTTGCATGCACATAAAATGCTGGGTGTAACTAGTATCCAAAACACACAGTACATAGGTTTCTTCTAAATACAGTACAATGGGAAATGGTCATAGATCTTTGTGATTCCTTACTGTTTTTGTACATTTCTTTCAGGAGGACATGGAGACTTCAAAATATGTGTGCAGAATGTGCCTGGCACGGCACAGATTCTATAAGATCAACACAAGTACTCTGTAAGTGTGTATTCCAGGCTATCTCTGTAGCCAGGTGGTGTGAACTTGTCTTGCCCCTTATTGCTTCATCCTTATCACTTTCCTATCTCCAGAGAGGAATCTGATGCTCCACCTTCTGAAAACTCCCAGAAGTCCATTCTCACTCTATCATTTCCACGCTTTCCAATGCTCTCTCGTCCTTCTCTGCCTTCTAACAAGGGGTGAGCAAGACTGTTGCTTCTGCCCAAAGATTTCCTTTTCCTTTCCACAGAAAATGTAGATGGTGCATTGCCAATGCGTTGTGTGTATATGGAAATCCCTGCTGCATGCTTTAATGCAGACAAACTGTTTTAAAATCAGCTATTCACAGAAGAGTTGGAACTTTATATGTAACAAGAAACTTGAAATATTTGCATGATGACTACACTGGTATGTAGTGTATAATTGTGTGCAATTGAACTTCCAAGATGAAAGCCACTCTTTCTTTTTCATATCTTAAAAGGGAAGCTTGGTTTGGACACACCTTCTTCCTCAGATAACATCCAAACTATAAAAGAACGTGTAGAATTATGTAGTAAACAAAAACGTTTACTACATAAAAGCTTGGGACATTCATGGGATTCTCTCATCAGATTCATGAGGTAGTCACCTGGAATAGTTTTTAGTTTGCTGGTATGCTTTGTCCAGAGTTAATTTGTGACATTTCTTGCCTTCTTAATCTGACCAGCCCTTTCTTTAGACCAGCAGTTGTCTTGTGCAGAAGAAAGTTGGGTACAGAGTCAATACAAAGCAATATTAAATTATAATTAGTATATTGTTTTGTAGTACTTTACAAAGCAAATTGTGGCAAGAAACACTCATTTAAGTAAAGAGAAAGGACAGTCCATTATTACTTTAAGAAAATGAAGGTCAGACAGTCTGAAAAATCTCAATACCTTTGCATGTATCCTCAAGTGCTGTCACCAAAATTAGCAAAAGAGACTTGCTCGGGCCAAGAAACACAAACTAAGGACATTAGTAAGGATAATTACATCAGTGGAAAACAGTCATTTGGTGTAATAGTCTAAACTTTAGATTTTTGCTTCTAACCACTATGCCCCTTTTAAACATAGAGAGGGTGAACAGACAGTTCCCGAACATGGAGGAGGATGTGATGGTGTTGGGGTGTTTTGTTGGTGACAGTGTTGGTGACTTATGCCTCTTTTCCACTGCATAGTACAGCACAGCACGGTTCAGTACAGCTCACTTTGGTTCAGCTCAGTTCAGCTCGTTTTGCTCTTCCACTGCAGTTTAGTAACGCTTTAGAGTGGGCGGGATTATTCACGCGTCGTTATAGTTGCGGCGCCTCTACTGCCGTGACATCATTGTAAATGCGCCACAAACAAACACACAATGGAGCATATCGACGGCATGGTGTTCTTCATTCTCGGCATGTGGATGTTTTTAACAGCAAGACGAAGGAGTTTGTTTCAAAAGAGGCTGATGGCAGCCAAAGAAAATTTTTGGTTAATACAAAAAGGTACGTCCGATCCTTCGCTGGCTGTTCTAAATATATCGGTTCTGTTGTGTCTCGTGTCAGTAATGACGATTTTCTCCGGCCAATCAGTGACCAGCGGAGTTTACACGTAACGTTTTGGTAATGGTTTGGCGCGCTTGGAACCTCGGCTGAGGTGGTACTAAAAAAAGGACCAGGTACCAGGTACTGTTCCCAGTGGAAAACCCCCCAAAAGTGAGCTGAACTGAACCGTGTCGTGCCGTACTATGCAGTGGAAAAGCGCCATTAGTCAAACTTCACACATTTAACCATCAAGGCAAGCACAGCATTTCACAGGATCATCAATTGTTTTCCCAACAGGACAATGTCCCCCAAACACACCTTTAGGTTATATACAATGGAGTGTTGGCCTGGCCTACACAATCACCTGATCTAAATTAATTTGAGATGGTTTTCTGGGTTATTTGACTACTTAATTACATAATTTCAATGTTTTCAGTATAAATATACGATGTGGAAAAAATAAAGAAAAACCAACAATATCAAGGTGTCCACACTTTTGACTGGAACTGTCAATTAGTCTATTCCAAGGCTTAACACTACACAATATGCACCAGATATCAAATGATCCAGCCATTCCCTCATCTGCCAAACTGCCTTACAGTTGATTACCTGCTGTCTGGTTTATTTCACAATGTTTTATGTCTTGACAGCCAAGCTGAACCAACGCCAGTGAACCCAGTTAGACGCCGCTCCTCCACAAGAATTTCAATGGTACGCATAACCTAAATTAGTTCCTATTTAGAAAGCTTTATAATCATTGCTACAGCATTTGCTTTTCTGGATGTTCCTATGGAAAAGAATGGCTTGTTGCATCTGAGTTATATCCACGTGATCTCTTTTGGAACATATTGTGATCTTATAATCTGAATGTAATCCTTTTGTCTTGCTTAAGCCCAAGCCTCAGACATACATGATGCCACCATCTCAGCTGCACTACAATAGCCATTACCGGGAACCTTACAAATCTTCTCAAGGTAAAACAAAACTTTTCCACATGTCTGTTATCGGTTGTACGTATATGAGTATCTTATGCCGGTCTATGCCACTTTTCTCACTCCCACAGACAATCTTTACATGAACAATCACAACGGTTACTACTACCACTCTCAGACCAGTCTAGACCGCTCACCACACGAGTACAATGGACGAATCCGGAATGGCAGCGTGTACAGTGCCCACAGCACCAGCTCCCTCACTAACCCACAACACTACATGCAACCGTCACCCATGTCCTCAAATCCAAGCATCACTGGCAGTGACATCACACGGCCTGACTACGTACCCTCTCAACGGCACAGCGTCCTGATCCCACCCTCATACCGTGCCACACCTGACTACGAGAGCGTCATGCGCCAGAAAAACCACAATGCTATGGCAGCTATGCCCGAGCGTCACAGCCACTCTATGAGGAACCTTAACATTGGTAACTCGTACGCCTACAGCCGACCAGATCCACTTGTGTACAGCCAGCCTGAGATACGTGAGCACAGAGGAACAGCAGCTCAGTATCCCCTCCACTACAGCTTTCACAGCCCATCACCTTACCCTTACCCAGGCGAGAGGAGGCCAGTAGTGGGTGCTGTCAGCGTGCCTGAGCTCACTGATGTGCAGCTGGCGCAGGCCCATGCTTACCCGGCGCCCAACATCATGGGGGCTCAGGTGTACCGACCACCTCCACCATACCCCTACAGCCGCCCACGGCCAGCCAACAGCACGCCAGACCTGTCGCGCCACCTTCATGCGAGCAGCAGCAGCCCTGACCTGATCACGCGCCGCGTACACCACTCGGTGCAGACTTTCCAGGAAGATAGCCTGCCTGTAGCGCACTCCCTACAAGAAATGAGTGAGCCGCTCATCCCCACCGTCACACGACGACCTTACCCACACAAACGCAACTCTATTGAACTTGCTGGCCTGACGTATGGCCTGGAAACAATGAGACTGAAGGAGAGGACTGTTACAGAGACACCGTCCAAGCTCACTCCAGCTGTTGCTCCCCCGTCCTCTGCTTCTACCTCTGAGCTTGATGTCTTCCAGGAGAGAACTGAGGCCGAGGACATGATTCTGAAAGAGGACGTGAAGTATGGCCACAAGAAATCTCTGTCTGACGCCACCATGCTGGTCCACAGTAGTGGAGAGGAAGATTTTGAGGATGATGGCGGCAGACACACACCCCAGTCTCAGGATGCAGTGGCAGCTCCCAAGGAACATATCAATGTTCTGGAAATACCTCTAATGGAGAAACCTTTGCCAGCCTACCCTTTTAGCCCCAGTTTGGATCAAGTCATCCCCAACCCACTTGGTTTTCAACCCCAGCCTCGTATCCGTGAACAGGACGAGACAGGATCTCTATACCCATTTAGTGAGGCAGATGGCATCATGCCTTCAGTTTCAGAGGGTGATCTGACCAACCAATGGCGATGGAAGCCTAAAAGAGAGATGCTCAAAAAAAGACCTGTCTCAGATGTGCCATCTGCACGAAGAAACATTGATGGCCTTCCACCACCTGTGAGTTCTGCTCAGAATTATTTATTTTTTTATTTTTAAGATTCCAGAAGTCATTCTGCAAGTTATCTTTTAATAATAATAAATAATAAATCAGAATAATAAATTGATTAAATTGATTGTGCTTCATAATCCATTATTTAGTATTTACACTGAACATGACAGGGCTTCCTTAATACTTCACAAAATCACAAAAACATAGATTAGATAAATAATCTTGTGCAGAAGTTTGTTGCACATTGTGTAAGATTTAAATAAAGACATTTGACTAATATTTTAAAGCCGAATCCTGAGAGACATTTCTCAGATTAAATCTTAATAAGAAGTATGTTTTTAGTTCCCAATACAGGTATGATTTTAAACGTTTAAAGGTTGAAATAATATTAACCACTTTTATACTTTTTTACCATCTTTATCACTAACTGTAATGTAATTTCGATTATAACCTGGATTTCTAGGAAGGAATCGCTATACTGCCCATATTTTGTGTTTCCACCATGGCCGGGCACCTTTTTTAAGACAATCCCATGCTTTTGCGGGTTTTAAAATTAGTCTCAATGCAGAGTATCAGGATATTTTTGGCTATAGGAGGGGATGGATTGGAAATTCCGTACCTGAGAAGAATGTGGTAGAGCGGGTTAGCAAGCACGGCTGGCTGCATTCCTCAGAGTGCTGGGAGTGTGTGTATGCTGTATTGTCTGTCTTGTAGTAGGCTCTGAGTCTCATTCTGAATCTCACCATTATCTTCACAACAGGGCATGAAGAAAAGCGTTCGATCAGAAATGAGAAAGGCGGAATCGATTAAGATTCCGTCTCTAAATGGCTTGACGCTTTCTCAAACACCCATACCTGATGAGGGCAAAGACGAACATGAGAAAGCCGCTAACGACGACAGGGTATGACTTCATCTCTATTGAATTGAAGTATCATTTGTGTGTTTCTGTAAACCGGTAGTTTCTTTACTGTATAAAATTTTTATTTACTCACTCTCTCACTGACTCATTCTCCATACTGCTTCTCATGTTAGGACAATAGACATTTAATATAAATTAACTTTCCTTTTGTGAGAAATTGACCCAGTCCTGATTTCATAGTTATGTCTGAATGCAGGTGCTTTTTTTTTTTTTTTTTAAGTGTAAGCTACTGGAGCAAAAGTTGGAGCAGGGCCTGGTGTTTACAGAATATGAGCAGATGCCAAAGAAATGGCCTAACAGTAAGTGCAGCATTTCGGAGCTGCCTGAGAATGCAGAGCGAAACCGCTTTCATGATGTCCTGCCTTACGATGACACACGTGTAGAGCTTGTGCCCACTAAAGAGAACAACACAGGATACATCAATGCCTCGCATATCAAAGTATGTGATTCACACCTATACACTAAGAACTTGTCAGGTAGCGAAACACTGAGATGCGAAACTCTGTGGTGCTCTTGTAATTGTCATACCGGTAATGGCTTGAGTTGTAGTGTCAGCCACATACTTCACAAGTGCTTCATTAAGGTGCTCTTTATCAGACTTACTTATTTGTATTGTGTTGTTTTCATGTCCTTGCCAGCTTACAATAGGGGGACAGGAGTGGAATTATATTGCAGCTCAGGGTCCCCTAACTAACACATGTCAAGACTTCTGGCAGATGGTATGGGAACAAGAGGTTAGCATCATTGCCATGGTTACTGCTGAAGAGGTTTGTGATTTTTGACTTGTTTGCATAGTCCAAATAAATACAGGAAAAAATAGTCTTTCTTGAGCAGGTTTTCAGTAATTTTATTGTTACATCTGCAGGAAGGAGGGCGGGAAAAGAGTTACCGTTACTGGCCTCGTCTAGGTTCCCGGCACAACACTGGAACATATGGGCGCTTTAAGATCACCACACGTTTTCGCACAGACTCTGGTTGCTACGCGACCACAGGCCTGAAGATTAAACACCTAATGACAGGCCAGGAACGAAGTCTCTGGCATTTGCAGTACACAGACTGGCCCGACCACAGCTGTCCCGAAAATTTTAAAGGGTTTCTGAGTAAGTTAAGCAAGATGCAAATGGCTGAGCCACAAATGTGACCGTGATCGTAGGTTCATAAAAACGTGATGTCATTTAAACACAATTCTTTTTTTGTTTTAATGTTTTCAACATATGTGTTGATTTAGTAGTTTTTACATACTAGGAAAAAATGTTTTGTACTGTAGATCCTTGGTGCATTGATTGTGCTCAGTCAATAACGTAACATTATAATTGTGTAGGAGTAAAAAGAGACCCGGATTTATTTGTCTATAAAGGATTTTGACTCGGGTGTAACTGGCTCTGTAAACACTCTTCTAAAACTCTGTCCTAGCATACTTGGAGGAGATTCAGTCTGTGAGGCGGCACACCAACAGCACCAGTAATTCAAAGAACACAAACCCGCCCGTGCTTGTGCACTGCAGCGCAGGGGTGGGGCGCACTGGCGTGGTCATTCTCACTGAGATCATGGTCGACTGTCTACAACATAATGAGGTATATGCGCACATTGTTTATTCTGGCAGAAGTGCAGGAAAGGCCCTTATGTCTAGTTTAATCTGTAGTTGACTTTTGATGCTTGCCTTTTCCTTTAAAGGAAGGTTATCGTGGTGTAAAGGAAGATTGAGCCAGACATTTAACCCGTTAATCTCTGTTGTTGTAGATGCTGGACGTCCCTACTGTTCTGAGCCTGCTGCGACAGCAACGCATGATGATGGTGCACACAGTTTCCCAATACACCTTCATTTACAATGTTCTAATACAGTTTCATAAAAACTCCAGACTTATATAAGCTCACATTGTTGGCTATGTTGCCACACGCCTGGACAATGTTGTTGTTATAACTGGAACAGATCATGAGGCCCCACAGGATTTTGCAGAGTGTAAAAGGGCAGTGTGCTGAAGGGAGACTGAGTCGGTCTGCAGTCGCCTTACTTCCACTCCATGAGCACTTTTTTTTTTTTTTCTTTCTGAGTATTAGTGAAGGATAAGAAGGAGCTAGGGCAGGTATGAAGGATGCTGCAAATCAGCATATACATTCTCATTAATCAGTATTATTCAGATATTTCACTGTGGAGTTTTACAATATACAGTTTGTTACTAGTGAATCTCAGCACTTTTATTTTACTACATTGAGCAAATGACACTAATGCTACATCTTTATTGTTATATATTTAACAATATTGATTGCTTTTTTTTTTATGGTTCCTTTTTTTCCCCTTAATGCCTATCTTGGTTGATAGTTGATGGTTTATTGAAGCATTTAAAGTGTGCAAGCTTGAGGGTGAAAATGAGGGATTCTTTTATGTATTGTAGGATGATGACATTTGTCATCTTAAAATCTTAACATTTACTCAAAATGAAAGAGAACTAAAGCTATATGGCTCTGCACTCTCTGAGGTTTGCATTGTAATGTGTTTTGCTTAATCATTGCACACCCTGCATATCAGTTACGTGCATTGTAGTTAAGGTCACAGCCAAAGAAAAGTTTAGATTTTTGTGTGTGTGTGTGTATATATATTGATTGCATACAGAAGTATTATAAAATAATTTATAAGTTCCATATCTCATGTGTGTCACTAAGGTTTTATTTTACTTCAAAACTTTTTTTAATACAATACTTTCAGCAAGATTTTATAACTACCAGCCAAAGAGGTGTCACTCATGATTTTTGGGATTTTATCAAGAATAGAATAGTTTTTATAGCCTAGATCCTTCTACAAATGATAATGTACCAAAGAAGCTGCATTTTTCCAACTGATATAGTCACCAGTGTTTTATGGTTTCTTTTTGTTTTTGCCAAGCCTGAAAAATCAGTTAACCTGTTGAACACAAAACTGTTTTAAATTTTTAAAGCACAAATAAATATATATATATATACTTTTTTTTGCCTACGATTTGAGCTAGGGCAAGAACTTGATCAAGAACAAGATCTGCTGTTCAATCATGATTTACAAACATTAACAATGCGTTGCTGTAAAGAAAATCATCATATAGACATCAGTTCAATATCATCACGTTTCAGTTTGTTCAGGTTTCGTTCACTGTATGAATGCTACTGAATTCAGCTATCGTGCATCGAACTGGATGGATGGCTTTGGGCCGCTAGTGCATGTAAGATAAATGAATCATCATTTGTCTAAAACATTTTAGCATGTCTATTTAACAAACTGTCTCCACTGGCTGCTGAATGCATTTGCTTTGCTAATACATAACTCAGATCATTGCAAACTTATCTTGTGTGTTCTGTCCAAATGATTATTGTAAAATTGAAACAATTGATAATATAGAATACTGTTATCCCAAATGAAGTTACAGGATGACATGGATTAAAATTAGGGTTAGCTTTAAAGTGAAGAAAATGAGAATTCCTGTTTCTATTGAAATAGGTAGTTTTCCACAAATTAGGTAGACCCATGTAAACTTGGAGATTATATTCAATGGGAAGATTTTTTTTTTATGTCGACAAAATGATTGCAATCTTGCTCATTTTAATTGAACATTTGATGTAAAAGCAAATTGAAATATTTAAAGAGATTTTGATGCAACATATTACCTCAGTGAAATTATCTGCCTATTATAGGAGAGATTGTAGTGTTCAGTAGCATTTAGAGTTGCTGGAAATCCACAAACAATGCTAAGATCTAAAACTTTCAGGGTGAAAATCAGTCAATGCCCAATCAAATGTCCAATTTTTAAAAAATATTTATCAAAAACGGGTGTATTCAATTATGTACATGTAATTTGGTCATTGAATTTGGCATGTTTTTGCACTCCTACTTACTGTGCTTTGTTTGATCAAGGGCAGATAATTTTTCATTTGTTTAACAGAGCTAAAGTTCACATTTAAATCAGTTCATCTGTATAAGTCGTATACCTTTTTGACCCCCACCGAAAATGCCGTTATTCTGTACCATTTGCATGTATATTAAGGGTGCGCTATGTCCATTTATATAGGCTAAACTACCTTTATTTGGTGTGTGGATGAAAGAATGAATGTAGAATGCATCGGTATCACATTAGAGTACACCATTCCTACCATAATTAAGGAGATCTGTTGTAATCTACACCATTACTGTGTCCCTTTTTGCACATGAATATTCCCAGTTCTGTCCAAACTCCTGTGATAAATACTCAAGTGTATTACAAAACAGTTCTATTAGAATGTCTGCAATCTATTTATACTTGGTGAACAACATCTATTTTTTCCAAACTGCTACCGCCAAGTTTGTGCTATGTTTACAAAAGTAAAAGTTTCCAAGCTGGATTCATGTGTTAGTATTTACAGTGCCTAATTCTCATTTATTTTACTATAGTACAATGTTACAGAGAGACAAAAGACAACACTGATTTCTGTTTTTAGTGCTGTTTTGTTTTACTATATGTAAAGAACAAAATGTTAAATTCTTCATATTGTTAATTGTGGTCATATAAAGGATGTCAATTTATTTACATTAGCAGTACATTTTGTCCTAGTGTCTGTTTTGTCTCATGGGTTGAGGATGTATCTTACGGATCCCATCAGAATTTATATCCCAATGTAAATTACTTTGAAAGAAATGCATTCATTCAACAAATAAATATTTTAAATACATTTGATTTTGTTTTCCATTAATGTTTAACTACAAACTGACTGTTCCAGTGTAATTGTCCCTGGCTGACTGACTTAATACTTCACCAGCTGTTTCCTTCTTTCATTTATCAACCAACAGATGATCATTCATTACCTCAACTATTACTTGCACCCAGTAATACCCTAGATGTGGAAGATATGAATGTTAATATGTATGATTATTATACAATGCATCAAAAAAATAAATAGTGCACAGTAAAGATGCCAATCACCGTTAGCTTTGATTATAGTACACAGTGTTCTGGCCAGTTCATGTGTGAAAATGATTCCTCATGCTCCCAGAAACACACTAGAGAGTGCCATCAGGGAAGAAAAATTCCATTGTTGTGACAACCTGGTCATTCAATACATTCAGGTTATCAGCTAACTTTATTTCAGTATACTGTTCCAGCTGTATCTGCAGTCTGAATGTAACCAAAAACAATACATGTGAAATATGTTAAAATAAATAGTTCATAACCCAAATATTCCATATTTTAAAAAGAATAAATAAAATAAAATTCAGTCATAAGAATAATTTTGATAAAGTTTTTTTTTTTTTTTAATCAAAGACTCTTTGTTACCAAGGTATGAACATTTTTTTCAGACATTTTGTATTCATTTCCCTTGTGTATGGAGAGATTTGGGACACCCTATAGTGTAACTGAGGTAACCCTCTATTGCACAGTGCTGCTTTACAGTTTCCCTCTGCTTCACTCATCTTCTGATCAGTTTTTTTTTTACACTTTCAAATGTATTATGACATACTCTATAAACAGTCACATACATTTCAAAGAGGATTTGGTGGACCATATTAGGTAGGTTAGGAATGCACCCAATGATGGAAAGTGGTCACCACCTACACTCTCGTGTGGTACTAAAACAATAGGACAGTTACCACAAGGTGGCAGTAAACTCCTTTTTGTTTAGCTGCCCCTCGGTCAACAAATACAGAAGAAGAAGAAAAACAACCAATAATTAACGACGTCTTAGTAAAAAAATGGTGGTGAAAGATAAACAAGTAGAGAAGTTAGCGTTATAGAAAAAGAAAGAAAACGCGATTCATTTTGTAAAGGAAACCGATGACCAGAAGAACGATAGAAGTAAGACGAATCAGAAGAATTTCCATACGTTTTCCTGATATTTATCGGAAACTGTTTTATATAACTTAAGTAATTTAACTAGGAAACGCCTTTTAAAACGCCTAGCATCGCTAGCGGGAAGTTAGCACGCTAGCAACAGATTTGCTAAGCAGCAGAAGCTCGAGTGTTTTTTCCCACGAGCCCAGGCGATATTTATTCTTGAGTTCTGTTTTTGTTTTTTTAGATTTAAACGTTTCTCAGATTAAGAACCATGGCGTGTGGAGCTACTTTGAAGAGGACGATGGATTTCGACCCTTTACTGAGTCCTGGCTCGTCGAAAAGGAGGCGATGCGCCCCGGTATCGCAGGCATCAGCGCCGAGAAATTACCTGCGTCATGAGCCGAGTCCTTTCAGCCAGCTCTCAGTCTCACTCACCACAGGTCTGCCTCTCACTGCTAATGCTTTAATGCTTTCTACTTTGTGGTTTTATAACGCTAAAAGTGATGTGGAAGTTTATTTTGGGTAGAAATGACACATTTAGCTAAATACCAGGGCGAACAGCCGGCGTGACGCTATAATCGGTGTAGAAAATGGCTCCTCTTGAATAACGTAGGACGCTTAAACGCTTCATTTAGTGTTTTATATACATGTTTTATTAACCCAGTCCCTTTTTTTTTTTTTTTAAAAAACAGAGCAAATACTTCATAATATAAAGCAAGAATACAAGCGCATACAGAAGCGGAAACACTTGGATGGAAGCTTTCACCAGGCTGAGGCGTGCTCATCTTTCATGCCCCAGCCACATGCCTCTCTCCTGACTGGGTCTAGTTTCCAAGGTGAGCTGAGCAATCAGGCGATGTTGTTGTTGTTTGATGTTGTGTGTGTTTGCCCCCACTATCACTAAATTTTCTGACATTCCCTCTATTTGCAAGTATTTTTAAGTGCATTTTTAAAAGCTAGTGTCGCTACAGTGCCTTACTAAAAGTATAAACAGACTTTATACCCTTAAACCTTTGCACATTGTGTCATGTGACAACCACAAGCGTAAATGAGATAAAGGGTTTTTACAAATAACTATCTGAAAAGTGCAGTGTGCATTTATATTCAGCCCTCCTGGATCAATACGTTTGTACAACCACCTAATATAACAATGTACAATAAGCCTTATGACATATTTACCACATGTGACTTGACATTACTATGAGTGACCTCTACATTGTAGCATAAGATGAACAGATTTACTGATCAACAACCGTCCTCACCACAAAACACCTTATTTTACAGAGACATCCTCTGGAGCTGTTTCACCCACAAGGAGAGAACAGCCACTGTTCACTTTTAAACAGGTTGGCATGCTATGTGAACGCCTTTTGAAGGAGCGTGAGGATAAAGTCAGAGAAGAATATGAGGAGATCATGACGTCCAAGTTGGCAGGTTTGTGTTAAATAGTATGTAAAAAGATTAATTAAATGAAGTACTGGAGGGTGCAATATTCTCCTGATTGATCAGAGGCATACTTTTAAAACTTAATGTACAAAATGTTACATTTGCGCTAAGAATTTTTTTTAATACTACCTGATGACATGTAATTTAACATTGTTCCCTGATGTTAGTTGACAGCATACTTTTAAAAAAAATATTTCCACAGACTTAACAAAAAAAAAATGCTGATTTGCAGTGAATATGAACTAACTTCAAGAGAGAACCTATGCACAGAACAAACAGCATACAGAGAAATTTAATTCAAATTACATTGAATTTGAGTAGTAGTGTTGGTCATAATTTGAGCTAAAAATAAAGCAGGACTGTCACACATGGGGCAGTGGGGTGAATTTAATTAAATTTAATCATGTATTTGATCAAACTATTAATGTTGGTTTATTTCTGATGCAGAACAATATGACACCTTTGTGAAGTTTACACATGATCAATTAATGCGGCGATTTGAGGAACAGCCTGCCAGCTGTAAGTGACTTGCTTAAATAATCCCCAGAGCCCACTCACACTTTCACATGAATTTTTATTTTGCTAATTATGCTTTCTCTTTCTTCCTCATTTAAAGATGTGTCTTGAGATCAGCAGAGCAATGTCAAGATGCCGTGTGCTGCAGGTTACTGAGATAAATGTCCGCCAACTCCACCGCAGACCTGGTTTGAAATAAAACTGCTCCAGTGTCACTCATGCTGACAGAGGCTATCTTTAGAATTTGTCAGTACATATTATTGTTCCTTGTGAACCTGGGTGCTTCCTCTTGTAAATGTATACGGACCTTTTATGTCTGTTTATTCTACCAGTGGCCTACTTATAATCTGTATCATGAGCCTTTATTGCATTCCCCGATGTATCCATACAGATACGGCGATGCTTTTATTTTCTGCTCATTTCACTTGTGCATAGACATAGTATGGATGGAAATCCAAAATGTTGATTACCTCTTTACAAGTATTCCCAGAGTGCTGCACAGCATACAGTTTTATCCTTCTTTAAAAAAAAACTTGATGGAAAATGTTTTCACTAGCCAAAGTGCAGCAAGAACACAAAACTGAAACATCATTGTGGGTTTAGACTGGGATGCAACAACGTTCTGTACTATAATTTGAGCTAAAGTGTTTCATCAATCAGTTAGAGCTTTTTTGTTTTGCTTTCCTTTGTATTTGTATAAACCAGGGTGTCATGCTTCAGTCGGGGAGGGCTGGAGTTCAGTGTTCATAGAGTTTACCTCAGTTGTCCCACAAATTCAACTCATTAGTTAATTCCCGGAGGCTTAATGGGTTGAATCTGGAGTTAAAGCCTCGATATTGACACCCTGGTGTCCATGAAAGCATTTTATTAATAAAGACCTGTGTGTACATAATCTTTCATGTTTTTGTGGAACAACCCTGTAACTGTGATCAGTCAGTGCAATACATGCCGTGATCAACATTTCCCCATAATAGTTTTTACTAGTGCAGCCTTAGACTAGTAGAACCGCATAAATTGGTTACCACCAATAAAACAGGGTTAGGTGTTAAATTAATTATCCATCCATCTAACATCACATTTAGTAAGGAATATTTTCTTTATTCACTTCACAAACCAGTGCAGTGTATTCCCAATGTATCAGACTTCTTTGAAAAAAGAAGATAAATAGAGAAATGTATTAATCTTCCACTAAAACCTTTACAAGGATAAAGTGGTTGCTGTGGTTAAGTTCAGTGAAATCAAGGCACAAATGCCTATATCTAGTGAACGTCACTGTTCTTTCTACAAAAATTGTTAAAGAAAAACCACAGATATCAAAAATATTTTTATTTAACTGCAAAAATAAATCACCATTAACAACCTCCCCAGGTCAGTCGTGCCACATGGTCAGTTTTCTGCTTTGTTGATTTCACAAACCCCAGGAACTCCAGCTCAGATACTGCTTGAATGAAACGAGCACTGTGTAGTTAAGGGCAATGCACAAAGTACTACCAATCACTAACTACACAAGAGAGGCTTGTGAGGAACAAAAAAATATGAGCGACACTTGTAACAAAGTTAATCTGCATTGTGGACATGAAAACAAACACAATCACATGTCATGTTGGAAAAAATGGAAACAAGATTGCCCAAGAAAGGGGAATCAAACATTTTAGATAATGGGCAATATTACAGGTAGTTTAATGACAAGGGGCTGAACCAAAATGAGACCGATCAATACATTTGCAAAATTATTAATTAATAATGTAAACCTTAGTTGTTTAATTTTGTCTATAGCTGAGCTTATGGCCTTGCGTTTTTGTTTTTAGTGAAAAAAAAAAAACAGGTTCTCTACTTTTTATTAGAAGACGACTGAACAAGTATTGTTTGAAAGGGTTACCAGAAAAATTCTCTTCTGTTTAAAAAGAACAAAGAAGGACAACTGAGGTTCACAAAACTGCATCTGAACAAACCAACAGACTTCTATAACAATGTCCTATGGACAAATGGGAACAAAAGTGAAGATGCCCAGCACCATGTTTCGCGAAACCAAACAGCATTTCAGCAGAAACACCTCATACCCATTGTCACACACAGTGGTGGGGGGCGCAATTTGGTTAGTCACAGGACCTGGGCACCTTGCACTCATGGAGTTGACCACTAAATTCTCTGTATACCAGTGTATTCTAAAGGCAAACATATGAGGCCACCTGTCTGACAGCTAAAGCTTGGTTTAAATTGAGTCAGGCAACAGGACAATGATCCGAAGCAAACTGTAAACCCACATCAGAATGGCTGAAAAATAAAAGAATCAAGGTTTTTGGAATGGCCTAATCAAAGCTCAGACCTCAAGAGATCTGTGCAGATGTGAATATGGTCAAGATGGCGATTTTAATTTCTAAAATCACTTGGCTGAGGTTCACTAATTTTGTTGGAAAAAAACTTAACAGCATGCTTATATTTACTGTAAACACACTTGGACGATTCACACTAACAACTACTTTTTGTACTTATCTACTCCACATTATGTCCATAGTATTTAAAGCCATTGTAAATTTGGAGTATTTAAATATTTGAAATCTTATTTATCACAGGATTAAGCGGTATAGAAAATGAATGATGAATGAAATCTTATTTATGACCAGAGCTCAACATCAAACTGGTAGTCAAACCTAGTCTTCAAGCAGTTAATTTATAATTAAAGGATACTGCTTGAGTTCATCCACTTTGCCGTACTCTTCAGAGTCAGGATCCTTACCCTCTGCAGCTGAGGCCACTGTTGCATATGCCTGAAACACGCAGCGCATGTTTTTGCATGTTATTCACCATAGAGAGTCTCAATATCAAAAATCTTATACAGTCATTTACTCTACCCACAATATTGTGTGGTCTTAAGAGATGGGTTTACCTCCAACCAGTCGTACAAGTTGATGAGCCTCCCACACTCCAGATGGAGCTTGTAGGCAATGCAGATATCTGGAGCAGCATTGGAAACTGTGCCTGTGTCTGACTTCAGGCTGGCATTCTGCAAAGTTTGCAGCAATGATCAACTCACACATCACTCACTCAATTTGGAGCATTTTAGCAGACCTAAAAGAGATAAAAAGATAAATTACCTGCAGGTAGTAGAAGGGCTGGTTAAGCGCAGTCTGGATGGAGGTGCGTGGAGTTGCATTGAGATGACGCCGCAGAATGCCTGAGGAGGTGTAATAGCAGACTTCATGTAGTGGCTGCAACTCTGGTGGCGTAAGGTGGGTCCTAAATGAAAAAAAAAAAAAAGTGTATTCTGTTAGAAAAAGATTTGCAAAAGTACTCGTATATGACAAGTTGTCCTAGATGCGCAGGATTGCAGTTTATACATTATATGACCAAATGTACGTGGACACGCTTACGTGTACCTTCCAGTTTGTGCCATTTTGGCACACTGGTGAGACAAGGTTGACCAGTTTAGATACCTGTTTAAAAATGTATCTGTATGCTATAACATTAAAACTTTGTCCATTGGGTGGGTGTGATCATTCACATACCTTTAGCCATATGGTGTACTGTACATGTAGGAGAGATTTAAAAAATTGTTTTTTTGCATAATAACTTTAAAAATTCATAGTACATTAGAATGTTGGACTTTTCTCTTTTAAAAAATCCATTTAACTGTCAGTTTTAAAGTGGCTGACCTATATTTCCATGTTGCACGAATATTACTCAAGTAAACAGAAATAACACCCACCATCACACATATGTCTTTTCATTTAAGGCCCAGACAGTCTTTGCTATTTGACAGATCATTATGTAACACTATTATGACAACAGGCAGTGTGATTGCAAAATACATCTGATTTGTGTTATTACCAGGAATTAACATGATCTAATATACAACTGCTTCATACTTTCTACATCAAATGAAGCACTGATTCCTTAATAGACTTATTTTCTTTTTAGAATGACAACTTGTATACTTGCCGCACAAGGCCATCAATAACACCTAGAGCCTCGTTTCTCAGCACCTCAAACTGGCTCATTTTCTTTGATCTTCTAGTGCCCTTCATCTCCAAGAGCGTCTAGAAAGAAAAACACTGATCATTACTAAAAAATCCACGAAGAATAATTTTGTTGCAGGAATTCCCAAGTAAGATGGAGAAACCCTTACTTTTTGAAGCTGGAAAAGATCAGTCTTCTTTTGGAGATCCTTCCCTGGTGAAGATACTTCCTCTTCATTAAGATCTTCTATAGAAATATCAAACAGTGTACAATGGGGTTTCATTCAAATCCAAATCCCAGTGATCTCATATGAAGTTATTGACCACTGATAATGGGTTAGAAGTTAACTACTCTTTCTCAGTATCACAAATAACACCTATATGGGGCACACAGAAGTGCAGGAAGTTACACAGTCTAAAGATAGTGCGCTGTAGCCAATACACTTATCAATCATTCCCTCTAATACTAGGACTCAGATGCACTGAAAATATCTGGTCTGGATGGTTTTACAATTACTTTCTGCAGATTAATGGGGTAAAGCAGTGCAACGATTTATGTGAATCATCTCAGGAACTGTACACCTATGTACTAATTGTACTGAACTGCAGATTTGTACAAGTAAGTGCACTGATCTGGTAGTTACATCTGTTATGGCCGTGAAAGTGTGTAGCTGCAATATGTTAAAACGTACTGTCCAACTGCTCCAATTTGAAAAGGTAGTCCTCCAACTGCTGCAACGCACTTCTCATTCTCTTTGTTTCCCCAGATTTAAGAATATCGCCACACTTTTTCAATGTTGTTACAAGCTCGTCTTTTGCAAGCAACCTATAAATGGTGTGAAAATGCAAGAAAGCAATTAAAATATGTTCAAGGTGATTTAATATAATTCACACGCTGCCTGGCAAAAATTTAAAAACATCATGTTCCCAGAACCACTCTTTCACAGTTTGAGTCCGAGAATATGGCTGTGCTATAGGTAAGAAAAAACAAAAACATTGATGTGATAACCTTCTCTTCTTATCTTGACACACCAATCACTTTGGAATAAGGTTAATCTAAACTCATCGGACCACATGGCCATTTTCGAGCTGTTTATTTCCAGTCCTTTGACTTGTATTGTGCGTGTGGAAATGCTCTTAAATTTACTTATCAAGGCTTATTTATTACATGGCTGTTTTTTATACATACACGTGTGTGTGTGTGTGCGGTGGTTTTGCACAGGAAGTCACATGCGATTATCAGCTTTGTCATGCTGTGGGCGCATCACAGGTGTACCTGTGTAGGCAGAATACTCAGCATCCTTTACATCATACTGTGATCGTGTCACATGCATTCCTCAATGAATGTTAGAGTAGGCTGCTTCGTCTGCAATGATAACGCGTACTTCAAGCCGAGCTAAGGGCTACGGAACCCTGCATGAGACTAGAGAGTGTTGCAGAGAACGCGCATGTGTCGGGCGCGAACATTGTAAACATTGGAGTAGAGAGAGGAGCGGCAGCGGGTTGACCACACACTCCCTGATCCACATGTGGACGAAGCCGTGGATAAACCTCATGTATGCGGTTAACCACTAGCAAGTTATAAGAGAAGTGATCTTTGAAAGATAAAGGTTTTACAGATATAAAACTATTCAATTTTATTGTACTGGCCTTCCCAAATAGCCTATAGTGTGTAGCCTATAGCATGTATGTGTGTGTGTAGATAACTAGATAACTTCTGAGATGTATGTGTAATCCAGTTTTTTTTTTTTTTTGCATATTTTGTTAGATGCATATTTAAAGTGATTGAAATTTATTAATTTTATTAATATTTACCCCAAATTTTATATAATTTAGGACTGATGGTTTGATTCAGCTTATAAAATTGATCATAATTAAAAGGTCTTTTTTTTTCTTCTGAATTTTATAGGAAAAAAAATATGTGCTAGACATGTTTTGTCCCAAGTTCTCAAGAATGACAGATTTTATGCATGTATTCCAATTACAAAAAAATGCTTAGCCACTCATCTTCTATAACGCAAATCTGCAAAAGATCACAAACATATGGTATAATTTATTACCTCAGAAGCTGCATTGCAGATTCATATTCACTTGTCTCCCATATATTCTTCTCAAGACAGGATATATGCAGTTCACGTATCTAAAAAAAAAAAAAAAAAAAGAAAGAAAAAAAAAGGTAACTGTTTACCTTTAAAATTTGAGAAGTAGCATTTAAGAACATAATTTGGCTGTAGACACTTAATATTATTCAGGATCTTACTTGTTTTCCCAGAGGATACTTAGGCAGAGACGCGGTCAGTGTGTGCAGACAGCGGAGGACAGGATAGTAATTCTTATGGTATTTTCTAAGATCCTTCAGTAACTTCTGACACACTGCCTTAAAAAAAAAAAAAAAAAATTATTAATTCACTAAGCAAGCATTAAATAAGGTTAAATAAATTATTTAAAATGTACATGTTAATGTATATATATATATAGATCTCAAGAGCTTACCTTTACATGTTCATCACTGGTGAGAAGCTGAACCTGTTCCTGTGCGTCTTGTGCCTCTACATATCTAAGATGAAAGTTCAGGGTCAGATAAAGCACTGTTCAAGGGGTCTGCATAAACATTTATGAGTATATAAGCTTTCACTGAAGTGGAAAAATAAAGGAAGGACCACCTATATTACCTCACCTTCTTCAAGAAAAGCTAAGAAAAAATATGGATTTTTAAATACACTTGGGTTCACATCAGATATATCTTGTCGCCAGGGTCTCCCCCAAGTTCTTTACTTAGAGCAATTATTCTATGGTTAAAATTCTACTTTTTACTGAGTATATGACCAGCAACAGACATAGTAAGGCATAGTAGGGATCTTTTCCTACAAATATCTGCTTTATTTGAAACCATGGTAAAGCTGGACCTACAGGCCCATTTTAAAACAGTGCTCCTTAAAATTCCACTGCAACCAATAGAGCCACTAAATAAATTCAGAAATTAAGTGAGAATTTAAGCAACAAAAAGCATCATATATCATACGTTTTGTTGAACCCTTTTTCAGAAAATCCAACACGAACCATTTGGACATTTTGCACACTTTTGCTTTCCAGTGACTAGAAAATGTGTCACCTCATGAAAGAGGGTAGCTGGCGGATCATCTCCACATCTTGGTGGCGCAACTTCTGTACATACACCAGAAAGTCTTTTTTCTCACAGCAGAGCACACTGAGGGGCTGTGAGTAGAAGTGTTCCAACAGGGCCAACTATGATTGGAACAGAATAAGCATATTTTATTAACATACAGTGTGTGTACTAGTGGGTCAGAAATCAGAATGCAATCTACAGTTTTGTTGCTGCATTGGCTCACCTGAAGTCCTTTAACAAAGTTGCGGACTGAGAAGTCATGATACAGGAAGATGCTCACCAGCACCTGTAGAACCTTCCCACTGAGCTTGAACGGAAAGTTTAAGGTCAAAATCAGCTGCAAAGCAAAATAATAATAATCATCATCATCATCATCATCGTATGAGATAACCAGTAATTATTAAAACTGTCAATAACTAATACCTTATCAATAACTGTTGCAAGGTGCTGGCTACAGGAGAGTGACTGAAAGAGCTCAATGCACAGCAGAGATGAGACAGAGTGTGGTAACATGTGCTGAATAGTGCTGGGAGACGTGGCGATGCCAAAGACAAAGATCAGCGGAAGCTCCTGGATGCACCGACTGTTCAAAAACATTTACTCTTCAATTATTTGATAAAATGCACCACATTATATTTTTATAAAATAAAGCAGCAAGATGAGCAATATTAGCAAGACTGCTTTTCTGGACTGACATTAACTGCGTATCAATTATTGTGTAAATGTCACTGGTAAGGGCTCTGACCAGATGTTTAAAATAGAATCATCAAATGAATCTTAAAACAAAGAGAAATGCCACAATGAACTTTAAACGTTCTGACAGAAAGCAAGGTATTCCACTCGGTGATAAAAAAAAAAAAAAAAAAAAGAAAACTAGTTGTAATGTGCCTTGGAACACTGGGTAAAGAGACAGTTTCTTACTGAAAGCCATTAACCATTAATAACCATCATACAAAATAAATACTGTGTGTATTTATTTTGTTATTAAGTTCAGTATCTGCATGGGGAAAACTGCTGACCTGACAGACGTCCAGAAGACAATCACTGACACCCTCCACAAGGAGGGTAAGCCACAGAACATGTCGTTCATTCATTCATCTTCTATACCGCTTTACCCTGTATTTTAGGGTCGCGGGGACCTGAAGCCTATCCCAGGATACTCTGGGCACGAGGCAGGGTACACCCTGGACAGCGTGCCAATCCATCGCAGAGCGCACACACACATTCACACACTATGGTCAATTTGGGAACGCCAATTAGCCTAATCTGCATGTCTTTGGACTGTGGGAGGAAACCGGAGTACCCGGAGGAAACCCACCAAGCACGGGGAGAACATGCAAACTCCATGCACACAGAGACAGGAATCGAGCAATCGAACCCGAGACAATATCAGAAGTGTAGTAGCTGGGATACATAAATTGAAAACAAAAAAAGTCCAGAGTTGTAGCAAATGAACAACTTCATGATATGCAAATTTTTCTAGATACACTGTAATTTAACAACATTGTATATACAAATGGTAGGGAAAAATACTTCTGGAATATCAAAAGTGCATTAATAGAAAAGTGAAATAGAAATTCTATAACAGGAAGTAACAAACAGAACAAGAATTAATAAAGGAAAAGAATAATATATGTACCTGCAGATAAGAATAAAGTCCTGAAGAACACGTGGATTAAAAGCTTCAAAATCTTTAAAAATCACCAAAATTGGTGGGGTCTCCAAGAAGTTATTTACTGAACTGCAGTTCTTCCCTGGTGACTTCACATTCTATTTAAGCCACAAATACAATGAGCTCATTATGTCTTGCAGCAAAATAACTTACAGCTTTATTTACAGAAACATTAACATTGGTAGACACAGCAACCTCCAGAAATAATTAGACTTGATATGCTTTCTTACCTTTGTGACTGTCTTATACCACTGACAAAGAGCATTCATCGAGCAGGATACCCTCTTTTGTCGTAAAGACATATTAGAGTCGTCTTCATCATTATCATCCACTGACACGCCAGCACCCATCAATCTTTCTAATACTCTCTGCATCAAATTCTTCAAAGCTGTGTCAACACAAGACAGTTTATTACCTTAATCATAATGTATGCACTCACTAATCAGCCAATCATGTGACAGCAAGGCAATACGGAAAATCACGGAGATATGGGCCAACCCTAAGAATATTTAAAAAAAAAAGTAATCTCAGTGATTTTGGCTGGCTTGTATTTCTATTGCCGATTACGTGGAATTTTCATGCACAATCATTTAAATCATCTACCGAAATGTCTGCAAAATGTCAGCATGGCCCTTAATCTTAAATCAACATTTCCAACAAAATCCATGCCAAAATGAGAACAAACGGAGTGTAATAATAATAATAATAATGTTCTTAATGAAGTGCTCTTGATTGTTATAAAATTACATATGAATCCTACAAAATTTTAATAAATTTCACAAAGTAAACAGGACACCTGCACATTCTTTTGCCTCTACAGAAACGGCAAAGGGGGTTACAGTCTCTCGTAAGAGGTCCGATAGGCTCTGAAATGTCATGTCATGATCCGGGACATTCACACCTAACGGAAAGAAATTTTAGGGGTCAATTTGTCTTCAACAGACTGTATATTTATAATAATGAACATAAAATTGTGCACATACCAAGTACTAGGGCAGCTGTAGGTATTTCATTGGCTCTCATGAGAGATGCCCAATCATTGGCTCTGGATTGGAAGCTTAAGCTACATTTTTTTATGAATTCTAAAAGGCTATCCAATATTTTCTTATTCAGGTCATCCTGCAAAATCTGTTTAAGAGAGAAAAAGTCATTTGATTTGAAATGAAAAGCAGTGGCGTTTTCCTGCTTTACTTAATACAATATCTTACTTTTAATTAAATGCCACAAACCTCTGTGTCTGTTTTAATCTTCTCCCAAAGTCTTTGACAAGTAATGAAGCGTTCTTTGCTGTACGCACAGTCATCATTCCCATCAATAAAGTAGACTTCTGATCAAAATCATGAAAATGACAAAAACAGTAAACTGCCTGACAATGAGGGTGTTGTGGAAATAATGCCACTGGATGGCTGATATACCAAAATAAATATTACATATTGCTGTTTTAATTTAACTGCTTGCCCTCTACTTACCTGCATCTTTAGTCCGTTTTCTCTTCTTAGAACTTGGCTTAAAAACAAAGCATCCCTAAAAACACAATAAATGATCAATGTCAAAGTTTTATTTCTGTGTGACCCCAAAAAGTAATAACCATGACCATGTCCTTCTAGACAATTGATAAAGATTCAGGTACTGATTAACCACTATCTACTGCTCAATCACCAGGTGATTAATAAGTAAAACTCAAATATATAACATAAGGCAATATAAACTTATTTAAGTAACATAAATCTTGCCTCGGCACACAAACACAAAAAGCATTAGATATAAATGAATGCCAAAGTTGGTCCGGGTCGATTCGCACCTCAGGTCTGTGTGCATGGAGTTTGCTTGCTCATAGTGCTTGATGGGTTTCCTACCACAGTCCAAAGACATGCAGGTTAGGAGGATTGGCGTTCCCAAATTACCTGTAGCGTGTGAATATGTACGTGCACCCTACAATGGTTTGACACCCCAGGATGTACCCCACTTTATGCCCCAAGTCTCCTGGGATAGGCTCTAGTCTGCAACCCAGTATAGAGGATAAAGCGGTATAGATGAGTGAGTGAGTGAGTGAGTGAATGCCACAATCTTTAAGTGAAAGTTGACAGTCATACCTTTAGTCCAAGCTATTTATTGTTAGTAAATTAGTGCAGAAGTCAACAAGAACAGTTTCACCAGTTCAATTTGAAGATAATTCCCAAAAACTAAAACAATCTGACAATCTTTGAATTTGTCGTTCAACACTAAATCATTTTAAACAGCATATGGTACTTTTAGGAAAACTGTTAACACAAATATTTCTTATTAACACAGAGGAGCTTAAAAGCCCTTAATATACACTGGCAACTCTTCCAACTGGACAACAGGGGTATATGATACAAGTCCAGCTTGATTCATTGAAATAATTATGTCAACAACAATAATAATAATAAAGACTGATTTGTGATCATTCACAGTCTTGTCTGCACCCGTAATAACGATATAAGTACCGCGAAGTCACCAAACGCACACATGGAAATACTTGTGTTTTAAACTTTACCTTTGATACTGACGAAGTAGCCATGCTTTATCAGTCGGATGTGGATACCGCGACGCCACTTCCTCCTGTTTTCCCGCGCTTCTGACGTCTGCACTATAACGTAGAAAGAACGTCGATATCATGAAATGCAAGGAATTCACTACGGTTTGTGCTAGTCGGTTATATTTCCGGCTACGTGGTGAGCTAAGCTGTCTGTAATTCGGGTGCGCGCGCGTAGACGGTTTAGAAGACAACGAAGTCAGATATGTTTGATGGCGTGCTGTGGTGTTATGATCAGCTTCGTCCAGTAGAGGCAGCATGGAGCCATAAAGGGAGACATACAAACCTTGGATTGGCTGTTTGTTTTCCAGGGAATAGTCAGCCATTCAATTGGGTGTGCGCTCTCGAATGAATATTCAGCTTTTTCATTGGCTGCCTGCTTTAGAGGGGCTTATTCAGCCTTTTGACTAGCTTCACCCCTTTTTTTGGGTGGGGGGACAGAGAGAAGAGAAACAGAGAAGGATTTGCAGCAGTTCATTTACATCAAATCTCTGTTTTTAGATCAACCATGTTTTGTTACAAAGTACCCAAAAAAAGACTATTTACGTCACATAATATGAATTCGATTTACTATCTTAAATGAACACTTCATTCTAATTCTGAATGACTTTCAGGCTTAGATTGCTTTTTAAGAGCCGAACAGATTGTTTTTTTCACTAGCTGGGAGACCGACACTTTACAACTCCAGTATTCCCAGTTAGATCCTGAGGTTTGCAGATCATCCCTCTGTCCACATGGGTTTCCTCTTCTTTGTTTTCTGATTACTTCCTACCTTCCAAAAATATGCCTTGTAGATGGATATGCTAAAGTAAATTATGTGTGTGTGTCTAATGGAGTCATCCAGTAGTGCAGTGCTCTTGTTTTAACTGTAGCTGAATGTTTGGCTTTTTGATAATACCTAAATAATAGAGTAGGCAACATGGTCGCTCCCATATAAGAGAAATGACGACACATGCTTATATATATATATATATATATATATATATATATATATATATATATATAAAAAATAATAAAACTGGGAAAATATATCTTCACTACAAGCAACTACAGCTTTTTTCTTTTAAGCTTTAATACATACTAGTATGACTAATTGGGCTTGTAGAAAAGAATACCACTGCAATAATTGTTAGCCTTGGTTATGCAGCTCTGAAAGAAATAACAGCTGTCATTTACAGAAAGCATTCAGGTTACTTTTATTGAATATTGTGTGGAAGACATATACATTACTATACACTACAGTGAAGTAAAAAATAAATATATACTTAAAAAAGAAACGGATCCCATAGGGATATATCAAAACTTTTTTTTTTTCAGCATGTGTGTAAAATATTACATTTAGCAAATGCTAAGCTTTAAAAGAGAACTGACTTCATAAATACAAATATGTTTCTACATAACATTTAAACCCTAATGTACATAATGGTATCTCAAAATGTAAAATTAATATTTTGTATAAGAATCTGTCTTTTCAGTCTTCCCAAATCAAATGAAATGCTCGAAAAACCTCAGACAAACTGTTAGCTGATGTACCTGTCTGCAGCATGTAACATTATCTAATCCTGAGTGCAAAGCTCTGAAAAGAGACAGAGACATCAGTCTCACAGCCAGTCATCAACTGCACAGCCACTTTTTCAGGATGACTGTAGGCCGCATGTCCTGAAGTTGTTTCAGCAAAAGATCAGCACCATTGGAAAAACTTCCATCCATAACAATTTTAACGTTATTGACAGACTCTAGCTTGAGAGGATTTCGGAAATGAACCATATTTTGGTCCCTGCTTTTCTTTAGAAACATAGAGCTTTTGTAGATCCTGTTAGCATTTAGATTTTTTTGTTTTCGTTTTAATGGCTTATCAGTCCAATCACTTTCAGTTGATTTCCTCTTGAAAGTATTTGTCGATGGAGGCTCTTCAAATAATTTAAGTATTGATGCCTTAAACCCTAAAGGACTGAAAAGCTTTTGTGCAACTCCACTCTCTGTCTGTTCCTGGTAATGGGCAACAGAGTTGGAAGTAGATTCCAAAACTTTTGTGACATCACTGCCATCTGTAGTGGTGTGTCTAAGACTTTGTCTCCGTTCCGGAGTGAGTTTTAGTGTCTGTTCTGACTTTCGTGGCCGACCCCTTTTGCGTTTCAACAGTACTGGAGCGGGTGTAGGGTTCGCCAAAGTCTGCTGCTCAGTTTTAAGAGAAGCTTTGTTTTCAGACTCTAGATCCTGGGAAATAATCATTGAGTCCACAGGATCAGCATTTTGAGAATCAGACTGAGAATCAGTAATTTGTGTTGGTTCAGCAATCTGCTGAGTATCTACTTTTTCTGAGGGATCATTCTTTGGGGTAGGATCAACCGTTTCCAAAGGCTCCACCTCCTGCTGATCATCAGGCTTTTGAACAAGATCAGTATTTTCATCAGAATTAGCATTTTCACCCTCAGTCGTGTCTGATGAAATTTCATCCACTTTGCTCCCTTCTTTGTTCCTTAATCGTGAGTTTTTCTTACAGAATATAAAATGGCTCCTCTGATTCTCAATGTAACGTTCTGAGAGACCATGAGTAGTATAATGTGTAACTATATTCCGCTCTGTATTTGAGACAGAGTCACAGCCCTTAATCATACATGGGTATTGTAGAGGAAACTGGCCGGTGCACATGGCAGATGCCTCGTCCATGGACTTCAAAGAGGGCTTTCCGAAGCTTGTCCAGTGATTACGGGCTTTTTCCTCCTTTTTCTTTGAATTTTTCTTTTTCAGTTTGACCTTGTTACTTAAAATATTCTCCTTCCCATCATTAGGATTTGCGTCGAGCGTTTTTGCAGTTTCAGCCTCACACTTTTTTTGTTTCTGTTTAAGGGTTTCAAAAGTTGCTTGATGTTTTTTCATGAAATGTCGTAAAAGATTCGACTTTGTGGTATAGACCCTGTCACAACCCTCGTATTCACACTTGAAAGTGAGGTCAACACTTTCGAAATCTCCATCCGCAGAAACTCTTATTGCTTTGTGGTCATTCTTAATGTGATCAATGTATTTCAGATGACATGTGAAATTTGCAGAGCATTTTGACTGATCACATTGGAATTTCCCAACCTCAATACCAGACAGCAAAGCACTAGCTTTTTCTAGCGTGCATCTGTGAAGCAAAAGATAGTGCTTGAGTAAGCTTGTAACTTTTGAGACAACTTTTGAACATTCTTTCACTTGGCATTTGAATTCATGGACACGTGTAGAACCAGCACCATGATCACCACTGACGTTTTCATTTGCTTCGTCTAATAACTCGGACTGATGCATCGCTTTGTAATGCAGGATAAGATTTTGCTGTATAGAAAAAGCTGCTACACATCCTTCATGGACACACCGATATGGCCTGTACAAACTTACATCATCAGTTGCCTCAACAGACTCAACTTTGGTAACAATCTTTTTTTGTGGTTTCTCTTTTTTAGGTTTCGTTTTTTTTGGCTTATCCATTTGTTCGGTCATGCTTTCTCCCACATGTATGAATGACGAATTGGTAGCTTGCTCCAAAACACAGTGTTTGTCAAGAGGAATAGAGTTTCCAACTGCTAGTTCCTGTTTAACATCTATAGTTGAACTCTGCACACTTAAGTTATCTTCAATGTGACAAGGAACCTGCATGGGTTTTAAATCCTCTTCTGAGATTATAACTGGGCCTGGATTTTTCTGTGACACAGCTGTAGCTGGACTTCTTGCACCACTTGTTAGGGCAACTTGATGAGGACATTGCTTTTTTCCTGCTGGTTGACTCTTTATAGTAGAGCTTGCCGTGCCAAAAGTTCCAGTCTGAGGGCTGACGAGGTTCTTAGGCTCATCTTTTGATGCAGAGTTAGGCGCTTTAGTTTTTCTGCTCTGTCTTCCAATTTTTAATTTAGATATTTCCTCCCGTGACAAATGATGTACATTTTTATAATGGATTTTAAGGCCTGTGGTTCTGGTAAATGTCTTCGAGCACATGTGACAAACGTATGGTGATAATCTGTCTGGGTTTCTCTTCAGTTCATTGACCTTTTCTTCAGTAAATTCATGTATTCTAACTAAGTGTTTAAATAAGGCTTCTTTCGTCATTGCACCGTAGACACAGTTATGTTCAGTACATCTGAATGGTTTGAGAACATTCTTCAGTTCTTGACTTTCTGCTTCACTTTTTGTCTTATTACAGCTCTTAGTTGTTTTAGTGGCAGGTGTAAGATTTTGCAAGACAGGTGTTCCAACTTTCTGGGTGTCTTGGTTGACTCCATCAACTAAACCTAGACGCTGTAATGCCCTCTCAATTTCTAATATGTTGCCATCTTCAACAGGGGATGTAGAGGATATTTCAGGATTAAGGTTCTTTTCAGTGTCAGTTTCTGGCAAATCAAGAACTTTCGAAGATGGCACACTTGAAGAACCTTCACTCTGATTATGAGGGCCTATAAAAGTACTTTCAGATGTGTCTCCAGATGACAGATGGCCATTTTGAAGACTGTAATTTGGGCTATCGATGTCTGTAAAGCTGTTACTATTGAGCACATCTGATTCGGACTGTTGCGGTACAAGTGACTGAGGATCTTGGCCTTGCAGGTCGTTTCTTGGAAGAGGGATCGGAATGCTTGAAATGTCTGGATCGTTCAGAAAATCAAGAAATGATGTAGGCAAATCAGCAGTTAGATCAACTTCATCTAACGGTTTGCACTGAGAGCGCTTGGATAAGTGTCCTCCAAGGGACTTGGTGCTGGTGAACTCCCTGTAACACCTGCAGCAAATGACTTTTCCGTCCTTTATTATTGCAGGCCACTTAGTCCTCTTTGATGATCTAATTTTCTTCATTTTCGTGTTTTCGCCAGGACTTGTAACACTTTTCTCACCACAAGGAATGTCTTCACTTGTCACTGGGGACATTTCTTGTGCCACTACATCATTCTTCTGTTCGTTTTTCATTGTTGTAGTACTGGCATTTGAAACAGAAAAACATTCTGGTTCTTCTTTGCAAATTGGTGATACAAAATGGGTTTGAGTTTTACCTTCTGATGAGAACAGCGGATTAGCATCACCGACTGTGTATTCTTTTTCTGGCTTTAACCGAGGTTGTTCTGAAGTGGAACATGTCTCTGCTGGATAAGACGAAAAATATGGGTTGAAATTCTGTTCTGGAACAGAATGCATATCACTAACATCGGTTGTAGCAACACTGTTATTGTTGCTGTTTTGTCTGATCTGCATGTATCCAAGTTCTTCATTTGATGCCATTTGTGACATCTCGCATGTCTGATCACTATTAAGAGCATGTAATACCCTTAAAGAGCTCGACACATATTTAGAAGCTTCATTCATTACGCTCATGTTTCCTGTCGATACTGTGGTCCCGTCGTCAGATAAAGTAGGAGCGTAATCCATGTCTCTTTCTGATAGTAGGTCAGTGTTTGATAGGTATAATGGATAAGCCTGCTGTACGCCATCAGGCATGATCATTGTGGGAAAGTTATTCTGCAAAGAGTAATCAGAATTATATCCATCAAATGAAGATGAAGTCCATGACTGAGCTATCTGTGGCTGTATAAGCGGAGTCTCAGTTAGTGGAGTTTCATTCTGAGCTCTTTCAAACTGAGGGCAACATTTGGCACCAGATGATTGTGCATTTCCAGGAGCAGAAACATGTGGAACAGGATTTGCAGCTGTACCGTCCGCCTGAAGCTTCACCTGCTGGACGTCTGGAAACTGGCCAGGTCCTGCTTTTGTAGAAGGCTTTATCCGCTTTTTGGAAGTCTGTACATTTGCCTGTTTAGGGTCAGATTTCCTTGCAGCAATTTCTGCAATCCTCTTGTACTTCCTTGAAAGCTTCCACTCCTCAAAAGCTTCGATATGCACGTTTTTAACATGCCTCGACAAACTTTTTGACGTACTATATTTTCGCGTGCACATCTCAAACGGACAGACGTGAATGAGATTTCCTTCTGCGTTTTCCAGTTTATTCTGTGACCATTGCTGTTCATATGCATCTGTTGCTGTTCCATTGTGTAAATCGAATGTCTCTTGATCTGGTGCGTACTGTTTACAAGTGAAGCAAAACAGCTTAGAATCTTTCAAAACGGACTGATTCATATCTTCAGAGCTCTTAAGAGCATGCAAGAAAACAGAATCATCATATTCGATTGGAATAGGCATCACTTTCACATAGCATGATCGAAGAGTAACCAGGTTTTCAGAATCATCGCCAGGCTGCATCACACAAGCTGTGTTTGGAGTCGTAGATGCCTCATTAGTCTGAGCAACAGAAGGGTCCCTAGCTGGTGACTGGTCATGTGTGACTGATGATTCACTTGTGTAACATAAAGAGCGATCAGCCCCTTCTACAGAGCCATGAGTGCAGATGAACACGCTCTCAGAGTGTTTCATGTTCTGTAGATTAGAATCTTGAGGAGCATCAATGACTTGGTTTGTTGTCTGCTCTGTGTTCAAAGAATTTGGGGTCTCGGTTTCAGTTTGAAGCCTTACACCATCGACTTCGGCGCTCTCGGGATTCATGTGCTCTTTTTGATGTAGATTCAGTTGGGTCAGAGAGAAGAAGATCTTGCCACAATTGTCATTTTTGCAGATAAACGTGATGTAGTGCTGTGCTTCATGATCATAGAGTAAATAAGCTTCACTGAATACTCTCCCACAGTTTGGAAACATACACTGCGCCTGGAATTCTGAATGCACCTTTCTGTGCATGATTAGTTCACCATGCGAGTTAAAACTGCATTTGCACCCCAGCTGAATGCAGACATACGGTTTCTCGCCACAATGCATCTGCAAGTGATCATTTAAGTGAGTCATGTTAACGAACTGTCGACGGCAATACTGGCAAATTGCTTTCTGGCTTTGTACTTCAAGAAAATGTGTAGCCTCTTCTTCATTTTTGTGAGCCTTAACGTGTGCGACCAAATTTCTGAAGTACTTGAATACTTTCTGACAGCTTGTAACAGGACAAGAACAATCTTCAGTGTTTTCAATATCACGTACAGGGTTCCCTCGCTTTGGAGAGGATATTTTAGGTTTAGCGTTTCCAGCAGTGCTAGAATTAGTGTTTGAAGTTCCTACAACGGTAGGGCACACATTCTGACCAACATTCTGACCAACATTCTGGCCAACATTCTGGCCAACATTCTGGCCAACATTCTGGCCAACAATCTGACTAACATTCTGACCAACATTCTGGGCAACATTCTGGGCAACATTTACACCCAATTTGCTGCAGACCTGTTTCCTATCAGTCAACGAGGGTTTGTCAGGACTCGATTTTTTGTCTTTTGTATTCATAGCAGCAAGCCGTTCTTTGCACGACTGTTTGACATGTGATGCTACATGAGGCTCAAGAATCGCTCTCGTCTCAAATGTCTTAGTACATATCGGACACCGGAAAATACCATCTTGGACATGCTTCAATGCATGCTTCACTATCCTGTGCCCAAGGAACTCCTTATCGCACAATACACAATACTGCATGTAAGCTTGCCAGTTGCGAAATCTTGCGGACACAAATCCCTTTTCTCTTAACTTTTTCATTTCCCTTTTTTTCTTTCTCTCAGCTTCAATGGCAATACTATCATTTGTTGGACTAAAAGTAAAATCCAGATGTTTGAAATCATTCTCATGAACACCTAGCAGCATTTCATTTTCCTCACTGTCATTCAACCTGTCGATGGAGGACACAATAGATGCCTCCTCTCCCATCAGAGCAAGGCAATGACGCTTTAGAGTTTTCCAGTCCCAGAACTCGGGGTCAAAAGGCCACTGCATCTTCAAGGCCAATAGCAAATCACAGCGTAGTGAATTTGGAATTGGGAGACTTTCCTCCTCAATTTTCTGGTCAGGTTCATTAAAGAGTGTTTCAACCGCATAGTAGGAATCCACAGTGGGCTTAACAAGAAACTCAGTTAACTGGCATGCTCGCTTCACTTCCAAGTCTAAGGGCAACAGGCAGGAAATAGTTTTGCAGATGGTTGTGTTGCAGTCTTCATTGTCACTCACTCCTATTTTCAGAGCTTGAATGCACATTTCGATGCACACTGGAAGTCCTTCATTCTGAACCTTGAAAAGAAACAAGTGTATAATGCTGATTTGTGAGATCATATTCAAGATATTGTTTTTAGTCCATTAATTAAAATGAAATCTTTACCTCTGCTTGGATAACTTTGATGAGAAGAAGAATATGGTAAACACTGCCAGATAGTTGTGCCAACAGTCTGCATTGATCCAAAAAGGCCTGTACTGATTCAAGGCGTATCAACAGCTTACTCCAAAACAGTGTAAGTTCCCTGCAAGTTAAATTAAAACCATTGAACTCAATTTGTCTTCTTGAAAAATAGGCAAATAAAATTATTAAAGAAATATTTTTTTAAATGCATGTTAGTCACAACAGATCAGAAGTTTGTGAAGAGCGACATATACAGCCGATGCAATGTTCTTTTCTCTTTCACAAATAGAAGGAAGTACATGTGATTTAGGACACAGAAACTAAGCTTGTGTAAAATTTGAGTTAGAATATTATGCATAAAAAATATAAATAGTTTTGAATGGTTCAACTTAATCATAGGAAACAGATTCACACTACTAATAATAGGGTGTTGGAATAATGAGAACCCATAAATAAACTTCACACAGAGAATGGACAATACATTTATTAAATCTTGAAAGGATCATACCAGGCACAATACACATCCCCTTGGAGAAGCTGGCGCTTGAAGAAAGCAGTGCAAAGGCTTAGGGCACCTTTTTCATTTTCCTCAGATTCTAAGTTACAAATCATATCCAAAGCATCTTTGCAATCAATCTCCTTTATCTGAAAAAGAAAGTTGAAAATATTACTTGGACATGATGGAAAACAACCGCACTTTGAAAATGCTACAACAACTTATTTATATTAATTTATGTTTGACTGTGTGTTCTTTCATGAAGTTATACAAAGACACATGAATTCAATATAAAGCTCCAAAGAAAATTCCAACTGTTCAATGTGTATGTGAGAATTTCTAACTTTTCGGAACAGTTTGGAATAAGAACAAAAAGTTCTTACAAAAAGTTTTCCAAACTAGACATTAAAAATACTAACCTCTTGCATGAGATCTTCTTGTGACATTGTCTCACACAGACATACAAGGTAAATCTGCCTGAAATTCTTCTTTCCACCAAATTCGGGAAACTCTGAACATGTTTTTGCTAGCACTGCCGCTTTTTCCACACATTTCTGTTTGATAAGGTGCTTTATACGCATATCAAGAAGTGTAGCTCCTTCCCGAGCTAGGAACTCATGCACTGTGAACAAACAAAATTACAAAGTACAGAACAATCAGATGAACTTGTAAAATAAACCTTGAACTCCTGATAGAACCACTCGTTCTTACAACTGATCCACAAATTCATTACAACAATAAAACATGCAAGTACAACAAATGCCACAATGTGTTACCTTTTTCAACATCAGGCATGTTATTTGACAGAATGTGACACAGAGTGCTGTTGGTCCAAACCCCACTTTCATTAGCAAGAGCCATCAGTGTACTAAGCTGCAAATTCCCACCGCCCTGAAGAATACCATGTGCCACCTGTGGGAATGAGAAAATTTACATTCTTTAGTAAATTCTAGTCATACAACAGATTTGCAAGTGTAATGGAAATTCTGTTTTCTATTACTGCCACAAATTCTACAAAACTCTATTAAAGCACAGCTGAATTTATGTAATTATCCACTGCATATATGTTTATAGTTACTTCATAATTAGTTCATTCACATTACAATTAAAATCATCTAAAGGTATTGCCCCTTCTCGCATTGTCTTCTAGACATGGATTGCTAAAAGACCGCTTCTCAAAATAGGACATATCAAGTGCAACAAATAAATATTGTCTAACCTTGACAGAAGACTGAAATTCTTCCCACAGGGCACCTGGTACTTTCTCCGAGAATGAGAGCAGAAAATCCAGACAACTCCTAAAATACAATAAAATTAAAATTACAATTTTTGAATTTATGCACAAAAATACACCCATCATGTTCAGGTTACTTCTACTCACAAAGCTAACTTCTCAAGGACAACCGTGACATGTTCACATTCAGGATAAAGAAAGGGGGTGGCCTCGGCAAAGCACAGTATAGCCACTGTGTACATCTCCAGCAACGGCAACGGATCCTCCTCTGACTTCCATTGGCCTCCATGTTCCACAAGTATCTGATAGCAGAAGAGAAAAATTGTACTGTATTGTAGTATTGCAAAAACAAGAGTTTCCAGTTTCTCTAAATCTGGTATTTGATCATGTTGCTGGAAAGCTTGCAATAGTACTTTCTATCCATGCTTCACACAAACCAAAATTACAAATAATACTCTAAATGTTATCCTCAGTCACTATCTTAGCTCAAAGCCTTTGTACAGAGGCAAAATAAAAATAAAAAATGGGTCACTGACCAAACACTTACAGACCACATTGTCACACATTTGATTGACAAAGCCTAAAATAAAGGTAAATCGTTACTTCCTAATACACTAATGGGGTACCATTAGGGTGTCATTATAAAAATGGTGTTACAAAAATTTTATTTTTAGATGTGCATGTCCTTTAAAGGTTAGAATTATTTTAAAAGCAGAGGTTTTTTTTATACCTTTTTTTAAAAGAGTATTTTCCATTGCACTACTGAAGCTGGATTGTTTTCCATTCAATTGTAATTACAGTGTTATATGTCTTAAGTCTGTCCTGTTTGAAAAGTGGTGCAAGCAATAGTCACACTAGCAACTGCTTCAAAATGTTACAAGGAAACAAAATGCCAATGTTTGTGTAAAATAATTATTTATATATTTTCACTGCATTTTATGCAAATTAAAAAAGGGTTTAAAAATCAGTTACATACTCAGCTTTCAAAATCGTTGGCTATGATATGTGAATTTTATTCATTTTTTTGTCTTTCAAACCATACTGAAAAGTACCATGTTATCTTCTCTGCTCGATTGCAGACAGAGTCCTACCCTACTACAGCTTTACTTACAAAAAGTTTCAAGGGAAGTGAAAAGGGAAACTGATCTGGGATTTCCGACAGGGCAAAACTGAAGCTCGGATTTATTTTCAAACAAGAAATGTTATCTTAACCTCGAAGGATCACCTATATCACAGTACATTTACAGCGTGGTACATTACAGTTTTACTCTGAAATAAAGCCAGCAAACTAATGTTTGTGAAAGTCCATAAATTGGACAATATGCACAAATGTTACATACTTAATGTTTAGGCTGAAAAACACAACAAATCAAAAGCATTCCACTGATATTGTCATGGAAATAACTAATTATGATCATTGGCAAAGAGAGATGGGAAAACACAGGGGACGTCTAAGCTGGAACAATTTATTAAATAATTAATTAGCTTATTTAATTATATTTTTCTTCCAGGGCTGGGGTGGGGCACTTGGGTTATACAGGGTTGTCAAATTATCACGCCATTGATTTTCAATAGTGTCCAAGCTTGCATCTTAAATAAATTCTCATAATATCCTTTGTGCACTCACTCATAAATGCCTGTATGTATGTATTTATTTGCTTGCTTGCTTTTAACACCAGTCCCATGCCTCCATATTGCCCAGCCCCAATTCTCTGACCAGCTCGACCCAATTCTAATAAAAAAAAAATTGTCTTCACCTCGGCAACTCAGCACTGATCAGCTAGTTAGCTACTGCCATCTTAATTTTACTTAACAAATACAGTATTCCTGTTTATTAATGCACAATTACGCCTAGGGAAATATCTTCATCAAAGCGATGGAATAAAATGCAGAGAGAGAAAAAACAACGTTTTGCATTAATTTCATGCACGGGATCTGTGGCAGCTACTGAAACTGCAGAAGTAGCATTTATGAACTGATTTCAGCATTTGACTGTAAATTCTGTTTAACGGTATCACAAATAACATCGACGCGTTTTGGAACTGGGATCGAAGCACATGTGCTAGTGTGGATGAACAGGGTCGAGACCCTCCCTTATTAGCAATGCAATTAAGCGTTATGGTGCCACAAAAAGCTAGCCAGCTAGCCACTTTAGCCGAGCAGCTATCACGGGAGGAGGGGGAGGAGGAGGAGAAAGGGGGGGGGGTTGGCAGACTACAACATACCTGCTACTTTTGCAGCAGAAATACAGCAATGTGAAAGCCTATACCGCTAATAAACCAACTGCATTGTGTAAATGTGTCGTTTTCGATGTTTAATTTGGGCAGCACGCTGCGGTGTGTTCAGCAGCCTGGGCTTTTTTCCTAGCCGGTCAACGGACCGATAGTCTGCAGGACAGCGCTAACGGAATTAGCCATCCAAGCTAACCCGTTCTCCGCGATGATGGAGACATGCAACTCCACCAATCTGCCTCAAACCGAGCTGGCAAAAACTAATGGAAAACCCAAACCTGGCAAAATCCGTGGCAGAAGCAAGCGGAGGCGTCTAACGCCGAGTCTGCGCTGTCTCGTAACACCGCGGTTAAGTCCTGGAAGCGTTTTCTCAGGGCCACGGTTTCTTCTCTTCTGTTGTATTCTTTCTCAGCCTCCTCCTCCGCCATCTTCACAACAATCACGGCTGCGCGCACCCGCTAGGGCCTGCACTCGCGGCCCGTACCGAGCGCGCACGCGCGCGCACTGCGTGCTCGACGCCTTTCTTTACGTGAGCGCGTGTATTGCTTATAGGTTTGCAGCAGACAGGACAGTGTGAAAGACTTACAGGCGTCATGGACCTATGGAAATTTTATGTGTTTTGCGAAAATGTTGTGTTTTCTGTCATGTGTAGTATAAAGTTTAAACAAATTTATGCAGCATGCAAAAGTCTTAACTTGACCTGAGTAAAAGAACTGTGTTTGTCATGTACAGTCAAAGGTGGCGGATTAAGGTGGTTATACAGTAGGTATGTGGGATACTCTTTGTGTGTGGGGGCCCTTATTCATAATGTTTTACTAAAAAATAAGTAATTTAATACCATGGCAGAATATTACACAGCGTGTCACTGACAATACATTAAATGTTTTTTCATGGGGGCTGTTTTCTTAGAAGTAAATCTAAGTAATTAAAAATAGACTGGCCAATCTGGGGCCAGACTCCACACATGTGGAGCTCCTAGGCAGCAGCCTAAGCCAGTCTGTACATTAATCCGCCCCATGCACAGCATATTGTTTTTTTTTCTTTGCACGTCAGAGATTAAGGAAGCTGTGGTCAGTGTACAAAGTCAGTTTTGATACAGCACCGCTTGAACAGATATTATTAAGGGCATTTATCGAGGGTCCATCATGGGCAGCTTGGCAGTGCTAAGGGTTACATTCAGTGCCTTCTGGTCTGTAGCCTAAAGACTTAATTTCTGAAACACAACTGCCCTAAGACTGCAACCTAAAAATCTATGTAGGCCAATTTGCCCAGTTTTATCTCTTTACTAAGCATTGTTATTTATTGAGTCCTGAGTGCCTTTAGATTCCACAGATTGATATGTCTTTCATAGGTGTCAAGTGGGAATATAACAAAATAAATAATAAGAATAGAAATAATAAAGAGATGGATTGATACATACATACATAGTGCAGCATATGCTTTATTTTGAAGTCACATTACAATGGCAAATTACACTTAGCAGATTGTTTTAAGTTTTTTAACTAATAAGACAAGCGGTTATAGCATAATAGCAAACATTATGCACAGAACTTTGAGCATACACATGAACAAAGACTTTTTTTTTTGCTGCGTGATTTCCGTTTAAGGGATTTTTTGAACAGACTACTGAAACGTTTGTTTCGAAGTCAAGCCATCTAAAATTTATGATAGTAGCAAGTGCTGCAATGGCAGTCTGTGTGATTCACTAGCTTTACATCATTAACGATAACCTGTAGGACCAGAAAAAAAAATATCAGTGAAATCTGTAACATTTTAAAACATATTTGTAATCAATTATAGTTTTATGATTTAATTCCTACCCGTTTAACCTCTTTGGCAACACAACATGTTGCTTCAGATGTGATATTCTTTGGGACCAGCATAGTTTTTTTGGACCTCAAAGGAGTTGGGTACGCTCTAGAAAAGCAGCATCCCATGCACTGATACACAGGAGCACCAGGTTTTGAGAAAATATTGTTCTCCTTGAGTTTGCATTCTTCACAGCCAACTTTTCGGACAAGAGCAGAAAAAAGAGTATGAAGATAAATCCAATTCATATGGATTTTTATGCATATAAATTTATCTGAAAAATAAAGGAATTTACTTACAATCATTGTTTGGATAAAGATGTCCAATTTCAATTAGAACACACAGTAAAAGTATTGTTGCTCCGGTGTATTTAGGAATCAGAGTCATCCTAGCCTTGGACAGTCTGCAAAACAAAATATATACAAATTACTTCTCTTTAATACAGCTACCTATTTATCATTATAAAATTCCAATGAGTGTTAAATTTTACCTTTGTTTTTTTTTTCACACCAAAAACTCCCTAATGCACCTGTTATAAATGCATCTCAGGGGTTTTATAGTCTCTCCTAACCACACCTACTGAAGAAAACTACCAAAACTCTCCCAAGTTAATTCGTGGTATGACTCACTGGCCTTTATCTGACCTTATTGTCCATTAAATAAATTAAGCGAAATTTTGAATATGCGCCACTGTACACAAAATACAGGTTTGATGGTACAGGTTTGAATTACACTAAGCACTATTAAAAATACATAATCTAATAGAATTTAATAGTATATTCAAGTAGCCACAATTTTTTATACTTTCTTGCTCCTTTCTCCTCTGACAGTTAATGTGGTAATTACAGGATAATAAAACATGTGATACTATGAGCCTATTATATACAGTGTGTACTAAGCCTCATATTGATGATGACAGAAAGCTAAAAATGACTTAGTTGAAATTTGAACAACCATTTTTTTTGTTTTTGTATAAGAACATTAGTAAGAAATGTTGTTTCCAGTTAGAAATGTTGCAGAAGTTACTTCTATATTTTACATTTCTCTATTCAACTATTGAACTCACAGTGTTACAAATCTAATATGAATATTTGCTTGCACTACTATCTTTCGATCTTTCCGGTGTTGGTAATCCATTTATCCTTGGTTGTGTTGGAAACCAGAGTCTGACCTTAGACAGATGCAACCTTATACAGTGTGTAGCAGATGGAACACTGGATCTGGAGTTAAAAGATTTATTTAACTTCCCAGGATTGAATGCAAATGCTATCTCAGTCAACAACAAATTTAAATTTTATTTTTCATTCAGGTAAATCAATCAAAAATTGTTTAGTTCTCTTTTCCTAAGATAAACCATTAAAATCATTGTTTAACACAAATAGGTTAAGTGTTTTTATTTTATTAATATTCCGACCATATGTACCCACTTCCCACTTTAATAGAGACACATACTGTATAGTGTTGCTTATTCATTCAAATCTAATCAGTTGCTCTTGTGGCAAAAGCACATTGCATAAAAGCATCCAGGTAACGTCATTAGCTTTATGTAATGTTCATGTCCAATCTCAGGATGTGGAAAAATTGTAATATCAGTGACTTTGACACCCAGTGGTTAGTTACAGGCAGGATGGTTTAAGTATTCCAGAAACAGCTGATCTTTGAGCAATAAATAGGCAACTGGATTAAAACAGAGGCAGAGCAAACTGTCCACTCCTCTCAGCCAAGAACAAGAATCTGGGGCTACAGTGCGCACAGACTCACCAAACATGGACAGCTGACGAAAGGGAAAAAAAAAACAGTCTTTTTCCAGTCTTCTACTCTCCACTGTTCATGTGTCAGTTGTAGCCTGATGGGCCACTCACACGAATTAACAAGTGAATTAACAAAATATAATATACAATACAAAGACTATGTACACTGTGTAATCTGAACCATTTGTAATGGCATCATGTGGATATATTCATTCGTTCATCCTCTATATTGCCTATTCTATACATGGAGTCTGAGGAAGCCTGTTGCTGAGACTTTGGGCACAAGGCGGGGTACACCCTGGATGGGGTGCCAATCCACTGCAGGGCACTCACACACACTACAAGCAATTTGGGAATGCCAGTAGGCCTAATCTTCATGTCTTTGTACCGTGGGTGGAAACAGGATTACCCAGAGGAAACCCACCAAGCACGGGAAGAACACATGAACTCCATGCACACAGACCTGAGGCAGTAATCGAACCCTAGACCATGAAGGTGCGAGGCCACAGTGCCAAACACTATACTACCTTGCCGTCTTCATATGAATATAGCATCTTATAAAATATTAAATAGAAAATAACATTCATTTATACATCTATACCGCTTATCCTATACAGCGCCATGGGTCCTGTAGCGTATCCCAGGTAACTTCAAGCATATGTCAGGGTACACTCTGGTGCCAATCATGCACACACCACACACTCATTTACACTGCTACGTTCAATTTGTGAACACCAGACAGCCTAATCAACATGTCTTTGGACTGTGGGGGGAACCAGTATTAGCTGGAGGAAACCCACACAGCACGGGAGAACATGCAGACTTACCGCGCCCAGACCCAAGGGGGAAACCCAGACACTGGAGGTGCGAGGGCACACGGCTAACCACTATGTGCAAATACAATTAAATCTAACAAATACATGAAAGTTGACGATAATATCTTTATGCATAATTTTCTGGTATGCATCTTGGTATGTAAGCAAAAAACTTGTTAGAAGTGAAATCATGCAGAGTAAAGTGCAACAACGTTTAACAATTTTGGCCACGTGGTGGCTGTATTGAGTAAACAATGTTGTTTCAAGGGCAAAATTAACATATATTTAATGCAAACACCTATGAAAGTAGTATTTATGTGAGTTAAAAAAAAAATAATTGTGGCGGCTGGACTGTTCAGTGATTTAGATTTGGGGGGCAATTGGGTAAAGGCCAGGGTTACTTAAAGGGTGGCAGACATCCATAATAGCCACATGTGTACTAGAAAATCTCAGATTTTCTTTTGTCCTGTAATTAGTTGTTTGTGTGTCCTTACAACACCTCGTGTTCCACCATTATTACGTAAATGCAAAATGATGAACACATGATTGTGCATATAATTCAGTCGTGCTTACTTAATAATAAACAAAACGTCACATGGGAAGAATCTCTGGGCAGGAGATGAGAATGGGGAGAACAAGGAGAACAAAACTGTGCTGTGCATAGGAATATTAGGACCAAAACGAAAAAAAAACCCGCTTCATCCTTAAATCCAAACAGACACAGTGCTGCCCTCTGCTGGATTGTCTTGGCTAGAGAGTGCTTATTTAGCGTATATGGGCACTAGCAGACTTACAAACGCGCCATGAGCGATTCCCTGGATGGGTGCGTGAGAAACCCCGTGCTTTAGAAAAAATCTCGCGGCGTGATACTAGCCGCCATTTTGCATCGTCCTAGCTAAGTGCAAGAGCGGCGCCGGACCAACGGCAGGGGTTTTGGTCACTTTTTTCATTTTCTCCCGTTTTCCCTCCGGAGTCATCCACTCACAACAATTATTAATCGACAGGTACGATAAACGTCTTAAGCTTGGCAGAGGAATGTGTGGCATAGATGTGTGATCTGATGTTCTTTTGTTATCAAACAAAAGTAGCTAGAACCTGGTCGGGACGTCTCAGACCGGCTTTTTGAAAATGGACTCCCATGTGTGGCGGCACGTTGGCACATTGACTTGCATTCGGCTAACAGCTAGCTTAACTCACATAGGCCTCTCCTCGACATGTAAGCATAAGAGAGATTATTCTAGTCATTCAGGACTCGAATTGTTGCCTTTGCGAAAAATAATGATGTTTTAAAGGTGGTTGGGTAGCATAGACAAAAAGGAAAAGCATTTTTTCCTGGCCAAGTTGTCAAGCTAGCTAGCTAAGCACTTAGCAAGCTGGCTAACAACAAGCACGCAAAGTTATAAGAGTTTTTCTTAATCGTTGTGACCAATGCACGGTATTGTGGGTGCTCGATAGACCCCGGTTCTGTGTCAGTTGAGATACGAGTGCGTTGACAGCGCGGGTCACAGTAGCTGTCAAATAAACGCATGGCAGCTATTGGGAGTTGTAGGTGTCCACGTTGCTCTTGTGTCCCTGGCCTAAATGGGCTAGCTAGCTTGCTAGGTAGCCTACTGGTTACTAGCGAAATCTGCTCCCGTCATTAGCGCGCCACATTGCCGTTTGACCGCCTCATTTGAAGCTGCAAAAACTCGCCGGGTACAACGAGACAAAGCGATCTTCATTCAGGTGTCGCCAGGTAACTTTAGCAGTGGAGCAGATAACAGATTAAAATCAATCAAATCATCTATTGGGGTTTTTTTTTTTTGGTAGGTTTTTTTTAAGTAAACGTTACCCGAAGCGACATGGTTTCCATATGTGCACACTGTTACTGGCCGTCAAGATGTCAGATCTTTTTATATATATATATATAATATATATATAATATTATTATTATTATAAACTAGTGAGCTCGTGTTTCATGCAACTAATGGATTCGACGATTTGTGATCCACACGCGCGCATTGCTGGTAGCATTAGGTTAGCCTACAAAAAAGACACGTGGAAAAGCACACCTAGGCTGGGAGTTCAAGTTTAGAACTAGATTTGTGGTTGCTGTGTGCATACATTTGCATTACATTTTGACAGACGACGCGACTATTCTTGCAAAACTCAAAAGTGGGCGTGGAAATGTGTTGATTAAACGTGGTCTGATCTTGGTGTGCCCACTGATCTGCCTAAGCTGTAAAATTGGGTGTCCCGTTGTATTGTTCCTAACTAGTGCGTGCATATAGTGTAAGGGATGCGAGAACATAAACACGGGGTCAGGCAACAGGTTCCTCGACCTCTGCCCAGTTTGAATTAATTTGGCTCATTGCATCTGCGCAGATAACGGAGACATGGCCACAGAGCATATAAATGGAAACGGTACTGAAGAACCAATGGAGACTTCGGCTGCAGTTACCCATTCAGAACACTTCCAGACATTATTAGACGCTGGGTTACCTAGAAAAGTTGCTGTCAAACTAGATGAAATTTACATAGCAGGTAAGGCCCCTTGAACTTTCAGCATATTCGCATCCATTTCAGGTTTCAATCCAGTTGCATGTGCTTTTAAAGTAAGATTGTGGGAATTGGAAAACCAAAGCAACTTTTTGTGGTTTCCTTCCAAAATGGGTACTGCAGTCAAAAGGTGCTTATAGAAAAATAGTAAATTTCTTTTTCTCTTTTGCTTAAAGGAAAGTTGGCCAATGATTTTATTTATTTTTATTTTATTTAATTTTTCTCTGTGCCTCCCTTAGCAGTTTGAAATCAGAGTATCCTGGGTGGCAGTGTCAGAAAATTTCAGTGTGTAGACCCTTAAAGATGAGTATTAAGCACTCCTGAGGAGGTCTCCTCATACAGTGTCAGGGCAAGTGTGTTGCCAGATGGACATATGCAGGAACAATGGAGCAGCTGGCAGTGGTTAAGACAGGTGACGGGACCTCATAAATCACTGTGAGCAAGCTTGATATGCAGAGGGTTTCTGGATGGCGGTCTCAAATTACACCATGACATCTGTTGTGATTAGTCCTGTATATTTGTGCTGTGACACCAGCGATATTTGAATAGCACAGTGCAGAGTGGCATAAAAGAATAAACTGGCAGTTGATCTTTATTGCATTATTCTTTTGTTTACATTTCTCGCTCAGGTTTGGTTTCTCACAGTGATCTTGATGATCGGGCAATTGAAGCGCTAAAGGAATTTAACGAAGAAGGTGCTCTGCAAGTCCTCCTCCAATTTAAAGACAGTGACCTCTCACATGTTCAGGTAGGTTTGTATTGATGAGCCCAAATGTTATAAATAATATTCACAGCTACTTGGTGCACAAAGCAAACCAAAAACACTTTCACAAATGTTTTTTTTTCCCTTATTAATTTCTGAATATACAGTGGATAGTGCAAAGGAAAGGAATACTTTTATAAAGTGAAGGTTGAGTTGTAGAGCATACATATATTTAAGCACACAGAGCCATTTGAATGACCGTAATCAGCCCTTGGATACTTGTGTAGTGCAGGTGCATGTTTTTGAAGCTGAGTCAGTCGCTACAGAGTGTGTGTTCAAACTTGTACAAAAGTATTAACATGAATTTTAATTACAACCAAAGAATATTGACTCGGTGATTCAGAAAAGTACATGAACACTGGCAATTGGAATTAGGTTTTTGTTTTAAGCAAAAATTAATGTTTTTAAAAATGGCCTGCCACTCCCATGTAAGTATACAGAGTGTATGTACACCCGTACACATTTATTTTTCTCTTTAGAACAAAAGTGCCTTTCTCTGTGGAGTTATGAAGACATACAGGCAAAGGGAGAAGCAGGGGACCAAAGTGTCAGATTCTAATAAAGGACCAGATGAGACAAAAATCAAAGTGAGTATTATTTGACTTACTTTTTGTTTAACCCCCTTTTAGTATGGCAGAGATGCATGTTCACCTCTCTACCTTGCTAGGCTTTGCTTGAGAGGACTGGTTACACACTTGATGTGACAACAGGTCAGAGGAAATATGGCGGCCCTCCTCCTGAGTCTACCCACTCAGGGGCACAACCCACAGTTGGGACGGAGGTAAGTTCAGTGATGACCACATGTGTCTTCTGCATATTTACCCTACAGTAAACTATAGAAATGCAACTAATTGGGAGTTAATAAAACATTACTTTAATAGTGTTCTAGTTTTACACTAATATAAATAAGAGGTTCGTTCTTGTCGTTTTTTTTATTTTATTTTATTTAGATTTTTGTAGGAAAAATTCCAAGAGATCTCTTTGAAGATGAGCTGGTCCCCCTGTTTGAAAAAGCTGGGCCCATATGGGATCTGCGTCTGATGATGGATCCCCTCAGTGGCCTGAACAGAGGCTATGCCTTTGTCACTTTTTGCACTAAAGAGGCTGCTCAGGAGGCTGTTAAACTGGTAAGTGAGTAATTATCACTGGTACCATTTATTAAAAAGCAACTTTTGTCTAAGGGCAAGATGTTGGTTAGAGGAAAAAAAAAAAACAGACTTTATTGAGATGTTGACAAATTGATTTCATGCAAGGCAGTATATATTTTATAGTAAATGCTTGCACAAAGTGGTGCACTTGAAGCACTATAAAGCTAAGTTTGTATTCCAAGCAGTACAATTCTTCAAGGACAATATTTTCTACATCAACCCTAAAGGAATGACCTGAGGGTTTGCATCTTTTCCAGTGTAACAACAACGAGATCCGCCCTGGCAAACACATTGGCGTTTGTATTTCTGTGGCCAACAATAGGCTGTTTGTTGGCTCCATCCCCAAGAGCAAAACCAAGGAGCAGATAGTGGAAGAATTTGCTAAAGTTACAGGTAGGGTAAATAACTACAAGGCTGTTAACCCTTTAGCCTAAGGCTCTTTCTGGAGCACAAGGGCAATTTGTTAGTGTGAACTGTATCAATATATTTATAGACTGAAAATGAAGCCATGCTTAATCACTTTTTTTTTTTTTTCCCTCCTTCTTTTCAGAGGGGTTGAATGATGTAATTTTATACCATCAGCCTGATGACAAGAAAAAGAATAGAGGGTTCTGCTTTCTGGAGTATGAGGATCACAAAACAGCAGCACAAGCACGACGCAGGTTGATGAGTGGCAAGGTAAAGGTGTGGGGCAATGTGGTGACTGTGGAATGGGCCGATCCCATTGAGGACCCTGACCCAGAGGTTATGGCAAAGGTAAACAAGCAGAATGTGTGCTGAGGGCACTTTATTCTTACTATTTTATTTTACTGTTTTTCATGTTTGGGGTAAAATATGTTTTTGTCCTTTTTAGGTTAAAGTACTTTTTGTAAGAAACCTTGCAAGCACTGTATCAGAAGAGCTCTTAGAAAAGACTTTCAGCCAGTTTGGCAAGCTCGAGAGGGTGAAGAAGCTTAAGGATTATGCCTTCATTCATTTTGAGGACAGAGATGGTGCAGTTAAGGTACTATGTAAATTTTTTTTTGTCATGTTTGTGCGAAATATTACTTGATTAAAAAAATTATAATAATTACATACTTTTAATAGGCTTTAGCTGAAATGAATGGAAAAGATTTGGAAGGTGAACAAATTGAAATCGTGTTTGCAAAACCACCCGATCAGAAGAGGAAAGAGCGGAAGGCTCAGAGACAAGCAGCGAAAACTCAAATGTAATATACTTATTCTTTCTGCTACATAAGGAAGTATCGTTTATTGTTTATAAAATGTATTGTGTTGCTCAAATTTAATTACTTGTGTTTTCAACAAGGCATTTCTGGGCCTCCTCCAGGTATGATGATTATTATTATTATGGCCCACCACACATGCCGCCTCCCACAAGAGGAAGAGGACGAAGAGGCAGGGGAGGCTTCTCTTATCCCCACGACTACTACGGCTATGATGACTATTATGAATACTATGGCTATGACTATCACAATTATCGCGGGGGCTATGAAGATCCATACTATGGCTACGATGACTTTCAAATTCAAGGTAGAGGCCGAGGGGGTCGGGGAACCCGTGGATCCACTCTATCTCGGGGTCGAGGTGTAACTGCAACTCGAGGAAGAGGAGGTTTCTCCCAGCATGGAGGCCCAGGATCTACCAGAGGGGCACGTGGCTCCAGAGGAGGAGCTCAACAAAGAGGCCGCGTGGTACGTGCGTGCGTGTGAGCAAGAGTGAATCAGGACACAAAAGGCCATTCTATACCTAACTCAGTCATTAAAATTGATCATTTATTGTATACTATTTTCTGTTCTTTCTAATTTTTCAAATTGCAAACATTTAAAGGCACCTTGTGGAAGAAATGGACCAAAGGTTTGCATGTTTCTCTCTTCCTGGAAAATCTGCTTTGAATATAAACAGCTAAGAAGCAGTGTTTTGTAACGACTTGATGGTTTTGCATAGGCAGACTTGTTTGCTTTGCTTAAGGGATGAACAAGGACACATTACTGTAAAGTTTCTGCATTTACAATTCTAGACGTTTTATCCAATTTGTGCTTGAAAAAATTTTCCACCGGTGTTTTGAAAGATATTAAATGCGGAACTACGTTACATGTGCCTTGCCTTTCTTAATTCCAGAGGTTAAAAAGTAATTTTTCCTTGACATTTTTAGGTAAAGCTCTTTTTGTTTTTCTCAGCAGGGGAAGGGGGTCGAGGCTGGTCCTGACCAGTGACAGTGAAGACTGACTTGCTACATGGGGTTACACCATAAGCTGCCAGTGAAGATGATGGTAAGGTCGAAGCAAAGCCCCAGTGATGTTACAGCCTTACAGAAGCAGATCTCCCATACTGCCATCCTTGAAAACCAGTGGAAATTCTGTTCACTTGTACCTTTGGACTTGTTGCATTCATTAGTCATGCATTTAAATTTTGTCGCATCCTCCTCCACACCCTCAAATAACATGCTCCAGATATTACAAAGTATGCCAGTTTAAAAAAAATTGAGGTTCAGACTTCCTAAAGGAATACTAAACATTGTTCTTTTTTTGTTTTTGCACTTTTAAAGTCTCTGAGTTTGAAGTGGCTCAGTGGAGCTTGATAATGTATATTTTTGTGCTTAATGCAATTTTATTGTCGGAATATCCATGTTTATCTAAATTAATTATTTGGATGAAAAGGAAATGACATCTGCAGGTTTTTGGTGTAACCACCTTGCATGGATAAGTCAGGCATTCCAGGAAAGTGGTTCTTTTCAGAACTTGTCTTTAAAGGGTTGGTTAACTACCTCAGTACAGAGGATTTGAACTACCCTGCCTGTACTGTAAATAGGGAAACTTATATTGATGAAAGCAGGGCTTGTTTTCTATGAAATATGCATTAGAGCAGCTGCTCAAAAGATGTACTTAATGTAATATAATCATTTTGCTGCTGCTCTGACACTGCAAACAGTCAAACTGGGCATGCAAAATAATCTCATATGATGAGCCTGAACAAGCCCTGCTTTTATCGTATTTTGAACTGAATTAGCTTCCTTGCTTCTTCAGATTATGTAGTTACTGGTTGTATGATTGTATGATAGTTTTGGAATAAAATGTTACTTTTGTAAAGGCTTGAACATCACAAAGGCGTCAACTGCTTTTGGTAAGCCCTGCAGTGTCCCTTTTTCCAACAATTGAAATAACATTTTTAGAAAACAGCAGTCCTCTTGATCATGTATCATCTTACCTTTTTTGTTTTACTGTATCATGCATCATTTTGAAAGAATGATCACATTTCCGATTCCAAGATCAGACGAGGAAAATCTAAGCCCTGATGTTCACTTTCTGTGCATCTGTCTGTGTCGAATGGGAAGGGATGGGATCATTTATTGGAAAAAGGGATGCTGCAGCTTTGGTTTATATTCCATTATATAGCAAACAGTTGACTGAACCATTCAACCGGTTTTGTACACAGTTAACTCCCTCTTGATGAAGCTGTATCAACCTTTTGACATGTTAGCAGTTTTAAACTATTGTTGGTGGCCAACAACGTTTTTGCATTCCCGCAAATAAATTGTTTTATACTGTAAAATGAGGTGAGTGTAACTTATTTTTGTAATAAAGTTTTTGATTTCTATCTGTGTCCTAAAACTGTTTACTGTTTTAGCCACAAGTGTTAAAACCTAAGAATAATTTTTTTTTATATTGAATGGTTTATGCTGATTTTAGATATGTATTCAATTTAGACACCTTTATTTATATGTAATCTCAAATGGTTTTCAAAGTCATTTCGTTGTTCCTTGAAAAGAATTGTACCATGTGCTTCAATGACTGGGAGGAACACGTGGCCACAGACGCGCCTCCGCCCGGAAATGACGCAACTCTGGAACCAAACCCCAAATAAACAACGTGTGGGACCGTTAGAAAGCAAATCAGTGGCTAACGCAAAGTAACTGCAAACGAGGAAATGTAAACCGTTAATCCGATGCATATAACGTTGTATGGTTGACTAGCTGTGTATTTTAGCTCGGGTTGTCTTGTGGAGAGCGATATAGCGGTTCACACTCTGTCAAAACAGCTAGCTTAGTCTGAACAGAGTGCTAGAAAGCCCTTCTTATGGTGAGTACCGTGACAATTCAGTTTGATGGAAACCTCCGCAGTTGTTATAATTCCTTTTATTATTACTGACCGCCTTCCGTTTCCCCCCGGTGTAGCTCTGAGCATGTCTCCACTCGGAGTGTATCTGCTGAAGGTAAGGCGGCGGCTGGAGCTGTGCAGAGAGGTCGGCCGCCAGTATCCTGTCTTCTGCTTTCTGCTTGTCCTCCTCCTTCTGTCTACTGTCTTACTCAATAGGTAATAATGGAGTTTAGGGTTCAGTTAATCCGTTATACGCAGTTTATGCCAGTGCTGTGATAACACTTAGAAATAAGGGAACATAACTAGCCGATACTGTACATGTCGTTTGTGGTTTCTCATTAATGGTTAATGGAAACTTCCAGCCTCCTCACACACACTCACTCCTCACACTATCTTCAAGTCAGTTGGTATAGCACTTTTAACAATGGTCATTGTCAAAGTAGTTTTACAGAATAAAAAAAGAAAAGTTAATGGAAATGTCAGAAAATATGAATCCATCGATCACCCAAATGTCAGACAAAACTGATCATTGCGATTTGTCCATATTTCTTCACACTATCTAAATCTATATACACATGTATTGCCAAAAGTTTTCTCTCACGCATCCAAATAATTGAATTCACATGTTCCAATCACTTCCATGGTGACGGGTGTAAAAAAAATCAAGCAGACCGATCGTACAAACATTTGTGAAAGAATGGGTCGCTCTAAGGAGCTCAGTGAATTCCCACATGGTACTGTGATAGGATGCCACCCAATATTGCATTACAACAGTGGAAGCAATTAGGAACTACAGCAACACCGCGTAAAATCACGGAGTGCGGTCACTGGATGCTGAGCGCAGAAATTGCCAATTGGGTCAGTAACTACCCAGATAGCAAGGTGACATTGATTCAATGTTGAAATTTCATCAGAATCATCATTTTGGTTGAGGTTGATTTTTCAATGCTAAATAATGTTGAATCAATGTTGATAATTCAATGCTTTTCAGTGTTGAAAAGACCAACATTGAATCAATGTTGATTTTTGGTTGTGGAACCCATCCTCATTCAACAATGTAAGGCAAATTAAATTAACTAAGTGCATTTCTATAAAAATGTGTATGCATGTGTGTATGTGTTTAAAACAGGTTAAAAAATTGACTACAAGAGATTTGCCATGGTGCTTAAAAAAAAAATAATAATAATAATTTTATATATATATATATATATATATATATATATAGAGGAAAAAAAATAATTTGACGGTAAGTTTTGTGTATTTACCTTGCTGTCTAGTTTACTCACTTGAGAGCTTAATTCCTGTTTGCCGTTCAAAAGTACTCAATTTTCGGCTCGCATTTAACATCGGAGGGTGTTTTTACACTGTCGCCACGTCAGTATAATACACTCTACAGGCATGAGAATTCAATATGTTGTAGTCTGGAAGTTCCTGCCACTCACGGTGAAAGAATTTTGGCGATGCGACCTACGGTATTCTGTTGGGAAGCATTTGTTTGAGATCTTAGTTCCTGTTTCCCGTTGTCTGTGTCAGACCCAGAGCAGTGTGCGTGCCCCACATGGAAAGAACCTATATGAGGATATATGCGCATATATGAAACCTATATGCAGTATATATGCGCATATAACCGCACCTACAGTATATGGGGCCAGGGGTAGCTCAGTGGTTAAGGCATTGGACTAAGGTTCAAACCCCACAACCACCAAGTTGCCACTGTTGGGCCCTTGAGCAAGGCCCTTAACCCTCAACTGCTCAGATGTATAATGAGATAAAAATGTAAGTCGCTCTGGATAAGAGCGTCTGCCAAATGCCTAAATGTAAATGTAAATATGAGGATATATGCGCATATATGAAACCTATATGCAGTATATATGCACATATATGATAATATATATGCTGCATATATGCGTATATATGCTGCATATATGCGTATATATGCCACATGTAGGCAACATTGAGGTGCATATATGTGCATATACAGGCCATATAGGTCTCCTGTATTGCTTCTTTATATCCACATATAAGCCCTACTGTATATGTACATACAAGATATGTCTCCTATGGCAGGATCTGGTCATTTTAGCTCATATCTCACTTTGGCAACTGTCATACATGATGCCTAGCTCATATTTTCTATTATCAAGGCAATAACTAAGAACTAACAAAAAAAAAGCAAAAAACTAATCCTAATTGGCCACATGCAGTATATGAGGATATATGCACATATATGAAACCTCAGTCTCCGTGAAAATCTTTTTGAAACACGTCACTAAAATTAACTGAAATGAGAAATATATCTATATAAAGCTTAAAGTGTCTACTTTTAAATGATGCAAGTCACATTGAAAACAAATATTCTCAGTTTATGTAATCCGTATGAAACCAAGGAGAGGCACAGAATTTCTGTCACACTTGTATGCTAATGACCCGAGGCAGGACACGCCCACGCGCCAATCACACGGAAATCAGTCCAGGTAATTTACATACTAGACCACGCCCCCGGACACCGGCATGAAAAAACGAACACAGAGAGACAGGCTTGAAAATACTCCCATTCAGTGAGTTTTCTGCACGTTTTGGAAGATGGCACGCGCTTACACATCCGAGGAAACTCTTCAGAATGTTCTGGAAAGTTTACATTTACCTCAGAAGAAGACTGTGTGACTCCGACGACGAACGGGAGCATTTTGAACAGAGAATAGACCCATGCTACACTGGGTAAGTTATTAAGTCTTATATAACTCTTATTCTGATAATATTAAACTAATATTAGTAAATATTTTCCTCACTACAGCTAGCTCTTGTCAGCTTGTGTGACACATTGGCTTTCAATGCCATTTATATAATTTAGGTAAATCATGCTAGCATGCTGCCTCATGTAGCACAAACATGATATTTCCCGGTGGCTAAGCTAATGCCTTATGGAGTTTACAGATGTTTATATTCACCTTGTTTTGGATAGCTTTAGATTATGGTTGCTAATGTGTATTTGGCTCCATTTTGGTTAGCTTATAACACTGCTATCGGTAATGTTATTTAGCACAAACAAGCAAGTTCCAGGTGGCTAAAATACTGCCTTATGTAGCTAAGTGATGCTTATGAATATTTCTTTGGTGTAAATGTATATAATCCCTTTTGTTTAGCGTGTATTTACAAATACCTGATAAGATGTAATTGTTTAGAATGTGTTCAATATGTGTGTAATGTCCAGTGGATGGTGTTTTTTAAAACTCAAATTTAATTATGGCTGCAGTGTGTAGTATTATCTATCACCATCATTGATGCTGTCATGTGACCTACAGAAGAGAGGTGTATATTTTTCATGTTGAAGTGTGGATACATTTTTGGTCATCTCTGTACTGTATATATTGTGCATCCATATTAATTGCACATCCATTTACTCTGAACAGTATAGGTTAACATTTTTTTATTTATTTGTTTTTAGGAATGTGTCTGCATCACCCTTGCCTTCACCAGCCCCTCACATCAGGACACGCAAGCTCCGTTCAGATGGACCTCTTGTATTTGTGAAGTGGATGGACACACGAGAAGTATCTACCTGTTCTACCATCCATTCTGCGTTACAGTAGACGCGGTGAAGATGAGGGTGAAATTACAAGGTACATGGACTACAAAGACATTTCCATGTCCTGTGACTGCGTACAACCAGCACATGGGGAGTTGATCACTCTGATCAGCTATTACAATACTATACTACAGTGGTGTGAAAAACTATTTGCCCCCCTCCTGATTTCTTATTCTTTTGCATGTTTGTCACACAAAATGTTTCTGATCATCAAACACATTTAACTATTAGTCAAAGATAACACAAGTAAACACAAAATGCAGTTTTTAAATGAGGGGTTTTATTATTTAGGGAGAAAAAAAATCCAAAACCTACATGGCCCTGTGTGAAAAAGTAATTGCCCCCTGAACCTAATAACTGGTTGGGCCACCCTTAGCAGCAATAACTGCAATCAAGCGTTTGCGATAACTTGCAACGAGTCTTTTACAGCGCTCTGGAGGAATTTTGGCCCACTCATCTTTGCAGAATTGTTGTAATTCAGCTTTATTTGAGGGTTTTCTAGCATGAACCGCCTTTTTAAGGTCATGCCACAACATCTCAATAGGATTCAGGTCAGGACTTTGACTAGGCCACTCCAAAGTCTTCATTTTGTTTGTCTTCAGCCATTCAGAGGTGGATTTGCTGGTGTGTTTTGGGTCATTGTCCTGCTGCAGCACCCAAGATCGCTTCAGCTTGAGTTGACGAACAGATGGCCGGACATTCTCCTTCAGGATTTTTTGGTAGACAGTAGAATTCATGGTTTCATCTATCACAGGAAGCCTTCCATGTCCTGAAGCACCAAAACAACCCCAGACCATCACACTACCACCACCATATTTTACTGTTGGTATGATGTTCTTTTTCTGAAATGCCGTGTTACTTTTACGCCAGACGTAACGGGACACGCACCTTCCAAAAAGTTAAACTTTTGTCTCGTCGGTCCACAAGGTATTTTCCCAAAAGTCTTGGCAATCATTGAGATGTTTTTTAGCAAAATTGAGACGAGCCTTAATGTTCTTTTTGCTTAAAAGTGGTTTGCGCCTTGGAAATCTGCCATGCAGGCCGTTTTTGCCCAGTCTCTTTCTTATGGTGGAGTCGTGAACACAGACCTTAACAGAGGCAAGTGAGGCCTGCAGTTCTTTAGATGTTGTCCTGGGGTCTTTTGTGGCCTCTCGGATGAGTTGTCTCTGCGCTCTTGGGGTAATTTTGGTCGGCCGGCCACTCCTGGGAAGGTTCACCACTGTTCCATGTTTTTGCCATTTGTGGATAATGGCTCTCATTGTGGTTCGCTGGAGTCCCAAAGCTTTAGAAATGGCTTTATAACCTTTACCAGACTGATAGATCTCAATTACTTTTGTTCTCATTTGTACCTGAATTTCTTTGGATCTTGGCATGATGTCTAGCTTTTGAGGTGCTTTTGGTCTACTTCTCTGTGTCAGGTAGCTCCTATTTAAATGATTTCTTGATTGAAACAAGTGTGGCAGTAATCAGGCCTGAGGGTGACTACAGAAATTTAACACAGGTTTGATAAACCACAGTTAAGTTATTTTTTAACAAGGGGGGCAATCACTTTTTCACACAGGGCCATGTAGATTTGGAATTTTTTTTCTCCCTTAATAACGTAAACCTTCATTTAAAAACTGCATTTTGTGTTCAATTATGTTATCTTTGACTAATAGTTAACGGTTTTTGATGAGCAGAAACATTTAAGTGTGACAAACATGCAAAAGAATAAGAAATCAGGAAGGGGGCAAATAGTTTTTCACACCACTGTATACAGCACAAAACAATGAAGTCGTACAGAAATATTTCTCTACACTGCTTGGACATTGCTCCCACCAATGCTTACCCTGCATGTATGTTTTGTAATATACATTTTTTTATCTTGCACTGTTTTACTCTGAATGTCCGTCTTTTTTCAGTTTTTATTTTGTACTGTTCCTGTTGCAGTTTTACCCTGCATGTAAACGAATGTCCAGATTATCATTAATCTGCATTTATACATAAAATCCTATTAACTATTGGGAAGCTAAACATAAGAATCAGTATGAAACATGAAAAGTTTCTAAAAGTTGCCAATAAATTAATATTGTGATGTGAAATAATTTTTCAGATTGAAGTTATAAAGGGCTCTGGGGTGTTTTGCCAGGCAGAAGTGTGGAGAGCAGCCCGCCTTGCCACCTCTGCTACTGCCATGGTACGGAATCTGCTGCTGGGCACCTTCGACTTGGAGACTTGACCAAATTAAAAAGGTAGCCATTATTGGTGAGTAAATGCATAATGCGTTGAGAAGGGAAAACAAAATATTTAAGACTTTATAAGTTCACCACTTTAACCATAACCTACTTGTATCAATGTTTATTAGCCATCAATGGAGACTGCATAAGGTAGAGCACTCATTATTGTTACTGTATCTGCTTGGGACCTATAATACTAATTCATCACTTGCTCACTTCTTAATCCTACCTTTCCTCTTCTAAAGCCACATTATATTGCGCTGTAAGGTGTGTAGTCCTCTATTTTGTAGAACATATAAATTAATCATAATGCTGTCAAAAATAATGTCATAAATAGATTTTCTTTATCAATTTAATAAAATTTAAATAATTAAATCGCAAATTTTTTGAGATAGGGATTTTGGGTTTTCATGAGCTGTATGCCACAATCATCAATATTAAAACAATAAAAGGCTTGAACTACTTCAGTTGTGTGTAATGAATCTAAAATATATGAAAGTCTAATGTTTATCAGTACATTACAGAAAATAATGAACTTTATCACAATATGCTAATTTTTTGAGAAGGACCTGTATATTAAAAAAAATCTAATGTGTGCATTGTATCTATGGAAGATTGTAGGACATTTCAAAACATATGTTGCATATCTGTACATTTGTAAAAGTCACATTTCCAAAAATTTAGGACCCACCTTCTGTCATTCATAAACAACTACCACTCCAAGTTTTTAGAGCATTGTATAGTTCTAACCTTTTGTTTGTTTTTCATTCTTTAGATGCACTACTACAACAACAGCTGAAAGCTGAAGAAAAGGAGGCCACAGAGTTTCTTTACTTCAACAGTTCAGAAATGGCTTCGTTATGCCCCAGAACGGCTGGGGGGAATTGCTCGTGGTGGAAAACCATAAGTTCAGACTCATGTCTTATTATCTGTTTTGCTGAGTAAATACATTTCAACTTACGAATAATGTTTCAGTCATCTGTTGTGTTTCTGACTTGGTTGTTTCTATTTGCATTTGACTGAATTTTGCTGAGGCAGGCTGCCATTTTTATATTATGGTTTTCCAGTCTCTTATCTTGGCAGTTAGATTCTGTTTTATGAATTCAGAATTAACAATCTCTTCTAATAGTTCTCTTCTAAAAAGTCATATTGTCATCCAGTTTATAATAATTTGTATGTAAGTTGTAGTGTGTTTTATTATATAGTTGTTTTATTGTAATTGTGATGTTACTTCCTGTTTAAATGGGTATGGAGCATAAATAAATAAATATGTTTACATGTAAACTGAAGGATGTTGAGTTACTGACTTTTTGTTTAAAAAAAAAAAAAAAAAAAAAAAAAGCTTTTCAGCCCTACATGGTCTCTGATTTAAAGAAATAAATCAAAACGGACATGATTTACTGTCATAGAATCTTGCTGTTCATAAAGCAAGACTAAACTATAATTGTTTCAATGTTGATTCAATGTTGATTCAATGTAAAATAAGTGATTGAATTTACGTTGAACAAACATTGATTTTATGCCCATCTTGATCTATTTTTCATCATTGAAATAACATTATTTCAAGGTGCAAACCTGATGAAAAATCAACGTTTAACATTGAAATTTCAACATTGATTCAATGACAAGTTGGTTGATGCTTTAATGTTGATTCAACGATGATTCAATGTTGTTCTGCTATCTGGGTACAGACCTTCAAACTTCATGTGCCCTTCAGATTAGCTCAAGATCAATGTGTAGAAAACTTAGATCATGTCCAAGCAGCTGCATCCAAGCCTTACATCAAGTCCATAAAGATATCGCTGAGCAGATTTGGTGTGTAAGAGCTTGGCTGGCCTCTCAGAGTCCGCAGCTCAACCTGATAGGACACCTTAGGGATGAGTTAAAGCAAAGACTGCGAGTCAGACCTTCTAGTAGAACATCACAAATGCACTTCTGGAAGAATGATAAAAAATTCCTGCAAACACACTTCTAAACCTTGTGGAAAGCCTTCCCAGAAGAGTTGAAACTGTTATAGCTGCAAAGGGTGGGCCAACATATTAAACCCTGTGGATTACGTTAATGTTTTACATTAATGTTTAATATTTAGTTGTAGCATTTGTTTTAGGTTATACACGAAAGTGGGACCATATAGAGTAATATATTTATATTATATAATAAATATATATTTTTTAAAGAAATAAATCTCATTCAGAATAACATCAATATGTTATAAGGTGAACAATAATTGAATATAATTCATAATATTAAATAAATATCAGTTACCCCAAACGGTCATTGGTGTTACTGTTACACAAATATAGTTTCACTTTAAAATACATTTGACAATCTAAAATTGACCGCATCAGCGGTCATTAGATGAAGAGCACTGGATAAAAACAAAAGATATGTCAGATGTCTTGTTTATAAATGTCAATTTATTTAGCAATTTTATGCAAAGCTTTTAAGTCCATCATTAGTGTTACTCATTTTATAATAATAGCTGGCTGTCAAAAATTGCACATAAAAATTTATTACATCTCCTAATTTATTTTGACTTAATTAAAAAAACATGTGCTCTTACACATTAAAACCATTTTTAAATAGTTAAGATATAGTTTTCTAACTTGTTATTGGTGTAACCAGGATGAGAAGTAACAACAGTTATTAAATGTATAAAAATGCATTAAGCTCTGCGTTTTAATTAATTCATAAATGTTAAAAGTAAGTTATTGCTGTTAAAGAAGTTCTAGGTGTGACGGAAGAAATACATTTCAGGAGATTTTTATTACCCAAATTCCACTGTAGAATGACCCATTTGTGAAAAGCACTATATAAATAAAAGTGAATTGAAGTACAGTTTTACACCCACACTGAACTGCATAACATTAAAGGCACCATCACAGTTTTGCCCTTTGACCAAGTCTCTCAGATCCGTTTTTTCTTCATTTTCCTGCTTCCAACACGTGATCTTTGAGAACTGAGGACTGCTTACTTGCTGCTTGTTACTGCACTGATATAATAAATGTTTCTTGTGTACCCTGCCAGTGGTTTAAATGTTATTGCTGGTTGGTTGGTTATATGGACTGTATAGCATTGGCACTTGTCCTGTTTCTGTTTCAGGTATCTTCACGTAATTGTCATTTTCTGGTCATTCTTGGCCGGAGTGGTAACCTTTTATTGCTCCTTGGGACCTGAGACACTGCTTCCCAATATCCTTATAACTATTAAACCTAAGAAAAAGGTACACATTTTTAAAATAAATATTTGAGATATTTCTTGATGTGATTTAATGTAATTCCAGTGCAAAAATACACTTTTGTTAGTTTACCCATTTCTCAGTGTAAAGACTGTTGTCTGATCATCCTGCACCTCTTCTTGAAGATTTTGAAGATTCATTGTTTATTAAATTTTTTTACATGCTACCTATATATTATTAAGCTAAGTTGTACTTATAATAAGCCACTAATATGGCTTATTAATTTTTTCCCTACACTCTTCTGGCAATGACTTTTACAATCATATCAGGTGTAATTTGCCAGACAACATGTGTATCTTTTATTTATTTACAGGTCCTTCTCAAAAAATTAGTATATTGTGATAAAGGTCATTATTCTCTGTAATGTACTGATAAACATTAGACTTTCATATATTTTAGATCCATTATACACAACTGAAGTAGTTCAAGCCTTTTATTGTTTTAATATTGATGATTGTGGCATACAGCTCGTGAAAACCCAAAATCCCTATCTCAAAAAATTAGCATATTTCATCCGACCAATAAAAGAAAAGTGTTTTGAATACAAAAAAAGTCAACCTTCAAATAATTATGTTCAGTTATGCACTCAATACTTGGCCGGGAATCCTTTTGCAGATTCTTGTGTCTCTCAACTTTCTCTTCACAATATCCCACAGATTCTCACTGACTGTGGGTACTTGACACTGGACTTCAGGCATTTTGGCATTTCCCTCTCCCCAGTCTTCCTCCAGACTCTGGCACCTTGATTTCCGAATGACATGCAAAATTTGCAACCTGTAGCCCATTTCCTGCACACGCCTGTACACGGTGGCTCTGGATGTTTCTACTCCAGACTCAGTCCACTGCTTCCGCAGGTCCCCCAAGGTCTGGAATCGGTCTTTCTCCACAATCTTCCTCAGGGACCGGTCACCTCTTCTCGTTGTGCAGCATTTTCTGCCACACTTTTTCCTTCCCACAGACTTCCCACTGAGGTGCCTTGATACAGCACTCTGGGAACAGCCTATTCGTTCAGAAATTTCTTTGTGTCTTACCCTCTTGCTTGAGGGTGTCAATGATGGCCTTCTGGACAGCAGTCAGGTCGGCAGTCTTACCCATAATTGCGGTTTAGAGTAATGAACCAGGCTGGGAGTTTTTAAAAGCCTCAGGAATCTTTTGCAGGTGTTTAGAGTTAATTAGTTGATTCAGATGATTAGGTTAATAGCTCATTTAGAGAACCTTTTCATGATATGCTAATTTTTTTGAGGATTTTGGGTTTTCATGAGCTGTATGCCACAATCATCAATATTAAAACAATAAAAGGCTTGAACTACTTCAGTTGTGTGTAATGAATGTGTGTTGTGTAATGTTTATCAGTACATTACAGAAAATAATGAACTTTACCACAATATGCTAATTTTTTTCAGAAGGACCTGTATTTATTTATTTATTTATTTATTTATTTATTATTATTATTATTATTATTATTATTATTTTAAATTAATTAATTTATTTTGTATTTAAACCAGAAGTGTCTACTGAAAAGTTTCATTCACAAATTATAATAATGTGTAGCTATATGCTAAATATTTGAATAAGTAAGCAATCTTAAAATTTAGATTTTTTCCTGCCCTGTACACAGTGTGCAGTTTGTGCTGTTTGGAATTCTAAAACTGTGGAGTTTCTTTTGTACATATGGTAGCGCTAAGTTAAGCTACTGGAGCAAACAATGGTCAAAGACGAAAAGAAAAGCACCTCTAATTATTTCTATGTTAATAAAATTGGTTGATGAGCATGGTTGCCATCTTTATTGTATAATGGTTGTGTATTGGAAATCTTTACAGAAAATCAGAAATTTCATATTAATTTGTTTACCAAGAGGAAGAATTGTCAAAATTGGATTAGTTGCAAGTTTTGAGTTTTCTAAACTGTAGCTGAGGCGGAAATTTTGACATAACCTGGCAATTGTCCCCACATCCTTGTGTGATCATCACTATTTTAAATCTTTTTTTTTTCATATCTATCCAAGTTTTAAATTGAATTAAAAAAATTTAAAGCATTATTTGTTACATTCCTAACATTATTAAATACAGAGCCAAAAAGATATTACAGTATTTATCAAGATTTTAAATTGAAGTCTATTAAATGTCCCTGAATACAATTTTCCCTCACTCTATAACGTTACTTTAATAAAAACCTTTCAGTATTGCAGTCTACTATTTTCTGTTTTAACAGCCAGAGCAGCAAGAGTTGTTTCCCTTTGCCCACAGCTGTGCTGTCTGTGGGAAAATTAAATGCACAAGACACAGGTAATTTAACTGCTCGGGTTCTCCTCTAATAAGTTTAACCCAGATTAAGTCACTAAAATGATTCGCTTGTATTGTTTCTCCTCTTAGACCAACATTGCTTCTTGAAAACTATCAGCCGTGGTTGGATCTAAAAGTGCACTCCAAGGTGGATGCATCTCTGTCAGAGGTTTGAGAGTTTTACATCACCTTAGTTTAAGATGACATTCTTTAGAGTTGTAAATGGCTAAATGGGAATCTTCTCTGCCCTTAGATTCTTGAGCTCGTCCTTGAGAACTTTGTGTATCCTTGGTACAGGTATGTTGATTGCATCCATTCATGTCTTTGTATATTATGATATGACAATAAAAGCAAATCCTTGTTGGCAGGGATATTACAGATGATGAAGCATTTGTGGATGATCTCAGAGTGACCTTGCGCTTTGTAGCTGCAGTTCTGGTCCGCCGAGCACAGAGAGTAATGTATTATTAAATCTTTTTTTTTTTTTTGGTTAGTGTAGGATTTTGCTGTTTGATAGCTAGTATGTCATTGTTATCACATCAGAGATGGCTTTTTTGGCATTGCTAATGGTTAAATTCTCTTTTGCTTCACAGGTTGATATTCCGTCTCTCATCACACTTAAACTACTTAAGGTTTCCATGAAACATATAGAAATAATTGCCAAAGCAAGACAAAAAGGTATTTCATCATAGATGCTTGTTAGTTTGCTTGTTCTACCAGGTGGCACTTTTGAAGATGCCATTATCAGGATATTTAGCCTCAAAAAAACATTAGGAAGAAAGTTGAGACTTGGCAGTAGATTTACCTTTCACTAATAATAACCTTGCACTTAGACCCACATCAACAAAGTAATGTTTTGGGAAACTTAAAGTCAGTACCATAGTAATACATTATGACCTGAGCTGAAGAAGGTAGACAATATGCACAGACCTAGGAATGCACCATACAGTAAGTGGGTCATTTGAACATTTTCATCATGGATGAGTGCAGTTAGACATTACAGAAAAAGGTTTTGAAACTAGTGTTTTACAGAAAACATTTTGCCTGAAGATATCTTCTCATATTTTAAGGAAATATTGTACTTTACCCTGCCGTTTACTTTAAATGTAACTTTATTTGGTGTGTGTATGTGTGCTTTAGTCAAGCACTCGGAGCATCTCCAGCAGGCTGCGTTAGAGGAGTATGGTCCTGATCTGCATGTGGCCTTGCGCAGCAGGAGGGATGAACTGCTTTATCTCCGCAAACTTACTGAGATGCTTTTCCCATATATTTTGCCCCCAAAAGCTACTGATTGCAGGTAATGAAGCTCTAGTATTATGACCGTTTCCTCTGCAAATATTCCTCTGCTTTTTCCTCTTCTGTTGCATGCCTATGTATTTTCCAGATCTCTTACTCTTCTGATAAGGGAGGTTCTTGCTGGCTCTGTATTCCTTCCTTCAATGGATTACTTGGCTGATCCTGTGAGTGACAGTGGGAAAGAAACCTGTTTGTAAGATGCACTTTTCTGCATTTGTAAAACTCAGTGTTCCCGTTTTCTCTTTTAGGACACTGTGAACCACTTGCTCCATATTTTCATTGACAACTCTCCAGTAAGTTTCATTTCGATGTCCTGTTGCTGTCAATGAACTTGAATGGTACAAGCTTTATTTTGGTCCAAATAGTAGATAAAAAAAACAGTAAAGAAGTTAAACTTTGTAGCAAGTAATAAAAAAATAAATCAATAAAAAAATAACATTCACAATGATGTTTTAAAAACAGTTACATTGTTTATCCTAACTTTAATTTTTATATTTTTATTTAATTCTTTCCTAGTTAAATTTACCCTCTATTTTATTTTTCATATTTATTTCCTATTCCAATTCAGTCTTTTATTTTAAGGTCACAAGCAGTTGTCTAAGCATTTCACTGCATATCGTACTGTGTATGACTGTGTATGTGACAAATAAAATTTGAATTTGATTTAATGTTCAAAAGATAAAACTAATTGAGTTTTATCTTTGAACATTATACATTTAAATAAATGATAAATTATATTTATGTACGGTATATGTTTTAATTGTGGATATCTCAATGTAGCCTGAAACTGCCACTGAACCAGCCTCTGTATTGGTCCCCTTCCTGCAGAAGTACGCAGAGATACGCAGTAAGAAATCTACTGTAAGTCTTATCTGTTTTCACCTGATTCATGCATAATCAACAACAAGGTAATATTTTCTGGCTGGGAAAAATTTAATATTTTTGTTATTTGGTATTATCTTCAAAACAGGTGTTAAAGCTAGAACTGAAGGAGATTCGGGAGCAGCAGGACTTGCTGTTTCGCTTTATGAACTTCCTCAAGCAAGAAGGAGCTGTTCATGTTTTGCAGTTCTGCCTCACTGTTGGTAAGGTTTACAAACACAACTGTTGGCCCATATCTAGTCTATTTTACACATCTCTTTACTGGGTCGTAGATGTTACCCTAAGAAGCGAAATATTGAGCTTGGAAGAGAATGTTGAATTATTCAGTGCATAGGAGACAAATACGAACTAAGAAAAGAATTTCATCATCCTAACGTAAAGAGCAGGGCCAGTTGCAGACTCAGCCGGGGTGTGCAATCTCTCAATAATACTGGCTGCTTCACCCAAGAGTTTTGTTCAAGTGGTTAAAATGTGTTAAGCTCAGTATTTTCTCTGTATATTTCAGAAGAGTTCAATGATAAGATCCTTCGTCCAGAACTTTCAGATACAGAAAAACTGCTGCTGCACGAGGAGGTAAAAAAGATATATGAGACATATTGCCTTGATGACAGCATTGACAAGATCCGCTTTGACCCTTTCATTGTTGAGGAGATCAGAAACAGTAAGTTGTTTTTTGTGGCTGTCGTTTTAGGATTATGGTTAAAAGCAGGCGTTCCACACAACTTATTCTTTAATTTAACCGTGTTTAACATTCCATTTGTATGATCATTCAAAAGTTTTAGAATCCCTTATATGCATTATCGTTTCTATAACTCCTACAGTTGCAGAAGGTGTGTTTGCTGATGTTGTAAAACTGCAGACTATGCGTTGTCTGTTTGAGGCCTATGAACATGTTCTTTCCTTGTTGGAGAATGTTTTCACTCCCATGTTCTGCCATAGTGATGAGGTAAGGGTATTTCTATGCACACTGGCCCCTAGTGGCATCAATTTCTGACACATGACTGCTGTCAGGGGTGCACTAGATCACTTTTGGAGCAGCTCTCTCAATTCTATGGCTGATTACGAGGTTTAGTTTTCAATTAGGGGAAATTACCATTCTATGGGACCAGAGGCAGACACCACTCCTCTTTAAATTCAAATGTCAAAGTAAAATTTTGTTTCTCACACACACTGCAATAGACACTATGACGTGCTGTGAAATTCTTCTTACTTATGACTGTCTTTGGTATAAACTGCAGATACAGTATGAGGAGTTGTATGTGCAAAAACAATGAACTGTACTAAGTCTTGATAAAATGGAAAACTTACATTAATCTATGTTTTAGTATTTTCGGCAGCTGTTGAGGGGGGCCGAGTCCCCAACCAGGAGCTCCAGGCTTGGCAGGTGGGTGATCTTTAGTTTTTAAAAGAGCACATTTGATATTTGAAATTAATTAAATGAAATATGATGCAAGATAGTTATTAAGCATGTAGACCAAAACAGTATATTCTATACAAGTGTTTGCTTGCATAAAGTGGTAATCTGAAACAAATCGTAAAAGACTTCTTCAGTCATTTTATTTTTATTTTTCATTCATTTTCATACAAAAATAGAAAATCAGGGTTCATTCACATATTTGATTTTGTGTACATCAGTAAAAAAGTCAGGATTGCTTTCCCAGATTAATGCCAATAGATATAAATGTTGTCATATTAATTTTCTTAGCATCCATTGAAATATACAGCCTGACTATTAAATTTGTTTGTCAGCAAAAAGGAAAATCTCTTGTGATATACATTCCCTCACTTACTTATCATATTATGTAGTTTGTTAAAAGTTTTGCTCATTTATTCCACATATTACATGTTCCCCGAATGTTCTTTTCTTTCCTTTAAATGCATATGTGTTATTTGTTAATTTTACAATGAGGTGTAGTGTTTACAGGGGACTGTTGTAATTCCTTTTGCCCATTATTTCAGAAATAGCGTGAGTCTGGATGACATCCGGTGAGTATGCTGTTGGCTTCATGCTCAACCTGTAGCTCTCCATTCTTCACATATTGCTGCAACTACAACCATTTTGTGGCGTTGTATGACTCACATATAAAAGTTCCTCATTCTTTAATTAAGTTTTGGTCTAGCAAGATTTATAATTTTTTTGGTAAAACTGACCAAAACTTGAGCTGAAACTAAATTCCTTACATACATAAAAATTGCCTGTACATCTGTCAAAGAATCTGGTAACACTGCCCTCCACATGCCTTGCAATAAAAAAATGTGGAGCTTGTTACTTAACTGCTAAACAAGTCTAAGATCTAATGCAACGATGTACACAAGTACCTTGACCACCTTAGCTAATTCTGTTTTTCTCTCTCTAATACCACGGATTACACTTTGTATTTGTGTCCATCTTTTGACCCTCCATTCAACCATGGGCTCTAGCTTTTCTGAGTGGGACTATATCATGAACCTAGAGTCTCCGTCCATCTCATCTGCACCGGTCTCCCCTAATGTTTCATCCATTCTTATTCACCCATCTGGCTCTAATGCCTTGCGCAACGTTGCGCTTAAGTAAGTCAGGATCCATTGCAAGTCCTTTATCCCTGCATGCATGGATTCTTTTGATAATTCTTGGCCTGCGTGTTTGTGTGGTATAATTACCAACAATATATTTTATTGTAACTGTATTTTTATTTAGGTTTAGTTATAATACAGTACAGTATGTTCTTCCTAACAGAAATCCAAATCGGTTTTAAAGTGCTGATTCTTTACAGGGACTTTATCCCATAAATGTTTTTTCTATCTAACTGAAGGACTTGTCCTTCACTACAGATGAATGCTAATATTTCCTATTCAAAGCACAAATGAGTGGCTGGGTGGGTGGGCGGACATACTTTTTCATATTACACACACTGCCTGGATTAAAAAAAAAGTCACACACTCATATTTTGTTGGACCAGCTTTTGATTTGATTTTGGTGTGCATCTGCTAAAGTGTTGTTTAAGAATTTTCCTTTCGTCCAGATTTGCAGGTTTTTCATGTAATGACTGAAAGCCAAATCGCTCCATGAATGTTTTTCTTCTGATCACATTTCTTTCTCGAAGATAACAGTTCACCGCTATTCTTCGATGTGGTAATAATACGTTGGACAGATCTTACCCCAGTTCTGCATCATTTAGTGTCAAAAAATTGTTGCTAGCTGATATCAATCACAAGCTCAGTAATTATCCAATCAAGGGCTCTGCAGTATTTGCTCATTTAAATCCAAATGGTGACTTTTTTTTTTTTTGCCAGGCATTGTATAATGGGAAATTTTATGCTGTATTGCTGTCCATTAACTTTTGGCAACTGGTGGATGATTTGAATAAAATCAGTTGAGTTAATTATTTTTTTAGAGCTGTATGACAGAAAGCATGACAATTGCATGTGCTGTGCCACTCTTAAACATTATTAAAAATGGCTTCGGTTATGTTTTTGTGATCGTATGGATACGTATTATGTTCAGGAACACATCAAAGCGAGGAGAATCATTTGGCATCAGCCGAATCGGCAGTAAGATTAAGGGGGTTTTCAAGAGTACCACAATGGAGGGGGCCATGCTGCCCTCTTATGGACTAGCAGAGGGAGAGGACGATATGGTAAGTGAGCTCTGTGTTAAAACACGTTCAGGACAAGTTTACCTTGTATCTATGAGACTGTATTAGTGTTCAGGTACTTTGTTTGGCTTATGTAACTAGCCTAATAACAGTTAGTGTTTGATTATTTACCTGTGTTTCCAAGCAGCACCACCTCTGACATTTGAACCTCAAAATAGGTCTGGCTCTCTTTCCCATTCTGTGAGCTCAGAGTGTTTGACAAATGTAGTTCCAGTAGTAAATCTCTAGCTCATCCCTAGCTCATGTAGCAGATAAGTGTAAAAATAGGATGTTTCTCACCAGTTAGCCCCTACATAAATGTTGATTATGAACATTTATTAGGAACAAGTAGAACAAATTTGCTGTGTAAATTATTTTGGACAGTTTATTATAAACGTATTTAAACATATAAGTTTGTTATGAATTTGAGATTTGCTGTGACAGCTGTTATCACAGCTCTGTCTGTTACTATAACCAGTAGGATGGTTGACCAAACCATGCTTATAATAACCAAACAGGATGATTAATCTTTATGTCATTCAAATGTAATTGATGTTATCACTGTCATATATGAATCCAGATAAATGCATATAACGATTATTTCTGTTGATTCCTCTCCATCCCCACTATTTGACATCTTAGGTGGAGGAGGCCATCATGGTTATGGAGGATGACTTACCCATGGAGGCTATTAGTACTCCAAGTACGCCTCGTAATCTGACAGCCTGGAGCATCACTATCCCCTATGTGGACTTATTCGATGATGAGGTGAAGAAGGAGAGGATTCCTGTGTATTGCATAGATGTCGAAAGAAATGACAGGAGAGCCGGTAAAGCCTGAAATGCTACTAATATAATTTACTAATATATTTATATAATATATATATATATATATAATATACTAAGATAATTTATACAGTATAAATACCTGATAAATCTTTGTTATAGGTAAATAAATAAAAAAAGACCTAAAATATAATGCCTTTTGCTTGCTTTTCAGTGGGTCATGAAACAGAACACTGGTCTGTTTACCGAAGATACCTGGAATTTTATGTTCTCGAGTCCAAACTTACAGAGTTTCATGGTATACAGTTTCATTTATAGGCAGCATTTAAAATTTATTTTAATGTTTGCAATTATATATCTTTTTTTTTTTACACGTCGAAACAGGCTCATTCCCTGATGCACAACTTCCATCCAAGAGAATAATTGGACCTAAAAACTATGAGTTTTTAACATCCAAACGTGAAGAATTTCAGGAATACCTACAGGTATAAATAATACAAAAACTGTAGTTTCAGGTAGAGCAAATGTCCTATATGTGATCACTGACAAGAGCATCCTGAATCTGTTTATTTAGAACCTCCTACAACACCCTGAGCTGAGTAACAGCCAGCTTCTGGCAGACTTTCTCTCCCCTAACAGCGTGGAGTCGCAGTTTCATGACAAGATGTTACCCGATGTCAATCTTGGTACATAGTGTGCATTATTGTCATTATGAGTAAACCACATCGACTTTTCATTAATGTTTTATTCATATTTTCTCTTGCAGGGAAGATAATTAAATCAGTACCTAGCAAACTAATAAAAGAGGTTAGTTATTTTTGTCTAAGATGTCTTGGATGTGCTTTTGTATAAGTGCAAGGATTCATTTATATTGTTAATGTTTTTGCAGAAAGGCCAGCATCTAGAACCATTTATCCAGGCTTTCTTCAACTCATGTGAGTCACCAAAACCTAAACCCAGCCGACCTGAACTCACAATACTTAGCCCCACATCAGAAAACAACAAAAAGGTAAGCTTTGTCAGTTTTAATGATATTAGTTTATATTAATGCCAAGGTTGATATTTGCTATTATTTTGTTAGATCTTTGTCCTTAAATATTCCTTCCTATTCTTTAGCTTTTCAATGAATTATACAAAAACAACGCAAATCGATCAGAGATGACAGAGAAGCGGCACAACCAGAATTACTTTATGGAAATGATCACCGTAGAAGGAATTTATGACTACTTAATGTTTCTAGGCAAGTCTTTGATCTAATTAAAACAACCACATCCTGATTCAGGTTTAATCTTTGTGTTGTTATTTTATCAATCCATTATAGTTATAATTAATCTATATATTTAGAATGATGCAGTATTTCATTCCGAATTATGAAGTTGGTTTTGGTCTCCAATTTTTGGTAGGACGAGTGGTATTTCATATCCCTGATTGGTTACATCATCTCTTAATGGGTGGCCGCATCCTGTTTAAAAACACACTGGAAGCATATACTGACTACTATCTACAGAACAAACTTGACCAGGTTTTTCAGGAGCATCGTGTGGTTTCACTTATCACTCTACTCAGAGGTATCCAGTACTATACACAAAAAGTGGGACTGCCACTGAATACCAAAGTTTCATTATAAACACACTAGTACATTTACTTGTAGGATTTATAATGGATTTTATATGATGTTTTTTTTATTCCAGTCACATACAATATATATTTTCCTATTAATATGATTTGACAATATACAATATACTCCTCCCTAGATGCTGTATTCTGTGAGAACAGTGAGCCACGTTCATTAGAAGGCAAGCAGAAAAGAGCCAGAAAAACATTTGACGAAATGAAGAATTACATTCCAGGTTGAGCAACGTTTTATTTTAAAATTAATGTATCCTTCCACTTTTTTTTTTTTGAGCAAATTTTTTTTCACAAATTTGAGCAAGGTATGGCTATAAAACAAATGTAGGCAAATTCCCCTGAAAGTTGCGTTATCATCAGTTTCATCTTTGGTAACAATGAAAGTGCTGACGTTTTATAGTTCATTTATCAAATTTAATATAACTATTTATTACAATTATAGTTCATATTATAATAGCAGAAAGAATACAACATAACAGTGATAATCGCCATTTGAACCCTGTACTAAAAAAGTGGATCATTTGATTAGGAGATAACATGAATGAGAGTAAATCATGGTTTGTTGTGTGTGCATGATATGTAAATAAAAGAGTGGAGGGCAGGAGCATGTCACTGAAGGAGAGATATGGCTTGTACTCAGATTACCTGTGTGCGAACTGAAAGTATAATTAATTATGCTCAAATGTCTACATAGTTTGCCAGAATAAGGGCTGTTATGACTTAATAATATTTATGTACTGTAACTAAGTGAAATTGGTGCTTTGGTGTTAGATCTGCTCGGGAAATGTATTGGAGAGGAAGCAAAATATGAAGGGATAAAGCTTCTCTTTGATGGACTTCAGCAGCCAGTTCTGAACAAGCAAGTAAGTTGTAATAAATTACTTCCTTGTAAAATCCACTGTACAAGTAATAATTATTTGTGTTTTTTCACTTCTCTTTGCAGCTGACATATATCTTGCTTGATTTAGTAATTCTGGAGCTTTTCCCTGAATTAAACAAAGTAAGTATGTATCCTAATGTCAACTAAAGAACTCACATGAGAATAGTTGTGTTACTGTTTTTACATTCATGATGTAATTTTAGGTACAGAGAGAAACCTCTGCGATGGCCTCATGGATGTAGAAAAATCCACCTCAAGATAGTTGCAGTTTCCTGTATCTCTGCATGTGCAACATCCTACATCCATGTCAAAAGAACCATTTTGTGACACCTAGACAAAGTATGACTTATTTATATAGACAAACCGAACTGCTTGGAAAACCAATGTTTACATGAAGTTATGATTTAGCCCCTGTTTTATTTATTTATTTATTTATTTATTTTATAATGAAATTTGAAATAACCGTCGCCTTGCACCTCCAGGGTCTGGGTTCGATTCCCCGGCCAGGCTCGATTCCCGTCTCTGTGTGCATGGAGTTTGCATGTTCTCCCCGTGCTTGGTGGGTTTCCTCCGGGTACTCCGGTTTCCTCCCACAGTCCAAAGATATGCAGGTTAGGCTAATTGGCGTTCCCAAATTGACCGTAGTGTGTGAATGAGTGTGTGAATGTGCGTATGAGTGTGTGCCCTGCGATGGATTGGCACCCTGTCCAGGGTGTACCCTGCCTTGTGCCCGAAGTCTCCTGGGATAGGCTCCAGGTCCCCCGCGACCCTGAATAGAGGATAAAGCGGTACAGAAGATGAATGAATGAATGAATGAATTTGAAATATTTATTTATTTTAAGGTATATATTTTTTAATAATATACCTTATTTATATATCAATTTGACAAAACAGCACAGAGATGTCAGGCACTAAATAAATTGCAGTGCACCAAATGACAAATATTTAAAAAAAAGAAATTATCATGAAATTCTCAAACCCCATTTAAGAGTGAACTTTTATTTTTCCTTAATCAAATTGTCATTAAAATATGGAAAAGCATTTGTAGTTTAGTGAGCACTACTCTCTGTCTCGACACTACCCAGTACTCTCGCTAACACATTCAGTCTTATGATGTGTTTACATGTGCTACAATAAAACATTTTATATAACCCCCTGTCTGTATGTGTGCGTGCTAAAATGTATATACTGTATGTTATTGTTTTTATGAACAGTTGATTTAGGTTGGTATATCATATTTAATGTGCAGCTTACTATGTTCTATGAAAAGAGTATACATGTGTACATATACTTATGTATTTATACTGAGTTTTGCTACCTTTTGTTCATTTCTTGGTTGGGATTTAGATCTAGTTAGCTGTACAAGTTATCCATATCCACAGGACAGATAGGCAGTGATTAGAAAACTGAGGGCCTCTTAACTACAATGAAATGTCAAGTGCGGGAACCATCCAAAACCAGCAGATATGTAATAAACAACATTACAGTAAGTAAAAGCAAAAAGTTAAATGTTAGGAAATTTTTACTAAATTTTTTATACTGTCATGTCACCAGAGTTGGAAAGATATTTCACCTCCTCTGTCAAATCAGATCTGAAACATGTTGGAAATTAGGATTGTGCAGAAAAGTACCCAATGATTATTTGCTTTATTCTTTTAAGTGTGAAATTTGGTAATGTTCTGTTTCTACTGTATATCTTTTGATAAATAATTTAATGAATAGGTGTTAGAGATGGAGAATTTAACACCGGGGTCCTCAGTCAGCCCTAGTCCTGGAGGACTACATCTTTTTAGGGGTTTCCCTGCTCTGCCACACACTTCGGAAGAAAAAGATGTTATTTTAGGAAAAGGTGTTGATTATTTGTTAGTTAAATCGGGTGAAAACTGAGAAAACACTAAAATGTGCAATGTAGTGCCCCTTCGGACACTTGTATATCAATGTTCATTAATCACTGCTTGAAGAAAGATGGAGGGCCATCTGGTGGACTCTAACACTGTGTGTGCTATACATGCTCTGGTAAGTACCGTGTGTTTAGCTGATGAACCGACTGGACGCTGAGAGCCGCGTCGCATATGTGTCGTTTTTTCTTTGTTTCTGAAATGCATACTCTACAGAGAACCTAAAGGGTAAAGTATTTTTTGTAGCAGTTCTTTGTATTTATTTGTTTGGCATAAACAGTTAGCAGCTTGTCCTAATAAATCCGAAGTCTGCTTCAATATTTCGTTATTGACCGCTAGATGTCCCTACCCTCTCATTTGAGTGTTTTAAAGCCTCCGAGCATTTTCTCCCGACACAATTGGAAATAAATCTTACAACCACAAGCTCAGAATTTTGATGGTACACAACCAATTTGTAGAAACAACAGATTTATGTTAGCGAAGCTATCAAACTTGTCTTGTTCATAAGAAAGTGTTGTCGTCGTATAATTGTGGCCTTCGATAGCTCAGTTGGTAGAGCGGAGGACTGTAGCGGTTAACTCACAGAGATCCTTAGGTCGCTGGTTCGAATCCGGCTCGAAGGAACCCTTTTTTGATTCATAACTGAACGTAATTGTTTGAAGGTTGACTTTTTTTGTATTAAAAACACTTTTCTTTTATTGGTCGGATGAAATATGCACATTTTTTGAGATAGGGATTTTGGGTTTTCATGAGCTGTATGCCACAATCATCAATATTAAAACAATAAAAGGCTTGAACTACTTCAGTTGTGTGTAATGAATCTAAAATATATGAAAGTCGAATGTTTATCAGTACATTACAGAAAATAATGAACTTTATCACAATATGCACATTTTTTGAGAAGGACCTGTATATCCCTTTTGAATTACATCAATCAACAATAACATTAAAACCACGTGCGTAATTTGTGTAGATCCCATTGTGCTGCCAAAACAGCTGTGACCCATCAAGGATTCCACAAAACCAATACATTTGCAGTATGTCCTGGTGGTGGCCTCTCCATGGATCAGACTTGTTTGTCCAGAACATCCCACAGATGCTCAGACAGATTGAAATCTAAGGAATTTGGAGGCACCTTGAATTTTTTTTGTGATGTTCCCCAAACTATTGAAGGAATTAATTCAATTCAATGTATTTTTATTTGTATAGCGCTTTTAACAATTGACATTGTCTCAAAGCATATTTACACAATCAAAAGAATTATTTAAGTTTGTATGGAATGTGAATGTGTATGAATCAAAATTATCAGATTGTCCCTGGTGAGGAAGCAGAGGGCGACAGTGGCAAGGAAAAACTCCCTGAGATGGTAATAGGAAGAAACCTTGAGAGGAACCAGACTCAACAGGGAACCCATCCTCATCTGGGTGAAACAGATAGCAGGAAATTATCTGCATTTATACAGTGTCCTAGGTGGCAGGCAGTTCAGCTATAATAGCTGATGTTAATTGATGTTAAAATGGAGTCCAGGTAGTTATTGGAGACTTAGGTAGACTTGTAGAAAGTTCCAGTCCTGAACTATCGAATTGTCAAGTCCTCAGAGAAACAGCTGCCAACACCAGTCGAGGCCAGAACCGTCTTCTAAGTAGAGAGAATCATCCCCAGACACCAGATGCATCCCAAAGAGACACACGGGGCATCCATGTGATGAGATCTCCAACCAGAAGCGGGGCACCAGGATGGGTCAGACAGGTCTGGAGGGCAATTAACCATTCATGGAATTAAGGAATCTAATTTCCATGAATGGATTTTCTTGGTCTTCAACTATGATTAGGTAGACAAGGTACATGTCAAAGTAACATTAACATTAATGCCAGGACCTTGTAGGCTCTTGTGCCTCAGTGGTGGACAGGGAACATTAATCTCTGACTCTGACAGGTCTGTGATTACTTAACTATTTAGCAATTTGTGCTACAATAGCTCTTCTGTGGGATTTTTTTTCATATTAAATGAAATTATGTGTATTAAAATATATATTTTACTGTTACAGGCTTTTTTAATGCAATTTTTATACAATGTTGCATAAAAATGCAATTAAAATTGGCTGTTTAAGTAATAACCTCAACAGCAACCTCATTTCCCCTCACCTGTTCCAAACACTCGGCATTCAGCATCACCAGTATACTGATCAAAGGCCTGATCATCTGTCATCATCTGCATCTTTTGCCCAATGGTTTAATACTTAAATTATGTGTTTTTTTTATGCTTTAATGATTTAACGGTCACTTGAAAGGTGTAACAAACAACCAGAGGTGGAAAGTAATGAATTACATTTACTCGCATTACTGTAATTGAGTAGATTTTTGTGTACTTCTACTTTTTAAAGTAGTTTTTAAAATCTGTAATTTTACTTTTACTGACGTATGTTTTGTTTAAAGTATTGTACTTTACTACATTTTAAATCATATTCGCTACTGAGTAAAAAATAAATGAATAAAAATGAAAAATAATACAACGGGGAAGGAAAAAAATTGCACCCCAGAAACCACGACACTGATTGATTGATGGACGGGAAGAACAAACGCGCTAAATTCACAAGAACGATGGAGACGGACAAAACAGATGCCAGTGATGCAGACACAGCTGAAAGTGAAATGCCAACAAATTCTTATGAAGCAAATCCCTGGCCATATTTAAGCGACCACTTTGATTTCAAGCACAAGAAAGGCAACAGATTTATTACGCAAGAGTGTTCCATCCCCCATTCTACCCCCACTGTTAAAAAAAAAACTTTTACTCTGAGTAAATTCTTAATGAGCTACTTTTTACTTGAGTAGATTTTTATACAGGTAACTTGTACGTCAGTAAAGGTTCACTTTACTGTAAAATAACAGTACTTTTACTTAAGTACAAAATTTTATTACTCTTTTCACCTCTGCAAACAACAAACATTTCTCTGAAACTGGTCAGATACAATGACTGGACTGAAAATGAGAGCAAAAAATGAGCGGCAAAAAAGACATTCAGTAAGCTAGGAGAACTATTCCTCAAGACTACATTAAAAAATGCAAGAAAGTCTGACTCCTTGGACGTAAAATATGAAGAAATGAGGGTTGGCTAAAGATTTTTTGTATAGTACAATATACAGAAGTAAACAAGAAAAGAAATTATTTTTAGCCAAGTTTTTTTTTTGGCCTTACATTTGACCTTGCCTTTACACTAAATACTTGCCTGAATAGGTGAATATGTTAGCCATCTGAATATTTCAGAATGTTACAGTAGGATTATTGATATTTAAAATATATTAAAGCAGATTGAGTTTTGATCCAGTTACAGTATATAAAATAAGCCATAAGCAATATATTGGATAACAAGAGAAGGAATATTGTATGGCGAATTAGATTTGCATGCAAATAACATAAGGCATGTTTAAATAGACATAACAACATAATTTGAGAGAATTCTTTAACCTAAAGAAAATTAATATCCTTTGAATAACATTAGACAGGCCAATGTTTTATTGTAATACTTTAAAAGATGGAGAAACACAACACAGTACATGCTGACTGCAGGATATATACTTTCAAAAATAAATAAAAATTCCTATTTTCAGCACTGCATTTCAAAAATAGAGCCTGTTACTTTCCTTACTTAGACTCCAAGAAGTTTCTTGGCCATGTAACCAGGCATACTGTAGAGGAACAGGGCCACGATGGCGAGCAGGAGGAGAACCAAGACAATTTTGATAACAAGCCACTTGTACTGATTGCAGATAAAATAGCGGATTGCTTTTAATGGGGTGATGAACCACAGGAACGTTGTGTCTGGGCGGCTGTTGAGACAAAAGAGTAACATAAGCTTTAAATTTTGAACTAGTTTTGACCAAAATCATAAGTAATTATGAATTAATTTGAGTCAGATTAAGTGTTTATGTAGTGTCTCACAGAGACACATCTGTTAAAATGTTCTGTAAATGATGTTAAAATTCTTCATACTTTAGCTATGGCACATCTCGCTGATCGCCTGAAGCAGTATACAGTAGCCCATCCTCAGCCCAGAGCTGAGGCACGGCTGCCATTACAGTTTACCAGAATAACCGGTACATAATGTTTTCCTTATGCAGCACTGAAGGACTGGAATAAGGTATAATTTGAAAGCAAGATATAGAGGTTAAATTAAAATGCAGATTAAAATGTGTTTTTTAGTAAAGGTATGTTTTATATGCATGTCAATACGTTTGACATTAACGGTGATGTCCGATAGCTACAGCAGATGCCCTGTTCCATTTTCACACACATGGTTAAGTATACTTGGGTACTTTGACACTTTGGAAACAATGTAGAATTGTGCGTTTGATAATCATGTGTTGTGCAATATTGTGAATCAGCTATTGTTTAGATTGTTCTGTTCAAATCATGTACTGTATGACTCCATGTGTCCAGATTTACAAATCAGTGTATACTTATATACAAATATAATTAAAAATGTTAACATGTGGTTTATTCTCACACTCTAGAAAAAGACTGCAACAAAATAATTTCTCGTTTCTTAAAGACAAATGATTAATAAAAAAAAAAAGAAAAATCCAGAAAAAAAATACATGGGTAGAGTTTTTTATTTATGTTGGTCACACAAAACACAGATGTATTACCTTATATTGATGAAATACAAATTTATTGGACTATAAACAATTAACATGGAGCGCTAATGTGGAGTCATTACAAAACCTTACGTAACATCAACCCAAGTGGTGCAAACCTGTGATAGCTAAGAAACTGTCTATATTGCTACTAAGATAATATAGTTTGCAGTCCTATGGATGGTTCCTGCTGGCCTGCTGTTGCTTGTGACTAGCAATTTTAAAAAGTATACATTCTTATATTATAGCATGTTGCATGCTATCAAGTCTGGACTCATATGCAAGCATGTGATTCCTTACTGCTGTTATAAAGAGAAGATGTGAAACCCCTTCATGATTCCCCCTCATATTCGCTTCAAACTACACACTATCAAAACCATGGACTATTTTAAGAATTATATCCTTATTCAGGCAAATTAAGGCCCTGTGCAGTATGTTGCACCGATCTTGCAATAAGCAATTGATCTAAACAGCAACTTTTGAACTTTAAAATCCTGAAAAGAGTTTACATACTATGTGCTTTAAGTGATTATACATATTATTTAAATATTCAGAAAGTTTACATAATGATGATAGAGCAAACTGAGCAGTTGGGACCTTTTGAATTGCTTTTAAATCTTTCTCAGTATCTTAAATCATTTTTATAGTCACTGCATACATTTGCCAAAAACATTTACTAGGCATTGCACTAGAGATTCATGTCTTTGGGACATCAATTCTTCAATTCTCAAGTACACATACATATAAAAGTATTTCATAATTTTCATCATCTTATTAGCAAAACATGTGCCAAAGCAAAGAAAATCTCTTAAATACCATCACAAGCCTTAAATGTAATTACATGACAATTATTACTTGGAAATATGGTTTTGATATGCAAATAATTCTGCAAACAATTCTGTTCAAAAGAGCATTCATATATCACTACTCTTAAAAAAAAAAAAGAGGGAAGTTACTTAGTCTAGGATTACGTCGGTGTAAAATGAGCTGTTATGAGTAACTGCCATTTAGGCACCGAGTAGCTTTTTCACCATATACCCAGGCATGCTATACAGGAACAAGCCCAGCATTGCTAACAGCAGCAAAGCCACCACTATTTTGATGATCAGCCATTTGTAGTTGTTGCAGATGAGATATCGGATGGCTTTGAGTGGACTGATGAACCAGAGGAATGTAGTGTCAGGACGACTGTAGAATAAATGGATTAATCAGCAATAATGTTCAGAACTGTTAAACATAATTAACAAAAGACACACACTGAAAAAAATGGATCATTTTAAAATGTGCCAGTATAACACACTGCTAGTGAGCAATATACAGTAGGACCTATTTCATACTCGTTTTCTCTATTATCATGAATGCTTGTTAACTTTTATTTCAGCTCATATTTGATCATTTTGGAATTAATGCTAACAAGCTCTCCATTACTTTATGTCCTATATCTTCGCCACAAGGCAATTTATTATTATGCATGTGTTCTAAACTAAAATATAATTAATAGAAAATATATCAATCAGCCATAACATTAAAACCACCGACTGGTAAATTGAATAACATTAATCTGTTATTACATTAACATTAATGTTATTACAACTGGCTGCATGTAGGTGTAGAGGTTAGCATGGGGGGCTCACACCTGGTGGGTTGAGAGTTCGATTCCAGCCTGTGTGTGTGGAGTTTGCATGTGTGGTGGGTTTCCTCCCACAGTCGAAAGACATGCAGATTAGGCTAATTGTATGCAGTCCTTAGTACCTACCAAAATTGGTTCAGGGTAGGACAACCCCAGTTAATCAGCGACACTGTAATTGATGTATGTGCCGGAGCAAGGCTTGCTCATTTGGTCTGAAAAAGGTTATTGCTGACTATTATAGAAATTAGTCACAGGCTAGTCAGCATGACAATGAGCACATTAGCATCAGATACGGCTTATGGCGCAATAGACGTGTGGCCTGGTCTGATGAACTGTGCTTTCTTTTACATCATATGGACAGGTGGGTGCATCTGTGGGGAATGCACTATAGTAACGTGCCAAGCCAGCACATGCTATGTGATGTTCTGGAGTATGTTCTGCTAGGAAGCCTCATGTTGGTGTTCTGCTTCAAATCCTTAGATCCCGACATTACTTCAAAAAATTGTTTAGGAATGGTTTGAGGAACATGACAAAGAGAGAGTTCTGCATATTTCAATCCAATCAAGCATCCATGGGATGTGCTGGCCAATAAGTTTGATCCACGGATTCAATTATCTGCTGCTAACATTGTCCTGCCAGATACCAAAGCACACCTTCAGAGGTCTTGTGCAGTCTATGCCTTGATAAATTAGCAATTTTGGCAGCATAAATGGGACCTACACAGTATTAGGCAGGTGGTGGTACTGTTATGGCTGATCAGTGCATACAGTGTATTTACAACATTATTTTATGTGGGGCATAAAATCAGCAAAATGTCCATTTTTATACTATGGTTATAGTTACACTATAACCATTATTTTAGTGCACTACTTACCATACAAAGGAGGTTGATACAAATCCGGACTTTGGTTGCACAAATGGTCTTATCATATGTGTCTCTGAAGTAGCTTGTGTCCATGTGCCACGTTAAAAATTTTCAATTGTTATGAGTATTTAAAATTAATATTTGTCTACTCTGCACAAAGTTCTTGCAGTATGGGCAAAAAACCACTGCCTTCTACAGTGCAGACACTATACTGTCATATATTCAGGCAGCAGATCTTAAATTAAAAAATGGTCTAAAGTGTATGTTTTATTCTTTTTAAGGCTTCATACTGTATATAGAGGTGTAGTGGTTAAATTGGTTTAAAATGTGTTTTAATGTTTAACGCTTATCACCTACAATGTGCTCTTGTTATTTGTCATTCCGTTTCTTAGAAAAGTAACACGAATGAATTTTAACATGAATTTTCAGATGCTATGCACTGATTCCATATTCTTTACAATAGCGAATACCTTTTTACATGAAATCTTCTAGGCATGAAAACCACATATTGAAATCATTCTCTATAACATAACTTGTATTGAAGTATCGTGAGATATATCAGATAATAAAAGATGCATAATTTTTTTTTTTTTTTTTTTTTTACAGTTTATCAGCTCTTACTTGGGTTTCTCTAAAGGCTCTGGCTCATTACGTCCTTCTCCAACAGGACTTTTTTCAGCTTCTTCACTGGTCAGGAGGTGGAGCTCTGCCTCTACTTTTCCCTAAAAGATGGATGAGCGGGTTAAAGACATGAAAAATGATAAGTATATGCTTTTTAAATTTAATGAGTGATTATTGTATATTGTTTATGAATGCTGTGTTCATGTACCGTGATTTCCATTTCATCATTTTCATCCCTGGCTATAAACGGCCACCATCCCTTGATGCGTTTCTGCTTGAAGATGTTGACCATTGGCATGTCTTGTTCATTAAGGACCATGTCAAGTGTGCACTGTTTTGCAGTTTTTGCACCACGAGGAAATCTGTTCATGTCCAGTTCAATTGCACCTGGATGGAAACCAAAGTAATTGTGTAAAAACATGACAGTCATTTCCTATTGATTAAACATGTGGATAGATTGTCACAAAGTCAATTTGCAAAACAGTTGAGTATCTCACCTAGGAAGTCATCTGCAGAGAAATGATCTGCATCCCAAACTTGCAGATTCAGACGCGCAGGGATCTTGTACTCTGTCTCGTCCCAGGAAAACATAGATTCCTTCTTGGAAATGACAATTTTCTCTTCAGCCATTAAATAGTCAAAGGGGTAAATAAAGCGCCAGTTGAAGTTTCCTTCCCCTGTTAGGGAGTGGTAATGGACATCTGTGTCTTGCTTGTCTTCTTGTTGACCTTTAAGCCATCTGAGAAGCACAAAAGTTGAACTTCACGTAAACATAGCCAGCACAAATTATTATGTTTTATTGTGATTGTGATTAACAACAACATTTTACCCTCTCACAAAAATATCACTGGACTTTTCTCCTGTGAATATATCATCATCTTCCAGGACAACTTCGTCTGTATTCCAAACGATTACCCTGAGTTCAAACCTGTCATTAAGAAAACAACTCTTAATAAAATCAATCAAGTATTAGCTAACATTTATTTATATCCTTTAAACGAGGCTTATAACAGCTGAAATTAACTTTAGGACCGTACTTCTTAGGCTTGCGTGGTGAAATATCAAGCGCAGGTCCAGGTGCAGCCATGTCTTTTGGGAACATGTCCACCCACATTTCAATTCTCCCCTACAGAGAAATATGGGACATATGTAAAGTGGAGAAAGTCTTAATGCCTACTTACTTTGAGCATAATGTTAGGTCAACAAAATGGTAAGATTCTCATGCAGTTTATTACAGAAACAAAAACAATGTTTATCATTGAGTTAGATTCACAACTGACCTGCTCAATCCCGGGTTTATCAGGGTTCATTAGAGGTCTCGTTTCTACATGCTCATGGACAAGTTTGCAGCCCATTCGTGGAATGTCCTCCCAGTGATTAAGAACCGCTAGAGCAAGATGTTCATCTGTCTGTTTTTTGAGACCTGTTAGAAAGGTTCCCAATTATGCAACAGTGAGTTTTTTTTCCTTGTTTCATTATGTTTGTCTTATTTGGCATCTAAGAACCATGGTTCACATTTAAGAAGACATGTTGAGTCATATGGTTTAATATTTCATCATATCATAAATGGGAATTTCTATTGTTATAGTTACACACACATATATATATATATAGTTTCGGGAATCGAAAAAAAAAAATATATATATAATAGGCGTACAACTGGAGTACAAGGAGGAAACCCATCCAGCACAGGGAGAACATGCAAACTCCATGCACACAGAGGTGGGAATCGAACCTGGCAGGGAATCGAACCCGGACCCTGTGCGAGCCACAGTGCTGCTATAATTTCAAAACTATCAAATAACACATAGTCAAGTGTTATTTTAAGACATAAAGGTCAGATGTTCTGGAATAGTCCTTATAAGAACAGTATTGTCAAGTGCATTTCCCAAAACCATCAAGCACCATGGTCAAGTTCAGGTCAAAAAAATCACCAATTAACAGCACCTTAGATTAGAGCTGTTATGAAGCCTTTACAGAGCTTTAATGAGATTATTGCATTATTTGGATGCCTTCAGCATTGTTTACCATTTAGAGAGAAAAAAAAAAAAAAAAAAAAGAATTAGGATGTGTGTCCAAACTTTTGACTGGTACCGTATGTGCCGACAGTAGTTCCTGTAGTTAAGCTTCTGTCAGAGATCAAACCATTGGTAGGAACACCTGAGGAATTTTTAAGGCAGAGACAACCAACAGCATGTGACTGATGTATTGCCATAGTGATTTTTATATAATGAACCAATGCTTGCCAAAGACTGGACCCACTTCCAGCTGGCTGATTTTTCTTGATCTCCAACCAGGTCTCAATGCATTCTTGTCCATCACAGCCAGTGAGGAGAGAATATGTGGTTATGATATGATGCTCTCCAAAAGCATCACTCCCAAAGAGACCATTTTTGAGACCAAAGCTTTGTATTGATAGAAAGTGAAGATGAAAGCCTCTCTTGTTGAGATAAAGGTGTCCAGGGTTCCTGTATAAATGTTCCAGTATAAAGGCTTTACCTCTCAATTCAAAGGTCACTAGATGGCTTGTGATGTGGAAACACTTGCTGAAGGAGCTGTAGTGAACAGTTCAACGCTAACTTGCCAGCTGTGCAGTTAGCCGCAAGGCTACCAAGCTAATGGGAAAACCCAAATAAAAATAATAATAAGATGATATAAAATAGAGCTGTCTACACAGCTCTATTTTATATAAGTTAAGTCTGACATAAGGTAATGAGAAAAAAACAGACTGGTATTTAAAGCATATTCTATGTCATACTTCACTTTCTCACAACATGTGCCGAGAGAATGCATTTCACTTTAGATCGCATCTGAGACTTTGTCTCAGCATGCGTTTGTATATTTCCCAAATATTCCTTTGATATTCGCCATTAATTAGAATTTAAATAGAATAGAAATATATATCTTTTAATATAATAATGAAATAATATCAGATTATTTAGCAAAATAGATGCATACCATTTTCGTCTTCAATTTCAGTTGGGCCTGTATAAACTCTGTTTGCCACTTTCACTCTTCCTCCAGGCCCATACTGCGGTGAATCTAATTTGCCATCCTTGCAAAGTCTTGCTAGGATGTATGTTGGCTTCATTGGGTCTCTCCAAACATTGTAGCCATGGCTGCCAAACACAAATTAATAAATTGAGTAAAGAAAAAAAAACACTCTGTACTCTATGCTATATGCTGGATGACTGAGTAAATATTATCCTTGCACCATATTCAATGTTAGGCTAGACTGAAAAAATAATTCATACATATTTTCCCTGGCAGGAAAGCACATACATTGCATAGCTTGAAGTGATACCACATGTCGCCCTGTGCTTGCTGTAAAAGCGGTTCTCCAAATCAATTTTTGTCTCTCCAATCAAGTCATCAGTGCCGACCAAATCCCAGTCATAGATGGACACGGTGAGGGTAGAGTCCATAGGAAATGTAGCTTCGATATCAAATGATCTAGGAGGATTAGGGAAATAGATTTTAGTTAACAGCACTTTTTATCTAGACACATGCAGAAATACATATTTAAATTACTTGGTTTATATAAGCTTTATTCTTTTTTATAATCATTAGCTTTCTAACAACATACTTTCCAAAGATAGGATTAAGCTGCTTGGATATGTAGTTTTCTTTGTCTTTGACCTCTGATTTTCCCAGCTTAATTGCAATGTATGGATCTGCTTTCCCATTTATATCTGCAGGGTGCAAATCAGTAGCCTGTGACAATTTAAGTTTAGTTAGAATTTCACACACGATATAGGAGATCCTAACATAAATATATAATCATTTATCTGCCTGTACATACCCTTATGACATAGACTCGAACTAAAACATTGATTGGATCATTGTGTGGAATGTTCTGGAAAGTACCCATGTTGGTATCAACTCCCATTTCTCTGTAGAGCTCATCTGAGACTTTGTACATACACAAGGAACCCTGCAAAAAAAAACAACAAAAACATGGATCTATTTAATAAAAATGCAACAAAGGTTATTTATTTCCTATAATTTTTTGATGGCACTTACTTTGAATTTGCCAACAAGTCTGTCCTCATCCATTACATTTTCATCATCATCACCACTCTTTCCTCGATAAAGATTAAAAGTGTGAAGCCAGTCTTCAAAGTGATCAAATTCACTCTCCAGCTCTCTGTTGTACACCTTTTGATGGCAAAAATATATACATAAATATACTATCCAAAACTATTTGGTGATAACCAGGATAGCGATGAGAGTGAATCATTTATAATTGTCAGTGAAATAATTAAACTGCCATTAAAAAAGGGTTAGCAACACACTTACCTTTAATTCCTCAATTTTATGCTTTTTCTTGTCCTGCAAGCCCTCCCCTGGTGCTGCTTTGTTCTTATCCTTGCCTTTTCCTTTTTTCTTCTTGTTTCCTTTCACATTAGAGTCAGGTTTTATATCTGTTTAAATGTGAGAAAAGAAGTCGGGTCGGGGAAGTCTTAACCACATTTTTATTAAAATGCATTTGTAATGCTGGTACAATTTCTTTAAGTTATCTAGATTATCCAAGTTATATAAATTGCCAGAAGCAAATTACAATTACAATTAGTAGCCTTACATTTAGATTCAATAAAATATCCATCCAGGAACCTCTATAGTCCAACTAGGCCAGTGGTGACCATTGTATTTATTTCCATTTGTACAACCTTGGTAGAACCTCCGGTCAACATTTACACACTACAAGAAATTTGGAAATGCTAATTAGCCTAATCTGCATGTTTTTGGAGTGTGGAAGGAAACTGGAGAACCCGGAGGAAACCCACCAAGCACAGGGTGAACATTCTAACTCCAAGCACGCAAACCCGACACGGGAATCAAACCTGGGACATGGAGGTGCAAGGCGACAATGCTAACCACTAAGCCACCATGCTGCAATAAAATAGACATTTATGTATATTCAATAAAAGTTAAATAAAAGTTTGGAAGTGCTTGTGGCGTAAGGTATGTTGTCTTTACCTGCCCCATCTGCATCCATGTCCTCTCTTTCTTCTGCCTCTGCCTTTTCAGCCTCTTGTGCTTTTAGGATCTTTATAGTAAGAAACGTTACTTATGTTAACATTTTCACTATATAATCAAAAAGTTCATTTAAATATGAAATTTTCCTCTTACCTCCATAAGTGTTTCGATTGAGGCAAAGTATTTGGACCACCAATCTAGCATGGACTCATCTAGTTGTTCTTCCTCAACCTCTTCCCCTTTCTTCCTCTTCTTCTTTCCCTTTCCTTCCTTGTCGTCATCGGGCTATGATTAAAAGGAGACTATACTGAATGCCTTACAATTTACTCGACCATCAACACCTTTATTGATGTCCAGTTTAAGGGTATATGTTTTTATGTATCAGATATGGAAATATTAAAGTATTTTAATATTAGTTCTTTCACTGGCCAGATGTTTTTAAAACAAAACCATATGGACAGACATGTTGTATATAAAATGGTGTATACTTACCATATCAACCTTAACAACTGCATCAGACGCCTGTCAGGGCAAAATATAAAAACAGTTTGCATTTTTGCACGATAAACATCTCCTGCTTACAGTATATAATATCCATGTTTGGGAAAAGATTAAAAGCAAAAAAAGTGCATGCTTGTGTTACATACCGAGTCAAGTTTGACCATTGTATCAATTTTCTTCACCATAGGTTCGGGTTCAGTGTGGATCACAATTTCCTCTATAAGTCAAACACAGGGTGCAAATGTGTTATCTTTCATTTGACCTATGTAGCACATTCTAGTGTAATATATTTTCTGAGAAACAGAATGCTAATTGTTCATTTTCTCTCTATTAAGGTGGAAAGTAGCTTTCCTCTTAATAGGGAGTGGTTACCTTTATGTCTCAGATAAAGTTCTAAACTGTAGTTCCCTTTTCTTTAGTCAAATATTTTACAATATACCTTTAAGTAAACATTGATCATATACCCACCCATAGCAGACCAATTGTTGACACTCTTATCTGGTGGCCTGTAGATGAATTTGCGCAGGGTGGTGACTGCATGGGAACCAACCAGTGTGTAACGCCCGAAAGCTCTGCAGTCCACAACTCGAATATTCAGAGGAGGATGAAGAAGCTCATTCTCTGGAAGATCCTAGAAATAGAAATAAAAATAATATTGTTATATTAAATATTATTGTATAATCTGGAAGGATCCAGAGAGGAATTGTCAACCCTAGTGCTGGAGGTATTGCCCAGCACAAATTTGACCTCTTTCTAACACATTTGTTTCAACTTACTAAGGGTTTGATGATTAGCTAATGTGTTGGATCAGGTGCTCTTGGAATAAGGAATAATAAACTTTTTTAGGACACTGGCCCCAGGATTGTAATACCATCTCATTTCATCTTTCTTAAACTAGACTCATTTAATCGAGTTTTGAAAATCATATTTAAGTCGAAACCCACCACTTCAAACCATTTGACCAGCGTGCTAAAATTGGGATTTTTGTTGTAGTTAGGAATGAGAGCTGACTGTATCCCCTTTCCAGCACATTCAATGTCCACACGTGGTCGGTCAACTTGGGCAAGGTTTATTCTCTTAAGGTCCCTCAGGCCCCAGAATAAAACCTGCAGAAAAATGAACATATATATATATACTGCTTTGCTATTGAAGCATACTGTATTTATAGAATCACGTATGTTTGCATATACGTAGAAAAGAGTGTATCACCTCAATACGGTATTTGCTTAGGACTGGCCTAATGCCGATGGGAACGGGCAGAATTGGGCCACGGTCCATATCTGTGGGTCCATCTATGGGAGGAAGGTCAGCCTTTCCACCAGGTCCAATCTAATATATTTGTTGAAATTTGGATTTATTTAATTATTTTTATTTGCTGTAATACAATTATACAGATCTGGCATATCACTATAGTCATATCACCTGCAGTAGTTCAAAAGCTGCCAGCATTTCACCAGCAGTGCAGTTTCCACGGTACACCTGGTAGTACTCTAACTGAGGGGGGAATCGTGGTGGCCCATAATGCTCATCTGACATTTTGGTTATTGGCTTTGCAAATGTCCTTCCCATAAAGTCAGCTTTGCCCTACAAATAGATCAAAATGTGCACCATCTGCACTGACATGTTTTTGACTATGATACTAAATAGTTAAAGCATTTACTTGCTTACCATGCTGTCTTGGTCATAGATCTCAATGACTATAATGGGAGGGTCATCCCTCAGCTCACTAGCCTCACCATATAATTCAACATTGTCAAATACTAGAAGTTGATCCCATGTGGGGCAGAGGGTCTCATTCACAATCTGAAAGAAAGGAATCACATAATTTCATTACAATAGATATGAATGGGTCCCTTCTTTAAGTTAAATGTCATTTTTTAAATATAAATTATAGTTTATATAAAAATAAACTAATATAAAATTACCTCTGTGACCTGACTGTGGGTTGAAAAAAATACTCTGGCAAATGGGTCTGAAAGACCTGTGCTATCTGCAGCGAACAGGCTCCTTGCTTGGTACATATGTACTCTCAGTTGGAAGATTTGCTTCACTGTTAGAAGTAATTTTAAATAGTTACATTATAGAAAAATTTACAACTGATTTAATTTCTTTTCACAGTACTGTGCAAAAGTCATGAGCCACCATTTATTGTGCTCATATTTTCTATTTTCATTCCAAAAATAGCCAGACTATCTTGTATTTTTAATGTAATCTTGAGGAATAGTACTGCAGGCTTAATGAAGGACTTTGCTCTCATTTTGACCAGTTTCAGAGAAAGGCTTTTGTTTCCTAAGCCACACAGTGATGTATGATTCATTCAATCATAAAAAAACATGTAAGTTAAGACATGAACCATTAAGCAACAGATGCAGATGATCAGGCCTGTGATTAGTATACTGGTGATGCTGAATGCTGAGTAGTTGGAACAGGCAAGAGGGGAAATGAAGTTGCTGCTGAGATTGTTACATAAACAACGAATTTTTTAATAATATCTTTCGGCATTTTGCAGCCTGTTGCAAAGTTTAATTTAATGTAATTTAATTTAATTTAATTTAATATAAAATACAAAAATGAGGCGTGGATTTTTTAAACACTTTTGCCCAGTACTTTATGTTTGTTAGCCAAAAGATTCTGATTACTGGTGTAGATCAAGCTGATCGGTGGTGAGTGCATTCCTGGGCCTTTGACAGCCTTGTTCTCCTCAAATCCATTTGGAAGTCCATTCAGGAAGTCTTTGCGCTGCTTGTTTAAACCCAGCCAGAGGTACATTTCTGTCTTGGCTTGGACAGTCCAGCCTGCTGGTCCAAAGCTCTTTTTACCAGGGAGCTTGAATAATGGAATATTAAGAATTATTATACAAATAATTTTAGAAAGAGTGATTATTAGAGAGTTTCATCCGAAATCTAGTTTGACTTCTTGAGTAGCTATATGAGAAATTAGTTCTTTACTAAATTGAATCCCACCTTGAAAAAAACGGTCTTGACTTTTGCACAGTCTTTCCCAAACTCTTCCTCCACATTAGAGAAAAGGATGTCTTTGGAGGGCACTCTAGCATATGCAATACGTTTTCCGTTGCTGATCATCCAAATGTAAAGATCTGGAACACTGTGTTGAGGCTGCAATAACAAGATTTTACATATTGTATTTGGTTCAGCATTTGGATTACCGAATAAGGCAAATAGCCTAAGCAACTATTTCTAGTTTATTTGATAATGTTACCTCATCAGCCAGGAATCTCAGTTTCTGGAGGAAGTTTTGTGCCAATTTGACTTTGTCCTTGACAGTTTTCTTTTTCACCTGAGATCGCATCGTCTTTGCATGTTGGCCCATAGTTTCCTAAGGAGAAAAATCAACAGCCTAGTACAAAATTCACCTTACATTAGAGCATACAACAAAAATTCTTATAACTTTATATGGAGCATGTGTTTTTGTAGTTTGTGAGTATCATACCAGTTCCCACATGCATAATTTCAGCCTTTCCCGATCCAACTTTGTGATTCCTGTCTGGGTTTGGTCCTTGTTTGCCAGTGATAGAAAGTTGCTAAGAGAGAAGTTATTTTTTATTCTCGAATAAGTAATTAAAAACCTTGAAGTTATGAGAAAAGTATGTGATGCAGTATGGTTTGTTAAACCCGTGGTCACAGGGGTACAGTATGTTAATTTCCCTGCTCTACAGTACTGTCTAGGCATGGCTTTTAGTTGGTGCATAGAATCAGATGTTTGTAAGGGAAATTTCCAGACTCTTTATAATTCTAGTCACCAGGACAGGATTTTGAGAATTTAGCGCTAGAGTATATGAAGGAACTTTTCAAACCTGCAGCCATTGCTCAGTTCTTCTAGAACTCCTCTGAGCCTACGCTCAGGAAAAGCTTTCTCTGTTTTAATAATCTCCTGAACATCATTCAGTCCTTCTTCCTTTTAAATAATGAAACAATATCAGAATCAATGATAGACACCTAATCATAAATAGTGATGCAAGATGATTTAAATATTTAATTTAATTATTCAAAATGTATAACTTACCAGCTTATCTGCAATGTGGTCTATTATGTTGGCATTGTATAATCTTCTCCTCTGGTCTTGCCAATAGCTCTTTATATAAATACAAGGCTTTCTCTCAAAATATGGAAGATGAAAGTAATTCCTGTGGAAAGAAAATAGAAAATGACCAACACAAATAGTGACTGCAGGTTGCCTATATTTCAATGAAGATGTTCACATACCTGTCAGTGATGACTGGTTTCATTGGTGGAGTGGTGGACACTGATGCCAGTTCTCCATCAACATCCACCTCTTCATCACTGGAGCCTTGAATAAGTTCAGACTCTTCGTCACCTTCTCCTTTCTTTGACTTTTTTGTTCTTGGTTTGTTAGGGATATCCACATCACTGCCATAATTTCCTAGTGTAATGTAGACAAATTACTTATTTTTGGCCTTTGGCTTTTGTGGATGAATATTGGATGGTAAATAATTAACTTTTTCTCATTACCTATTGTAACTTCAAAGTTAATGGGTTTGTCTCCAATCTTTCTATCAATCATTGTTGCTTCCAGAAATGCTCCAAACAAGAAAAATTCCTCTATTTTTCCAGTGGCATTCTAGATTTAGGGACACAGAGACAATGAACTCGAATATACCTGTACCTCTAATGTTTCTGAAACATTTTTTCATACTACTATATGTTATACAATGACACACTTAAATAGATTTGGAATTACATTTTCATTAACAATTCCAATACCTAAGCCTATGAAGACATACATCAATCAGACATAACATTAATACCATTGCCATGTGAAATTAATAACACAATTATCCATTATATACCAGTAGACTCGCGACAGAATCATGTGGATCCATGGCTCACATGTGGGAACCAAAGGCCAGCCAACTCAGTATGATGTTATGATTCTATGCTGGCCATGATAAAAAGGATGATCAGAACACCCATCATCACAGCCTACCACAGTAGCCTACCCTTAGCAGGCAAAGATTTTAAGGTCCTTGACATGGCCTCCAAATTCCCCAGATCTAAATCCAACTGAGCATCCATGAGACCTGCCAGACAAACAAGTCTGTTCCATGGAGACCTTACTCTGAAACCCACAGCACCCAAATGATCCGCTGCTAACATCCTGTTGCCAGACAGCACACATCCAGAGGTCTTGTGGAGCCATGGCCTGAGGGGCCAGATCTGCCCAGCGGCATAAGGGGAACCTAAAGCCTGAGTGCTTTTAATGTTAATGTTAAACATTATGGCTGATCAGTGTTCTTGAACAATCTAAGTTTGTACAGAATTATATTTACAATATATTATAGAAACCAATTCTAAACCTAATTGTATCTAGCAATTTTTAGACAACTGGACTAAAGTTAGTTTGAACTGGACAAGAGAATAAAGATTGAAGTGCTCTGTCAAACCTTTGGGAAAATCAATAAAAATTTACACTCTATACTTCATCTTTAGAGAAAGTAATGCCCCAAGATGTGTGTGAGCAGTGTCACGGAATGGCTCAAAATGCACTTCATGCCTTGGTGTCAATTGTTTATATTAATATTTTTTAGATTGTATTTAACAGTCAGTGCATTTAAAATAAGAGACTCTATTGTATCTTTAAACAATATTTATTTCTAACTGAAAATGTTTTAATACTTTTATTGTAAATAGAATCTTCTGATTCACTGGGGAATCACTAGCAATCAGAGGGTTGATGAGCAGCTTACAGTGAAATCTTGCCAAACAGAACATTTTTTCATATGATGGAACTTTATCATGCTTTATAATATTACTGTTGTAGTAATCTAAATGAATTAGATTTATATATTTTACTTCTATCACTTGAGCAAAGTATCTCTATCCTTCTGCGGTGAAATATTTATTTAAATAAATTACGTTAATGACGTTTCTAGTCTTTAGATCACTTGCCTCTGAAATGTTGGGCACTCCTTCCACTTGGACCTCAGGAGAGCTCATTATCTCTGGAGAGGATGTGTCCAGAATCTCCACAGCCAGGCTGATAAGCAGACGTGCTCGAAATGAAACTCCTTCTCCCAGTCCTTCATTTAGATCCTGATACTCATCCATAAGGGTATAGCTCCGTGTTGAACCGTACATGTTGACCCAGGCTGGCCCCAGAGTTGGGAGAAATCCTAGTAAAAAAAAAAAAAAATCAAATGATAAATGTGATAAATGATAAATTTTAATCTGATATTACGTTATTTTAAAAGCTACGCTAAGAAATACAGTACAGTAGCACCACAATATGACCTGTAATGCTCACCTTTATCTCCATCATTTGAGATCTTTCGAAGGTCAATGAAATGTGTTCCAATAGCCACATCATTTACTTTGTCTGCATCACGGATTTGAATCTTCATGCGTTTACACAGTGGAGGAAATTGTTCAGTGAAAATGATCTGCTCATTCCAGATTGGTTCATAGCAGCTTTTCTGGATAGTGGTTTTTCCCTAAATATCACAAGAAGGAGGCCATATTTAAAATGTCATGCAAAAGTGTGAGTGTATAGACAAATAACTGTTAACTAGATTAAAAAAAATAACTCACTTTTTGACCAGCAAATTGCACCTGAACGTATGGATCCACCAGATCTTTATTCTCACCAATAAATGCTTTTTTCACGTTGGCCATAATGCTAGTGTTCATCTTGGGTAAGCCTTCAGCTCTGTAAATTTTGACATAGAATCGGGCCCACTGTCGTTCAGCTGGAACACCTTCTGGCAACAGAAGATTCCTACAACAAAGAATTGCATATAAATTAAGTATAATTTTCTTCTTATTACAATGTCAGCAAGTTTTGAATGATAATTTTTTATATAGCTTGTACCCCTCAATGTCATCTTCATCAGTTTCAGTGGCTTTATGTGGAGTTTTGATGTTGTCACCCTTTGTAACCACAGCAATGTCACATTTTACATAGCCTTTACATCCAGCAGTGATGTCATCCGGATCGCATAAAGCAGCCCATTTGTGGTAGAACTGGTGGTCTGTGAAAAAGGGAGCTGTTTACTAAAATTCGCGCAGACTAGATTTTTGCAGCTGCTACAGGTTCACACTTAGTGTAGGGTAAAATATTCAGCTTAGGCAGAATAGAAGAGACATTTGTTCATTACCAGCTTGTGAATAGACTGTTCCCACATCCATCTTAAAGGCACCAACCATTGTTCCACTTCGCAGAAGATTTTTTGAATGGATTACCTTTAAAGAGTTTATATTATGGTGAGAAAGTTCTAGTTTCTAGAGTATATAACACTGTATTGAGTGGCTTGAAAAAATAACTTACTGACACCCTCAGGACTTTATCAAACATGACATCAGGAGGAACATGGAACTCGAACACAAAGTACTAAAAATGTGAGGGGCAAAAAATATCAAGTCAAATACCAAGTCAAAATTGCATACAGTATGTTGAAATATTCTATTGATGAAATGTCTTCACTTAAATATATTAGTGTAATACAGTATATTAGTACATAAGCATCCTTTTCATGAACGCTTAAATATTGTATGTAGAACCCTATAAACAATGTTTCACAAAAATATGTTCATATGGGTCAATATGGTCAGCATTACCTCATTGTAATAAGGGCAGTTGGTTGACTCCTTCATGGAAGTGTACTTCTTCTCATCGCCAATTTCAATACAGACAACTGGATCCATGTTCAAACCAACCAGCTGTCGTGCCTCAATAACAGTAACACTGACCTAAAATGCGTCCATGTACATAAGTGACATTTTCATGCATGATTGTAATCATTATGGATTCAAGACGTCCTACAGTTCATTTTAAATCAAGACTATTTAGTGGATGTGGATATTGATGTAAACTGGGAAAAGTAATATTTGTTACTGTTTAACATACTTGAAAATCAGTCAGTCTTCCAGCACTAGGCTCAATTTTGATGTCAGGCTTTGATCTGAGATATAAGTAAATGAATAATGTAAAATAAAAGTTTGTCTTTCCTCATCATCTTAATGCAATGTATACTATTTGGAGTAGATGCAAACTCACCTTTTGTTAGAAACATTAGTTGTTACAGCAGTGACAGAGGCCAGTGAAATGGTGTCAGGGTCTGGTGCTTTACCAAACCTTTTGTCCATGTCCTCGGTCTCCAGGATGGCCGGTTCATCTTAAAATACCAAAATGAGGAGTTAGTGTGAAAATCTAACATTGACATTTAGTTTACTTACATGGTTACACTTGCATTTGTAATGTGAAGTGAAAACAAGTTTCATATACTGTAATGGCAGATGAAATTAAGTTAAAATTACTGTATAGCTCTTACCTTTCCCATCATCCTTAGGGCCACGGGACTTTCCACGCTTCATATCTGACAATTATGTAGTTTTCCACTCTGTAATCCAAAAAGGAAAAATGTGGCAGGTGCACGGTAATTACTCATTAATATCCAACTACATTGAAGAAGTTCATAGTGTACAGTAAAAAAAAAATAATAATAAATACATTTTTTTTTTTTTTTTGCATCATTCATGTTCTGCGAACACTTTATTCTGGTTAGGATTGTAGTGTATTCAGAGACCATTCAGGACACCTGCACCAGGTCTGAACAGAGCCATTCTCTCACACAACACATTTTAGTATAACCCTTGAAGAACCCTTAATTAAAAAAAACTTTTATATTTCTTAGAGTTTGATCTATAAAATTCCTGAGAATAATCCACATATTTTATATTTATTTATAAATTACACGTAATTTACTGTACATTTACATTTTAGAATGCCTTCCTTCATGTGTACATGTGTACTTTGTGACCTGTAAAGTAATTACGTTTAATTATCATTGAATTCCATGTACTCCAAATGGCTCTGCACTATTTTATCCCATATTTAATTTACATTGCTTTTCCACTCAACCATCTCAGATCGTGTTGCCCAGCAAACCTAGTATCTTGTGATAATTTGGCCTTGAGGGGGATTTAAATATTTAAAATGGACCTAATGACTTAAAATGACCTAATTCTATCAGCAAGTCAGGGATATATTACAAAAGCCAGTCCTTGTAATAACAAGGTCGATTGATTGTAGGTAAATGCCATCAATTACATTTGTACATAAGAAAGATTAGAAAAAGAACTGGAAAATGAGGTTGAACAAGCAAAAAGCAACAAGTAAGCTATTAAGCAAACAAATAAAATTTATGCAAACACTGGCAGAATCATTTTAAAATAGAAAGCAAATAGCTATCTAATAAAACTGGCAATTATCATAAAATATGGATTAATTTTCTTCCATAGTTATTCTGAATTTCTCGATATAAACCAAAGTGAGTGTTTTGTGTGTGTGTGCGTGCATGTGTGTGTGTGTTTGTGTTCAGAAAATACAATTACAATTACAGATGAACTTTTGAACATTTCTTATTAACACACATTAAGCATCTAGGATCATTTCAGTGGTCAGCTCTTAAGAGACCGTAGTGAAAGGGGAAGGAAGGATCAGAAGAGACTATAATAGTAGTATATTAAAAACAATTGAGCAATTAAAACTAAAACAATTTAATATAAACCACCAATATGTAAAATGCCGAGCTTAAAATATTGACCTAGTAGAGAAAAATGCTGATTTTCGGGTGTAACTGTTTTACTGTGCTACACTGACTGTCCCGTCTGTATATTCCCTAATGTCATTTTTAAGACTATAGGACATGATGACTTTCTAGCAAGATAAGATTAGAATGAAAGTAAACAGTGTTACATGAACTGTACAACTGCACAGTTAAGAACAAAGCTTACCTACCATACAATAGACCAGATTTTCAGTCCTTCAGAGCTTCTCCACGTAGAAAAAACTCCAGTTTTTTATGTGACTCCAAACTAGTTGTTTTACATAGTAAAAACCGACATGCACTTGACAGAAACAGAAAGGCCCCAAAAGCAAAGTAAGCCAAAAGAGTTTGGTTTGGTTCAAGGCTGGAGTTGGGCAAAAGAGAGACACGATACACCAATTAATAGTGTATGAGAGCTGAACCTGAGACATTAGTAACTAGAACTAGATCCTATTGAGAGTCATCACTCTGGGTTACCAATGACTAGGTATGCTATAAAATGCATTGAAACTGAAAATATTTCACTCAGTTTCCTAAACAACGTTTGAGCTTTGTTTTTTCTAGTTTACAAGAGTAAGTTTAAAATGCACTTGAAAATGAGCCGAATGTTAGAATACTGTGATAGATCAGTGTTGCATTGCACCGAACCAGACAAATTGATTGTCTTAAATCCTCTTGATGTTTAGACCTTAAACAGGCTCCACAATGTGTCTAACAGGTGTAGCAGATCTACACAATTATAAATGGTTACATTATTGTAATGGAAAGCAGTGGTCACATTTTATTTTTTAAAAACAAAGACAAACTGTCTCCTGCTTTAATTATTCAGCACGCATTGTTCCAGTTGGGATGTGGGACCTTTGTCTACCCAAACTGGTGTCATGTGTTACTCTGCAAATGATTATTCAAGATTATTAAGCTCTACTCATGTCATTACCAGATTAATGTTGTAATTGAAAACATGCATTCTAGATCCTCAAACTTGGTTTTACAAAATTATTGAGCATATTATTATTACAGCATAATCCTGTTACTTGGCTATGGGTTTAAGGAGTAAAGGCCTGACAGCCTTCACACTGACCTCCGCATTCTGTATCAATATTTAAAATGTTGTTCAAATGTTTGTTAGCCATAGTTCGATTCACTTTTAGAAGTTAGCATTTAATGCTAATTATTATTATTATTATTATTATTTAAAATACAACTCATCTCATTAATAAGGCATATTATTTGTAAAACTAGATGCTGAGGTCTAATGTTCCCTGTATCCAATTAAGTATTCCATTTAATTGTTAATGAGTGCTCATCATTGCTGCATGTTTTATCTTCATTAGAAGAGTACAATGATAGTCACATTAACTGGGAAACAACATTCATTACCATAGTAAGTGTTAAGTTAGGGTTATTTGCAACTTGCTTGATATGGACGTCAATCCCTTTTCAATTAGTTATATGAGTAAATTCATCTTAAATCAAACTTCACATGTAATGAAGACCAGTTTGGAGATTTTAAACTGAATTCTGGAATGAAATTCTGTCTCTACATAATATTTCAATATTTATTAGAAGGGCTAATCATTTCTTTTTCTATGTTCATTTCTCAGTTTCGGTGGTGAACCTAGTGTATATAGATAGAGCTCGGTTTGAGGGCCTGATACTCCTGCTGACACACATTCGACAACATAGCTGAAAGATCCTTCCCTTAATTACGAGATAGCAAGTAACTCATGGACAGAAGCACTCGACTGTTGTTCACTGTACTGCTTAAACCAGGGTCACCATCTCATATGTGTACTTAACCCCAGAAAAGGGTCTTCAACTACTTCAACTAATTTCTCAAGTGTTGCATTAGTAATTTTAAATCTAAATATAGCTAAGTATATAACTTATTACCTTTTTTGGGCAAGGGCAAGATATAAACAAATATCCTAAACATATTGTCAAAGATAAAAGAAACTATCATAAATATTTTATATATACACTGCACAAAAAGGTCACCAGATGGATTTAACTAAGCAAATAGATAAGACCCTTCCTTCCTTTGGATAATTGCTACAGTGATTAATATGGTTCACCTGGCAACAAGTTACTTAACCCTAACTAATGCATTGAGTATCTTCTCATTTCTTAAACAACCATGTCAGAAGACATATCCTGTGTACATGGCAAAGATGTTCCCCTGTGAACAGTAAGAGAAACATACGCCATGAGTGTGATGGGAAATCTAAATCATAAAAAAAAACACAACACAAGAACTATGGCTATGTTTCATAGTGAAAGTAAGAGCATTTACACACACACAATAACAAAGAAAACTTAAGGTACTGGGACTAAACAGCTGTGTAGCCTTAAGAAAACCACTTATCACTTAGACTAATTAGAGAAAATGCTCAATTTGCATGGCAACATACAGAATGGACTGTGGATCATTGGAAAAAGGTCAGGTGATCTGATGAGGCCAGATAGTGATGGGCGCATCAGGGTAAGAAAAGAGGCGGATGAGTTGATGCACCCATCATACTTAGCGCCTACTGTACAAGAGTGTGGGGGAAGTGTTATGATCTGGGGTTGCTTCAGTTGGTCAGGACTAGGTTCTGCAATGTTTTGGGTCCAAAAATGTGATCAGATGATGAGCTGAATATACTAAATGACCAGGTTTTTCAAGCAATGGATTCTTTTTTATTCCCTGATGGCATGGACATAATCCATGATGATGCCTGGATTCATTTGGTGCAGATTGTGAGACTGGTCTAGGGAGCATGAGACATCATTTTCACACATGGTTGGCCACCACATGAGTTCAGACCTACAGCCATAAACAATACAACGTGGACCAGTGAAAAATTAATGTGAACTTTTTTTTGGCCAAACAGTGTTTGACTCATATCCTGAATATAACATAGCTTTCATACTTGCTGTGAACTAATCTTACAGTAAATCATCAATATTTCAAATTAGACACTTGGTTTTTGTCATGCCTACCCCTATGAACTTACAACGATTCTACAGAACGGCACCTTTTGCAGTGTCATCCAGGGTGAAGCAGAGTATGACTTGATACTGGCTTTGCAATCTTATCAGGGCACTGTCAAAAGCCCTTTTCTTGGCCGTAGACACGTAATCCCGCTCCCTTTGTGCTTCAGTGGCTCTTTGGCTGTTTCAACTGACTGTAATGCAATATGGCACTTCAGTACAGGGAGTTTCTGAGTGGTCTAATGAGCAGCAGCAAGTTTATCAACTCTATTTATTCCTGGTTAAACCCACACTTACCATCAGGCCTGAAACAAAAGCAATTTTTGTACTGTAGAATTTATCATCTATTAATCTTAGTCATTTTAGTGATGCTTATGTGCTTTATATGATTGTATACCCTTTATTTGTCTTAATATACATTAATTACAATGTATGTTTTATTTATATTGCAAAAACAAACACATAAGATTGCTGAGTCTTATTCTCTACACTACTTATCCTAATCGGGATGCCTGAAGCCTATGCCAGGGGACTACGGGCACAAGTCAGGGATACACCCTGGATGGATGCTGGGCACAATGATTTTTTTCCCTGTAGTTACCTGTAGTGAGGATACCAGTCAACTTAATCTGCATGTGTCTGGAGTTTGAAATACATTAAGCAGTAGAACATGCAAACTCTATACACACACAGACCCAAAGCTGTGACCCTGATGTGTTAAATAAAAAAGATTAAAATACCTTCATGGGCCCTATGTAGGCTCCACCTATATTGAGTATTGGTGCAATTTCTGACATTCTTATCCTTGATACCAGTTTCTCGTCTGGAACTTTATACATTGCATTTATTAATTTCTCCAGAGTTACATACTCAGTACACACCTGTAATAAGATTCTGTTAAATTTGCAAACTTGGATGAGGATATAGAGAAAGTAGAAACATATAACTTAAATTTATTGCTTATTAAGTCAGCCTAATACAGCTAATAACTTCATAATCATTTCATAATCTAAACACAACATAAAAAGGCACAAATTAAATTAAAAACCTGATTAAATTTGGATGAAAATGAAAAAATGGAAAAACGCTCTAAGAAAACAGGCCTACAGCTGTCCTTAGGTACTTAGGTGCTCATGCTTGGTGATACGACCAAAGTGCACAATCTCTACCTGAAGTCACATCTCAATCAGCAACTGAAGGAAGTGATTTTTATTCCTTTAGATACAATAATACCGATTCTATAAAATGGTTTTTAGTGGTGGCTCAACCACCTATCTAACAGTTACACTTGTGGTTACTGTAAGGTTTATTTTGTTTTAGTATTTCAGATATGTACACTCAGCAATTGTTGACCATAACACAAAGGATACCTTATTCAGACCTCTCATCAAGACTTCCTGGATCTGATCAGAAAAGCCACCAATCAGAGAGAATAATATGTGGGAACACATTGGATACCACTGTAATGCAATACAACAATACTGCCATCAACAGGGTGCGATGGTGCTGCACAACTGCGCCCACTAACAGCATTATCTTAACATTTTAGTTATGTACCACTAGATGTCGACACTTTATTGTAAACATTTTTTAGTTCTATGTAAGACTCTCTTCTTCCCAGCTACTATGTCTTGTTTTAAGAAATGTGTTTGAAGTTTAATACGTAGTAATTATTTTCATCAGAACAAGAGTATTAGCATCCCATCATCTGGTATTACAAAAGTAAAATTGATGTATGTGTTCAAATAAAAAGAACAGGTGAATCTTTTTCAAACCAGGTAGGCTACAATATGAACAAGGAATTTGGTTTGGTTTGGTTTGGTTTGGTGTGACATAAATAGAAATATAGGACAGTATGATATGACTAAATAAATAAATAAATAAGAACAATAAATGCTGAAATAAAACTCATATTGTTTAATGTGAATGTTGTACAATAGGCAATGCGATGCAAAACAGAGCAAAGTTTGTGGTTCCTATTATATACAAGGGACGTTCAGGTCAAAACGGGACGTATGATGAAATTTCTCGTGAATAAAGGCATAAAACAGATTAACATTTACAAAAGACGTCAAGCACAGTATAACGATGAGTCTCTTTTAAATGGTGCAAAAATTTAAAAGAAGCTCATACGTCTTTGAATGGTGATCCTGGCTGAGGAGGCTTAGAGCACACTGCACTCATTCCTGTGAACATTCAGCTCTTCTCCTGTACAGTCCTGACCTCACTTCAATTGATTTCCACTAAAGGAACTATCAAAGGAGTTCCTGGGAGGCAAGTGCTTCGGGCAGTAGGATCATGAAATCTGCATGTTGAAAAAACCTTCTACCCCGATGGTATCCGAACACTAGTAAAACACTGGGATAAGTGCATTTGTGTAGCTGGGGATTATATAAAGAATTAATGATACTTTTAACTGTCATAACTGTACAATCAAAAATCCTAGTTTGACTTGAACTTTTCTTGTATTATAAATATTGAATAACTGCAAGTTTGCCTATTAAAAGTATGCAAATGGTGCCCATAATAGGAAAGATCATGTCTCACCTATTGCTAAATAGGTTTAGAATTAACCACCATACAGACATACAGTACTGTAAATTGTATTTTGTCACAAAACAAATTCACTACTGCAATTTTAACCAAACATATATTTTATTAGTTATCATAATTCTGTGCAAAAACCTATATTAAATACTTGTACAGTATGTTAATACCAGACCATCATACCGATATTGTTTGCAGTATTGTTGAAGGCACACAACTCCAAGAGGTCTAGCTCAAACATACTGTATGGTTTGCTTGAATGTTCAACAAGCACATATAGCAGTGACAGTCAGGTGTTCATATTCTAAATGTAATGTAGTTTATTTGGCATAAAGGCATTGTGTCGTTAACTGTTACTATAATCTATTCATCAAAAATCTCTAAACTAGCCATAGACTTTATGAGGGTTATATGAGAATGTACAGGTAAATATCTGAGCAGTGAGTGTAACTGAGATTGTTACTGATATTTGAAGTAAAGTGCACATGTGCCACTCATAAGAGAGTAGGGATGTGGGAAGGATTATGCCCTGGGGAATGGTTAGTAATGCTAATACCCTGTAGTTTAATGGTTTACATCTGCAATAATCCAGGATTCCAGGCTGGCAAATAGTAAAGTGCTGATGTGTAAGGTTATCTAGGGGGTGGACCGGCAGATATTTGATTAAGATATAACAAATAATTTACTGAGGACATCCTGGCTCTTTAGATCCTAAACCTATAGATCCTAAACGTGACATTATTTGTAATAATGTGTGCACTAAAAAATAAAAGGCAGGTAAAAAAATTTTGAGAATAGAATAAAAAACATGAGTATAGCTGTGATTATAGTAGTTAATTGATGGTAGATACTGTATGACAATTTAAGACGAACATGATCTGTAAGGTATATTTGATCCTTGCTGGTTAGGAGCTGAGAGTGCTTTATGCTTCGTGTGGTAAAGGATTTTTACTCTCTGTCTGTCTCTCTCTCTCTCTCTCTCTCTCTCTCTTGTGCATGGCTGTTTATTAGAGTGTGGTGCAATGGCTCACCACCTGGGCTACTCTACTACATGCAAACTGCAAATTTTCCTTCCAGTAACTGACCAAATAGCTGTTTATAACCAGCTGGTCACCTCCCCCCCTCTTCTACCACTATAGCTGTGAGCTCCATTTAAAGACCAGTTGTGTCACTCCTGGCTTTGTTCTTAAACAAAGAGATCTGCCGTTCATCTGCCCATAATTGGGCCAGGCCTTGGAATGTGCTTGATGTCTCCGCTTGGCCATTACTGCACCGGCAGGGATGCTGGGAGATGGAGTGGAAACTGCTCTCATCGATCTTGGGATGACAGTGCAGGGCCTCAAAAGAAAGACAGAAAGAAGATCCATTATGGTTCCTTATATATCCTTATTATATTCTCACTCCATATTTGCAAAGATAATGTGAAAATGTAACCTGAAAAAGAGAGAGACTAGGACCTGAGAAGGTCAATGACCTGTTGCTCAGCATTAATACAATAGTAATGGCAATCCAGTTATGGCAGTTCTTTGGGTTAATACTCTATGCTAGTGATCAGAGATCATATTTATAATCAGCTGTTGGTGGACCACTTGAGCAAGTTCTTTATCATTTCACTGTAATTTACAACAAAAAAAAAAATCTGTCAAATGAATGAATACAAAAACACAAATTTTATATTTTAGGTTATAAGTTGTTATCTAGAACTGATTAGAAACAAAATTTGGGATCTAAATTATACACATTGCATGTCCTTATTTTGGTGATTATCCTAAATGAAATAGCCGTAAAATGGAATGTAATGTGCTCCCTTTAGACAATCAGCTGGACGGGGGTGGAGTATGCATCTCTAGTCTGGATGTTTAAACATGTTGATGGCCTAGACGTGTTTGGAGCAGACAGGGGTGATGGGTAAAGGGCACCGAACCCCAGCAACCACCCTTTGGATCGTCTCCCACCCAATAGCCCTATTTCCTCCTGGCCGTCTCGGCCCCAGGTGCCAGGTAGGTCATTGGGCTGTTGAATTCAGTGCAGTGCTGCCTGTGCATGGTCTTAATGACCTCCTCCAGGGCTGCCTGCTCATTGTGATTCACTCACCCCCTCCAACTCCACCACAATTCACAGGTCTGATATCCCACCTCACCGGAGCCTGAGTGCAATATCTGTGTGTATGCAAAGAGACTACATTGAGAGTTATTCCTCAGTGAGTATTATTAAGCCCTGTAAACACTCCCACATTGATATTGATCAGCTCTATAAATACTTCAGGCTGCAGACTAAAAGCTGAAGGAGAACAGACAGCATTAATGTAGTATTTCAGTTTTACTGTTTTGAGTTAGTACATATTGCTAGAATTGTCTCCATGACAGTTTTTTTCCGTCCTTTGCAAGAAGTAGCTTTGGGTTTGCTGAGATATTGTTTGTTGGACAAGAAACAAGAGAACATTGAGTGCCGCATACTTGGTTGCTTTTATTATATCTAGATTCAAGGAACCATATCAAATTTTCTATTTAAATTTGTGAGAAAACTGTTCTCTCTCTCTTTTATTTTCATTCAGCAACAAACCACACCCTGATTATGGACAGGTCACCACCTGGTTTGTATTTTTACTGAATCTTTCTTCAGAAGCTGGAGTGAATCTGAGCAGAGAAATCCGCTTTCATCAGAGAAGGCTTGGTAAAGCAAAGCATAGATGGGCGTTAAACATGCCAAAACAGACTGTACGAGGCTTAGAACATCCCTTGGAAATGAACATGAGGTTACGAGAAGTCCAGTGGTTGGAAAGGTCAGAAGTGAAAAAGATGGAATGAAAATTATAAGTCATGTACAGTAAGTGATTACTTGTGGCTGATAATCAACAATTTGGATGTTGAGTGCTTGTGCTTCACATTAGTCACTTTCACCTCACGTAAATGTAAACGTGCTGCTCTAACAGACTGTGATCCAGTTTAAGTGTCAAAGAGATTAAATAAGTGTGTCTCACACATACCCATTGTGTATGTATGCATGTGTATACAGATAGAATAGAGAGAGTGGGAAGTATTAGGTGAAGACATCAGTGCTCATCCAAGCAGCTTATTCCTCGCTGGTTTTATTTTTAAACATCAGAGCTAAAAATCTGTCTATTTTGACAGAAAGAAGATATATTGTGGGATTGTATGTGTACACTTTGCTTCTGTTATCATGCCTTAGAAGTGATCTAGACCTCGGGAGAGTTGGTACACAGTGTCTGTGATATGAGTAAGAAATCAAGCTTAAGCCAGGACGCAAAGTGAAAATCACTCAGACAGGATGAGTTTGTTTTTATATTAGAGCATGTGCTGTATAATGTTCTCAGCAGAACTGCTCATCTGTACATCTTCCTCCTTTATACAGTGAAATTCCACCAACACACACACACACACACACACACACACACACACACACACACGCACTGTGTGCATATTTTAATTTTACACCTGCTGCTGCCACTGAACGAACAGAATATACTATGACCTTCACATGTCAGAGAGGTAGAAGTGTTTTGTACTGATGGACCTGCCACATTTAAGACAGAGAGACACTCAAGAGTCAGACAATAATGCTGTTCCCTAGTGGCCTAGGTGCTTTCCGCATGAATGTCTTTGTAACCTTGCCTGCACAACTTCATCGCTGGCACAGGCCTTAAAGTAACTGTGTCTGGTTTGAACCCCCCCTCCCAACCACAACATATGTATACATACACACACACACATACACACACACACACACATGCACCCGCACACGCCAGAAGACTTAAAAGATCGGACCCCATCCCTCTGAGGCCGTGGCTGGTGTCCTTAATGGATGACAGATGTCTCTGAAATGAGGCTATAGCGTGAGTGTGTTTCATGTTAGCTCTCTGCGTGATGAGCAGGGAAGCAGCTGGACATGAACAAAAACGTTCGGGTCCTCACAATGCTTCCATTTATTATCCCTGGGTACAGTTCAGGTTGAAATGCACCCCTGCTTTTTTAGAGTAATATATTGGGATTAATAACAGCAAACAAAGGAAAACATTCTATAAAGGCAATAGCTCGCTTGATCTTCTCACAGTATATCTTGTGACAGTTTTAGCTGGTGTATGGTTAGACCCTTGGGCAACTTCTGCTGATTAAAAAGGAATTTTCTGTCTGTTACTGCTTAGAATGTTGCTTAGTGTTCATGGTTAAGGACATCCAATGCGCATGTTGCTATATGATAGCATGGAAGAACGCGACTTTACCGAATCGCTCAAGTACGGCAAAGTTTGTCCCACACAAGGGATTCTACGGCATGCCCTCCAGCAAACTGGAGCCTGGTTATAATTTCCCAATCCTTTGTAAATGTACCTCAGCAATACCCAACTTACTTTAACCATCCAAAATGTTTCCTTTCCCAGCGCTAAACTGCAGGTGTTCTGCATGGGAGCGATCACACAAAATGGCCGCCTGTTCTCTGTTAGGTAATATTCAGTCCAACACCTACTCTCAGCTATATACAGCTGTCAGAAGAGATGAGGAGTTTAGTGAGAAGGTTGTGGTTGAAATGAGCCGCCAGTTGGGCGGTCCTCTTCCTCGGCCTTGATGGGGGTGGGATAATAGTCAGGTTTGAGCAGGTTGCCTGTTAGTAGGCCTCTAAACTGAGCAGGCTGCAGGAGGTGGGGGCTCTCATTATCTTCCCCACCATGTTGGGCCCTTAAGTCCATCTCTTCAGTGCTTGCTCTGTTTGTTTAGAGAGCAAAAGCCTTTTAAAACTACGTTTGGGCTAATGAGTCCATTATCTGCCAATGATCCACCAAGGGGCCCATCTCCCTCTCTAACTCCTATCATGAAGTTCTAAGAGTAGATTTTAAAGTTTTAAATGGACTTTTGAGGCCTATCATTAATGGTTAAAAATGGTCTTCAGGCTTTCCAGAGTTTGCCATTTACAGTATAATGCAAACCAAAACATAATATGCATAATATAAGCCAAAACATTCTTCACATAATTAAGTTTTCTCTATTTACTGGAAAGAACAAAAAGCTATTTCAAATCTGGCCTGTCTAGGCAACTCATTTGCAGCGTTTAAGCTAATCTCATTTAAAGACGTTTGCATGAGACCAAGGACAAAAATCTTTTAGAAATCATGTGTTGTTACCATTGCATGCAACTGTGGCTGCCATGATGATTGATATTTGGCTGGTCTCGCCATCACCACTGGGTGTGGTTTGTCAACCGTTCCAGACATCATCCCCAGCAGGTGCACTGAGCTGAAGCAAAATGCACAGTATAGCTTTACAATGTGTGGCATTGTGACAGACAATAACAGATTTTCCGATGATTTTTGACTGCACTTAATTAATATTTTGCAGTTTGGAAGCTTAGGTTTTAATTTCGAACAGAATAAATAGATATAACTCTGGCCTCCGAGTGGCGTAGTGGTAAAGTGCTCACCCTATCATCCGGAGATCACCGGTTCGGTTTCAGGGTGATGCTGTAACCTCTCAGAGCCGGGGGTCTAGAGAAAGCTGATTGGCCGAGCTTGGCCGTAACGCGGTTTGGAGGAAACATGTGGATAGTCTTCGGCCCTCCCGGCTTAGTGGTAGTAGTAGCCTTAATGTGGAAGCTCCCTAGTGACGGGGAGGAATTGGAAACGGCTAAATTAGGGAGAAAATCGGGGGGAAAAATAATAAAAAATAGATATAACTCACTCAGTATAAAAAAAAAAAATCAAATGTAATAAAAACTAACATCATTTCATTAAATAATATAATTCACAGGAATTTTTCTCTTCATGCAGTGGTTTTATTTGATGGTAACGAATCATACATTTGGAATATACTTCACATGCTTGGCTTTTCCCTCAAAACTTGGAAAACAATCAGATAATTTACCAGGAGGACAATTCATCTTAAAGACGATGGGATTTTAGAGTTGCAGGAAATTATGTCTCCCCTGTCTGGAGATGAAATGCTTCAGAACAGTACTTCAGACAATATGTGGACAGTTGTTTTGGAAATATTATTTAGCACATGACCTTCCAGCCTGCATTTATGGCGAATATAAAATCCTACGTGATTGTCTGTTAAGCCAGATGATTTATTACATATTTCGATTTCAATGTCAATTTTATTCATATAGCTTTTCTTAATGGTCATTGGCACAAAGCAGCTTTACAGAATCAGAAAAGAAAAGAAAAGAAAATCAGAAGTAATTAATATGAAATGTTTGAGGCTGGAGGTTCGGTATATTTGTATTAAACAAGAATATTTATTGGCTTGCTGTCTGGCCCTTGCTTTTTTAACTTAGGTCAAACATTCAAGCTGGTGTAGCTAAGGTTCATGGGGCCTGTGGGTCTACATGGGTACATGGCCTCTGTGGTTCAGGACCATGTTTAAGGATGAAGGAACCAGATGTACTGTGTATAAGAGGTAGATCCATGTTTGAGATTCTAGCAAGCACTGAGTTTAGGAATCAGCCCCACAGAGGTCATACTAGTACCAGTAGCCACAGGAAGCTGCTGTAGATTAGCACTCTCCCTTGTCCAGTCTGGGCTGCCCAGTTAATGCTGAAGACTTAATTATGGTGATCTGGTAATAGAGGAGAAAATGGCAGGAATGCTGTCCACATGGCCATGCTCACAGTGGGATTAACTGCACGAGCTGCTCTCGGCCAGCTCGGGGATCTTGAGAGCAGTTTCACAGCTGCCTTTGTCCCGCTTTCAAGGCAGGAGTATAAAAGGAGAGGGAGGAGAAAAAAAAAGAAGAGACAAAGAAAATTAATCTGCTGGGTGCTGGATCTTAATTCGATTTAATGAAGGGGCTTGTACGTGAGAGGTTTTCTCACACACACACACACACACACACACACACACACACACACACACACACACACACACACACACACACACACACACACACACACACACACACACACACACACACACACATTCAGTCAGAAATTCAAACTCTTCTAAGTACTTACAGCTCAGTTGAGAGAATAAACCCTATTATGAGCAATTACGCTATCCACCAGCCATAGCAAATCCATCTTCTTTCCTTGTATTAGTTAATAATGGGGTTAGAAAATCATTTAATCTTATTCACGATGTTTCCGGATATTTCATTGTGGGACCTCTAAATCTGAAATCTGTTTTCAGTTGTTTTCCATCATGTTGAGTCACGAGCTCATTTATGATTTATTTATTTATTTTTGACAATATTAAAGACTTTCAATAGAAATGACTTATTTCTATGTGGACTTTACTTCCTGGACCATAACAATTGAATTATTTTACTTGTTTATTGAATTCTTTGCTGAAATAGTTTGCAGCATAACTAATATGGTCGTCATGCACAATTAAAAACATTCTGATTCAAATCGCATACAGTACACTGCTTGAAAAAATGTTCGACTATTATTTTGGACCATTCTTAGTTTCATAAAGTGGTTCTAATTCAGATCCCTCTCTGATAGTGTAACACTATGTTGTATCGATTTACATAAGGGTCTTAATGGGTTCTCCCAGAGGGACAAAAGGATGAACCCATTAAGGTTTTTAAATGTTTTTGTGTAAGTGTTTGCTTGTGTTCTCAGGCATAGTAAGGGCATGGAATTACTGAATCAGTAACATTCTTGAGCTTATCAGTTCATCTAACAGTTTTCAATCGGAACCTGATAAAAGGAAACCAATCAACATAGACCGCTCCGTCAGGCACACCACCACCTGAAATAGGAGAGAAAAAAAAAAGACTCTCCATGAAGCTGGAGAAGCCCATTACTGTGTTCATCTTTTCAACATTTGACAGGTGGAAGTAGAACTTTGGGGTTTACATTTTAATTATAAAGAATTCCAGATGTGGAAGGAGGCTCATAAATTAGAAGCAGAGCTACTCAAATGTCTTTTTTCAAAGGGACCATGCGGGTCAGCATCTGCTTCTCATTGAAGTCAATGTTATTAAGGGTCCAGGCTAAAGAAAGCCTCGAGTCCCTTGTCTGGCCCCACAATAATTGACACTATTAAATGTGCCTAAACAGATTTAGAGCATTCAGAAAAGTTACATTTGTCTTGGAGAATGAATCCCATCATCTATTTTCAAGGAAAGAAACCTGAGAAGGATTAATGGCCATTTAATCTTTTACACACTGAAAATGAGAGAGAATCAGTAGTATGGTGAAAATTAAAGGTCAATACAAAAAGATACACAAAAGATACAGCAAGCAAGTCCGGAGCCAGAGCTCAAACAGCAAGATTTCAAACAGTGTACAACACCAGATTCTTATTAAGTGTGCCATGAAACAAAAACAAATATGTGACATTGTTTTAGCTGGACGAACCAGTGGACATGATTGATTTTCTGCTGTAATCTTGTAATATCTTCTATTTTTGCCCATATATTTTTGACACTACACATATATTATGGTAGTGTTTTTATGTCATATGGGGGCTACAATCTCTTTTGGGGTTGATGCAAGGGTTCAGGTCTTTTACGTGGTGTGGGCCCAATGAGTCAAAAGAAAAGGAACCAGATCGGCAGAAGCGAAGTGGGACAGGAACTCTCCTGGGCGTGATTGAAAGGGTGAGAAGTTAATTTGGCAGCTTTTCCTCCTCACTTTGCTAATGTTTCCTCTCAGGACCAAGCCGCACCATCGCCCACCCCAACACCAACGTAAAAAAAAAAAAAAACCTCCTCCAGCATTTTTTTTTCACCGTCTCAGCTGTTCTCCCTCCACTTTCAAAATCTACCTCCCCCAATACACCTTCTCTCCCAGTGGAGCACGCTGACCCGAAACCAAACTTTCTCTCCCCAGGACACTTCCTGCTTTGCTACACTCAGTCTCAAGTGTGTTTTTCCAGGGGTGTTGGGTACGGGGAGGGGTGGCATAGTACTTGAAGGAAATGAGGACCATGTCAGTGTATCTTCATGACCTGTCAATCAGAGGCCCAGTGAGGCTCGGGAGGTTGTCTGGAATGGAAGAGGAGATGCTGGTGGCCTCACCCTATTCCATCACCACTGGGAATAATTCTTGCATTAAAAGTTTATATATTTTTTTATTTGGCATTTTCTGCTAACCTTGGTGAATGCCATTATTAATCGCATCAACAATGTATTAATCATGCTATTACTTCATTTGTTTGTTTGTTTTGCTGTGGTTGTGGTTTCAGTTGTGGTTTTCCTCAGTCGGTGGGGCACGGAAAAAAATCTGTTAACTATAATTCCTTCTCGTTCCTCGGCTAATGAATTGTGAAGTGTAAACCAAAGTTTCTTAAGAGGATTTATATAACTGCAGCTGTACCTCATTACTAATAAATAAAACATTTGTGCATTGAATGTTAATTAAACATTGTTCTTTGCTTATCTCACAATATGTTACAAATGCTTCCTGTAAATACATTCCACCATGGTTACTTTACTTCTGCCTTTAATCTTTTATGCGAACTCCAAGAAATAGTACTTTAAAAGCTCTTGCCAACTTCCCTCCCAGAATGCTGATCCGTTCTGTAAAATTAGCTCAAAATTTGCTCTTATGGGAAACTGTCACCATTCATTTTTCAGTGACATATTGTGGGTTCAAGTATTGCAAAACGTTTAAGTGAGACTGTGCATGTATATGTTTGTGCGTGTGTGTTTGTGTGTGTGTGTGTGTGTGTGTGTGAGAAAGAAACAGAGAGAGAGAGAGCGAGAGAGAGACGAGGTCTGGATGTACACACTGGCTAGACGACATTGCCGGATGAAGCCACACACTGCTAACACACTGCAGGCCATGGTGTTAGACAGGCCAGGTCGGCTAGTGACAGTGTGCAGCCCCTATCCTGCCTTATTTATCTGCTGTTGCAGTGGACAGAATGCAATTTCCTGAGAAGGGGGAGTCTAGGGGTGGGGGTTAAGCACATCAAAGTGAACCGAGAGCTATCAGGAACCTGAGCACTGCCAGCGCTGCGTGCCAGTTCTCCCTCTCCCTCTTCAATCCAACTCGTCAGACACTGGGCATAACGGAGTTGATAAAAATACACTCCTTCTCCAGATACAGACACCTTGGACAGGCCATCGAGGGCAGCTATTATACATGTGGCAGGATTGCGGGAAGGTCATAGTTTATCACCTCTTTGGTGTTTCACCCATAGCTGCAGCACTCAGCTCTTACTTGCTGCTTTTGGGCTCTCAGTGGCTATCTGAGAAGGACAGGCAGCCTCTGAGTGTGCTGTTTGCTAGATGAGTGCTGTATAATGAGGAGCAGTTAAACTGAAATGCTGATGTGTAAGAAAGGGACAGTATTCTATGTTTTAATTTTTTTTGAAAGGCTATATAATGTCTAAGCCAGTTGGGGAGGAAAAGAAGGCAATAAGACCAGGCCTATGAACCGCAGCTCTCCACAGTCTTGCTTTTATGTGCTGTTAAACAGTCGTTCTCCAGGAGAAGATGAGGTAGAGTCTTGGGAATCCAGCTCTGCTTAGATAGTGCACCTGCCCAGTGGCTATTAACTCCTTTGAAGGCACTAAATAAGTGCTCTTGAGAAACCTTTTTGCTACACCATGTGAAGGTAAATTATCAGGTGGCCTAAGGCAAAGAAAAGAAAAAAGAAACAGCCAATAGGCTCCTATATATAACCACTACAGTTGTTTTATAACGTTTAATAAATAAGAATAGTGCCAAATTGTGTAGCATACAGTACATAGATTTAAGCTGATAATCTATATGGTTTGAGCGGATTTGCTTTAGAGGAAGTTCTGTTAAACTCCCTGAATGCATTGGGGAGGTCTCCTCTGATGCCTCTCGGTTTTATGTCTTTCACTAATGGCTCTTGGAAGCAAGGTTAACTTAAAGGAAGGGGGCATTCGTGGAGAGAGGGAGCCCTTATCAAAGCCATCAGAAATGCCTTGTCGGCAGCCATTCATTGGACGCAGAGAAAATAAACCAAAATACCTCCACAATGACTGAGTGTTAGGCAGATAACAGTTGGCTGTGGGGGTCCCTTTCCCCTTTCTCTCAGTGGCCACTCACCTTCTCCATCTCCCTCTCTCTCTCTTTCTCTCCTTCTCTTTCTCTTTTTAGTTTTATTAGGAGGAAACAGAAAGCCCCAGTGTGAGAAGCCACTTGTTATCTGAGAGTCTTGGGAATCAAGCCCTCCGCAGAGTCTTCACTCACCACGCTAATGAAAGCTGGACAATTTGTGTGCTTTCGTTCCCAACATACTTAAACCCCCATCTCTGGTCCCCCCCCCCCCACCTCCCGCCATCCCCTCCACATATAGCCCACCTCTCCCTCTCTCCCCCAAACAGCACTTAGATTCCGGTCCATTCATTATACCCCAGCGCGGGCTTCAAAGCAAGTGGCGTTTATTAAACACAATTTATTATTCATTCATCAGAAACCAGAGGCTTGTGGCACATCCATTATTTCCAAATCAGATTGTAGGCTCTCCAAAATGGCCCTCATTTTTTATGAAAAACAGACCCTTATTTTTTTATCCTAGTAGCACTTGATGAAAAATACAGTATAGTAACTCATCTTTAAGCAACTTTTTAAATAATACAATACCTTCCATAATAAGAAAAAAAAAATCTCATAGATCTAATATCTTGCTCTTTAATAAATATAAAAAAAATACTGATAGAATTAAATAAATGGATTTTATGATTTTAGAGATTTTATGTACAATACATGTACATTATTGGTTCGTATGAAAGCTGTATTTTAAGGTTTTTTTCTGTACCCAAAGCAATTAATTTGGCAGTATTTAAGGACAGAATTGTTCTGAATTATAATAAATATCACTAAATATCATATAATTTATTTTTTATTCATTTAGATTGAGATAAATTGTGATTATTGTGGCTTGGTAAACTGATATAGGTCCTTACAATTTGCTCTTTGGTTAATAAATTAGCGATTTTGTTCAAAACCTGGTCCAATAATTTGTTATCACAATTATTATTTAATATTTTATTATATCACTTTACAAACTTGGTGTTAATCTTTTCATTTAAAGCCTTTTCATCATATGTTGATATGTGGTCTGTGATTGCCTCTTCCAAACTCAGGACCTGTGAGTTGCTCAGAAGCTTTAGAGCAACAGTGACAGTTTTCGGAAACTTTTCCAGGTATCCATTTTAGCCTGTTGAATTTTACACCAAAGACAGGGATGGAAGGACAAAGTGTTTTGGAAGACTTAGTGGCAGTGGATTGTCCATTGACTGATTGACAGATTTAGGTAGCTGTGTACAATAAACATTTGGACTGACCTCTGGAGGTGAGTTGGCCGATACCAGGGTGCCCTGTATGACAAAGGCTGCAGGTGACCATGGAGCACTTTGATCCCCTGCTGCCAACTCAGACCTCAAAGAATTTTTTTTCCAGGCTATCTCTCTCTCTCTCTTTTCCTATTTTACCAAGCCTTTCTTTCTTGGGTCAACCCATTTTTCTAGTCAATCTAGCCCCAACAATGGAGTCACTTACAAAGCACTGAGCACTGTATGACCGAGGAGCCACCAGGGAAAACAGGTTCAAAGAGATGGCAGAGTGGATCTGTATGGCCAAGTCCCCAGCCAGGACATAAATACACATGCATTCAACATGCAGGTGCACAGCTCTCCACTTCACAAAACTGTAACCATATTGGTTAATTATGTGCGGTTTTTTAAGATTGTGAATTTTCATCTTTCTCACGTCTCATTTTCTTTATATAGCATAATTTAATGTAAAGTTGCTTGAAAGATGAAAATGAATCATCAGGTTTTTTGTGCAACTAATACCAGAAAAGCTGCAGTGAGATATATTAATTTTTGTTCAGTGAGACATGTGACTTTATTTTCCCTACAGAGCACTATATTGAGAAAATGATTTTTTTTTGGATCAAAATGCCATCTTGTGCAGGTGTAGTTAGAAATAGAAGAACAAATATGGCTTGAGCTTGCTTTACACCTAAGCAGCAGTCAAACACTCAGGTAAATTTATATAGAGGCTAGTTCTTGTAGAACCCTGAGGCACACCTGCCACTTTTTTTTTTCTTTCTCCATAAGTCTTTAAAAAGGGGTCCAATATGTGTGGACCATCCCAAACCTCGTTGACACTAAAGAGTTGTGTTTTGGCTCTCCTGGTAGGAAATAAATTTCATTTGAATGCTCCCTTTCATAGTAGGAATATAAGAGGGGAAAGTCCTCACTGACTTTACGGTTAGCTAACACCCTTAGTGCTGTCCGTGTCTGAATACCAATAAGCAAATTGGAGCATGTGTTTTATTATGTGGGCTGTATTTATAACAGTTGTTCAGATAGAGTACAGTCGATACACTATCTGCATGATTTAATGAACCATATCCCTACATTTGCAGCAGTGTATTTTCTTGATAATGATAAAACATGATGGTCTAGAGGTGGAATTTGGCTTGAGAGCTGATGCCAAAGTCTGCATGTTGTAGATGTTGTGTTTACTGACATTAAAACACAAAGCTGTATTCAACACCAATGTAGACCAATGTTTTATTGTCATGACCATTAATGGAGGTTCTTGTGTGATATGGGATAGTTTGGAACAGGTGTATTCTGTATGTACAGTATGTATTCTGTGCCCCTTTTAAGCCTGTAACTCCTTGCAGTCCCTCTGATTAGCCCAAACAACCAACCTGAGCACTAGCTGGTAGGTAATAGGTGTGCATGCAGGCGTGGTGTGTGCATGTGGTAAAGGACTCTTTGAATTGTCAGCCAGGTGATGGGTGATGTGGGAGTGTTGTTGATATATATGTGTTTAAATCTGTAAATCTCAGATAGTATGTGCGGGAGCGCTGGAATGTAAAGCTCCGACCGTGAGCCTCTGAAGCTCTAATGGATTAACAACCAGACCTGGCATGCTAATGGAGATTGTCTGTGATGTAATGAGCTTTTAATTAGGTCACCTCTGAGCTTGACCCTGGTGTAATGAGGGGGGGTGAGAAGGGAGGGGTCTGTGGGAGGTTAGCTATAGAGGGTGGGGGGGCTGGTGATAGCCCCCTGACCTGCAGGTGTGAAGCAACCCAGGCTGTAAACATGGCTGGACATTCCAGGCATTCTCCACTCAGCATCTCTACACGCAAAATATTAAAGCCAGGTTTCATGGTTCCGAATTCAGCTCATGAGGTCTTTCCCTGCTGCTGTGGGTGGTTTCTCAGCGACTGTTCTCATCTTACTGCTTTTGGAGTTCACACACCATAGCACATTCTTCTCTTACTCTGCACCTAGATTTAATCTAACCAAGTCAGCCATATTGCGATTCTATCAATATGCACGTGTTCAGTGAGCCTGGGTGCACCATACAATATTGTGACTAAGCACACAGGACTTGTGGGGAGCAAACCAAACTCGCAAAAAATTTTTTTTTAATAAATTCACCGGTCCTTAGAGGAGACACAGCTAAGGATCTACAAAGACCATCACTTTTTACATTTACAAAATATCAGAAGCAAGTATAAGTGCACGAAGCTGTGCATATTATACGGAGTTGGTAATCATAAGCATTAGCATATTTTCAGTTTTCAGCTTAACAGAACTTGTTATGATGCGTGATTATTATCTGACGATAAACAAAGGCAGCTTATGATCTTGTTGCTTGGATTCATGGGTGCTGCTTTAAGCCTCTTGTGCTATAATCTGCAGCTTTGGCATTGACTGCTGGTCAGTGAGACTTTTTATATTATTTGGGAAATACAGCAGCTTTCAGGAGCAGCTTTTATTATTTTTTTAGAGTGCTGTGGAAAATTCAGAAAAACATTTTATTTTAAATCAAGTGGCTTGTAGGAACTCATGTGAAATTATTTGGTAGGAAAATGATATAATGATGGGGAAATACAGTATATAACACAAACAAATCCCTACCGGTTCTAACTATTGTAATATTACGCATAAGATTGTGCCAAATAAACAGGTATTTTAATTTAAAGTAGAATTCATGTACTGTATAGTTTGCCATCATTATTGTTTGCAACCAAATAAATAGCAATTATTGATATTTGACCCTGGTTGGAAGCAAAAGGGTGGATTCTGAGTGTTTTGTGTAGGACTGTGCTGAGTGCTTTGTTTCTCTTCAGGAACAGCTACCCTGGTAATGCTTAATGGATGTCAGTTATGTGATGAAAAGCCTTCAAGGGCAGGAAATAAACAAAGCATGATCTTGATTAATATGGGCACATGGAACTGTGTATTTATTCTACACACAAGCAACTGTAGAATTGCTTGTGGGTGTTTGGATCTGTGTTGCACGACTACTCAGGATAAGTGGTATAAATTATGAATGGATGGATGGCTGGATTTATGGATGAATGGATGGATGAATGAATAAAATAATATAGTTTAACATAATATAATTAGGTAGGGAGGTTGTCTATGATAAAACTGCCCCAAGGTGTGAATGAGTCTGTGATAAATTAGCATCCCAGCCAAGATGTATTTATGCCTCACAGCCAATTTTGGATGGGATCCACCACAGCCCTGACCAGGATAAAGTGGTTACTGAAAATTCTGTAAATGAATAATAATAATAATAATAATAATAATAATAAATATAGTTGCAAGTAACAATGACAGTCCCAAGCACCCTGTGCCATCGCCACCCCGGGGGCATCGCACAACCTGTGTGTTATTTGAGTTTGTAAAGAACTTGCACACGTCACAGGGCTAATGTCAGTTTGGGCCCTAAATATTTGTTGTGTGTGTGTGTGTGTATGTGTGTGTGTGTGTGTGTGTGTGTGTGTGTGTGTATGACGTGTGTGTGACGTGTGTGACATGTGGATGTGTTTGTGCACGTTTGTGTGTGTGGTGTGTGAGTCTGTGTGTTAACATCTGTGATGTGTGTTTTAGTACATGCCTGCGTGTAAGACAGAGATGTGAGTGTGTGAGTGTTAAAATTAGTGATGGGTGATATATGAGTGTGTTTGTGTATGCGTGCGTGCGTGTGTCTGCGTTAGTGTGAGAGTGTTAACATGTGTAATGTGAGTGATATAAGTGTGTTTGTGCGTCGTGAGAAAGATGTGTGTGTGTGTGTGTGTGTGAGTGTGTGAGTGTGTGTTTGTGAGTGTTAACACTTGTGATGTGTACGTGTGTTCAATATGATGCTGGAAATAAGCATCACACTATGATGTTACTCAATGTGATGTCACTGAACGTGTCACTCAATATAATGTCACTCAATATAAGGCCACACCGAAAGTTATTCATCAGTTTTCAGCATAATTTTAAGACATTATCATGGCTGACCCGTTTAAGATATCAAAAGTCCCTCCGCAATTTTGCGTCCTCAATGTGTTTAGATCACATCTGCCCGGTTTGGTGGCGATCGTATAAATTCCCTAGGAGGAGTATATCAACATACAGCGGGTCTGTTTTTGGGAACAATCCAAAATAACCGGCCTCCTGTTGAGTTGAGCCCAGGACATGCAGTGCGAAAGTTGTTTGGCTAAATGTCTACCAGTTTTCGGGAAAAGTGTGTATGAGCTATGCAGCAAAATCTCGTGTGGGAGCCCCTGAAGGCCCCGGGCCACGCGACCCAATAAGGTGGGGAAAAAAACAAAATCCTTAGGAAACGAGGATCCTACGCACCCTATAGTGCTTGGGCCCTAATAATAATAATAATAATAATAATAATAATAATAATTCTGTACTGCTTATCTTGTATAGGGTAATGGGTTAATAAAACAGGGTAGATCCTAGATGGGGTTCCAATCCACTCACACAAACCTGAAGCAGGAATCAAACCCTTGACCATGCTAACCATTGAGCCACAGTGTTATAATAATAATAATAATAATAACAACAACAACAACAACAACAACAACAACAAAACAACAATAGTATTATTATTATTTATTTATTTATTTTATTTTATTTTATTTTATTTTATTATTTACACCCTATTCCCATAAAGCCTGCCATAGTTCACAGCCAGATTCAACACACTGGTAAACAAGAACACATGCTTTCTTTCAATCTTTCTCTTTCTCTTCCCTCTTGAGCCTAGACTCATTAAGATCCTATAAAGTGACTCTTCTTAATGAGAAGGTTTTTATAGTGCTCTCAGAGGGCCTCTGGGGGATAATCAGAGTGAAATAGGAAGTCGTCTGTCTTGACAGGCTGCCCCTTTCTCAGCGGTGGTCTGGTCAGCGAGGGCCTCTTTCTTTAGTCCATCATCTTTACCTCACCTCAGCCACCTCTCTCCGGCCTGTCTGAATCTCTCCGTGTTTACATTCTGTCCGACATGAGAAAAGTCAGCTGCGCCAGTGAATTCATGCATATTAATTGGCATCGTCCCCGCTTGTTTGATCCTTCTTTGCTGTGCTTCTGCTTCTCTCTGTCTCCATCACTCGGCGGGTTTATGAGGCAGGGCTCCGGATATATTCTTGAGCCAGGGTCGTCCTCTCAACAGGGGGTCAGTGTCAGTTTGTGTGCTGCATGTGGCTACACCTACTGGTGAACCAGCTCTCTGCAGAGCTGAATGCTTAAAAATACTTAAAGCCGAGTGAAGAAAAAAAAAGGCACCAAAATGCAATCCATGCATAAACACACGGATAATCACATTTAATAGCCACGCAATCCCAGTAGTGTGCTCGGTTTCGGTTTGGTTGGTTATATTTAGTGAATACAAGTACAGATGTTTTGTGAAACTCTAGTGGTATGTTACACAGTGCTTTGTGAAGGAGCAGATGAAGGAGGGGGCGAGGGGGTGTGGAGGTCATTTACCGGATGTTGCTTTTAAGATCAAATTGTATTTATGAATGTCATGTCAGCCACTCTGCCAGTGAGGGTGAAAACTTATCTCGGAGCAGATGTTTACTCCACAGGTCGAAGGGCACACAGTGTTTACATCTGAGGCTGGGGGATGAAACTTGTTTAGAATTGCAAATGCTGCTGTGGGCAATTACCTTAATCAAATTACTTTTTTCTTTCTTTCTTCACTCTCTCATTTTTGTTTCTGAGAAGAATTTACCAGATTCAAAACAACTGCTGCTCAGAGTCTTTCGCTTTATGTCACTTCCTGCCCCGGGCTCACTACAGCCCATCAGCTTCCTCTGTTATTTATTCCATGCCGCTGAAGCACTGTGAAACACTGCCTCAATAAGCTGTTAGAGGAATCTGTTTAGCTTAAAGAAAAAAGTAGGAGGAACTGTGGTCTCCGGTTATGAATAGAGATGTAAATCTGGACATATTTGTTAAAGAGGTAAAGTAACTGTCCAGCTGCTTTCTGTAACCGTTTCTGAAGAAGACGTGCCTTTTAATTCTTGGCCTCGGATTCAAAGAGAGGTGAAGGAGAAATGGGAGAAGCATAGCTTTTAGAAATGGTATCACGGTACAGAGTGAGATAAATGATCTATGGTTTTACATTATATAAAGTCCTCGGTATTAGCCTTTTGGAGAGTGAAAGAAAAGGGGATAGCGAGTGAGAGAAAGACAGGAAGAGGTTAGAAGGTTGTAGGCCTGGGGGTTGTATGTCAGGAATAAGGTTGGAATGGCGGAGGAATGGCTGTGATCTCTGCGGTGCGGACATTAACGAACAGCGCGAGAGAATCTCAAGTCCCAACGCTGTTTTCTTTTACAGGAAAAATTCAAGATGTGTTCCCCGCTCCGAAACATAACCCAGGAAAAGGTCGTGGTCTGGTCACTCCATGAAAGTCTTGAGTTTCTGTCACTGAAGCTTGAAACAACACATTTGTACTGGCCAAAAGCAAGGGAAAAAAGAAGAGGGTGGGAGAACATCTCACTGGCTTGAACAGCCACTAAGGGTAAATGAACTCAATGATACTGGCCAGACTGCATCCCTCATTATAGTGCTACACTAAACATGCCAGCTTCCATCTGCGTCTTCACACAGCACTCTTCTTCTCACACTCATCTATTTATTACATGCTTCCAAAAACATATAATATCTACAGTGCTCTTTTTATGGAAGACCCAAAATACTTCGTGTCTCGTAAAAAAGAAACTCTATAAATAACTACTAGACGTTTGAGGTTTTAAGATATAGGAGAAACGAGGTGCTAGTCCATGATTGTGCTGTGTAATTAGTCCATTATATTTGAAAATGCTCTTTCTTTTCCCTCCCTTTGTCTCGTAAATTTCATCATCAGTTTGGCTGCATTTTGTTCGACACCTTCTCGGAAAGTCTTTTTTATGACTGCTGAAGGAACCTGTCTCTTTGTTGTTGACAGGAGAGGTGTGATTAACGTTCCTTCTCCCGACCCTGTCTGTGGCCTACACACTCTGTGGCCCCCGTGCGCACACTACTACTTGTGATCCACCAGTCAGTCTGGAGAAAGAGCCTGTCTTATGCAGATGCTCGGATGAGGGAGCTCAGGGGTAGAGCTAGGGTGAGTAGGTTTATTTTCGATTAAGTATTTTCCAAAGCAAGAGATTGTTGTTGAGGAAAAACAGAGAAAATACACACAGCGTATTTATGGAAATAGTGTGACATCAGGCCAGCTTGACGTTGTGGGAAAGAGGGAAGTTGAGAGAGTCTGCCAGGTGAGAATCAGAGGTTTGGCCGCAATCTTTGCACAGGTGATGCAAAGGAAAACAGGTATTTCTGGCTACGGTCAGTTTACCAAGTCAGCAAGTTCAACTCAATTACAGACAAGGCGTTATGAGAATCATTCGGTTTTCAAAGCTGGAGCTGAAATCAGTTTCTCCTGAAGAAAGGCTAGTGGAGTTGTTGGTGACCACAAGCACAGCTAATTAGTTAAAACTGCAGTATAGCATTCAAACCGGCAGCAGTCAATAGCGCTGAATTAAAGGACACAACATCAGGGCCTTAACCACTGTAAACTCTCTGTGTGCTTATGGGTTGGAGGAGAGCTGTGCTTGCAAGGTGTGTGTGTGCGTAAAGTGTTTCTATAAGTACATGTTTAACCTCTATATGTAGTAGATGTTGTGCCCTTTTAAACCACCAATTTAGCCATCATAAACATTCTTCATTTTCCAAACATAAAACAAATATTAAGCAGTATTAGTTCTTCTGCTACTGTGTATCTCTTCCCCACTTCCTCCCCTCTCACTCCCTTCTGTTCTTTCACGTCTCAGAAATAATTATACATGTCCTAGGCTGATTATACGTTAGCTCTGGAATCTGGCCTGCTGCCTGTTCCCTGGCCTAGTCCACTTCATTCTCAAAGGCCTTTCTCTTGAAAGCCACCACAGAAACCATTTCATTCTCTCCCTTGCTCGCTCCTTTTAGATTAAACAGATCAGAGAGGAAAAAGCAATAAGGGCTTCAATAATGATATCTGTTTATATTCGAAAATGGCACACCATGCAAGGTCTGGCATTCGACTCAAATTGGAAGTAGTAGTAGGAAATTAGTCGAGTTTTACGACAATTGCTCTACGTGCAGGAGATGTGCAGAGGTCTAACCCCACATCTTTTTTTGTTGTACTTGGTCTTATTAAGGTTCCTTACTTGTATTAATAGTGAATGATCTTCACCACCTTTCATTCATTAATTCATTTATCTTCATCGAGCACGTTATCCTGATGGAGATTATTATGGGAATGCTGGACACAAGTCAGGAATACTGTACACCGCGAATGATGCTGCAGTTCATTACAGGCCATTGGAACATCATAAGAAGTCAAGTCAAGTCAAGTAGGCTTTTTTTGTCATTCCAACCATATACAGTTCAGTACACAGTGAAACAAAACAACGTTCCTCCAGGACCAAGGTGCTACATACATGCCACAACATAAATTAACAACATAACATAAATTAACATCACACTCTAGCGGAACCAGCTAGCTAGCTAAGATATCTAATTAGCTGACTAGCTCTTGAACTAACCAGTCCACCTACTGGCATGTTTCTTAGAGGGATGAGGATGCCAACCAACATTTTCATATTTAATCATATCCGTGTTAGAACCATTGTAAAATGCCTGGATCATAATATTTTTTAGCCCTATTTGAAGAAAAGTGCTGCTAGGATTAGAACATATACAGTTTTTTCTGAGCGTACAGAATATGCATTGGTGGGACAGTTTTCAGAATCCATGAATCCATTCATTCGTCCACCCTTCCATCCATTGTGCTGTGTTGGGTTGTGGGGAGCACAAGGCCTGGAGCCTATCCTTTGTGAGAACCTTATAGCACATGTTCAGGCTACACACTGCATGATGTAGGATAAATACACAGTCTGAAAGTCTCAAGTAGGTTATCTGTTTAAAGACGTGCAAATAGTGTTTTAGATAACCAAAAGTAAAAGTTGATTTTTGCGATCATTATGAGTCTACAATATGTACAGTGACATGCATGAAACAAAATTTACATAAGATGTACACTAAAAGTAAAAGGTTTTGACGCGCCTTCGAATTCCACAGTCCTGATTTCTGTTTCTTTCTACACTGTAAAACAATGCTGAAGGCACCAAAATATGCAATAATCTTCTTTGAATAGTTGATATTAAAATGTATCTGCTACTTATGCTCTGTAAAGCCTTCAAAACGGCTCTAATCTGAGGTGCTGCTTGTTAATTGGTGATTTTTGAGGATGGTAACTCTAAATGAACTTCTCTTCTGCAGAAGTAGATTTTGGCTTGTTTTTTCCTGGGATGGTCTTCACGAGACCTAGTTTCATCAAGGTGCTTGATGGGTTTTGGAAATCCATTTGATAATACTATTCTTGCAGGAACTATTCCAGAACAGCTAACCTTCATATCTTAAAATAACAACTGACTGTTGTTGTTGTTGTTGTTACTTAATTACATGATGCCTTAGGTTAAATCGAGTATTGTTCTAGAATGTTTTGACTATTGACCAGTACTGTATGTGGATATCGACTTACAACAACAGTTCAATTATCTACTTACTGCTATGGTTTTATGATTCTGACAAGGAACAATAGATATTACAAGCTTCTCATTGGGCTTTTATGTAAAGTGTAAACAAACGTTACTGGATGGTGAACATGAACACTAACTAGTTTAATGTTGGATGGATGATCCATTAAATTACATTCACTAGGTGAAAAGATGTTTGCCAAATAAGACATCATCATTTATATTTAGGCAGTTAAACTGGGTTTAAATCAGGTTAAGGGGTAAATGTCCACAGCATGAACATTTGTTAATGCTTCCCTGAAATTTTTTTCTTGGTTTCCAATTACCTAATTTCCTGTTCAAGCCCCAAATAAATACACACAGACTTGGAGAAACACTGTTGCATGCAAAGAAACGACATAATGGGTCACACACATGCATGCACACACATACACACACATACACACACACACACAGACACAGTTTACTGGCAGCCGTAGATAAGCCCACGCATCTCCACACGCCTCCCGGTTGTCGGTGTAATAGCTGTTATCTGCAGCACTAGTCCCTGGGAGGCAGATAAAAACCAGGCTGTTGTGTTTTTATCTATCTCGCTGAAAGTCAGCTATTGACACCATGCACTTTAGAGGAAATCTCACTCACTGGGATGAGCCTTGAATCCTTTCCTGCCCTGGACATGTCACCTTACATTTCAAACTAGCAGCGAAACACATTTACACCACATCAAAGGCCTGACATAGCTTTACTGAACATCATATATCACATAACGATCGTGTGCAAGCGACTTGTGAATCTGGTTAGAGCATGTACTAGGAACAATGCCAAAGCAGTGCTAATTTGACACGCACAATATAGTTTAACAGAAGTTGGTGACAGCAAGCGTAATTGCATTGTTGACAAGTGATTGAGACTGTCTATCCCACAATGTTGCTGAATAAAAGCCGTGTTGCTATGCAGGCTGAACTATTCTGTTGCTAGTTGAAGGTGGTTCGGACAAAGGAACAGCAGGCGTTAGTGGGCATCATAAGGGCCCTCCCGTCTCCAACCCTACTCACAATAACAGTCTAAGTGTGAACAGCAGGTGACTCCCATTCAACACAGCCTGGGTTAATAAAGTCTCTCCACTAAGTCAATAAACAAGGCCTTGTTCACACACTGGCTAATTGTTTTGCGCTCCAGCAGCCTGGGTGTGGAGTGGTGATGAGGGATGCCCGTTCCCCTGGAGTCTCCATCAGGGTCTTCAGCCATTCTGTCCCCCTAGAGGCCCTCACGGTGACCCAGACCTCAGACAAATCCACTCACTCTCAGTCACCCAGGGCCAAGGGATTGACAAGCTTATGTGTCTAGCCACGCTGGCCGATTCACACATGACCCTAAGCAACTTGGACATACTTTCAAGACACTCTTTTTACATGGGAGTCTCAAAATGCTTGCGATTCTGCTCTCTTGGCCATATCTTATCTCTTTGTTCTCATCCCATATGCCTGTAGCACCAGAAAAATGCTCCACGAACATCCAGGAAACTAATTGAGTACAGGCAATGAGTGAAACACTCACAGAGATGAAATCTCAGTGCATTCATCATGTACACCCCAGAGCAGGCCGAGTGGAATGATGGCACGGTGTGGATTTGGGGACTCAGGAAGGACAGGAAGTGGATCCAACTTCCATCCAGTATTGTTAAAGATCTCTATGATGACAAACTAAGCACGTGGTCTTCCCACACTACTTATTTAGGGACTAAAGTCTCTCATAATTAATACCTTATCATAGCTGAACCTCTATATGGAAGTTATAGTGTATTTATAGCTTATAGTGTATAATTATAGTAAGCTGGTCAAATGATGTTAGTTTTAAGTCAGATTTTTAAAGCTACTGTATATCTATAGAGACTTCAGCTTGTACTATGAAAAATTGTTCATTAAAATACAAGTAAATATTTTTTACTAATTCTGCTACTCTCAGCATGTTAACCTGTTGCTGATTATTATCTTCATACCTGGGTGACACTTTTATGGGCCCAGAAGTTTTAGAGGTTAATGCTAATTTGTCATGTAAAAAAAAAAAAAAAAAAGAGAGCTTTGTGTAACTTTTAAATATTGATATTATGTCATTTTTTACTGAATAAATTATGTTTTTAGTGTATTTAATTCTATGTAATTTGTTTCTTTTTTTTGAGTGGAAATTCTCGATTTAAATATAATTGTAATTCTGACATTAATGTAAATAGGTTGATACATTAATAAAAATTGTTTTTTTCGAGTTTTGAATAGCTGGGATTCTCTCTCTCTCTCTCTCTCTCTCTCTCTCTCTCTCTGTTCTGTAAGGTCTGTTGTTGGGTTTGGTCAAATCTCTTCCTGTATCCACACCAACCAGCTCCCTCACATTTCTGAAATTTCTCACATTTCCCTTTTTTATGTTCTGCCCTTTGTTGTTGCTAAACTGCTTTATGTTTTTTCAAACTCTATGCCAAGAGCTCTTTTTCTTTTCCTCCCAGTTTGTCTGCTATATTGTTATTCAGACAATAATTGATAGTGAGTTGATATGAATTGATGCACCTTGGATATTTGACTGTGGATTTGGACATTGAGCATCTTTTACTGCCTTATTGTGAAGCGGAGGCAGAAAGGAGATGCACTTGAAATAGTTTAGTCTTGCTATATTGTTGGACTAAATAATTGGGCACAGTATAGAATTCCAATAATAAACACAATGATATTATTGTAATATTGTTATAATTAATATTGCATGCTAATTATTACAACAACGAACAAAGTTAACAGAGCAATAATAAACTCCAAGGCAATGGATATATTAGGGAAACAACTTTTTTAGTCTTATTTTATCCCAGTAGCTGCAATGCTTTCTTGCACTGCCTCCCCCATCTATACACACAGACGCACACCATCCCCATCCTCAGACTTATTCAGTGGTCTGTGAACATGAGACGATCCAAGTAACATAACACGTAGCACATTATCCTTATCAACTTTGCCTCAGCTTAATCACCAGGGTGATGGCTGCCATGTTTTCTTACCCCTTTGCTTTAATTTATCTTTCTCTCTTTTTCTCTCCCTTTTTCCTTTATTCTTACTTTCGAACACCCTCTATCTTTTATCCTCACTTATTTATCTCTCCTCTCCTAGCCACTTTCATCTCTCTGTCTCTTTCTTTTGCTCTGTTTTTCCTTCCCCAGCTCCCAAAGGTTTTTTTTTTTTTGGTCTGTGTGTGTCTGTGTGTATCTCTTCCTCAGACTGCTCCACAAATATGAACACTGAGAGCACCTGCAAGTGCTCATTTCGAAGATGTTGCAGGCACAAGAATGCATGCAGTAAACACAAGAGAGTTGTATTTATAATAAATCAGCTTTATGGGTCTCTGATGGAGGTGATATCAGTGAAATTTATGCAGGGAGACCTCAGAGTTCTCAGCTAACAGCTGTGAGATAGCGCTTCCCCTCAGCAGGCTTCATAAGGCAAGGAAGAGTATGGCCTCTGTGTCACGCTGCAGTGAGATGTCACTGGATTTAGTGTAAAGGTGGGGGATCTACTGTTACTTTGGCCGAGTTTAGGTGACCTAGAAGATTCCACGTATTCGTGATACCAAGTGTGGCTCTGCCTGTCTGTTGGTGAAATCAGCATTCCATCAGATTTTGCAGATCATCCTTCAGTATTTCTGTTTAAGCCTAGCAATTAATGTCAAATGAGTCGGTCACGCCAAAACAACTTGAAAATGGCACACAAACCCAAACAAAACACAGGCATGTAAATAAAAGTTGGATTAACTATGCCATGGCCCACACCCTGCCCAGATGTCCGCTTTCACCCCTGGCAAGTACACAAGATGTGAGTCTAAAAGCAGTGATGTCACATTTCAAAGAAGGTGTGTGGTTCAAATTACAAACCTGATTCCTGCAGCTTGATGAAATGTGACCACTCGCCATTATTTGGTTTCCAGCAGATGCGAGCAATAATAACAATGGCTATGGTCGACCTGATGGAGGTGCCTTTACTTAGGAGGCACAACATGGCTGGTTTTAAAATCAAGACCAAAATAGCCATACAAACCTGACAGTACTTTCCTACTCTATGACCTCAGCCCACTCTGTTCTCTGCTGCTAAAATGAGACTGCCTGTGTAAATGTTTGTTGTACTATCATCAAAACCCCCAAGAGGCTAAAGCTTTAATCATGTTTTCTGCAGTTGCTGGAGATTGGTGTGTGGCGGTTTGTGTGTGTGGAGTAGGGGGGGGGGGTGATGGGGAAGGGGGTGGTTCCTGGCTCAGCCAGTACCCAGGTGTCTCCTTGGATCTGGCCCCACCAATGAGTGAGCCAGTGATAATTAGCAGCCGTTCTCTGACGAATGGGCCAAGAACAGGCAGCAAATCATCTTGCGGTTGAATGCAGTTGAACCTGGCACAAGCAGCTGCTTGGGCCAACTGCTTGTGATTCTCTTACTAAGGGTGAGAAATAAATAACAGATACAGTGCAATAAAATGGCTATTTTACAGGCTGCTAAAAGTTGAGGTCCTGCTGGGAAGCTTACTGTGGGCAACGCTGGTGATAGGGCTAAAACCAGGCAAGGCAAGCAGTTGCTGAAGATCCAGGGATGCTCCCCTTTCATCCTCCTCTTCTTCTTACCTCCTCTTCCCTGCTGAGACGGAGGCTCCCTGCAGATAAGGCAAGGCACTTGAGGGGAAACCGATGGGGTAATGCAACAAATTTGGCGCGTAACGTCAACTGCAGCCATGTTTCATTTGTTGCCATGGAGACATCTAGGCCCCTAGTTGGTGCTTACTTTTTTTCTCCGGATGCTCCAGGGTAAAAAACGGCAGGAGAGCAGGGAGTTGGCGCTTACCTCAGAGTCGCCTTGGGGTGGGAAAGAGGAGGGGGTTCATTACAGCTTCCCGAAAATCAAGATCACCAATAACGTCTTACACTTGCTTGTAAAGGAAATCGTTTGTGTTGGCAACAATCGTAGTGGGAAGTCTGAGGCTGCTGGCGTTTTAACTCATGCATGATATAATTGTGACCTGTTGTTTGGAATTATGATCCCATGCCTTTTCAATTTGAATACTATTTAAAGTTAAATCGTTTACTCATTCAAAATGTTTGCCATTAAGTTTTTCCCCCCCAAATGACAGACTGATTTAAGTGGAAATGGTGGTTAGGTGGAGTATTTTTACATAAATAGTAAAACTAAGAGTTTTGGCAAGGGGAATCCCTTGAGTGGAACTTTACGCTTGTAAATGTTAGTTTAATTTGGACGTGCTATTAGGAATGTTCTTAATGCTGCCCTCCTCTCAATGGATCCCCACTTGGATTCCAAAACTCTGTGCTCTTGCCGTTGTAAAACCCTGTGTGATCCACAGCTACAGTCATCTTTTGTATCTTACTGTAAAAATTCTGGGCCCAAATTGTGTGACTCACTTAGGAAGAACCTTTTTATTTACTTACAGTTTTATCGAGTGCGGAAAATTTGGGTCATGTCAGTGTGCATCTCAGTTTGCAAGTCGTGGTTTGAAAGTAGATCACCGGTGTGGTGTTTAATGAGACCTGCTGGCTCTAAGTTTGTTGTATTTATTTAACAAACACTTTTTTTTCTTTGGATTTCCTCCAGAATTAAACCTGTAATTGGACATCGCACATACAGTAGCAGCCATATAGAATCGTTCAACAGAGCTTTTCAGTAAGACCTTAAATGTGGCGGTCATAACCTCCATATTATAGCACACATCTAAGGAATATGGGAAAAACTGCATGAGGCCTTGACCACCATGGCGAATCAGGACTCATACCTGTTACAATAATGCAGAAGTGGCCTGAAATCTAAACACAGTTCATCACTTAGAGCATACATATCAAAGCACAGAAATAAGCACTGCTCAGGAAAAGGAACTTGTTTATCAAAACTGAAATTGCACTTGTAAGCAAAATGACCCATAATTACAAGTGCACCTATAAATTACCTTTTCAATCAAGCATCTACAAAGAAATTAGAGGATGCAGGTCACCTATGTGAAACCCCCTGCCCAAAGCTCTTTAAAAAACATACACAATAACCTTTGTTCTCTCTCAATAGCAGAAGTAAAAAAAAAACGTTTTTAGCTGATGGCAGGTTTATACACTGCAGAGGGCATGCTCTGTAATGGGATGTTACCGTCAAGGTTTATATGTTTAGTTTGAGGTGGAAAGTCTTGGCAATTCAGCTGGCCATTTGCGGCGGAGTGTGTATGTGTCTGTGTGTATTTCTGTGTGAGGTAGTATCAGTAAGTGGCTCTTCAAACAAGGCCAAAGGCAGACCCATACTTATGCAGAAAGCTATTTTGCCCCGAGTTCTGCCAAGACATCCTGACCACTCCCAGAGCTTCAGCAGCGCTTGCCCTGGTAATTACATGCCGTCCGGAAAGAAGCCGAGAGCGACTCTCTTTAAAGTGAGTCAAATATCCTCCTTGTTTAATTATGATTCTCAGGTCAAACCTGAAGCCTTTGGCTCATGCTTTTGCTCTTTTTCCATAAGCCTTCACATGCAATACATTGTGTCCCACAGAGAGACTGGAAATGTGGAAATGCTAGGAGGAGGGGTGGAGGAGGAGGTTAAACTGGTGATTTTTAATCTGGCAGCCACAAAATGACCTAACTGCCTGACCACACACTGCTCCACCAAGCAGCAGAGATGACGCTGAGCACTCTCACTATAGCATTTTCCTTAAATGTGTGACCTCACTGAGGTAGAGCTTAGCGTCAGTGGGCCAGGCACATAAACGTGAACGTATACTTCCCGACTGGAGACGTGTCTCGGTAGCGCTGATATTTTCAAAGGAATTTTTTTTGCCCACAGTATAGATTTGTGGTGCTGCTAAAGGAAACTCTTTTCATAAAAACTCCCTGCTCACAGATTTCACATCAGATTTTGCTTGTCTATCCGCAGTCAACTACTGTACAGTGTTAACAATTCTAACACATTTGTTAAACAAACACTTACGGCATAGACAGAGAACTTCATAAACATTTCCGTGATGGATTGTTAATAAAAATGCTGCTTTTTAATCACTGTTTCCCCACATCAACAGAGTACTCTATCAATTACTTAGAGCTGTTCTCACAACATCCGGTGACAAATGAAGTATGGTTGCTGGAACACTTCACTCACAGCCTGAGCTGTAAAGACTCAAACCATGAATTAAAAACTAATCCCTTTACAATGTTCATGGCTAAAACAATAATAATAATAATACATTCTATACTTGTTTCCCTCGCTTTTGTCAATGAGCTCATTTCAAAATATTATTGCACATGTGACTTAAAAGTTGTCTCTACTTTTGGGGCTACAGCAAAAAGCTCCCTAGTGCATACTACATGACTATACTGTGATTCACTTGGGTTTAATCACTCTTTCTGTCTTTTCGGTCGAGACTGAAGAGCTAATCGCCTCACTGCTTCCCGCGCTATCTTGCCAAAATCCCATGGTTCACCCACATTGGGATGTTAGCATATTCTGACTGCTTGGAATTCTTTCCTGCTGTCCGGAGAGCACATACTGTGTTTTAAAAATGTGTTGTGCTCTTTCAAGTTTTATTTGAAAGTATGTAATTACATTCTTGAAAGAGTAACAGGTCCCCGGAGTGATTTATATTGAGTATTAAATGTCAAGGTTTAAAAAGACACAGTTAACACTTGCTCATCCACTTAAGAGGTTCTCAGTGCCCTGAAGCTGGAAGAGGCCTTCAGGATATTCATGTGCAGTAAAAATTAATATGCTGAGAAGGAAATTGTGGATGGAGTTTGGAGGAAAATGGAAGAGAGCTTGATGTACAGATTTATTTCTATTTATCAGCATCAGAAAGTAACATATCTGGTTTCCGAATCATACTCAACTTCTTTGGATTGAAAGAGTAGTTAAAATACTTCTGTTAATACATTTTTAATTATATAGTGTATTTAATTATAATGTGTTTTATAAGATTTAATGTCCTGAATAATTTGCCATATCAGTTCTTGAGACATGCAAGTAAAAATGCAGAGCAGCACAGTATAAGAACTTATTTGGCTGAATTATAATACGATAAAAGCATATCAATTACTCTAATTAATCTTTATCAGAGGATATTGGAATCATTTGGAAATTGGGATTGCACAATAATCTTATATACTGTATATACTTTCATAAATGAAATGTTTAATTTAATGAAAATCAAATTGAACAGCCTTTATTGCCTGTAGGACAGACAAATCTAGCTTCAGTGTAATTTCACTGGCGCATACAGGCACTGATGCATTTGACTGGCAGGCAATCATCAGGTCATAAACTAAGTACGGTGACTGTGAGTTGTGCATTGCTCTGGTCCCACTATGTCAATCTGTTCCCTCAGATTAAAGTACTATCTTCAAGTGGCATACTAGCCCCTGATAAAAAAGCTTTTTAATCCATTGAGAAAAGTCCCCTCTGTAACCCCCCCCCCCCCCCCCCCCACTAGCAGATTAGACAAGTATAGCTGGGACTGCTGCACTCTATGAAGGGTCTGGAGAGTGTTGTGGCAGCTGACTAAAAAAGGCCCAGGACAACTCACTCTTCAGCAAACAGCTCTGATAACATCTGCCAGGAGCTGCTTAGCACCGGTGACAGGAGGTGGAAGATGGAAGGAGATGGAAGGACATTAGAGGCCTGTCAGTCACTTAGCCCAGTGGTGGCCAGTTCCATCCTTCCATCTCTGCCAACTGTAAATTTAGAGAACAAAGAAATGTCAGCAACAGGTTTATCCTTTGAAGGGTTTGACATAGACAGTGCTGTTAGTGGGATTATGTAAAAACTATTTTAAAATGACATTTAGCCAGTTTAACAAATAAATGCTGAAACCTAAAATTATGTATTTAATAGTATATACTAATATATTGCATGTTAAATTGGTGACATGATATATTGCATTATCGCTGTATATGATTGGCAATGAGCTGGCAAAGAATTATTCCAGTAAAAATTGTTCATCGTTGACCATCATTGATGGTCTTGTTTTTCACGTGTAATTGTCAAGATGTTTGACGTCATAAAACGTTTATGAACCTTGTAGGCTCCTTTTGAATTATAAAATGGAAATGATGTACCTTGTTCCAAGTGATTTTATACAACACAGAGCAAAAAAAAAGGTATGGCACTGATAATTCCAGTACACATCCAAGAGTGTAAGATATAAAATGGTCTGTGTTTGTTAAAATGTTTTACCTGTATGGACATGACAGAGTGAGTAGCTGTGACTTCTCTGTTCTGGCATTGAGAGATGTAATGCGAGTTTTGTTGTATCAGAAGCTGGGGGGGGGGGGGGGGGGGGTTAACGAAGAACCTGGAAAAAATCCTGGCCGACCTTCCCCTTCATTTCCTAAGAGTTTGCCTTTTGACTCTGAAGTTTACATGCCGTTTCCATCACACGGATTAAAATAGTTTGCCCAATCCTTTATTCTCCTCCCTCACAAACACCAAACCTCAGAGTACTTACAGACTTTAAAATCTGTGAGCTGAGTTGGAAGGATTAGGACTGTTCTTAGTGTGTTTCAGGCCATTACAGGTGGCCAAAAGGAAGCTGGGACCAAAGAATGTTCCAGCAAAAAAAGGAGGCATTGCAAAAGCTGTGTTTGATCAATGAGCAGGGCGCGTGTCTCTACTAGCGAGCTGGCTGAAGGCAGAGGAGAACAGAGACAGAAGTTGGCGCTGACTGAGGGGAGAGTAGAACAGACAGAAAAGTAAAGTGTGTTGTGACATTGCACAGGAGAGCTTCTCTCTGAGGTCAGCTTTAAGCTGCTGTTGAAGTCACTGTTTGTGGATGTGAGTTCACACGTGAGATGATTCTGAGCTTGATTTATCCACTCTCTCTGACTCACATTTGCCTCCTCCACAGAGGTGTGCTTCTGACCTCTACAATTACCCAACAGTAGATGTCACACAGTTAACCTCTTCAATCACACGACACCAGGTAATGATGCAAAATAGTTCGGGGATTACACAATCAAGGTCCAGACAGCGGATGATTCATGTACCTTCGTCAGAACTTAATACCAAACATGGCAGGATAAAAGCAGTTTGGGACAAACTAGTTACCTTTTAAGGTGTCCCTATTAGGAGCAGTTTACATTGGTTTTTGAGCGAAGGAGTGCTAAATGGTAGATACGGAGTTGACTTAGTGTTGAGAGGAGCTAAGCAGGGGCAGGGAATCTCAGTCCCCTCCTGCACTTAATGCCTGCAGCTGAACCACCCACGGGAGGCAATCTCTCTGTGATCTCAGGAGGCTAAGTCTGGTCAACGCCTCAGAGCACACCTCAATTATGTGTGCACACACACACATGCACGAACACTCTGGTGCTATAACAACCGACGGAAAAAAAAAATTCAATGTTCAGAACCCTTACCTCTGAGTATGACAAATTTTACTTTCACCAAGTCAGTCATATCATCTTCTCGTTTAATCATCTGTCAGTTCTATTTGGTGTGTCTTCAGGTACAGATGGAAAAAACAATTAAATATACAAGGTGTGCGAGATAAAAAAAAAAAAAAAAAAAAGGACATTGCTTTAGGTAAGTGACCCCAATTTTTTTGCTCTTTAATCATTGGTTGAATGTTACTACATCAGGTGTAATTTCTACACTTTTTCTAATTTAACTAATAGGTACCAACTTGAAATGAAAACACTAACGTGAGATGTCATCATTGCTCATTCAACATTGTAGAGCAGGTGAGACACTTGTGAGGTGACTAAACCAATGATTGCTACTAACTACCGTTGTCTGATCTACAGTAGATATAGAGAAAAATGATTCCTGTCCACTAAAATGAAAGACAAGCTAGATTCAGTTATTCAACTCTTTTCAATTCAATTTTATTTGTATAGCGCTTTTAACAATTATCATTGTCGCAAAAGCAGCTTTACACAAAAGAATGATTTATGTTTGTATGGAATGTGAATGTGTATGAATCAAAATACATGACTTAAACTTGTCATATTTTGAAGAACAGGCTGCCCATGAACTCCATTTCTTTTTTTAAGTACAGCAGAGTATCTTGCATGTGAGATGAGAGCTGCAGCATGTGGTATCTATAGGTAGGGTCAGCCGGTATTTACAGTTGTTCACTCCTGTAATATATTGGTAGCATAGTTGCAAGATATTATGTTTGTAACTGACATACATGGAGGATAAAAAAAAAAAAAAAAACGTCATGGAGGATGCTTCCTCCCCATCTAGAGTATTAATTCCGTACAGCATGCCTTAGTGCTTCCTGATACTGACAATTAACTAATACAGCAAACCACCAAAAAAGTCAGGAACACAGCTGGGCTGTTGGCCATACCGTATCTGTGTAGACAAAGTGTCAGGAGTGCAGTGCACCCTGAACTGAAACTGTGAGTGTGCAGATGTTGTGCGGTTGTACGCTAGCCAACCATGGGGATGGGGTGGGGGTTGTCCCTGTCCATATCTCAGCGCACCGTGTTACACTGTCGGTCATTGCTTTTTAGTGATATCTATATAATAAACATGACAAATTCTAATAAATGAAGATGTATCATGAATAAAGAGTGAGTTTACTTTACAGTCTACTTACTAGTTGACAAACTGTCTATGTATAGGACTGAGTGAGCAGTTACTTCATCACATTTACATAACAACCGTAATGACGGGGTCGTAATGATAGACCCCCCCTACCCCCACCAGCCCCTTCTTCAGTACTCTAGTAGGGTTTTTTTTTTGCCCTTGTGTGTGACGTGTGAGCAGTTTTTCTTTACAGTGAATTCGGAGGGGGTGGTGATGAGTTAAAGGTAACTTCTGCTCTTGTGTCTCTAAAGTGAATGCAGCAGACAGGGAAGCAGTATGCTAATGAGCGGGTGTCTGTGAGGACTCATTCACGTACAGGGCCTTTAGTGGGCAGAATGAGGGCAAAAGGAGAATTGCAGTGATTGTGGTGATAAGGGACATTCACTGATCTCCTTTTCTCCTGGAAAGGTCACATAACAATGCGAGTGCTGCGATGCTGTTTAATTGGTGCTAAGCAGCGATGACATTCTATAAGAGCTGTAGGTGACGAAGCCGTTTGGAGAACCTACTGATGAAATTAGACACTAAAGAATCATTTTAAGACACTTTCACAGGCTTATTTTGGCAACACAATTGCTTCACAGACTGCTTGTTAGTGACCTCCTCAGGCTCATGGACGTGTAAATGAACTGCCACACACAGCATTCGGTGATCAGGCCTGATCATTTGCATTAAGTTTGTTTAGTGCTGAATATTTACCGTGTACATTTTGTCAGGCAATTTAACTGACTATGATTATAGAACAAGGGATCTAGGATATTTTTTAAAAGCATAAGATTTCATCACACAGAGAGGGTGTATTTATGATGATGATGATTATTATTATGTTTTTTGTTGTTGAAGCCATTCTTTGATAAGGAGGTAGGATTTGGATTGTTGTACACCTGTGATGCTTTGAAAATGAACTTTTAACCCACTCTATCACTTTGATCTCTGTGTATGTATATGTAAAGTGGGCATTAGGACTTTATGGTGACAAAAGATTCCCATGATAATAATAAATGATATGTTTCACCGTGCGTGTCAACATGTGGGAAAGGTGATTTTCTATATATATATATATATATATATATATATATGCCTACAAAGCTGCATCTGTTAACTGAAAAACGAAAATATGTTTTGCAAGATGTTTTGACTGTTCTCCTTTTTCGCCGTGTGTGTGTGTGTGTGTGTGTGTGTACGTGCGCGCGCGTGTGTATTGAACCTGTACACCGTAAGCGCGCTGAAGGCATTTTAATAGGGTACATGTGGCGGCTAAGCGAGCTGGTGCGCCTCCCGTATATTAACCAAATATGACAAGTTCCGCCGTGTGTTCTTTCAAAGACAAAAAAAAAAAAAAACGGCGGCGTGTAACAGTTGTAATAATAAAACGGTATGATTTTTGTTCATTTCTCCAGGGATCCTTATGGGTGTACGGGTGTGGGCGGTCGAACTTATGTAGGTGTCGAACTCCGTGTGTGTGTGTGTGTGTGTGTGAGGGGGGGGGACGGGGAGGAGGAACAGCCACTCAAGTGGGCGGCCACATAAAAACTGCAGGCAACATCAGGCGCGCGATCAGACTGTCCGTGATAAACGTGTGATGAACTAGTGGAGATAGGAGCCGAGTGTCTCATTGGTCTTTTCACCCAGGAGCCCAATGGACTCGGTATATAGGGACTTTTTATATCGGGACTATTAACCGAAAAGGGCTTGGTTTGCTTTTCTGCCGGTGTATCCCGAGTGTGTCCCGCGCGCTGTGACTCTGGGAAGCGCCTTCGATCACTTCACTTCGTGCTGAGGAGACGCTTCGCGCATCTACCCATGGTGAGCTCTCTCTCTCTCTCTCTCTCTCTCTCACACACACACACACACTTGGAGTGGATTTCTGTGATATTTCCACACGTTCACGGCGTGTTACATTTCCGCATGCCATACCTTTTAAAAAATATTTATTTCCAAATCTAAGGTCTATCCATTGAACATATGTTGCTTGTTTTAAAGAAAAGCGCATCAACATCGATCATTGATGGTCTAGGTGAGGATGTGGACCTGGATGGGGTTTTTTGGTTTTGTTTTTGTTGCACGGTTGGACAGCCATCCAGTTTTCCCTGCACACACCTGCCTGTTCCTGACCTCCCTCTCTCTCTCACTCTCTCTTACACACACATAAACACACACACACAAGCCGGAAGAGTTTTAAATTGGTATAGTAATGTATTGCGCACAGACCTTTTTACTTAATTCGACGAAAAAAACCCCAGATAAATAAAATTTAACGAGTGCATTCATAAAATGTCAGGAAAATAAAAGTTTTTAAGACTCACGCGCTTTGGCAAAAATAGTTTGTTGTTTTTGTGTAAATGCCAAACCCACTGGCGGCAGATGCAGCTTTATCGGTCCATGTGGTTTTCTCGTTTAGCGCACAAGAACCTTGCAGGAGAATATGAGAACTTTAATAGCAGACCTATAATTAACTGGTTAGAGTGTTAACCTAATTAAGTATTTTAAAAAAAACATCACACCACATGCTTATCGTCTTAGGATGTTCTGTTATTCTATGCCGTAAAGGAGAAGCAGAATTCCTGTGCGTAAATGGTTTTTGCCCCATTGGCGCTACACATTTCTACAGGGGTTCTTCAATCTTTGCGCAAAAGGGGGTTTGCGGGTGGCGGGGCATCAGGGCTAAAATGGGAACATAAGCAGGTTTTCAACCCGGATCACCGTCAGAGCTCTTACTCTGGTAATAAATCAACTACATGGAGCCTGACGTTGCCAAACCGAGGTGTTTGGGTTTTGTATATTTTTACCTCTTATATTTTAGGAAACGTAAAGATGTAGTAGAACAATAGGGAAGATTTTGTTAAATACAGTTGCTTACAGATGTAGTTACACACAGAACACACTGCAAACAACGAGCTCCTCTGATGATTTTCTGTTTTTTTTATTTAGAAATTCTGTATTCTGTATTCATTTTACTTTCCCCCCATAATTGTATGTTATTTTGATACAGTGTTCATATTTCTGTAGTGCAAATATCATAAATATTATGCAACTTGAACTATGGATAGTGTGCAGTTCAGCTTTTCTTTGTTTAGTTTCCAGCAAATTCTGAGAATTGCAGAATATTGGCAAAATCAAGTGTTTGGAATGTAAACATTGTGACAAGTTAAGTGTGCTCCAAACCCTTCTAATCAGCATGTGTACTGGAAGAGAATGTTATTCACTCGTTATTCATAGTACATTTTGTCGATGTTTCATAGATTTTGGAATGTAAAATTCCAGCTGACCATAACAACTTAACAACTCCAGGGCTTGTTGTACATTATACATTTGTGCACTAGAGCCCAAACCAGGGGACAACACAGCAATACAAACCTTCCTCGAGCTGGAGCGGCAAGTTCTGAAGAGCATTCTGGAGAGATCTGAATGAAGCGTGACAGAGATAAAATGCTCAAATTGGGTCCTCACTATTGTCTGTTCCTGTGGTAGCCTGCTCCCTCTGGTTCCCTGTCAAATTCCTCAGGAAACACATCTAAAGGGCCATGTGCATAGTACGCTCTCATTAAGTCAGGTTAGGGAAAGTGAAGTCAAATGCTGTGAGGCCCACAGGACTCTGCCAAACCAGAGGAAGCAAGCTGCTGGAGCCAAATTGCACCATAAGCTGCTCTCATTGCAAAAGAACTTGCATAGCTCTTCTTTATCCTCAAGCACATTCACATAAAATCCTGTAAATATTTTGGACAGTGCACATTTGGTTTTTAAGCAAGAATGTGTGGTCTGAACTTACTCCAGGTGCGTGCGTGTGTGCTTTAGCAATGTGTTGTGCCAGTGAGAATGAAAATTTTATGATTTTTAATTCTTCATAGATTTTCTGCTCTGGTAAAATGGAACACCTGGAGTTACATTTTTAAATTATTATAGTTTGTTTTTGCATTTAAGCTTTTATAGGCTTTGACACCTATTAAACTGGAATATATTAGTAAAATACAAGTGTAGTACATTGATATCCCTCACCCCACCTTCTCACACATGGGAAACTGGTTTGATTGAACTTATCTCTGGAAAGTAAAGCCCTATGATCAAACACATATGTAAACCCCATCCAAGGTGCACACTATAACAACTGAGCATACTGGGTCAAACAAGGGTCACCACCATGATCTGGATCAAGACTCTTTCCCTGATTGCATTAAGAACAAGCAAATGGAGCAATAAAACATGCTAACAATTGTGTACTTGTGACACACACACACACATGCTGCATTCTTGTTATTATGCATCATTTCTGTTGTAATGGTTGGTCTTGGTCCAGCAGAACTGGATCCAAAAGATGACAAAATGCATGCTTTGACACTCTGGCCCATTGAGTTGGGCCATTTAGGATGAACACTTTTTATTAGCCAATTTTACAAGCACATTTCCTTATAGTACTTGATTAGTGATTAAGCGTTCATATGTTATGGTTATCCCTGCTAAATTTGAGTGACTGAACATCCAACTGCACTCTGGTGGTCACATTGTCATCCAACTGCACACTGGTGGTCACATTGTTAACTGTATAACTTTTTTGGCCCTTCCCAACTTGTATAACTGTATTTGGACGTTTCTAACTTAAATACTTTGTTAAAGGCTGTTTCACGATATGTGCTGACACAAGTTCATTTCATAGTCCAGTTTAGGTGAACTCTGGGTGAAGGCTTTAGTGAGAAGTATGAAAAGCATTTGTTCACAAAAGCTCCCTTTTCAAGGCTCAATGGACTCTGCTGTCACATGCCCTCTGATATGACTTTTAATAACCTGTGATGAGTAATCTGGAGTGTAAAGTGTTGGTATTCTGTTTATTTAATCTTTCTGTTAACCAAAGTTTTTCTTTTAGGCTTGGTTGGACACGAAACATCAATAATGCTTTCTGGTTTGAACATTATTTTTCAGGACAGAACTGTCTCCAATCTCAAGCAACCTCCCAGCACCACGTAGCATTTCCTTAAGGAACCCGTCCCGTATCGGCTCCCAACAAACATGGACTGTTTCCCCATGCTTTATTTTCTGTCGGTGAGTGGACCACACTTAACCAGTTTCAACGTTTTACAGCTGCTCTCTTAGGAGTTAAATAATTATATTATTGATGAATTAATAAGCTCTGGTCATTCAAACAGAACAATAAAAAAATATACTTTTAGTGTAAAAGTTTGAAATGTGTGAAAAGTAGTCCTTTGTTTGGCCTTAGTCAGGTAATGCTTGTAGGGATTCTGCTTCTTATCGAGTTAGAGTTTGCTCTGACCCTGAGGCTGCTCTTGTCTTATTTATGTAATCATCCTGCTTCGTGAGAGGGAAGGGGAATGTATGGCTCCTCAAATTCCATTTACAAATGTTATTTTTTGTCTGCTCTTTTGCTAGTGCTTTATAGATGTTGTTGTAGATAAAAAGAGTATTATGCATGTAATCACTTACATTAAGCAATAAGCTTAATGCAGGAAAAACCAAACTGATGTTGGTGGTGGTGTTGATAGGTATACTTGTCATAAAACATTTTGTCCTCTGTTTTTCCTTTTTCTTCCTGTCTTTTCCTTTTCATTTCTGCTGTCCCTTTTCCCTTTGGTCTGTCTTGTTCTGTCTTGTCCACCAGAGACAACATGATTCCTGGTAATCGAATGCTGATGGTCATTTTATTATGCCAAGTTGTACTGGGAGATAGCAGCCATGCTAGTCTAATACCCGAGGAAGGGAAGAAAAAGGCGTTGGGCAATCACCCAGGTCAAAGTCATGAACTGCTGCGCGACTTTGAGGCCACGCTGCTGCACATGTTTGGGCTGCAGAGGCGGCCACGGCCCAGCCGCTCGGCAGTGGTGCCCCAGTACCTGCTCGACCTCTATAGGCTACAGTCAGGAGAAGTGGAAGAGGCTGAAGCTCATGATATCAGCTTTGAATACCCTGAGAAGTCCACTAGCCGAGCCAACACTGTAAGAGCATTCCACCATGAAGGTAAGACCAATTTAAGCTATTCTATGTGATATTCAAATTCTATTCAGAGCAAGCACTTATAAAAAAAACGCTCTACAGCAGTGTACCTCTGTCTTCAATTATGTGGATCTTTTTGAGGGATTGTCCTCAACATGCAATTATCTTTAATGCTACTCTGCAGACTTCTAAATAAAGTCCCGTTGCCAACAGTGTGGGCATTTAAGGCAGACAGCATGCCCAGGAGCATTGAAAAAACAAATCCACCATGCCAAGGTGATAAAGGAGCACCAGCATGGCACCAGGAACATTCATTATTTTGTCTTTTATTGATTTTGTTGGCAATACATTTTCTTGAATAAGATCATATTAAGGGGCCTGGATGCTGCCTAGGACAGTATATAAAACATGACTAGCAAATATGTCTGCCAGTAGGAGGAAGGCCATCTTAAACTGGCTTGCCTAGCACAGAAAGTTCTAAAGAAAAGCATTCCATTCCTATTGTTATCAGTAAAAGAGCTACATCCTATTACAAGAATTATGTACAATGTGTAAAACTATACAAAGTAATTGCTTTGAAAATATTCACATAAGGTCTTTTCTGCACATGTCTGGTTTACTTTATGTCTCATCTTATCTCAGAGCACATGGAGCAAGTGCCGTCAGACACACCGTACACCATCGAGACTCCGCTGCGCTTCTTCTTTAATCTCAGCAGCATTCCTGAGGAAGAGATGCTTTCCACAGCAGAACTGCGGCTGTACAGGCAGCAGATTAAGGAGCCTGGTGTGGAGTCCCAGCATGTGGGAAATGAGGAACTCCATAGGATCAATGTGTATGAGGTGCTAAAAACACCACGGCCTGGGCAGCTGATCACACGCCTCCTGGACACACGCCTTGTTAGTCACAACACCACAAGCTGGGAAAGCTTTGACGTGAGCCCAGCTGTGTTGCGTTGGACTCAGGAGCGGCAACCAAACTATGGACTCGCTGTAGAGGTTCTGCATCTGAACCAAACACCGCGCCATCAAGGCAAGCATGTGCGCGTCAGCCGCTCACTGCAACAAACTTCAGAAGAAGACTGGGACCAGCTGCGTCCATTGCTGGTCACTTTCGGTCATGATGGCAAAGGCCACCCACTGACACGCAGACCCAAACGCAGTCCCAAGCAGCGAGGCCGTAAGCGCAACCGAAATTGTCGGCGACATGCGCTGTATGTGGACTTCAGTGATGTAGGCTGGAATGACTGGATAGTGGCACCACCGGGCTATCAGGCCTACTATTGCCATGGGGATTGCCCTTTCCCTCTAGCCGACCATCTGAATTCCACAAACCATGCTATTGTACAAACACTGGTCAACTCGTTGAACAGCAATATCCCCAAGGCCTGCTGTGTGCCTACCGAGCTGAGCGCCATCTCAATGCTCTACCTGGATGAGACTGACAGGGTAGTCTTAAAAAACTATCAGGAAATGGTGGTGGAGGGCTGTGGCTGCCGCTAACTGGGTTTAGCATTAAGAAATGCTTTCACGATGAAGGCAAGATCTAAAGGCCCCATTGTATACATTAATATGTTCACTTGGATGCTTATTTATAACGTTTATGTTGAGATGTTTGATTGTCTCCTTTTTTCCTTGACCATATGATCATATATTTTGACAAAATATATATATATATTTATATCTACATATAAAAAATAAAAGTGAGACCTTATTTTAAACTTTAAGAAGACGCTGTACAACTTTTCATGATGTATATTAGATTGTATAAGGTTTTAAAATGGCATATAAATCACCAAACATAAAGTATATATATATATATATATATATATATATATATATATATATATATATATATATATATATATAAAATATGTGCTAATAATATTTATTTTTTTTCATACTATATACATTTTTTTTAACAAGTGACAAATGCTTAACTTCCCAGGCAACTTCTTATTTGAGCAGATGAACAAATGCAACAACAAATGCATAATTTCTGTGTGGAAATAGAGCACTGTGTCAAATGATCAACTAAACTGATTTGTGTCATAAATCAGTTGAAGAAACCATAAATGTACTTTGTTTTTGTTTTTTAATTCACACATTTTCCATCAAATACTAGACGTGTTTTTTTTAGATGTCCCTACAAGGTGTTTTAAATAAATTGTAAAACGTTAAGACAACGTGACATGAATATAAACCTAGTGGCAGAGCTGCAGACACGGCGGCTTTCTGAACGTTTCATCAGCTTCCCCTCGTGCAGACGCAGTTAGAGTAGCTGATTAAGTGTGACTCGTTTACAAATTTGCCGACATGGCGGCTGCGGCGTGATGGCTGCAGACGTGTGCTGAGACGCTGTCACCTCTCTCTGTAAGGAATCAAAGGTTAGACCGACTGTCTCCTGCTTTTGTCTCCGACAGCTCCTGCCGAATGAAAAGAGACGCCTGTCGCCAACCCGTGGCCCCAAACAGACAATAGACTTTCTGCATCGCTTATTTACAGTTGGACGGCTGTAAGCACTACAGGCTACATTCACTGATAATGCCGATGGCGGCGCTTTGAACTGGCGGATAGCGCGCGAGTGTAAAATGGAGGCGGAGCTCAGCATGATTAAGGAAATAATAATTAAAAAATAAAATAATGTCGGTACAAGTTTTAGCGGAATAGTCACGATAGATCCAATAAGTTATTTAGCAGCCCGAACTGGCGAAAAAGAAAAAAAAAATATATTGATATAACTCATCATCAGTGGATCAACATTAAAGCTGATATACACCAACAATCATAACTGAATGAGGACCTTATGGATAGTGGTAACATTTTAGTTTAAAGTACAGACGTAAACAGTACATTATAACTTATAACAGGAGGGGGAAAATATATAAAACTATATATATATATATATATATATATATATATATATATTGATATATATATATATATATATATATATATATATATATTATATATATAGTTTTAGATAGTTCATATATATATATATATATATATATATATATATATATATTGTTTTATATATATGTGTGTGTGTAATAATGTAATAACAGGGGAATTCAGTAAAAAAAAAAATACTGTTTACACACACCCACACACACATATATGCTTTTTTTTATTGAAGTACCCTGTTATAGGTTATATTTAGCTGGTTTAACAAAAATAAAAACGTCTAAAATTTGACAAAAATCTGTACACTTAGCATTTCTACTTTACCTAATCTAATTGACATAATGTATCTGTGCTAATTAGATCACTGAAAAGTGGCAAGATATCCTCACAGTGTAAAAAAAAAGAGTGGTCTGTGAAACGTCTATATGACAACATTTGTGATTTTAAAACAGCGTCTTGTGTAGTTTTAAATGAAGAAAAACATCAGCCGAATTCTTTTGGGTTATAGGAAAAAAAAAAGATCCTCTTTTGTTTAAATGCCTTCACATTTTTCCAGGCCTAATTATAGCCTGTATCTATTGTTTTTGACGAGTATTTTTAGTGTTAATTTACCTGGCAGTTGTAACAGTCTTCTTCCTCAGGGCCAACAAAGACCGCACACCTCACTAAAGCTCTAGCTGGCCTGAGGTTGTAGCTTGGCTTTCTCTTTGAACCTTTCACTATCACACACACACACACACACACAGACACACACACACACACACACACACACACACACACACACACACACACACACACACACTCAACAGTGGACAGAAAGAAGGAAAAGAATTTAATTTTGAAGTGGCTGAGGGCAGAGGGGAATTCTTTAAAGCCAACTGACAGAACAATTACACATTTTCAATTGGTCTGCTGCAATAAGATAACATCAAGTTATGGTAATTGTTGGGCAGTTCATTATCCCACCTTGTCTTCAAAAAGAAGGCACATATTAGTAAAATGTCTAAAGAAGACAGGAGGTGCTATAATCTGAAAATTTCTTTAAGCTAAACCATGTAGTGATACCATATGTGATGTTGCCACATAATGCTGCAGATTTGGTACAGACAGATAGATAGGACAGCTCTATCTCTCTATCCCTTTCTTTGTCCCCTTCCCCTAGTGTTTGCTTGCTTAACCATGTAATGTGAAACTAGAAATCTTTATAAAGTTGGTTATTAAAAAGCAAAAGCAGAATGATTAAAGTAATTTCAATGACTATAGTGTATTTTACCAGTTCTTTCAAGCAATGTATTCTTTGATAACAAAGCATAGAATGCCGAAGCTTTCTCAAAGTCATAAACTTTTCATAATAGTAGACAACATGGCTTATTACAAGGACTTTGGCTTCAAAGTTCAGTTGTTTATACACACAACCTTCAAAAAACCCCATCAGCTAGTATTTTCTGCATGAACCCAGCCCACCTGTCTGTGCAAAAATAGTTGATAGTAATTACATTTTAAAATTGTTCCTTTGTGAAGCACAATTTTTCCAACTTTTTTTTTTTTTTAGCATCCTACTTTTTTTTTTCTTCTGTGATAGCACCAGCGCACCTGACTTGGTTCAGCTTAATAAGTCACTCGATTTGTTTGAAAGCAGCCGCTTCAGATAAAAGAGTGCTTTCCTACGGTAGATTGGGCACTCAAAAGCCCCTGTTGTTGAGAAAGAGGCATCTCTCTGTGCGGTCTTTAGAGCAAACCCGTTTCATCCTGCACCCTTGCCCCGCCCCTTTCTGCCGATTGGATGGAGGTTTATTTGGAGGTGGAGGGTGGGGGGTGAGTTGGGTGTTGACAGCCGATGTCAGTGCAGCTGGAGGTCAAAGCCTCTTGTTTCAGTCTCCCACTCACTGTTCTGCATTCACACGCAGGTCCCAAGTGTGTCGAGTGCGAGCCAAGGGGGGTGAAACCTTAGAAGCAGCCGCTCTCCATCTGTGGAGGTTAACCGTGTCACACACTCTCACCCTTCCTTGCACCTCTGCTCCTAAGAGACACCTCTGTGATTCAGCGTGGTACCTGAGACTTGCACTCGACCATGGGCTGTCATGCAAGAGAGCACACTGCCATGCAGCAGTTGGACAACCCGTTTAATCCTGGTGAGTCTGGATTCCCTCCAGGACTCGGCCAGGTGAAAGGGTTATGGCCAGAGGTGTCACAGTCACATTCCCACAATGCTCTGCAAGAGCACCTGGTCAGGAGCATTCATGCTCTGTCTGGGAAGCCAAAACCATGTAAATGATGTTAACAGGTCAACTGTTTGAATCGTATCGTACATATCTGTTGTACCCCTATCAAACCCATACATTTTTCAATGTAAGAATCACAGACATGGGTGGAAACTATAAACCTGGATAAATGACTAAAGAATAAAGAGTGCAGGTGATTCTGGATAGATGTACTGTAATTATGCAGCTAAAATCAATAGCAACATGCTTCCATACTCTGTATAAAATGTATACCTCACTGGCCATGCATAGTTAACCTTTAGTTTTGATCAAGAGGGTTAAAATATATATATATATATATATATATATATATATATATATATATATATATATATATATATATATTTATGCGAATAAAAAATGGTTCACTATTGAAGCAATACCTTTGAACATCATCAATGGCCAACTGGCTGTGTTTCAGTAGGGACAGTAAATAAAGTGGAACCTACATATGTGTCTTTGGGAAAGCCATCAGCAAATAGGCTAGGAAAATGAGGTTCAAAGCACACATTCGATCCATTAGTGCCATATGTAAGTAAAAACAGGAGAGAACCGTTTTTTGGGCGACTAAGAGTTATTGGCCTTTCCAACATTCCAGAACTTTTTGCTATAGCATACGAATTGTCTGAAATTGAAATTCTTGACAGTTCTTGGTCACTCGACCCTGTGACCTCACATACCTTAATTTCATGTAATTTACTACTAATAAAAAATTACGATGTACTCGTGAATCACTTACAACTCCACTACGATCCATGCCAAGCTCATGCTGAACCATAAAGATCTGTTTATTAACTTTTTCAGTTTACCTACGGAGTACCGATAATGTCTCGTGATTTACTATGAATTGTCAAGACTTGTCAAGACTTGTCAAGAATTGCTACTATTTTTCGGGAAACCCTGTACAATTTGTCAAGACTTGCTATGTTTTTTGGTCATGGACAATATAAACGGGGGAAAAAAATTTGATTATTTTTAATTCATCCTCTTTTAGCTCAGTTTGCTCAATCGTACGATATGATCGCAAAGGCAGAAGTGTTGTGTGTAGCAGTTCATAGCAGGATAATAGCATCTTTTACCAGAACCGTAATAAGTTGGAAATGGAAATGGAAATTGTGACAGTTTGGGAAAGGCTGTATGTAGCAAATTATAGGAATTTGGCATATTTTGGCGCTTTACAATCCATTAAGAAGAAGCATAAATCACCTGAAAAACCCCTACGATCCACCTACAACCTGTATTTTAGAAGACAAGAACATTTAAATTTTGAACATGCTTGACATGTTTTTAATGGCTGCATCTTTCCAGCACCATGAAGTGCCATGCTGAGCTCTTAGAATTAAGGGCATGATCAGAAAGAACAATCCATCCACAATTACACAAAGCGAGATATATTATAATAGTGTCACAGTGAATAAAGTCTGTATGCATTATAAAAAGGAATGCAGTGATGCAAATACCTTGTTATATGGTCAGGAGAGTTATTCTTCGCTGGGTTCTTGGTAGTTGGATGAGTGTGGCACAGAGAGAACACTATAGGTATAAATGTATGATGAGTACAGTAAGGGTGTCTCATAGCACTGATGTGTTCTAGGAGACTTTTGCTCTCATGGTTTGGCATTACTTCTCATTCTGGGAAAAGTCACTGCAAATCAATACTAAGTTATTCTAATTGACCGCTGGTAATGATCTTTTGAAGGTTTGCTTACGTCCCTATCTACAGGTTACAGGTCACTGGTAGCAAATCTCAACACATTTAAACATTTGGGAGGTTTTTAATCTAAAACATAGACATTGCTCTCCTCAACCATCATAAAAACACCAAGTAAGGGAACATATTTTCATGGAAGTTTATTCTTCCAGTACATTCCCACAGATTTGTAGAACATATGCCAAGATGCACTTACGCTGTTCCGGTGGCTTGTGCAGGGCCAACACTATACCAATGCACTTTGTCACTTATCTATACACTCATTAACAAAGCGTACTTAAACTGTACATATTTTACATCTTTAGAATGTATGTTTTTCTTGGAAAGTTGAATGTAGTATACCTTTAAAGTATTACTCCCCAAACTAATAAAAGGTATGGACGTGGTCTGTAAGATCCATTTATGGACCCTACATTTTAAAGGTAAACTGCATTCGTATATTATCTTGTAGTGGATACATACAGTACTAAGGTAATAAAAAATAGTACCCTTGAGGATACCTTTCCTAGTAACAACACAAATACAGTTTAATGTGACATCTGTATATGCACAGTATATCTATTGCATGGATCATATTTATGTACATTAAGCAAGTCTTTGTTTAATGGGCAAACAGACTAATGAAACAGCTGCTTATACTGACAGATGTTGAGGATGTTTTTCATACAAAACCAACATAATATTACGCTTTATATTATATAAATGAGGACCGTGTCTACACAACAATTACAGTAATGCCAAAATGTTTTGTAAATGACATTTGCCTCAATCCAGAAATAGATTACTACTTGTAGGTTCTGGTACAGTGGAAATTTCCTCGCGCAGGGGAAACTGGGTATTAAGAGGTGGTATTGTGAGGATGGAATGCCGCTTTTGTTATTGAAATGGCAGTGTAATTTTGCAGCAGGTAGTGTGCCTCAGTGGTGGGGCTTTCTACTCAGTCGCTGTACAGTTTCATTAGACGCAACTAATGAAAATATAGCCCCTGCCTCCTGGCTCTCCCTGCCCTCTAACTGTGCACTGACCTCTACTTTCTTCCCAGCATCCCTATTAACCGTTCCAACAGGTGTGCTGCTCAATGGACTGAAGGTCTTACATCTGCCTGACAGGAATTTCACTAGGAGCCAGATTATTTCAATTGTTATGATGGGATGATTTCCAGATTTTAAACCCTTAGATGTTTCCAACGAAGTACTAATTGTGACCGGTGCAAACATTACCGTTGCTTTGCTAGAAAAAGAAATGATCCACTCAAAAAATACTCTAGTTAAATCTAATCAAAAGTGTTTTGGCACATAAACTCTGTTCACATTCATGTGAAAACACACAGTAAGTGTCCCTGATATCAGGTATGAATCGGCATGCTTGTTTTCTCAAAGGTTCTCTGTTATATATTGAGCTCACCTGAAAGAGACAGGTGGACTGTGCGCTGGGTTTGCAGGCTGCAGTTTGAAAGCTCAAATGTGAAACTAGATCTGTAACTTGACCTTGTGGCAATTAGGTCCACAATAGAACTTTTTTTACTCGCACTTCTTTTATATTCATAATAACTTTTGAAAGAAAATGAAAGGCATGATGAATATAACATAGGTCTGTTTCGTCAAAAGCCTATTTAAAGTTAAAATATTTTGTAATTCTATGTAGTAATTTTGGTGTCCGTGTTTTTTTGGACACTAGTTGACAATGTGGGCCTCCCTCTTAATGTGGCTTTAAGGCTGTTCAGTCCTTTGAAGTCGTGTCACCTTGTTGCTGTTTTTCTTCCCCCCTGAAGTGAGCTGGTCAGGAGCACAGGCTAGGAGTGATTGTTGGAGAGCAGTCGACCCTTTCCCATGTTTGCAACAGGCAGTGAAGGCAGTAATGGAGGGGGGCCAAGAAGGGGCATTGCCTTCCCTTTTCCCTTTCCTCCACAGTGCTCTTCTCTGAATGGAGTGTGTCCACCGGATCTGCCTGGGATGAAATGTCATATCTCAGACTGATCTTTATCTCTTAATCGCTTCCTTTGTCTCCTATGATTCCCCAGGCCCTGCCTTGCCTCTCTGGGCCGACTGGGCTTTGAAGTGTCAAAGGAGGTTAGGGATACAGGCTGTGTTTGGGGTTGCTGAAGGGCTTATGGTGAACAGTCTCCGCTCCTCTCAGCTAACTGCTCCAGGTGATGAATCAGTGCACATGCAGGAAGAACAATGCCAGATGCTATTGACAGAGTGTACCCACTCTTGTCACTCTATTACCCTAGATGACCTAACCATTTGTCCTCCAGGTGGTCCTTTTGCCTGAACAGGTCTGAGAACGGAAAGAAAATGTTCGGAAAAAGCTTACCTTGTTTGATACATTAAGCGGTATTCTGTGTGTAAAGATACATTAAAATTGTATATGTTTTTATTAGAAATATTATCTTTCACTAGCACCAACCTGTAGACATCTTAAATAGTTGCCATGTAAGATGTGGTGTTATAACTGTGCCTCTATGGTATTGCATACACAAAATATGGTTACCAACCTTTGAATCAGCCAGTCAATTAAAATATCCTGATTGCAATAAGACAAAAACAAGATATATGAAGGGCAGTAAAAAGTGAAGGCCGCATGCTCTCACATGTAATCCACAACAAGGTGGTGATACCTTTACCACACCAAAGTGGATTATTTTCCTGTATTAGTATGTCCCAACTGTTTTTTTTCTTCCTTTTGCACCACAGTAAAGTGCCAACATTGAGATTTTTTAATGAACGACACATTGAGCAATTTTACCATTTATAGTTACATTTAATGTTGTGGAACAGCCGCAAAACTTACCTCATACCAGCTACACTGCCTGGCCAAAGGAAAACACTGTTTGTATTTCAGTAACCAAATACTTAAGAGCTTTTGATTAGATGATTTTTTAAATTTGATTAGACAATTTTTTTTAACTTTAGCTAATGTTAGTAGCTTTTCAAACAACCATGTTTCAGAAAGGCCTGCATTGAGCAAAGAAAACAACTAAGGAGATGCCTGGGATTGGGTTAAAAATTTTTTCAGTGTATTGTTAAAACCTTGAAAGATAGTGCTGAACCAGGAACTTTGTGAAAGAAATGTGATCAGAAAAAAAGAAATGACCATGATCAGGGCTTCAGTGTGGCGAAGTTGCATCATAAAAATCAACAGTAGAAATCACATATATGTTTTATAGTGAAAGTAAAAGCATTTCACACCCACAATGTGATAATAGCTTACAGGATTGAGTCTGAACCATTAAACAAACTGTTAATGAGGCTAATAAGAAAAAAAAACTTGATAGGGATTATAAAGGCTGGACATCGAAGGAATAGAAAAGGATTGTGTGGTCTTGTGAGCCCAGTTTTAGAAAACTTAGAAGAGTAAGAAGGTAAGGGAAGTACCCATCGTGCATAGTGCCCACAGCAGAAGTCCTGAAATGACGAATCATATTCACACATAAATTGGCCACCACAAACCTGACCTTTGTCTTTGGGATGCGCTAGAGAACACTTTATGGAGTGTTTTGAGTGCTTTCCTGTCATCAATACAAGATGTCAGCCAAAAATGCTGTTGAAGCAATGCCATGGCAAATGCGCACCATAATCAAAGCTAAAAACGGTCCAAGAAAATATTAGTTGGTATGACTTTATTTTGGCCAGACAGCTAGCTTCTAACCAGTCACACCCTCACTACGCTCCCATTTTCTCTCTTGACATTAATAAGACAAAGAAAGAAATGTAGCTCATAATGTTGCGGAGAAACGTGAGATTGTAAAGTCCTGTATCCTGAAGCAGGTCCTCCTGTGGTGGAAACCTGACTGATTCTTTCAAAGTTCTGATCCTTTTGATACATTTTAAATAAATGCCTTTTAACAGAGGGAATTAGCATATCAATGACTGTATGTCTTCTTTAAAACACACACACACACACACACACACACACACACACACACACACACACACACACACACACACATTTTAAAATCTGTTTTTTATTATTATGCAGTGATTATGCAGAATGGACCTATTAGAAGTGGTCTGCGGTTTAAAGTGCTTCAGGATCAAATGATTTATCATAGTTAAACATATCTTCATTGTTGATTTTATCAAGTGAACCTAGTATAGAGGTGCATTTTTGTGGGATTCAGTCACTCACAGCACAGCAGTGACACTGACAAACTAGTGGTATGATACTGTATGGTCCACCACCCATGTAAGATCTAGCCAGTAATTATCTTAGTGTGGTTCTTTTTCCCTGATTATGTAGTAGAATGAGTCTGAGAACAGATGGGCTTCTGCCAGTAATTGTATACCTGCAATGTATCTAAATGCTAGTGAGTGAATGTCCAAGGTGAATGTAGTAAAGGAGAAACAGCTGAATGGGTGATTTGGTCCAATTGGGTTGAGTGGCTTGGGATATAAAACTCAGTGTGTGTTTGAGTTGAAGTGGACATCACACCTGACAAGATGTATGAGAACATGTAAGCAAAGTGTGCTTAAGCAGGTATTTGAATGTTTGTGGGATTGCTCAGAGAAAGAACAGAATGGGGAGGGCATGAGGGAGGGCGGATGTATGTGGCCTCAAGTCAATAGGACACTTTGTGGCTATAACAATAGACATAAAAAATGACCAGGTGGATAAGGGCCTATTATGTGCACCCTCTGCTGGTAGTAGTCAACATGCCAGGTCAACAGGAAAACCAAATCAAAGGGCTTGTTTTCAAGAGCGGTTGAGTGATTTCAACCTTGATTTAAGTGATAAAATGAAAAGTGTTTGGCAATGCAATAGCAACAATAGACAATACACAGGGATTGTTAGGAATCATGAATGTGTTCATGTAAAATAATGTATAACTCTTAAAATGGTGGCATAACGTATAAAAATCATATAATCGTGGTATTTGTTGGTACAAACTTAGCAAACTGGAAGAACTGGAACTTTAGCCACCTCTCGATAGTATTACGTTCTTAGCATCTGTAGACTTGTATGATGCATTTGTCCCACAGGGAAAATACATTTGCACTTTTTCCTACATTCACATCCAGTGAAATGGCCACTCCCTCTGTCGTAAGAGTTACTAATAGGCATCAAGATGAACTTGGCACACATTTCCAACACAGCTGTATACATTTGACATCAATGTAAGGACATGTAAAAGTGATCTCACTGAATTAGGCTTGGACTAGGAATTGAAATAACCTTTTCTCAGAGGTTTCCTAACAAACATGGATATATAGAAAACAAGTTACAGTATGAAAAAGTGGAATATGACGTGTGTTATTATTTCCAGAAAGGGAATACCATTCAGTAGTGAACAATTATAAATAGAAGTCAAATGGACAGTGTTTCAGACCTGTTGGAGAAACCCATCTTACAGAAAAAAAAATTCCATTTTGTATGGATGGCTACAGTATATTTAAAAGGCTCTACAGCAAGGCTTCATTCAAGTCTCCACATCTCCCGCCTCAGCACAGTTCTTTTTTGGAAAAGAAGGGATGTGGACTCCCTCCTTTCATCGAATATAGAGGACTGAATCAAATTTCTGTCAAAAACCAGTATACAGTTTCCCTTGTTCCATCTGCATTAGAACAGCTGAGATTGGTTACCATATTTACGAAATTGGACCCTGGGTACGCTTATAATCATGCATCAGAGAGGAGATGAATGGAAAACAGCATTCAGCACTACCCCTGGACACTTTAAAAAGAATAATACTGGATGGATTCTCTTGCGCCCCATAAGTATTCCAGTGGTTACGAAATGCTTTGAGACATGCTTGGACAATTTATGACATACATTGTTGACATACTAATTTATTCACTTTCCTATGAAATTCATATCTGTCAAGTTTTTCAATGCCTCCATGAAAATAAACTCTTTGTCAAAGCAGAAAGGTGTGAATTCCATGTGTCCTAAAATGTATACCTCAGTTACAGTATTAGTGCAAAGGGAGCAATGATGGATTAAATCAAAGATAATAACATCTGGATAAATCTACACCCTTCACAGTGGAGGTGTATGCTCCTGGAACTGGGGTTGATGTGTTGCTATTCTAATGTTACATCTTGCAGCCTCCGAGAAGTTATTCCCAATTTATGCTCGCAATACATGTTATTTGACTTAACCAAGCTTTGCCAGGTTTTTTTGTTTGATGTTTGAGGTTCGCCTGATCCCTTGCCTATAGACTTTAGTACTATATGTATTGACTGTAAGTTTTTTTGGAACTGACATATTATCAAAAACATAACTGCATTTGCATCCATCTGAGCCCCCATTTCCTAACAAGACCAAGCAAATTTCAAATGTACATAACATTTAGCCTGCGATTTTGCAACAATCTCCTAGAATTTGATTCCTATTCTTTCTCCAATTTTCAGTCTCAGTGTGAAAGTTCAGTAACCATATAAATGGCCCTCTCAAAATGTCGTCTTTTTAGTCCAATATAAACACATAGCATTCACAGAGCTGTAGAAACTCTGATTCTAAATGTTTTTGTCTTGGCTAATAGTCATGTAGGCATTTAGAGGGCTTTGGTTAGGAATTGCACAACGTTATTTAGAACAAAGATGCAACAGTTACATGATGGAAAATGTAGCATACCATGTGTACCCTCATTATAAATTTTGAGAATGTTAATATGAGAATGATAAAGATGGAGTACACAATATTAATTAAAGCAGTGGTTATTAAAGTAGGGACTATTATGCATCGCCAGGGCACATGATTTATTAATTAATTAATTTATTATATTTGAATTTTGTTACAGTGGTGAAAATGACAAAATCCCTAGTTCATTATTCACTCACTCACTCACTCACTCACTCACTCACTCACTCACGCATAATCTATACCACTTTATCTTGTATTCAGGGTCACAGGGGGCCTGGAGCCTATCCCAGGAGACCTATGGTACAAGGCAGCGTACACCTTGGATGGGGTGCCAATTCATTCACACACTACAGGCAATTTGGTAATGCCAGTCAGCCTGATCTACATGTCTTTAGACTGTGTGAGGAAACCAGAGTACTTGAAGGAAACCCACCAAGCACGGCGAGAACATGCAAACTCATGAACACAGACCCTGAGGCGGGAATTTGACCCCGGACCCTGGAGGTGCATTTGTATATTTTATGTGTATAGTTCTTTTAACAACGGTCATTGTCGCAAAGCATCTTTACAGAATAAAACATGATTGTACATATATACATAAATAATGACTGTGTGTTTTAGTGAATAGTGACAATATGTTCATAAATCCTGTAAATCTATACTGAAGAGGGCACGGAGTTTGTTTTACACTTAAAGGGATCCCTGACTGTAAAAAAAAAAAAAAAAAAGTTTGACAAACCCTGCATTAAGGATTGTTATTCGGGAAAAGGCGAGATCTCAGTTGTTCTGTGTTTTTCCTGCTACATGGCACTATGAGCTAAAAGCAAACTGATCTAGAAACTGCTTTCCTACTGTGAGATACTTCAATAATACTTGCTGTGGTTGTTGACCTTTGGTCAACTTTTTCACAGCCCTTTTAAGGACGAACGGTTTGTTTCTCAACAAGAATACATTTGCCACAAATTCCATTAGGGTCCAGTTATGAGAAAAATAGGATCATTCTTCAACAGTGGTTTCGAAATGAGAGGTGAAATCAAATTAACAAACAACATTGTCTTGCTGATGAAGCCCCAAGGAGTAATCTGGTATTGCAGGTAGCGCCAGGCGCCTGGCAGCACACGGGCTAAACATGGGTAAGTGTTCCTGTTAAAGTATTTTGTGAGGGCGTTTCACTCTCTTTGTTTTCTCTAGGTTTACTCGGCAGCATTTCTGCTGGTCGCCTATGTTTAACATGCTTTAGCAGTACAAGAAAGAGTGCAGTGCAATGCAACTTAATGAAGACCAGATACCTGAAACGTGTACAGGTTCTCTGGGGATTGTCAGCCATTTTTATTTCGTATGGGGATTTGCTCTGGATGATTTGGTTGGTTATGCATTTGTGCCATTGAGGTGAATCACTAACCTGCAGCTTCTTTTGATTGATAGGTATTATCAGGTGCCTGCAGCTGGTGTGTATGTGTACGTGTGTGTGTGTATGTATGTGTGTGTGAGAGTGTGTGTGTTCTGTCTGGACACCATGTGTGTAAGAGTGGCTTGCGGCCACAGGCATGCCCGGAAAGGCTCGAAGCATAGCGAGTCATTAGGAAGTGAGGATGTCTGGAGTGTATTAGGGCTCGGGTACTGTAACTCTTACAAGCATGGGCTGGTATCAATTCCAACCAAGGAGAGAGAGAGAGCGAGCTTGTGGGAAAAAAATGAAAAAGAAGGGGAAAGAGAAAGAGAAGGTCCAGAAAATGACAGCGCTAAAATGTTATCCACAGCTGTAGTTTTGACTGCAGACTTCAACAGTTTGACAGTTTTCGGTGTTTCTCATCAAGACTCTGCTTACATTGGCTCTGTTTGAGTTTCATCAAATGAGCATGATTCATTCAAGACAGCAGAATGGAGAGGGAGACGAATCTCACATTCCAGCTCCCTGTGTCCACACTTCTGTGGGACGTCTGCCTTGTGTGTGAGAGCGAGGTGATAGTGGCATGTGGAGATAAATATTTCTTAACTACAGTCAGCAGTATAAAGCTGAATGCCATGGTCATCTTGATTAAGAACTGAAAGTAAATCTTTCAATTTCAACCAGAAAGAGCGAGAAAGAGAGAGAGAGATTTTTGTGCATTTCTGTGCATTGGTGTGGTTTGAAGAAAGAAAGGAAGGGCCTTTGGTTAATCCAGCTATGCTGGGGAAAGACCGCAGGGTGTGTGGTGACTGAGTCTGTGGTCCTGTCAGGCAGAATTCAATAGCCTTATCCCACTGAGAAGAAGCAGCATGTATCTGGCCCTCAAATTGCCACTTTCAGCTTTCTCTTTTGAAGCTCCCTGCCTCAATGAAACATGCTTTATAATACAAAGCAGAAGAGAAAATCACTGGCAAAGCGCGGCAATATTGGACATTTTAGGCCCAAATGTAAAACCACACACCTGTTTTAATTTATTGTTCTTAAAGATTTTGGCTATGAACCATTTGTGGAACGTTTGCCAAATATACACATATACTGTACACACACACACGATTGACCTTCCAATCCAAGACATTAATGACTCAAGCTTGAAAGTGTTCTGTAAATCAGCATTAAAGCAGCTGGAGCATGGTGCAGGTGTTGGAAGTCTTGGTTAATGCAGTGCTCTCTCAAATACTCCTGCCAGGCACAGGTGCATTGGAGCCTCAACTGGCACAGAAATACTCTGAGAGAGAACGCGTCATGGGTTTTTGCATTCTTTGTAACTTTAGCTCATGCATATTCCCATGTGTTTCTAAGGACTTGATGCACAAATCTGCAAAAAGAACCGTAAGAGAGAGGATATGACAAATGATTGAATCCATAGGAACGTTTATGTTGGACTTGACTGTACTCCCCATTAAGCTTGTGAGATTCTTGGAACAGACAACAAAAGTAAGAGGCAACGCAGTCTGAGCGCGCTGCCAAGGCGTCCTAACTCTGAATGTAACTATCTGTCCTCAGCAAGTGTATCAAATAAAAAGTCCATATGTGAGCTATATGTCTTCTTTATACAAAGCCCAAGATTGATGTCCTTTAAGAAACAGTCACATTACCTATGCACTGTTGTTAAGCCACATCATTTCCTTAGAACAGTTTCAATTTTAGAATCATGTGACTTAGAGTTTTAAAACATGATTTCTATATACTGTATATATATATTTTTGTCTTGTAGTGGTAATGTGCAGTAAATGCTCTTAGCACATCTGTATTTCTGTGAATGACCAGACTTGCGCCATAAATCATGAAAATAGGAAATAAACACCTGTTAATTATTACTTCAAAAGATGTAATTCCTCATCCACAATATAAGCTGTAAGTCTTTTGAAGCCATTTATCTGTAAATGAGTGTGCCTTTTATATTGCAATTAAACATATGAAGCACAAATGTGACCTGTCATATCAAATCAGGTATTAAGTCACACATGTTTGTTTTGCATTATGGCCAATAGAGTGCAGTAGGTTAAATGTATCAAATCTTTTATTCTATAAATTTCTATTCTATTCTATAAACAGAATTTTGACAGAAGAAACTCGCACTGGCCATATCTCAGCAACCGGTCAAGTATACAGTAATAAACCTGGTATCAAAGGTATTAGAGCTTATTGAATCTGAAAACATACATAACTCAAATCACCAAAAATGTAACTTGGTTTGTTGTGATGTGTCACAAATATGTCACAGTGACAAAAGCAATTCTTCAATTTCCAATATTTATAATTTTAATAATGATTTAGAAATTGTATTACGTGTTGCTATGTTGAACCAATTGTCCCTGAATTGTCCTTGAAAAAAGTAGATTTTTGTACCTAACCGCGAATGTAGCCGACCACTGCAATGTTTGTGGCAATGTTGTACTGAAGGCTGTTGTGAATGACTAGTAATGGAAGTTTATTTCATCTCAATGGATGAAGTGTTCTATAGCTTTTCTATAGCTATTAATGTCTATAGTATTGTCTATAGAAATATCTAGAAGGAATCATACTGGGATGGAGGAAATAATAACATTCATTTCCTCCATCCCAGTATGATTCCTTGTAGATAAGTGCCAGCAGGAAACAGTTTTTTAATGTTGGCATTGTAAAGTCCAGCATACCCTCTTTATAGAATGATAGCAATATGATTATGGCTGCTCAAAATGGTTACAGCCATATAGTTGGAGGTTTTAGCTGCGTACGTGCCCATTTTTATAAAGTTATACACTTTACTTATAGGAACACCCTCATCCTTCATGGAATTATCTAATTAGCCAATAATGTGGCAGCAGCATTACGCATAAAGTCATATAAAGATAAAGTCATATAAAGATAAGATCATATAAAGTCATAAAGTTACGCATAAAGTCAGACAAAGAGCTTCAGTTAATGTTCACATCTAACATCATAGAGTGGAGAGCATGTGATGTCAGTAACTTTGAATGCAGCATGGCTGCTGTGCTCATGTTGATCATAATATTTTTATACTGATTAGTCTCTAGAGTTTGTACAGAGTGTGATGCGGAAAAAGAACATACAGCTAGTCTTGTAGAAGAAAGAGGTCAGAGGTCGATTGGCCATTTCAGTACAAGCTCCAAGGAAGTCTGGGGCGGCTGAAACAACCAGTTTTTACAAATATAAAAACTTTGAGGCAGTTCAACTTCAACAACAAGAGGCGACATCAGGTTCCATTCCTTTTAGCCAAGAAAAGAATCTGAGCCCACAGATTCTTTTTTTTTTTTTTTTTTTTTTAATAATCAACTGCCATGTTTTACTAAGCCTACTGTTACATAATTGACTGTGTGGATAATTGCATTTATCTGTGGTTCGCACCTCCAGAGCTGGGGGTTGAAATCCTGCCTCTGGTCTATGTGTGGTGTTTGCATCATTTTCCCCCCATGTCTAGTGCTCCACTTTTGTCCAATAGTCCAAGGTCATACTTTAGCCAGATTAGCGTTTTAAACTTGCCTGTAGTGTATGATTTGTGTGTGTGCAATTGCGTCCTCTGATTAGTTGGATGGCTGTCGGTGTCTTGCCCTGAGTTCTCTGGAAGCCCCCATGACCCTACACGCGGTAAGCAGTACGGAAAATGGATGGAAGGATTATATTTCTAAGCACAATACCATTTTTTCAAGTTCAGTGAAGTAAAAATAATCCACCTGAACAAGATGATCCACAATCACTTATTCCTTCTCATTCCCATAGAGGAACAGGTTTTTTTATGGACAGGAATACAATATTTATTTAATGATTTTTTTTATTAATGGATTGTATGATTACTGTGTGATTTTTTTTTTTGTAGGAATATTTTCCATGGACGTTATCTGTTTTGAGATGGCTATTTGGACACCAGGTTTTAAATGAGTATTTAATTCATTATATTTATGCTTATAGGTGGCACAGTGGCTCTGTGGTTAGCACCATTGCCTTACATCTCCAGAGTTTGTGGTTTCAACTCCGCCTTCAGTCTGTGTGCATGGTTTGCACGTTCATTGTTTTCTCTATGTACTCCGGTTTCCTGTCACAATCCAAAGACATGCATTGTACGTCAACCGGTGTTTCTGGACTATGTAATTGGGCATGTGGGTGTGTTTGTGTGCCTATGTCCTGCAATGTGATGGTGCCTTCACCTTGTGCCTTCAGTTTCTTGGGATAGGCTTCATGTCAGCTACACATGATAAACAGTAAGGAACATTAATAAATGATTACATTTACGCTTATTCTTTTTTTCTCCCTTGATTTAACCAGATAAAAAAAAATTCAAATTGCAACCAAGAGTAACCTTACTTATTTATAATGACAACACATATTAAACTCAGCACTATTAATTACAATAAAGGATTTTCACCACATTTAACTTTAGATATAAAATGAAAGAAACATGTACCAAAACAGTCAGGCATTATGAAATTAGTCAATGTCTTATAGGAGTTAAATAAGGGAACTGTTATAGGTTTCCATTGTAATTGTCATACTGAGACATTTTGATACATTTTTTTTCTTTCCTGATCTCATGGTCCTTTTCCTTTTCTTCCTTTTTTAATAGTTAATACGCTGTTCCTGGCTTTAAAAATGATTTAAGAATAAAGGAAGATAATAAATTCAGCCTCTCACTACTGCTGTCTGTCTCTCGAGTCACTCTAACACCCCTTTTGGCGCACATAACACACTACAACATTCCCACAGACTCCGTGTGTGCAGCAGTGTATGCGGAGTCATCAGTACACCAATACTAGTGTCATGGTTTGGCCAGTTGGACATGATCTGAATGTCTTACACTAGTCCTGTGAACATAGGATCTGGTGTCTGTGTTTCCTGTCTGTCGTGCCTGAGAGAAAGGCCTGGCTGCTGCCAGGTCCTAATAAGGAAGAATAAAGAGATGCCATAAATTGCGAGCCATGCCACTTTACAATGGAATGCTCGTTCTGTTATTTCTACGGAAAGAATGGACCATGGCGCGGTTTTCTGCAGCTGGGATAACAAGAGGACTGATGAAGTGGCTGCCAGGTCTGAGAGAGAGCTGTCTTCCCTTCCCTCCCTGCTCTCCTCCTCCTCCTTCTCTTCCTCCTCCTCTTCCCTTGTCCTACTCCTCTGTCTGCATGCAGTGCAGGCCTGGAGAAGTGTGGGGGCTGAAGGCCCAGCACCAGGCCTACAAGCCACTTGTTGGACCACAGCAATAAAACAAAGCACTTGTAACATGAAAGAATTCCTTTGCTTTACAAGAGGAAGTGGAACATCTGAGAGATGCTGTTTGAATTCTCTTGAGGCTCTTGGAGGTGTGTCAAAGTGTCAAAGATGGGGAGAACATCTCTCTCTCTCTCTCTCGCTCTCTTTCTCTGATAATTTTAAATCTCTTTGCAAACTATCTCCCCATCTTGTCTTCTGTCTTGGAAGAGCATGTTTGCTTGAAACAAAAACAGTCCAGACAGGCCATTGTAGTGATTGTTCTGCTGACTCTATACCTTGAGGGAACATTCCTGGCAGGGAAAAAAATGTATTTGGTTGTTTTTCCCAACATCCCAAATGAAATATACTGTTAATTTTTTTTTTTGCTGTTCAGTGTGGTCATTGAGTTTTAAACATTTGAATTTGGTCTGTTATATTGAAAATGGGAATATTTTGGCTTTTTTCTTTTTAAACAAATTAAACTACTTCTCTTTGCTGGGACCATGTGCATACAAATCAATGCAGCATTGAAAACTGAAGACCAGGCTCTACTAGCAAACAAGGCACAAATGTGCAGTAATGACTACCACTTAAAGTCACTTCATAAACACTCTCAAACACAGGACCTGGTGGATTGGAGCCAAGGTTTTAGATTTCTGCGAATGTGAAAACGTTACTCTCCTTGTTCGGCCCACTCGGGAGATATGGTACCTGGGAGAGTCATTATTGTGCAGCTTGTAAAGCGGAACACCATTACGAGCTAACGTAAATCACAAATAAACAGCTTTTCTGTTCAAATGTGTTCGTCTTGTTGCTAATGTCAACACTGCTGGAGGGGCTGGTGTCTGTAAATCATCGAGTGACCTCATGGCAGTCAATCCACTCTCAAACACTCTAGCAGCCTTAGATGTACGCCAGGGAGATCAATGTGAAATACTTTTCAGTTCAGCTCATACCTCTCAGAAACTTAGTTCTCAGTAGTTGTGGCTGCTCTCTTCTATAGCCAAGGTATAATGTAATGTGATGCAAATGTACTATAAATGAAATATAGAATCATGTGTCCCTGATAACATTTTGACTTATTGGTAGAGGCGTCTCTGTGACAGGTAAGTGATGGAAAGCGAATCATTTTTGGGGTGTTTTTCTGCAAAACTAAATATCATTCATTCATTCATTCATTTTCTATACCGCTTAATCCTGTGTTCAGGGTCGCGGGGGACCTGGAGCCTATCCCAGGAGACTTCGGGCACTAGGCGGGGTACACCCTGGACAGGGTGCCAATCTATCGCAGGGCACACACACACACACAGACTCACACACCCAATCACACACTATGGGCAATTTTTTAGGAACTCCAATTAGCCTAACCTGCATATCTTTGGACTGTGGGAGGAAACCGGAGTACCCGGAGGAAACCGCAAAACTAAATATTAGGGGTTTAATTCACTTTTCACTGTAACTTATGAGCTGTGGTGACAAAGCAAAAATGGCATAATTTGATAACATAATATCATTATACTGTAACTGTTTGCACCATGGTGGCTCAGTGGTTAGCACTGTCTTCTCACACCTCCAGGATCTGGGTTCGATTCCCTTCTCGGGTCTGTGTGCATGCATGTTCTCCACGTTCTCCAAAGATTTTACCAATTAAGGGCTTAATTGGTAAAAATATGTGAGACAGAACATTTCCTAAAAATGCATTCAGATACATCTGTACACGTCTACAGTTGTCTGGGGTTGCATGTACGTATAGCTGAAACTTTGACTTTTAGCTAAGTGTTGTTCAATATACACCCTCCAAGCAAAAAAGTTGTGAATCAGTTAACATTAAACATATCCGTTCAACCATTTTTCATCCATGACAGGATGTGTCGGAGGGACTTCATTTCAACGGTCATCAAATGTCCAAATGTTTGCTGGGTTAGGCTAATTGCTATCCCCAATTTGGCTGTAGATTGTGAGTGTATGCATGTATGGATTGGCTCCCCGTCCAATGTGTACCCTGCCTTTTGACCCAAGTCTCCTCGGAAGGGCTCTAGATCCCCCACGACACTGTATACAGTATAAATCAGTATAGAGGATGAGTGAGTGAGTGCTTGCCTCATTGCAATATAAAATTAACTTTCCTTATTTTGCTTCATCTGATATTTGGTCATTCACGGTATCCAATCCATATTCTTCAGAAATATAGTTTTTGAAAAATGACAAAGTGCTTAACCTATAATACAGTGCTAGTAGTTGCATCCCCTGGTACTATAAGGTCATGCTACGTTGAGTATGTTAACAACACAAACACTAAACTAATGGCCTATAATGTTCCACATTTCTAGAGTTCTGAGATCCACTACTTCACTCAGTGCAAAAAGCCCTTTATCTCAATCCTAGCACCTGGGGTTGATCTGCTGTAAGTAATGCACTAGCACATGGCATACCAAGCCACACTCACAATAACAAATCTGATCCTGTTAGCTTGTGTTGAAACATTAGGGCAGCAGATCTTGTACTTCTTGCGATGGAATTTTTGTTGCCAGTAGACCGTGAGCGCTATTACGTGACAACAACCTATCTTGTGTGGTGGGAAAATAAAGCTCTGAGACCTAAATATGAAGAGTAAGATTAACATCTTCTTGTCTTAAAATCAAGTCTAGCTGATTTCTCAGATCAAGGCTTCCTCATCAGCATCTTTATTATCATCAACACCAGTATGTTGTACATGCAGTCTGATACTGATATACATCCCAGATCTGAGTCGCATTTCTCACATAATATCACAAACTCAAACCCAGAACAAACACATGTTTTATCTTAACTTGCTCCAGCCTTCCCTGTATGTTTTCATTCTGATGTGGCTCAGCATCATGTTTTGAAATTGTGCTGCTGTAATCTTGCTTTGACATCATGCTTCTCCATCAGTACACAGGTGTGTTATCTTGACAGCCGTCCATCCTGCAAAGCGTTGGGTTTCACAGCTTCCCAAGCACTATCTGTGGCACGACACACATGCTTATCAGACTTCTGGAAGCCTGGAGGTACCTGCCACGCTATGCAAAATAACTGCCTCCTGTTGCAAAATGTCCCTGAAACATCACAACGATATACCAAGTTATACCAGCATTTGGAGCAGGAATGAAATAAAACAAAGAAAACATTTCTTTCGACTAAGTTGGAATTCCAGGACTGTACAGTATCTCAGAAGAGTTTGACTGCCTGGTTTTCTGGTTAACCAAGTCATACAGTAATTTAAGAAGGAACAGGTATAGAAAAGTATGATCAGGGGAATTTACTCCAAACCAACTGTAAGACCAGTAAGTTACTTGCATTTAAGCTGGTTTAAACAACCAGTTGACACAACAATTGACTACAGGTTTGAATGCTGGTATCAACAATAGCCAATATGTAAATACAATGTAAACAATTATTTTTTAAAAAGCTACAGGGAGGACCAGTATTAGACCTCAAATAATGACTCCACAACAAAATAAAATACAGCTCACACCGAACAATACCAGGCTAGCTATTACACCCAGTGTCTATGTTTTTATTGATTATCCATCCCAAAAAAATCCATACATAATCTGGGTTAAGTATCTCAAAAGAGCTTGGTTATCTGTTTAATGCATATTTACCATGTTTAAAATATGTTACATTTTTGTAAAGAAAGGCAATAATAAAGAAAGAAGTAAAAAAAAAAAAAAAAAGTTAAGTGCAAATTTCAATTTTGTCCAGATCAGATAATGTCCAATGCTACCCAGAGGTGGAAAGTAACGAATTACATTTACTCGCGTTACTGTAATTGAGTAGTTTTTTTGTGTATTTCTACTTTTTAAAGTAGTTTTTAAAATCTGTAATTTTACTTTTACTTAAGTACGTTTTGTTTGAAGTATTGTAATTCGCTACATTTTAAATCATATTCGCTACTGAGTAAAAAATAAATGAATGAAAATGCTAAAATAATACAAATATTATGCTTTTGCGCTCGCGTGTGTGTATCATGTCCTGGTCGCGCGCCGCTCCAAACTCCGCTCCAGGTTTTCTGACATCGGTATCACAAAATCCACCTTCCTGACCTTCCACACGGTCGCTTCCGCCCTGAGAGTGACGTCATCGACTAGCGCGAACATATATAAACCAGGAAGAGACGTGGGAAAGATTTTGGCGTTTTGGTATTTGGTTGTGTATTCAGGTTTTGACTTTTTGCGTCCAATTGACTTTGATTATTGCTTTGTCCCTTTGGTTTGGTTGGTCTTTGTATATATTTGTAGATAATTTCACTGTTTTTGGTTTAGGGAGTCCGGGAAGGTACCTGTATTTTTGTTGGTGTTTTTTTTTTTTTTTTTGCAGGTAATCTAGCTACTAAATATAAATACCATTTTGTTTATTATTTTGGCCTGGATCCACCCTGAATCTGATCCTCTTCCTCCTGTTGTGTGTGTGTGTGTGTGTGTGTTTGTCTATACAAACCTCATTATTTCATCAGTTAATGATTGGATCTAGTTCTTTCTGCCATATACCACCATTTCCATACAGTTTAAAATAGAACCCTGAACCATTCTTTTGCTGTCTGGCCCTAGACTGGGACGTAACACCATATTTAAGTGACCACTTTGATTTTCAAGCACAAGAAAACAGCTTTATTATGCAAAGGTGTTCCTTCAGTTAAAAACAACTAGTTTGAGATTTATATCTGCTCATCTTTTTTGAACTACGCTAGAATGCCTCAACCCCCCTCCCCCACCCCCGCTGTTAAAAACATACAAATAAAAAAGTAACTCGGTAACTTTTACTCTGAGTAAATTTTTTAATGAGCTACTTTTAACTTTTACTTGAGTAGATTTTTATAATGGTAACTTTACTTGTACTTAAGTAAAATTTCACTGAAGTGACAGTACTTGTACTTGAGTACAAAATTATATTACTCTTTCCACCTCTGATGCTACCACAGGGATAACCTTTTATTAGCCAGTTATCTGTTCAGGGTCCAAATTTCTCATGACCACCTGATAACCTGAATGTTTTAGTAGGCTTGGAATTATCGACCTACGTCTCACAGTACAATACAGTACTTTAAAATAGTGCATAATAACCAGATGTTGGGTACTTGTGATGGGAAGTTTGAATCATTTTAGTGACTCGGTACTTTGAATCTCGTTCATCAAAATAGACCCCTAATATGTCTACATACACAAATTTTGGCTATAGTTCCAGTAATTAAATATTGTAATGCAGCTAAGGACATATTATAATAAACAGAATGAGTAGCTTACCTCTCATATCTCCTAGTCTGAGTCGTTTGTTCTTTTGAACCAATTGCACCATATATTGTCTATAGGAGTCACATGACAAAAGAACGTCTTAGGCCTTGTTCACACAGGTGTTAAATTTTTGGATAAACGAACGTGCTCTGAACGTCCTAAACGTTTATGTTGCGTTTTGTAGTGACGCTCGATTGACTTCTACACTGGCGTTCGTTTGTCTCTGTCTAACGCCAACCTGTAATTTGTGTGTTTAACCTGTGGGGGCAGTGTGTCAGGAACTGGATATGAAAGCCCTTTTCGTTTTTATTTGAGGTGCTTCATTTTAATATGGACCATTTTGCTATATTAGACATTAATCTTCTTGTTTTAAAAATTCTAATTAAATGATTATATTTTTTATATAATATATAAACATTATTACAAAATAATACGGCGACGTAGGGAGAGAAAAAAAATCGCCGCCGCTACTGGGTTCACCCTCTGACTGCACAACGTCGGATTAAAGGAAGTTTTTTGTGGTTTATGAAGAAATGCGAAAATTTCCGTGCAAGTTTTATTTTTTAAGCATTTTATTTTTGCTTTTTTTCCCCCCCGCATTTCCCTATGTATAGCATGTAGGATCATGGGATATATCCGGTCCTCCGAAGCATAAAATGAACGCGGAGAAAACGGATTAGAAGTGTTTTCCTTGCGGTCCTTGGGACTTGAACGGCAAGAAAAAGCTGCATGCAATGTTTTTTTGATGCTGTATAAACGTACAGCCGGACAAACGCATGTCATTAAACCCAGTGTGAACACTCTCAATGACTCCTATGTGTAGAAAACCCTCGGCGCTTCATCCGCGATCACCTGACGCTACGAATGTTAGAAAAACGCTCAATTTTAAAGCCCGTGTGAACAAGGCCTAAAAGACTCGCTGAGAAACGTTCAATTCTGTTTCCTGTGTACTGCACTGCATAGCGTCTATGGGAGTCACGTGGCAAAAGAACGACCGACTCGGACTAGAAGAGTCATTGAGAAAGAATCGCTCGATTCTGTTTCCTGTACATCACCTACGGAGGTTTTGCGCAACCAGTAGAAAATTAATGAATCACTCTCCGAGACTACTTCTGAGTCATGTTAAAGATTTGTTTAAAAAAAACAAATCGTTCATGAACGACCTATCACTATTGGGTACCATTATGAATTTAGGAATAAAATGGACCAAAGGCCTTAACTTGACATATATCGTATTCAGGGCAATAAATCATATCATACATCATTGGGCGCATAACTGTTTAAAGGTTTCACTTGTTATAAAAGAAAGATGAAAAAGAAAACTATCTGAATTGCATATGTATTTTAAAATATATTATAATCAAATCATCTTAAATAACACTGTCTTCTTAGTAATTACATCTTGTTCATTCCATATTGCCTCTAAACCGTCCATGGTTTTTTGTTTTGTTTTGTTTTACGTATGACTAACACGAGCTACAACATCCGTTTGACACAAGGCTGAATCCCAAATTCCTCTCTAACCCCAGGTCAAGGGGACTTCTTGGTGAATGGAACAAGGTATTGTACCTAGTCCTAGTGCACTAGCTTTCCATTTTACGCTATTTGGGCTTTGCCTCCCAAATCCCAGAAATTAGCTGAAATTGTAAAGAGATTAAGTTGAAATATAAAGTAAATCTTTTATGTTTCTCAGGACTGTCTACCGCTGTGTTTATTCTTCTCACCTTTTGTCTACACAGTACAAAATAAAGAATTTTAAGACTTCTTTCTCCCCGGTTAATTATGCTAACTGTCGGTCACTAATTGCCGGTTGCTAGCTCCGCCAGTCTCAGTTAGTTTTGAAAGTTGTGGAAAGATATCTTAGTGGAGCAAAATAACAGAATCAATAAACAAATAACTCATAATCTGTTAATAATAAATGGTGAATTTTGCCCTCCTTGAATAAAAGCAATATCACACTTTAGGGCTTAATATCAACCAGCATGTTCCCGAGTGTAATATTGCTTAAATATCTAATATGTCTTATAATATCCACAATATATCTAATACTCTAGGATATTTAATAGCTCATTGGTTTTAATAGTTGCTTTGAAATGTTCTATTATTCCTGATTCTCTGCACAGAACCCATCACTCTATTTGTGTTGTAGTTCACCCCAAGTCTGAGAACCTATGGCCTGTCTTCAGAGTGAGGGAGAGACAATATTTGAATAGAATAAATATCCTGCTTTCCAGACAGAATGACCTGTAATAGTAGTTTTGAATGAAAAGAAAAAATCAGATGTGAAGCGGCACATTAAACCCTCCATGCGTCATTTGAATTGAAATATCCCGAGAGTGACTGGGGAAGAAATGCTTGTAAGTAAAAAAAAGAAAAAAAGAATAGGCCAGTTTTATAACATTATTAACCTAAGGGTAACACTAGTAAAATTCCTGTATGATTTAGATATAAGATGTGTAAATATAAGATAGATAGTTTGTTGTAATTTCAAATTAAGTATGCAGGATTTGAGGCTCTTGAATATAGGGTAAACAATTGTGATTCACTCCACCCCGCGGTCCGCCTTGTGTGGAATAGTGTTGCCAAAGGTGACACAGCTACCCTGGCCAATGTCAGAAATCTGGGCGGTGATCCAGGGAAAATCAAGAAAACCAAACAGATCCAATCATGGCAGTAAAAACAAAGCAGTGATCAAATATAACAGAGAGTATACAAGTGGCAAACTTTAAGAAAATTCAACACGCTGAAATGCAGCACTCGGATAACGTGAGGAATGGCAGAGTTTGTAGTGGCTAAGGGACAGTGATTAGGGTCAGATCAGATGGATTGGTGTTTATCATGACAACAGGTTCTATTCTAGGAATGGTGAACTTTAGGGTTGCATGCTGAAGTTGTGGCAGTATCGTGTATATGAACATTTCATTTAGTCATTTTATCCAACCATTCAGGGACGTGGAAACACTGGCCTCTAGGCAGAACCCACCTTGGATTATACACCAGTCTAGTGCAGGGCATCATACATACTGTAGACTAATTAGAATAATCTGGGGCAAATTAAAGTAGCCAGTACGTACATTCAGCTACATATTTTAGTTTTTGGTGTGAAAATCTGAGAAACCTGAGCCATTATTCTCAAGTGCACAAGAGACCCTAGACACTACAGGCTGACTGTGCCACTGTTTAGAAGGAGGCATATTGGAACAGTTATGATTAAGATTTATAGATTTCATATTTATGATCATGAACTATTTAATAACAGATGGGTTAATACTGTAACAGATGTTTTCTTTGAAAGTGGACAATACAGCTTTAAATTTTAAACTATCTTTACCTGTACCAGAGGTTAGCTCAGGAAACTGGAATATGCATCCAACCCAAGTCTCTCTGGCTTGCCATTTGTGTATTTGCATGTGTGTCTATTTACAGATACTCCCATACACACTCTGTTCCAAAGCAACAGAAATTACAACTCGTCTCTGCTTAGAACAAAAGACGCATGTCATTTCTCCGCTCACCTTCCACATGTTTAATGTGCGGAACATGCATTAATGTGTGGGGACCCACATGTTCCTCGCTAAGGTCGATAAGAATTATCTTGTGAACTTTATGATTACCGATCATGTTTTTATTTCTAGTTTTCTCTCACAGCAGAAGTACCATGTGGCAGCAACAAGATAACAAATGTCTCTGTGGGGAAAAAAAAAAAAAAGTAGGCAGCTCCTTGGACACTCTTATCAGCTCGGTTATTACGAGGAAAGACATCTGATGGTTTTGGCTCTTTTGACATCTTCAGAGATAGTAGACAAGTATGGGCATCATATTTCTAACCTTCGTCACAAACTATTTCTCTCTGAAGGCAAGTCAAACAAAACCATTCCACAGATTCCTGGGGTGTGAGGCTTATCTTATGTTTTGACCACCACACTATAAAGCAAAAAAAAAAAAAAAAAAAAAAAAAAAAACTGGGCAGGAAGTCGAGACATTGCAATATGCTGAGATCGTGCCCAGCATGATCCTTAAAATCCATTTTTTAAAAAAGGTTCACTCTGATCTCCTGTTACAGCGCACGATTCAGTGGTATTCCGTTATTGCACATGTGTTTAATTAGAGCAAAATATGTCGAGGAAAAGTGCACTACTTACACAAATCCATTGATCTGAGTGTTGTAAGATGGGCGTGATTGTCATTTCTGGTTCCCTCGAACAGCACGTTATTGAGCAGAAAGATCTATGTCGGCTTTTGCATGGAAAGTCTGAGTGGTCTGTTTTTGCAGATCTGGGGATTGGAGTACATCTGCTTTCTTTATTTGGTAGGTATTCATATGTGTGTGTGTGTGTGTGGTGTGTCGTGTTTGTGTGTGTGCATGTGTGTGTGTGTGTGTGTGTGGTTGAATGTGTATCCGATCCCTGCACCCTGCTCAGATCCAGACGGCACTGAGGGAAGCAGCTGGACTCAGGGGAAGGAAGGGGAAACCCAGAATTCTCTGTCTATGAAATAAATCAGGGCCCTGCTAAACATGTTGGCGATACTTTCGAACCTCTGCAGCTCCAGACTCCAGACTGTGTTTCTGACTGTAAGGCTCTGAATTTGTTTCAATGATAACTGTTTCGGGTTTTTAGCGAGTTTCTTTACCAACATGTATGTTTGAGCTTTACAAGCTGTCACTTTTCCTCCACATTCACAAACACATACGTACATGCTTACACAAATATTCACACACACAAACGAATGCACAGCTGGCAAGTGGCGGCCCACCCTGCAGCCTGATCTTGTTAGCGGTGTGGCCGTAAGTGCAGCCACACCTCTGGGAAAACAGAGGGAGAGAGAGAAAAGCGTTCAAACGCTGACCTCTTCCCACTCGCACGGTATCCTAAGGCGGTGAGCCTCTGTCTTCGTTTAACCCTCCTGTTTCTTTGACATCGATAACATGACTGTGTCTCTGTCTGAGCTCTATCACGGCACAAGCATGCTTTCTCTTATCAAACATACACACACACACACACACACATCCGTCGCTCAGAAACGACAGGGTACAGTGACAAAGTAAAGAGTTTCCGGAGTCAGCTGGCTTTTAGACTGATCTGCAAACGAGTGAACATAAATCGGAGGATTAAGATTAGACAGAAATATGGGAATATCACAGTTTAGCACCGCAGTGAGAGTGAAAGCGGATCTAGTGTATTTGGGTCATAAATAACCCCTTCAGCGCAGCTTCACCGATGAGCTTTGCATTCGGTTGTTTTTGCTCTCTGCGTTCTCAGAATGTCTGCAGCTTAGAAAAAAAAACAAAAAAACTTCAAATGTTTTGCCAAAAAACAACCTCTGAGGGCCCTTCGTATATCTGTAAGCCTGTGCTTTTCTCATCTAATGCAGTACAAGGTAGACCAGGATTTAGCATCTCAAAACAAAGCGTGTTTATTCTATCCTTGTAAGAGCCTTTCTGTGGTTAATTAATGCTACGCCTACATTTATGTAGAATTTAATCATAATCTTATCTGCATAAGCAAAACCATTTGCCTAAATATATACAGTCTACCGTTCAAAAGTCTGGGGTCACTTGCAAATTTCTTTGTTTTTGTTTAGTGATTTATTTTCTACATTCTACAACAATACTGGGGATTTCAAAACTATAAAATAACACATATGGGTTTATGTAATTACGTAACAACAAGAAAAACAACAGTTAGTTGTTATGTTAAGACACAGAGGTCAGCCTTTCTGTAATAGTTCTTGCAAGAACAGTATTGTGTCAAGTGCATTTGCTAAATCCGTCAAGCACCATAATGAAACTGGCTCTCATGAAGGCCGTCCCAGGAGGGCGAGACCAAAACCTACCTCTGCTGCAGACGAGAAGTTCATTTAGAGTTATCAGCCTGAAAAATTACCAATTAACAGCACCTCAGATTAGAGGCGTTATGAAGTCTTTACAGAGCAGAAGTAGCAGAAACATCTCAATATCAACTGTTCAAAAGAGATTAATGCATTTTTTGGACGCCTTCAGCATTCCTTTACAATGTAGCAAGAAATAAAAATCAGGAACGATCATGGAGTTAGAAAGTGACCCTAAACTTTTGAATGGTAGTGTATATATATACTGTATATATATCCTTTTTAATAATCCCACTGATATACAAAAACATGCCTACACACACACACACACACACACACACACACACACACACACACACACACACACACAGACGTCTGGAGGGTGAGCTCACAGCTGGAAGAAGCTTGTGTGTGTGTGTCACCCTGCGTGTGTCCACAAGTGCAGCCAAATCCCCGGCGCATGATTCCCCCCACTTGTCAAATTCACCATGTGTGCAATAATGTGATTATGGCATGGTTACTGTTATGACTTAAACTGTAAAGCCACAGCTGAAAGCGACATATCAAAGAAAACACCAGGCCTTTGCACCTTCATCGTTGTCCACAAATGTTTTTAAATTTTTTTTATTTAGGACAGGTCCTTTGTTACAACTGCATCGATCTTATCAGGGATTTACATGTTATTAGTAACTCGTGTAGTTTTCCTGCCTCCGACTGGTGCCCCGTACCCTCTCTGTATCGCAGGTGCAGCCGAGATTTGATAGGTTAGAAAAAGGCTTCCAGCGCAAGATGTTTTTTTTACATCTTGACTTACACACACCCCCTAACCTCCAAGCTGTTTCTCCGAAGACCTTGATGGGGAGCACAGTGGGTCCAAATCAACAACATGCGCACGTTCTGCCTTAGGAATCGTTTGCCAGAGGTTTTTTTTTCTATCCCTTTTGTAGGCTACACCTTTAACAAAAACAGTGTTTTTGTCTTTTTTTTTTTTTTTTGTACATTTAATGAGCACAGCTGAGACATGAGGCTGGGGTGTTAGAGAGTTGGAACTGGGTTTGCCATAATCTAGAAAAGTTGTCTAAGTCTGAGTTCATAAGTACACAAGAGTTTCGTAAGTACACATAAGTACATAGGACGATTGCTGGAAGTGGTTTTAAATACGTCATCCTTCCACAGTGGAGACTCTGATGCCCAGGCCGATGTGTTTGCAGTTCTTTATCTTGCAATGTTTTCTGGAATGACACTCAGCCTGGAGCCTAGGAAAAAGAAAGCAAATGACAGTTGTGGTAGAAAAAGGGATATCCGGTCTGCATCACATGAAACCACTCTGAAAGCAGGGAAGCAGAGCAGGGCTGCTGTAAGCTGCTCCAAAGTAGCACAATTCCCCTGTATTTCCATAATTGATAAACTTTCTACACTTAATACTAACCACCCTGAGTGATTTTTCCTCCTCTTCTTGCCTCATTTATTCAATTATCTTTTGTCATTGGTTTATCCTGGTGAGGTTAATGATGCATACCAAGAACGTTTTGGCACCAGGCAGAGAAACACCCTAGATAGGACCACAGTCCATCAATAACATTCTTTTACTATGTGAGTAGCCAATTCAATAACTAACATGATTTTGGGAGTTCAGAGGAGAACATGTAACATTCCACACAAAGACAACCTGGGGACCCTGGGCTTTTTGTCCACTCGCAAATTTTGTGACCACAGCATGGCCCAATTGTGACTCGTCATTGGTTCTCCTTTCATATAAGTTAATTTGGTTTTGGTTAAAGGTAGCATGGTGGGTTAGTGATTAACATTGTTGCCTTGTACCTCCAGGGTATGGGTTTGATTCCTGGCAAGGTTCGATTCCCCTCCTCATGTTCACTCCGTGCTTGGTGGGTTCCCCTGGGTACTCTGGTTTCCTCTCACAGTCCAAGGATAGGGCAATTGGCATTCCCAAATTGCCTATAGTGTGTGAATGAGTGTGTGTGTGCTCCTCTGATGGATTGGCATCCTGTCCAAGGTGTACCTCATGTATAGGCTCTGGGCGACCCGCGGCCATGTATACAGGATAAGACAGTATCGATTTTGAGTGAGTGAGTGGTTTTGGTTGAGGCAACTCAACCTACTTGAACTACTTGTACCTGATTGACTAACCGTAACAGCTGAATGAATATGCCGCTATATGATTTTCCCTTCTTGTATTTGCGTCTGTTGTATTGACAACATGCATTGCTGTTTTCCCACTTAATCCTGCTGGGTGATGCAAAGGTCCAGACTTGCTAAGGGATTTGGCACTTTCTCTACCGCTATGCTGTTCAAGCAGGTGGCTGTAGAATTAAAAAGCAGCAGAAAGTGTCTGAAGTATGAACCCTGGTCACCAGGTGATGGGCTAAACCTCAACAGGATGAAACCGAATGTTGTTCAGCACTCTTGGGGCATTGAACAGGGTTTCATAGAGGAATTATCTTAACAGCTTTAATTGGTGGGGTCGCACATGTTTTTCATACATACAAACCATCTACTCATTTGACAATGGAGCGACTGCTCGGGGACTCTGAATGCAAGCCAAAGCGTTCACACTGGCTGGGCTAACTCCACTGCTGCTTGAGTGCATCTGTCTGTTCTTTCCTTTGGTAACAGCTGGATCAGACTTATGGAAGGGTGTAGCATAGTGCTTGGAGTGCAGATGACCCCTGGCCTCTGCACTGAACACCGGTATGAGGGAGCTAGGTCACTCAGGTCTAATGGGATTTTAAGCATGCGTCTTCACGTGATGAATAGCGAGCACCTGCACTGCTCACGACAGGCAGGGAGAAAGGGAGAGAGTGAACGAGTGACCCTTGCTCACAGTTTGCAACATGAGAGCTCACCTGCCTTAGCACTAAGGAGTAAAACAGCTCTGCAAACCCCCCTTCTTTCACCCCCTCTATGGCCCACTCAAGTGTTTGTCTTGCTAATGTGGGATACCTCTGGGAGAATCAGCCTTTAATGCGAGGAGAACAGCCCAATGGACCCATCCAGGACCTTAATAATGTTGTAAGCTAGCCAACACAGAGCTCTATTTCTGTGAGGAGAGGAGCAAGAAAGAGGGGGAGGATTGTTTTACAAACAGAATTCCTTTAATTAATCACTGTGTTTGAACAGCTGGGCCACTCAAGTCAAGCGTAATGGGATCTCTACATGGAAGTGCAGATTATAGACATGGATTGAGCCGAAAAATATTATCTGCCAGACATAGTGCAGAGAACGACAGAAATTCGGCCCTGCTCCTGAGTGGACAGAGTGAAGGGCCCTCGAGGGCCACAGGTGTCCCACAGGGGACAAATTGCTTGTTCTGTCATGAATGCATGGATGAGGTGACCTGCTTGTTGCCATAAGAACGACTAAAGACTGAAAAACACATACACATATCTTCTTTGTCATACGTCATCAAGTCCTTTCATGGTTTATTGTTTTTTAGGAAATCTTTTTTTAAAGATACACTATATGCATATGGCTAGTTGAAAGAGAAATACTACAAATAAGGAAGATAAGGGTAACTTTCAAAAAAGAGTGTGTGTCTTATCTCGGAATAATAAGTATAACTTCTCCTTTAGGCTGTAAGTTACACTTTTTTCTTATGTATGCTATGTTTCTCAACAGCCACGCAAAGATGATCAGGAATGTTTTTGCTAATGGTTTTTGACAGCAAATCCAAATTACATCTCATTAGAGGAACTCTGTGTGTGTGCGCGTGCATATGTGTGTGACGTGTTTACACTGTGTTCCATATTGTGGAGCACTGGGGGGCTGTATGTTTACATTATCCTTTTCGTTCTGTGCTTGCTCACACATAACACCTGTCAGTGTTAATGAGATTTGGGCAGAGGAGGGGAGTCAGAAGTCAGCCGCTGAACTCCAACCACCTCTCGTTCTCCCACTCTCAATTAGCTGGCTGCTCTGCATTTACATGCCCGTGACATCCCCTATAAACATTTTTTTTGTGTTGCTGTCAAAAGCAGAGCTCAGGATAAGATACAATTTGTGTATTATGTAAATGCTGTTGAATTCTTTTTTTTTTTTAATGATTATTATTAAAAAGATTCATTCTGCACAACAACTGTTGTGACATTAGTTCTGGCTACAACATTAATTATTAATTATGTTTTTGATTAGAATAATATGGTATTGGTAAGGTTTATTTCCAAGGGAATTGTCACCACTTCACGGAATCTAAGCCTGATAAGAAACAGAGTAAGAAAATGTGTTATTATTTAAAACGACGTACAATTATTCATATTATGAAGTTTTCTTTAAGGAGTCCCCAGTGTCAGCGCTTTGTAACTGTCAAGTTTTCTGTCATGTTTTCCATCTTTGTGATACTGGATCTAACGTGTCTTGCAGGCATTCCGTGACATTAAATGTATCTATAAAGGGCTTAAAAGTATGGTGTGTCCTTTAAAGCATAAAAAAAATTATAGACATTTTCTTTTTATAAGAATTTTATCAACTTTGGTCCATTGTTCATCACACCATCCTGGTCTGGGGGAATGTTCTTTCTACAGCATCATGTATCCATATGTTTTATTTCTTATACCAAACAGCAAAAACACTAAAACCACTTCCAGGTGAATTGAATAACAGGGATTATCAATTATATACCAGTAAACTGGAGGCATTTTCATTGGCACCCAAGGTTCATCTGTGGGCAGCAAAAGCTAACCCGTCCAGTTACAGGCCAATGCAGCACAAATTACTGAAAAAGTTAATGTTGTCCAGAGCAGAAAGGTATCAGATCACTCAGCGCATCACAGCCTGCCATGTATGAGGCTTAAAAGGCAAATAATTAAAGGTTGTTGATCCAGTCTCCAAATGTCCCCAATGTCCTTAATCCAATTGAGCATCCATGGACAAACAAGCCAGACAAACAAGTCCAATCCTTGAAGGCTCCACCCTTCAACCAACAACACCTAAGGAGCCACCGCTAATTTTCTGGTGTCAGACACGACACACACCCTGAAGTCTTGTAGGGCCACACCCAAAGGGCCAGAGCCACCCCAGTGGCACAAGTGGAACCTACACTACTGTATATTGGGCTTAATGTTTTGCATCTTAATGTAAGGGCTATATATATATATATATATATATATATATATATATATATATATATATATATATATACCCTGTACATACAGTACTAGTCAAAGGTTTGGACACATTTTTTTGATTTATTTTCTACTGTATATTCTAGAACAATACTGTTATTTTTCACAATTATGAAATAACACATATGGCATTAGGTAATTAAGTAAAAACAACAACAACAGTCAGTCAGTCAGACGCAAAGGTCAACTGTTCTGGAATAGGTCTTGCAAGAACAGTATTGTCAAGTGCATTTGCAAAACCCATGAAGCACCATAATGAAACTGGCTACGATAAAGACCTTCCCAGGAAGACCAGACCAAAACCTACCTCTGCGGCAAAGAGGAAGTTTATTTAGAGTTACCAGCCTCAAAAATGACCAATTTTTCACAGCACCTCAGATCAGAGCTGTTATGCAGTCTTTACAGAGTACAGAATGCAGATACATCTCAATATCTGTTCAAAGGAGATTATTGCATATTTGGGATGCTTTCAGCATTGTTCTACAACATGGAAAATAATAGAAATCAATAGTAGCCATGGAAATACAGTAGAAGGTGTGTTAAACTTTTCTCTGGTAGTGAATAAAAAGAGAGAGAGCTGGGAGTGTGTGTGTGTGTGTGTGTGGGGGGGGGGGGGGGGGGGGTGATGTGTCAAATGTGAACCGTGAAAACTTCAGCTGATTCCGACTTTTTGTAACTTGTAAATCATAAATGCATTTTGTAATGCGAGTCGCTTATTTATCATTTATAGCCAGAAACTATAACTGTATAAAACAGTGTGAAACCACCAAAGCGATCTTTGTGCTAACATCTGCTGAGTTTTCCACCGTGAACCCCATAAAGTTTCAGCACATAGTTTCTGGTGATTTTCAGTGGTTCGAGCACTATCCCTATAGGGCACCAGTAGTTTCCTCAGTGAACCATGTTCAGTTCAAAGCCTGCACAGGAGTACTCTCCATGTTAAGGGAGGTGATATACGAGCACGCCGTTCTTCCCAGACCACCGGGGTCACATAACCCAGCTTTGGTGTGTATGCACCCTGTCAGTGATGTAGCGAGCTGGATTGCTCGTTCGCTTGCTCTCTCTCTCTCACACACTCACAGAAAGACACTTTCCATGCCTCAAGCGTCTTCTTGGATCTGGGTAATTACACATGGTTTTGTTTCTCTTCAAGGAGGAGCCCATGGGTGTGAGCACTTGTTTGAAACGTAGAGGTCCAAGACAGCTGAAAACAAGAATATTCTAGTATATTAGGGAAGTCTTTTCAACTTGCTGAACTGCTAAAACCTTAGTGTAATCTTTCAACCTGTGTGATTATACGCCAAGCTTCAACAGCTTGACAAAGAGCATTACTCTTGATTTACTCCAGCTTAATGTGATGTTCTTGAGTACAGGTTTAGACTCAGGTGTTTTAACAGTTGCCTGGTAAGGGAGGGTGTTTGGCTGGTCCAGAGTACGGAACGGGCAGCTCCCACGTCCCCCTTCCCCCTGGGCCAAGCTCACAGGCTCTCATTTGCAGAGGGGGAAAGGAAGCGAACGACGGATTTACTGTTGGGTCTTGACTTGTACACATTCCTGGTGCTGTTTTTCTCCCCTCGGCCCCTCGGCCATACCAAAGGTCTCTAAAACAACAGCCTGTCAGGTTGTGACAGCTGGCTTCAAACAGCTCCTACTGCAGTGTTACAGTGAAGTTCCCAGACACACTAATATCTGGTGTGCGTGTGTGTGTATGCGTGTGAACATATACAGTATATCTATTAGGTGTGCTTGAGGCGGTGCTTCTGTGCAGGTATGCACACAGTGGTTATCTTTGGTGCATGTGGTGTGGTTAAGCGTGTGCCTGCACTCTAATGGAGGGGCTTTGGGATGACCTAGATGGTTATACACATCTGAGTCCTGTTGTTTCATGTATATATGGAGGCTGGACAAAAAGTCTGGATCCATTGATGTTTTTCCTTGCATGAAATGTTATATTTTTCCTTTCATTTCAGACCCAAGATTGGCTAGGAATGTTAAACAATCATCATATACACAAGTGCCGTAAAGTCAGAAGTCACCAGTTTGGGCCGTTTGCTGTCATTTTTGCTTTTGATAAATTTTTTGCACATGGATCCAGAGTTTTGGGCCAAACTATACAGTATATTATAAAGTGAATAAAATCATGTACATAAGGTGCAAAACTTCACATCAGACATCAAAATGGGGAAAATCTGATCTCAGTGAGTTTGATCGTGGCATGGTTGTTGGTCCTGGTTTGAGAATTTCAGAAACTGATGATCTGGAATTTTCACACGCAACGGTCTCTAGAGTTCTCACAGAATGATGAAAAAAACTGAATGAAAAAGGTTAGACGATAAATTCCAAATATATCAAACCATACAGTACTACAACTGGGCTACATCAGCAGAATTCTGTTCCACTTTAGTCAGTTCAGAACCGGAATCTGAACAGAAAGAGGCAAGCAAGTTGGAAATCTGGAGTGTTAAAAAGATTTTTGCATTTGATTGACATGCCAAAGGCACAAGCACAATTAAAAGAAATCTTGTGCTCAATCAGCTCTTCCAGATGCTGAGGTTATCACAAATGGTAATTAATTGACAAGGGGTTAAATATAAATACAATCCAAAATCAGATCCGGAAACTTGACCAGGATGAAACCTAATACAGTTGCCAAGAAATTATTGTGAATGTAGTGGTCACAAAATGTCTATGCATATATGGATATATATATATGAATAATTTCAATTTCATGAGACCTATGTGTGAATGTAAATGTGAAAGGAAAAGTACACAGGTGAAACAAAGGGAATGTGCTAAAAATATATTTTGTATATGTATGTACATGTGTATGTATACTAATAGAGGCAGTGTTAAAAAAAAACTTGCTTCTTTTTCGCTTTGTTCTGCCTGAACTAAGAAGTCAACTATAGGTAGTTGATTACTCTTCCCTGGGAGCATTCACCTGTGGGGGGCAGGGGCGCGCTGCTCAGAAATACACAGACTCTCGTTGTGAAGCAGCAGCTCCGTGTGTTGTGTGTTGTTTCTGACAATAATATCTCCCCTCATCAGGTATGGACTAAAAATATCACATAAACCCATTTCTAAGATGTTGGAGAATGAGGTAGAAAAGAGTTATTAAGAGTCATGGTGATTAATTTATTGTGGTTCAGCATCTGAAAGTTTACTCTGTTTGACCTGTATATTTTCTATGCTCAACATGTGCTCTAGGCTAATGAATGATGTCACATGGTCTCAGAAGTAACATGTCTATATAAATGAATGTTGTGGTGTTTAACTGTTTAAGTTACAGATCTCACTAGTCACAGTATGTTCAAGCTAGGTTCATAGTCATGTGACAAGTTCGACTATATGAGTCAAATGTGCTCCTACAGTATGTGTACCTGTCTGTGCTACATTCAGTGGTTATTCTTGGTTAACATCCTGTTAAGCATGATGAAAACACGTATGTTTACATGTTTCCTGGTAATGTAAGTGATTATCATTGAATGTAATTATGTAAGTTTAACTTTTTATTTCTTTCTTTGCAATATAAGGTGACCGATGACGCTAAAGCAATGTTTTGTCACTCCAATCGAGTTCGGTTAATATGTGTGACATATGTGACATTATTTGAATTGTTTACATTGATGTCCGTCTTATTGATTCAAATGAGAAATACACAGACTCTCGTTGTGAAGCAGCAGCTCCGTGTGTTGTGTGTTGTTTCTGACAATAATATCTCCCCTCATCAGGTGGTGAGGGTGCTACATTTTGGAGGCACCGCTGGGATCTTTTTCCTTCTTGATTCAATAAAGGTTGGCATCCATATATGATGGTCTACCTCCAGTGCTATCCATTCTAAATTTGGTCTTGGGAAAAGAGCGGAGTGGGAACGGCTGGCGTCAGCATCGAGTCAGAAGACAAAGTGCATGCTGTCCGGGATTGATCTTCGAGTTCCAGAGCATTGCCATCTTCCAACCAGCTAAGCACGCTTTTGCATATCACACTGCACATACCTAGAGCCAAAGTGAATAATGGATCAGCTAGAGGACTTGAAGCTCGAAGTGATAGGATCATTGTATTCACTGTCGAGAGAAATACTTGTTAAATTGTGTGAGTTCATAAATATTGATGAGTGTGAAAATGTTATTAGTAAAACACGCTCAGTTGTCATCTCTGTGCTTGTGAAACATCTTGAGAGGGAGGAGTTGAGTGAACTAGAAGATGAGGGTATGTCTGATTTTTTGCATTTAAGGGACAAAATATATGCACTACAGCGGGATAATGAACAAATCCCAGAGCCACAAATCACACCTCAGGTGGTGACTGCAGATGCAGAGCAGGAAAGTCTACAAATGGAGATTGACAAATTACAGCTAGCCCTGCAAAAGTTGATTGAACAAAAGCAGAACATTGTTGTAAACCCACAGCAAATTACGGCTCCAACCCACATAAACACACAGTTAAGTGCAGGTACACCAGGAAACACTAGTTTAAATGTACCCCGAGCATTGGCACGGCCAGTGGTAGCAACCTGGAACCGAGAGTTCAAGATATCGGGTCAGATAGGTGAACCTGGACAAAAAGATAAACTAACCTTCTCGAGTCTTGCTCACCAAATCGAACACGGGCTGAGCAGAGGTTTCTCCGAACTTGAAATTGTGGATGCCGTGATAAGAGCAATTGCACCAGGCATGCAGCTTCGTAGCTACCTGGAGGGAAAGATAAACCTCACACTGCCCACACTGAGGCGCATACTCAGGGCTCATTTTCAAGAAAGGGGCGCAACGGAATTGTATAAACAACTCACGTCAGAGGTACAAAGCCACAAAGAGACTCCCCAAAGCTTTCTTGTCCGATGTTTAGACCTAAGGCAAAAAATCTTATTTGCTTCACAAGAAGCTGACTCTAGTTTAAAATATGACCCGAACCTGGTCCAGAGTATGTTTCTTCATACTATCCTGACTGGCCTGCAGAATGACAGCATCAGGGGTGACCTGCGACCCTATTTAACACAACCTGATGTGAGTGATGAACTGCTCTTTGATAAAGTCAATTTAGCATGCGCCCATGAGGCTGAACGGCAAAATAAAAAGAAGTTTGTTCAATCAAATGTTACTAAGGTGCACACTGTGCAATCCAACGATCCCAACATTGAAAAGAAAGGAAAAGCACTATGTCAGAAAAACACTGAGAAGACGGAATCTGATATTCTGAGTGAGTTGAGGGAAATGCGTTCAGAGATGGCTTTGCTGAAAGATCTCAGTGTAGAGGTTTCTCAGATTAAAACGTCAATAAAACAGCCTCAGGTCATGTCTGCCCAGAGTTCCACCCTAGTAACAGATGTAACTAGTGCGCTACCACCACAAGCTCAGTATTACCAGCAGCCTTATATGCAGAGGAGAGAGACAGGTCATCGTCCACAGTGGTTCCCAGCACAGCGGTATTACCCCCATATAACTCAAATAAGAAAATGTGTCGCCTGTCAGCAAAGTGGATTAGACCTCTATTGTACTCATTGTTACAAGTGTGGTGGTGGTGACCATTTTTCAGCTGGCTGTCGGGCACGGATGCCCATGGTACACAGAAATGGCCCTTTAAACGGGAATGGGTCACGACCGCGGGACAGGGAGTGACCAGTTCTGTACAACAGTCCCCTCAGCGCTGTACATACTGTGGTGTCATCAGTCCAGGCATCACATTAAGACACTGTGCAAGCTGTAAACAGACATTGTATTGTTCAAAGGCATGCCAAGCAAATCATTGGGCCAGTCATCAGAAGCAGTGTTCAAAATCAAATGTGAGTACAAAAATTATGAAGTCAAGCAAATCTACTTCTGCTGCATTGGTAGGAAAACAGTGTCTTGTGCAATGCTACCTTCAAAATTTATTAGTGGAAGTATTATGGGATACTGGTTCTCAAGTCTGTATCGTCGACGAATGGTGGAAAAGTGAACACTTGCCAGATGTGAAATTGAGGGATGTATCGGAGGCAGTGGATGCACCTGAAGAACTTCGCCTGGTAGCGGCAAATGGTCATGACATACCCTACATAGGGTGGATGGAAGTCACCTTTGGACTAGAGATGGACAGAAAGAAAGACAGTAGTCTTACCATACCAGTTCTAGTGATGAGGGGCAGACACTTGTGCCATCCTATCATTGGGTATAATGTAATTGAGCAGATATCTAATAGGAACGGGTTAACCCAGGCGCACGATAGTGATGTAGGAAAGGAGGAAAACCAAAAGATTCAAGCATTCATCAGGCAAGTCTACGCAGAAAGGCCACATGAGTACACCATCAAAACCACAAAGGAACGAGTCAGTGTGGCTAAACATACTTCAGTTCAAATTGAGTGTAAAATACAGACATCTCCACTAAAGGAGGATACAGTACTAATTTTTGAACCTGACGTGAACCCTACATGGACTGAGGGGTTGGAGTTTTGCGAAACCCTTGTAAAACTTCGGAGAAAGACCTCGCCATATGTCATCGTTTCTGTCCAAAACCCCACTGATCATGATGTAATGCTGGATGGCAAAACAACTATCGGCACAGTGCACCCAGTCCAGGCCGTATACCCATGTGCTGTATTTGAGAAGCTCCACCCCAAATCTGTGAGAGTAGGTCAAGTCACCAATATGTCTGAACTAGACTCGGAGTCAACATGGGACCCACCCTTGGACTTAAGTCATCTCTGTGAGAATAAAAGGCAACTTGTACAACAAATGCTAAGAGAGGAAGCAGCTTCATTCTCAAAGTCTGATGGTGACATTGGCTGCATAGATGGACTGCAATTGACCATCTCGCTGAAAGACACTATCCCTGTCACACGCACTTACCAGTCAGTCCCTAGACCTCTGTACAAAGAGATGAAGGACTATCTCCACGACCTCATCGCTCATGGATGGGTGCGAAAGTCAAACTCTGCATATTCCTCGCCTGTGGTTTGTGTTCGAAAAAAAGATGGGAGTTTACGTTTGTGTATAGATTATAGGGAGCTAAATCGAAAGACAAACCCTGACAGACAGCCCATCCCGCGGGTTCAAGACATCATGGACAGTCTGGGAGGGAATACCTGGTTCTCATTACTTGACCAAGGGAAAGCATATCATCAAGGCTTTATGGCCAAAGAGAGTCGACCCTTAACAGCGTTTGTAACACCATGGGGGCTGTATGAGTGGATTCGTATCCCATTTGGTCTGATGAATGCCCCCGCAGCTTTCCAACGCTGCATGGAAGAGTGCCTGGAAGAGCTCAGGGATGACTGCTGTGTCCCTTACCTTGATGACACACTGGTGTTTAGCAAATCGTTTGAAGACCATGTTAACGATGTGAGGAGGGTCCTGCAGCATTTAAGACGATGTGGAATTAAGCTCAAGCCAAAAAAATGTGAAGTGTTCAAGCGAGAAGTACGTTACCTGGGGAGAATTGTTTCTGCAGAGGGGAGTAAAATGGACCCTGCCGACACTGCAGCGGTAAGAGCGTTGAAGGAAAAAAGACCGGCCACGGTGGGACAGTTGCGAGCAGTACTTGGCCTGTTGAGTTATTACAGGCAATATATCCAAGGTTTTTCCAAGATCGCCGGACCGCTGTATGATCTGCTGAAGGGAACAGATGAGACAAAAGGGGAGGAAAGTAATGGCCTTACTACTAGGGCCACGATCAGCAAGAAAAAAGGAGTGCCTTCTCAAAAACCCATCGCATGGACAGAACATCATCAGCAGATATTAGAGAAATTGATAGACTGCCTGGCAGAACCTCCAGTCCTTGGATTTCCTGATTTTACACAACCCTTCGTACTCCATACAGACGCCTCAAACCAGGGACTTGGTGCTGTCTTATACCAACAACAAAGTGGGAAACTTAGAGTGATTGCGTACGGATCCCGCACATTGACAGCCTCCGAACGAAATTATCATATGCACTCAGGGAAACTGGAGTTTTTAGCGTTGAAGTGGTCAATCACTGAGAAGTTCCGTGATTACTTGTATTACGCACCCACCTTTACCGTCTACAGTGACAACAATCCGCTTACATATGTGATGACAAGCGCCAAGCTCAATGCAACGGGAAGCAGATGGGTAGCAGAACTGGCAGACTTCCATTTTACCATTAAATACCGCCCTGGGAAAGAAAACGTCGATGCAGACAGTTTATCCCGAATGCCACTGGATATGGAGGGAATGATGGGGCAATATACAGAGAAACTCTCATCAGATTGTGTAAAAGCAACCATACAGGCCGTAGAAGTTCAAGGTCTGGCCATGTCATGGATGGCCACAGCGTCATTTTCTGACCCAGAGAGTACAGTGAACCAGACTGAGATTTATTCCGCCGAACAGATCTGCCAAGCACAGAGAGATGATACTCACATTGGGCCGATAGTACAATTTAAATTAGATGGGATGAAACCCACCAAAGAGTCATTAAAATCACTCAGTGCAAAGAGTAAAAGTCTGCTGCGCCACTGGGACAAGTTGTACATGGATGAGGATGGAATCCTCCGCAGGAGGACAGTTAACCGGAAACAGCTAGTGTTGCCAGAAAAATACAAACAATGTGTCCTGGAAGAGCTGCATAGTAAAATGGGACATCAAGGGGTGGAAAGAACAGCATCATTGATTGGAGACAGATTTTTCTGGCCGAAAATGCAATGTGAAATTGAGCATTTTGTGACAAAGAGATGCAACTGTCTAAAACAAAAGAAACCAAGTAGAGAGACCAAAGCACCCCTCATGAACATTGTAACCACCCATCCCTTTGAACTGGTGTCCATTGATTTTCTGCACCTTGATAAAAGTAAAGGGGGATATGAATATATATTAGTAATAATCGATCATTTCACAAGGTTCGCACAAACTTATGCAACAACGTCGAAATCTGCCAAAACAGTTGCTGAGCGAATTTTCAATGACTATGCACTTAGATTCGGATTTCCCCAAAAGATTCATCATGACCAGGGAGCAGAATTCGAAAACCAATTATTCTCCCTTTTGAAAAAGAATTGCGGGATGGCAGGGTCACGAACAACCCCATATCACCCTCAAGGAAACGGACAGGTAGAACGTTTCAATCGGACGTTGCTTCAGATGCTAAAGACTTTAACAGAGGCCCAGAAGTCCAACTGGAAGGAATCATTGAACAAGCTGACCTTTGCTTACAACAGTACGCGATGCGAGGTTACTGGATTTTCCCCATTCTATCTTTTGTTTGGAAGGTCACCAAGACTACCTGTTGATTTCCTTTTTGGATTAACACCCGAAGGAGGGGCTGATGATCATAAGCAGTATGTAAAAAGATGGAGGCAAGGAATGAGGGAGGCATATGAAATTGTTAAGGAAAATGCCAGAAAGTCAGCTGGAAGGAATAAGAGAAACCATGAGGGGAAAGTAAAGAGTTCAGTTCTACACCCTGGTGACCGTGTTCTTGTGCGTAATCTCACACCCCGGGGTGGCACAGGGAAACTGCGCAATCATTGGGAAGATGTTATACACACCATTGTCCGCAGAATGGGAGAGGGCCCTGTTTATGAAATAAAACCAGAATGGGGTAAGGGCAGATCAAGGGTCCTGCACCGGAATCTCTTGTTACCGTGCGATTACTTACCGCTGGAAATTGAATCAAGTACACAGCCAACGACCAAGAAAAAGATTGATAAGTCAGCTGCTGTAGTCAACAAGGACTTTGGATCTGAAGATGAGGATGAAGGGTATGCATATTACTATGACCTCCCTGAGCCCCGTCAACTGGCGGAAGGAAACAACGAGTTAGGGGATGCAAACCTCCCTGAGATGCAGATCCATCAACAGGTGGAAGAAAACAGCGAGGGAGAGGAAGCAAACATACTTGAATCACAACTCCATCAATCTGGGAGAAGAAATAGTGAGCCAGAAAATACCAGCATGCCAAGTAGCAAGTCCAGTAAATCTGCACGAGAAAGAGACAGAGTTAGTCAAGACGTAATATTGAGTGGTGAGTGGATGAACATACAGACAGGAAATGAAGTATCTCAACAGCAACAAGGCATTGCAGATAATGGACAGGTTGAACCTGACAGTACTGGGGATATGTGTAAAGCACCAAGTGAAAGGGGCAGTGGAGAAGAACAGGGGCTCAGGTGGCCCAGAAGAGAAAGGAGAAAACCAAAGACATTTACATATGACTACCTGGGTACTCCTACATGCTACAGTATAAAGCAAACAACACCAGTGACATCTCAATCAGTGCCATATGGAATGTGGAATTTAAATCCGTGGACTAGCTCAGTACCTCAGTATGCACCAGTTTTGTTCTATCCCTAGAAGAGAAATATATGTATATACACCTGAACAGGGGAAGAAGACTTCAAGACAGACAGAAAGAAACCTGTTCAACGAAGAAAAAAAAATGCAGACCACACACACATCGATTAGTTGGAGCACTTATCCAGCACAATTGTATTTCTTTTGTTTAGTAATGTCGTGACGACATTGGTTTTCGAAGGGGAGAGTGTAGTGGTCACAAAATGTCTATGCATATATGGATATATATATATGAATAATTTCAATTTCATGAGACCTATGTGTGAATGTAAATGTGAAAGGAAAAGTACACAGGTGAAACAAAGGGAATGTGCTAAAAATATATTTTGTATATGTATGTACATGTGTATGTATACTAATAGAGGCAGTGTTAAAAAAAAACTTGCTTCTTTTTCGCTTTGTTCTGCCTGAACTAAGAAGTCAACTATAGGTAGTTGATTACTCTTCCCTGGGAGCATTCACCTGTGGGGGGCAGGGGCGCGCTGCTCAGAAATACACAGACTCTCGTTGTGAAGCAGCAGCTCCGTGTGTTGTGTGTTGTTTCTGACAATAATATCTCCCCTCATCAGGTATGGACTAAAAATATCACATAAACCCATTTCTAAGATGTTGGAGAATGAGGTAGAAAAGAGTTATTAAGAGTCATGGTGATTAATTTATTGTGGTTCAGCATCTGAAAGTTTACTCTGTTTGACCTGTATATTTTCTATGCTCAACATGTGCTCTAGGCTAATGAATGATGTCACATGGTCTCAGAAGTAACATGTCTATATAAATGAATGTTGTGGTGTTTAACTGTTTAAGTTACAGATCTCACTAGTCACAGTATGTTCAAGCTAGGTTCATAGTCATGTGACAAGTTCGACTATATGAGTCAAATGTGCTCCTACAGTATGTGTACCTGTCTGTGCTACATTCAGTGGTTATTCTTGGTTAACATCCTGTTAAGCATGATGAAAACACGTATGTTTACATGTTTCCTGGTAATGTAAGTGATTATCATTGAATGTAATTATGTAAGTTTAACTTTTTATTTCTTTCTTTGCAATATAAGGTGACCGATGACGCTAAAGCAATGTTTTGTCACTCCAATCGAGTTCGGTTAATATGTGTGACATATGTGACATTATTTGAATTGTTTACATTGATGTCCGTCTTATTGATTCAAATGAGAAATACACAGACTCTCGTTGTGAAGCAGCAGCTCCGTGTGTTGTGTGTTGTTTCTGACAATAATATCTCCCCTCATCAGGTGGTGAGGGTGCTACATGAACAGAAGCCAGAGATCTTGAAAGCTGTTGAATGATGTCCTGACACTTTTCTTTGTGCTGAGTGAAAACACTTCGGGAATGCATTAGTGAGTTGTGAGTAACGTAAAGATGCAGGTTTGAAATGCAAATTTCACCAAATCCATATGTCGTCTGTTTAATGACACTTTTATGGCAAACATGAATTCCAAAAAAATAAAAAATAATAATAATAGTTTAAAGGACGTGAGTTTAAATGAAACAAATCCCACATGCTTCTAATAAGGGTACGTTGACAGTATGCTGGATTTTGAAGAATTATGTTATGAGAGATCTCAATCTTGAAAAACAGTAGATATCTACCGCGGTTCCGTGTGTGCCTGCATGGTTAGCTAGGTTGCTGTGATTTTTAATATGTATGTGTGCATGTGTGCATGTGCCTTTGCTTACACTGAGGCAACCATACTGTATGTGGCTGGACATTCTCTGGGCCCAGGTGGTAATCTCTGGGCTTTGAAGAAACCCTGGCTTCTTCCCTGTGATTCCTCTTGCCATCCAGGTGTATGAGGGCTGGTCTGTCTGAGAAGAGCTTTTTGTCTGCGCGCCGTCAACCGAGAGGAGGCCATTGATCTCCGGAGCACGCCTTCTTCTCTCAAGCCAGCACGTCTGATGTGGTGGCGGAGGAGGAGTGGTGAAGTGCAGTGAGGAGAGGCAGGGTCGAGCTGAGACGGCCACCTCTCCACACTAATAGGATAATTGTTTGCACTCTGCAGGTGCTCACCTCGCAAATGAGGTCACGGCTCAAGTGCAGCTCTTTAGGAGAAGGGAAAGATTTGAATTTCTGGCAGACGTGGGAAACACATTAACACGAGCTGACGTTTAGATCAGCCAATAAAATACACACATCCTGCTAGAGCAGTGTAAAGCACTATGAACCAAGGTAGTGCACGAGGGCACTCGGTCTGATGCCATCTCCTAAAGTTATCTTTGTTTAGAAACAAGTAACCCCTCTGTGGTTTAAGAGTTCAGTCCACTGTAAGAGTTCAGAGGCTAAAAATTGAAACCATCCCGAACTAGAAGGAAGGAAGGAAGAGAGAGAGAAACAGCGACCTGAGCATAATAGAGCTGATGAGAACTGTTAACATCTGAAATAACCGAAACCTCCCACACACAGGCACGACACACAAACAAATATGTGTGTGTTCCCGCAACAAAGACCACCTCTATTGAAGCAGCCAGCTTACACGAAAGCCTATGCAGGTATTTTTCTCCGGAGTTGTCCGGTTCCTTCCGCTGGTTCATTGTGCCAGTAAAGTATAAGAAAAGCAAGAAGATCCCTTGATGTTCTACACATTTTTTTAAATATACACTACACATTTTCCTTCTTATATCTCAGAAGATTAGCAGGGGGAGGGGGGAAATCTGAAGAAATGTAAAAAAAAAAAAAAAAAAAAAGGTTTCTATTGCGTGACCTAGAGAGTTTAGAAGAAGTGTTTTTTTTGTTTTTTTTATACTAGCGGGTTGAATGTCAGTGTTTTTCTGCACCCTGCTGGAGACCGGCCTCTACTCGAGGAAACACGGGTTTGAGGGTCAGGTGTGATATTGAGACTACAAAGAGAATTGCTTCCTGTTGTTGTAACTCTATGCCCCTGCACTGCCAATTAGCTGCGGCATGAAAAGGGTATACTCAGCTTTCTGTGGCAGTGAACTGGCCCTGGCATTCACGCACGAACCTCACAAAGGCACTTCCTAAGCAGAAGCACCCTCACAGTTGTACAAGTATGATTAGCGTACTGTAGCTAGCACTATGCATATAACTAAAAGGTGCCCTGACTCCTTTAGAGGCTGGCTCATCAAGGTCTTTGTAGACGCCTGGCACACATGCCTGTTTATAAATGTCAGTAATGATCTCTTTTAAAATTCCACAGTCGATTACATTTCTGTTTTCTACTTGTTCATGTAGACATAAAGGAAACGCTGGAATTCATCTGGAAATGTGTCTACAGACTGGTGTGTATTGAAGAGATAGGCAGCATGGCTTCAAACAGGCCTAGACACTTCTGGCAGGCCAGGACCAGACACCAAGGGAACAAAGCGAGTCTCAGAGAGCTCTGCAGCAGCAGAGTGCTAAAGGTTAACTCCCTGACACAAGAGCTGCTTTCTTTTCCCTCTCCAGAGCCACTGTAATATACTGCCTCAGTCTCACCAAGATGGAGAAAAGGGGATGCTGGATGCTTCTTGTGAATCAATTTCACCATGTCAGGGTCAAAGAGTGTGGCACGGAGGGTAGGAGTGAAAAAAGAGAGAGTGTGAGAGACAAGTAGATGGACTGAGACTTAGTAGTTGGGAAAAAAAGAAAGAATGAAAAGAATTTGCAAGATTCGGACTGCAGAAACGGCCTGCAGTTTCTGTGCAAAATCAAACTTTGATGTCTGGTACACCAATTAGCCTTCGTCAGCACACATAGCTGCGGAGTTGGATAAAGGATGGAGTTTTATGAATATGACATTGATTTAAAAAATAAGGACTCTACCGAATGTAATGCAACGTATACCATTTTTAACTTACTGATATAGGACCATTCAAATGACACATGCTGGTAGAGTAAGTCTCTGGGTATTACTACACATCGTCTCCATCATACGTCAGACATTTGCATCATTATCATCAAACGCAACTCTCTAATCATCTTTGAAAATATACTCAGTTGATGATCTCCGCATCTTGGGGATTTTAAATAAGATTTGAAAGCTGGGTCCAACGATGGTGTAAACGTGTCACTTGTGATGGAAACTATGGCGAGTTGTATCTTTGTTCTCTACCAGCATTTTCTATTTGAACTACATATGTGAGTTAATAAAAATGTTATGCCAACTTTTGCATTATTTTCAGTACAGCCCTCGTTTGTTACATAAGTTGAAGCACTTTTCCTCCACAGAGTGCAATATGAGTACGAATCCATGATATTCTTTCCATTGACAGGTGACCTGCATCATTACAAATTCTTTCCCAGGTACCAAGAGTACCGCAGAAGGATGTATGGGTGGAGCTCAAAATAGCAGGATCCCAAAAAACGATTCTAAATTGTGTTCTACCCAACTGTGTTAAATTATAAGCTACACTTTATTAGGTCATCATTTTAAATGAGTCCATGCAGTTTATGACAAAATCCTCTGCTTTTCTACAGAACTGCTCTAAACAGCAAACTTCAGCTGTTGTGTCTGATAACATTATCTATCAAATATGAGGAAACCTCAAAAAAAAAAAAAAAAAGGTTCAGCATGCAGTTACGGTCAGTTTGATGTAGCAATGTTAGAGCTTAGTCCTCACTGGACTTATGGTGACCATAATATTGTTTCTTTTTTATTTGAAGACCTATTCTGAGATGATGTCTCAGATTTATAATAAGGTTATAGTTGCTACATCAGTAGGGTTCAATTTGTTTTCATGTAATTATAGTCAAGTGACCTCTTAAGGATAAATCAATATGTATTCAGAAATGCATTAACAAATTGTTATTGTTATTGTTATTAGTTTAAAGTTATTAATTATTTGCGCAAAGCTTATGCTTGTAGCCAGTGACAGGGTACGAGGGGTAGAAACTGTCCAGCTGTTTTTTCCATGAAGGGGATTTGCAGCTGAACTTACTACTAAGTAAGTATTTACTACTGACACTAGCTTCACATAGGATATAATTTCATTACTCAACAGTCTCTAGACAACTCCACCTACAGTACGTTTATAAGTACAGTTATGAGATGAAACATTGTCATATATATAAATAGTATAAATAGTTCTGGAATCTGATTAATAACCAAAATTGACGTAACGCAAGCAATGAATTCTATTTTTGAGCTGTAGAAATGACTAAGTTTAAATGTACTTAGTTTCTTTTTAACAACATTTTAAGCTAAATTATGTTTTAATGGCGGCCTGCACATATTAATACTTGCCTGCCCCCCTTGAGAAAATAACAGCACTCTAATGCATTAATGCATAATAAGGCATAATAAGGCATAATAAGGCACTTCTAGACAAATATAATACCATCCATACATATATAACATTAATGTTTGCTTTATAAATGCCTGCCATGTATATATAGCAGACATGGCAGGCATTTTCACCAAAAGAACAAGCAAAAACAAAACAAAAAACATGTTACAATATATGCAGTATTGGGAAAAAAACCCAAGTACAAGAATTGAAACACTTTTAGCTGGCTATAAAAAGGAGGAGATGTTACTGATTATCTAGGGTGCCCAAACTTTTGCACAGTGCCACAATAATGTTTGTATATTTTATCTTTGTTCAATTGATGACATAAAAAGTAACTATGCATCAATGTTTGCTAAAAATATTGTGCATTTTGTCCATTTCCAAGAGAGACTGATCTTTTCAATTAAAAAAAATCACCAAAATCTGTTATTTAAGGGGTGCCTAAACATTTGCCTAAAACTTACACACTGTAAAACATTTAATAATTTTAACAGTAAAATACCGTATAAACGCTACAGAATAAAACCGCATTTCACAAAACTTGGGATAACCGTAGTACTAACTGTAATTAGTTTTACAGAATAAGATCTTAAATTTAACAGTTAAAAACATATGAAAATATGGTATTTTGCATTAAAATTTATGATATACTGTATTTATAAAAAGGAAACTCTCAGAGGAGGTATTTGTTACTAATATCATGAAGCATCAGTTTATATTTTACTAAACCTTTGTTGATAGAGTTTAAAAATCAGAAAAATATCTGCTTTGTAAAAAAGAAACCGTAATTTTTCCGGTAAAAAACTGGCAGCTGTGGTTGCCAGAAATTGACCAGACCTGCACGTGCACACCTTTCCTTCCCTTTTCCCTTCCTCCCTCCTTTAACCCTTTCCTTCCCTAATAAAATTTCCCCTTTTCCGTAAGACCTCGTTTGTGATGATTGTTGCCCCCCTTGTGCCAAACCCATTACAAAATACATGAACATATTTAACACCCCAGTGCAGTGTGCACTTAAAAACCACAATGCTGGACAGAGGACATAAACAATTTTAACATGTGTGTGATAAAATAATTTTTTGTGTGAAGTTGTAATAAAAGTCCTTCTATAAAATTATATGCTTAGATTGTCTGCCCAAAACACTTAAAAATGTCCATCCTGACATTTGTATTTTTAAAGTTGAGAATTTAAATATTGTTTTGCTGTCTTTATTAAAGAAATACATGGAACCATGCTGATGTCCAAGTCTTGAATAAATTTTGATGTGTTTTGATAATTTGATTTAGTTTTGTATTCAACAATTAGTATAAAAGTACTCTTAATGTTTCTTAACAGTAAAATCCGAATGCTTAGCAATGTAACTTCTATCTCTTTTAGCTCCCAGCTAGTGTGATAAAATGATGCTTTCACAGAATTGCTGAACGAATTCACTCTGGTTATTCATAATACAAAAAAGTAGTCCAACAACGAAAGCAATATGTATAATATAGCACAAAATGTAGTGGTTAGCACTGTCGCCTTGCACCTCCAGGGTCCGGGTTTGATTCCCAGCCAGGCTCCATTCCCGTCTCTGTGTGCATGGAGTTTGTATGTTCTCCCTGTGCTTGGTGGTTTTCCTCCAGGTACACAGGTACACCCCCCCCCCCCACCCGCCCCATATACAGGATAAAGTTGTATAGACGATGGGTGAGAGTGTGTGAGTACTGAGCTGTTATTATTACAACATAAATCTTTAAATTAGACAGTTCTGAGTTGTAAAAAAAACATGGTTATGATCCATATTTGTTACAATGTAAACCCTGGAATTTGACGGGAATAAGCTGTTTTTATAACAACATAAACATGTTAATTTGACATTTATAAACCAAAATCTGTAAAATATACATTATAATGAGTGCAATCCTGTACAACCAAAAACATTGCTACCATATTTTTTATTTTTTACGGTAGAATTCTGGCAACCACAGCTGCCGTTTTTTTACCGTAAAATGTACTATTTATTTTTTATATATATATATACACACACATCAGAAGGAGAAGCAATATATATATATATATATATATATATATATATATATATATATATATTATTATTATTATTATTATTATTTTTAATTAATTAATTAATTAATTTATTTATTTGCTTGTTCTTCTGATGTGTACCAATAATTCAGAAGATGACTATACCGACAGTTTCATAATGTACTGTGCCTGACAGTGGAGAAGAACATTTGCAACCTTTAAACCTTGTGCCAACTATTAACCAACTTTTTTCATTCCTGCCAGTGCTTTATGGTGAGCAGTGTATTTGCTAGCTATTTATTGGTTTAATCTCTGATACATGTCTCTTTATTTTCCTCCTGCTTTATTAGGCAGCCTTTCTGCCTCTCACTGCTCTCACTGCTTCCTGCTCACCTCATCACCTCCTTACCAACGGTGGTCTTTCTGCGCATTCCTTCTGACCTGAGTGCCCCCTCTTGTCCGCTGCACCCCACACAGAGGGCCATTACCTACCCCCACATGTACCCCCCCACCACCACCACCCCACACAAACACAGAAAAAAGCTTTACTCATTAGTCGGTCACCTTTGACCTTTAGGCCACATTTTAAGAGGTTCTACTTGACTCCTGACATTCCCGTCAGCAATCTAAACGTGTGTTCAGTGCAGGCATATGGACAATATTGATGGGGCTAGGTGTGCCTCTGACAGCCGTCTGACATGAGACAGACAGGTTCATTACCTCCACAATGGGCCAGGACCTTACATACATGCTCACGTCGCCTGGCCAAGCACACAGACATTAATTCACCCAGGGCTCATGGCTATTTCACATTATGCAGGCATGATAATGCTCTTGGTAGTTAACTGTTATTGAATTTTTTTTTCTTGATGCATGCATTTAAAATAAGAAAAGATTTCTTTTTCTATCTATCTTGCTGTCTGCTGAACTGTGGATTCCAAGCCTCTATGTTCTGCGCCGTGTAAAGGCCATAAGGTGTGGTGTTCTGTGCTGTTTCTGAGCAGGTAAAGTCTTTTATGAGTCAATTGACAGGCCTCCCTCAGGCTGGCAGTTACTACTGTACTGATAGGTCTTCATTGCTGACAGATTCATACGTGTGTGGTGTTTGATGTGGTTTTCTGCTCCTCCATAGTTAAAAGATTAGCCTTTTAAAAAAGAAGAAAAAAAAGAGGTCTTTCTTCTTTTAGGCAAGGAACAATGTTAAAAGGTAATTAACTGCCTCTTTACATGCTTTACTGGCTGATGAAAATGTAATTTAACATTTCCTCTGCATGTAACTTTAGCCTTCTTCAGTATGACATCATTATTTCCTTGTCACCATTTAACAGCTCAGAGTCGGAGAATAACATTAACAGTGAAGACAGATGCCTGTGTAAATGAACAGCTAAGGGGAAACGCCACAAAACCCATTTAATAGGTAAAAAACAACCAAAAGGTAGCTCTGATTGATCATGCAGTAAATCACTTTTCACTGGCAAAACTCTCCCAAGTACAGACGACGTGTTTGCAGTGTTCTCATGTTCTTTTAGACACGTGTTTATGTCTGCGTTCATGTCTGTTTATGTGCACAGTGCTTGTGATAACAGATGAATTATTAAGGGATACATGGGGTCTCTTCAGTCTTACTCCTGTCCTGACTGCCACCCTCTCCTCTGGGTTTCCGTAGGGTTTATTTTCCACCTCGATGTGGTTGTTTAGTATGAAACCCAACCCATCAATAACCGTGCATAGAGCAAAAACGGGACATGTGGTCACCAGACCTGCAGACCCCACATCCAAGCCTCATTCGCCCCTTGTTTTTCTTCTTCTTCTTCTTCTTCTTCTTCTTCTTCTCCATCTCTCCTGCTGTTCATCTGAAAACACAGCATCCCACTGCATGAACAAACATGTCTCCATGTATGTGTGTGTCTATGTGCGCGTGTGTATGCATGTTCTTGTATGGATAAAAAGAAACCCTTAGATCTTTTGGCATTTGTACTTTAACATCAGCACATCTTTGTCAGAGCTCCTGCCGTTTGACTTCTACCTCTGGAGAAATAAGATCAGATTAAATGAATGTACGGTGACATTCTGTAGGTGAGACGCCAACTACTTTGAACGTGTTGCCCTCTAGTGGAAGAAGATCTAAAAAAATACCTGGACAATCACTTTCCTCATATAAAATAAATGCAGATTGACAATTGTTGAACAAAGTCTTTTCTTCATGCGCTAAACTTAAAAGCATGACCTGACCTGTAACATGGTGAGTTTAAGCCTGATTTGACCTGTTTTTCTCAGCAAAGAAAGGTCATTCGGTGTGAGTCAATCAATTTGAGTGCCAAGTATTGAACAAGACACCGACTTCCCATGGGCCTCATGCCACACTGAAGAGGGCATGCTCACTGACCCACATGTGGCAGAAATAAAGGGAGGGAGGAAGCGCAGAGAGAGGACATGAAGAGACGGATAGAAAAAGAGGGAGAAATGCCGAACCACGATGCGTTTGCTAAGTATAAAATCACGTTAATGCTGAGGCTTCTGGCAAGAGCAGAGACCAGAGCCATGGGTTCAGCAAACACCTGCTTGTTTTGGCTGCAATGCTTCAGCAGAGTGTGTATGCTGAGTGGGAACTTGCACAAGCTCTCAGCACGCAGCAGAGAGGCCTGGCCCCAGAAAAAGCAGGAGGGGGCTCTAGAGCAGCCTTAACCATCTCAGCGCTGGAGGTTTACACTATCACTGAGATGGGGAAAGGGAGTTCAGTGTTCACTCAACAAGTGTGACACAAGAAAACACTCCCCCATCCTACAGAAACAGGCTGGTGTTTGCTTAGAGCTCTCTCCCGTGAAAAAGGAATTAGAATGTCAAGTCATATCCCACTTAGTAATTCAGATGCAGCGGATCATTCCCGGACCATGGAAGGTCATGTTCTGGGCTGCAAAGACCATTTTGTTGGTCCGTGTGCATGTTACACTTCCATGATATATTAGCCTTCTTGACACCGCAATATTTCTACCAAGAATTCTTTGTTCATGGGAGCGATTACAAGGTTGTTTAAAAGATTGGTGGATCTGTGGTGAGGAATTAGTACACTGCATGACATAAATGATGATCTCAATCATCCTTCAAAACTGTAAGATAAAGAAAAATAGTGGAATGTAGGACTTTTACTGTCACATTGTTTGGAAAAGAATTTACTCCGAAAAGTAAGGTTTGGAGACTAATTGTTGCATAGATGTATTTGATTGATGAGCAATTTCAATTGGAATTTTTAACAATAAAAAATCTCCTGTTGTAGAGATCAGGTAATATTTTATTAATTTTTTCCCCTTTTCTTCCCCGCGATTTTCCCCCTAATTTAGTTGCGTCCAATTCCTCCCCATCACTAGGGGGCTCCCACATTAAGCCTACTACTACCACTCAGTCGGGAGGGCCGATAACTATCAGGTGTTTCCTCTGAACCATGTGACGCCATCCGGCCGCATCTTTTATCGAACTGCTTGCTCACGCACTGTTGGGGGCGGTGTAACACACTCAGAGGACAATGCTATCCGCTCCTTCTGCGTGCGTGAGCTCACAGACGCCCATGATTGGCTGTAGATCCGTGATTAATGTGGGAGCGCTAAATACCTCTCATCCCTCCCTTCTGAGAGAGCTCGGCCGATCAGCTCCGGCTGCGAAAGGTTACAGCATCACCTGGGAATCAAACTCACGATCACGATAGGGCGAGTGCTTTAACACAGAGGTTTACATCAGGTAAAAATTTTATACAATCAGTATACAATACAATACAATAAGTGAAATACAATACAGTGTAAGTGGGTTTGGCCATAAATCCACTTTAGAATGAAACTGGAGGAAACACTGTTAAAATGGTATCACAACACAAAGAATTTGTCCCAGGTTTTCTGTTACACAAAATCCTGCCTGGGCCAGAGACAAATCATTGTTTGGACTTAAATAAGCAAATTCTTAAGGGTTTGTGATTGGATAATTACTGCAATAATTAATATGTTTTACCTGGCAGGATTTTCATAAATTATTGTCAGGCAAAGAAAACAACTAAGGAGATGTAATTTACCGGAATTGGATTAACAATGCATAGTGGCCAATGTACAAGCCTCTGGAGACATTATGGTTTGGGATTCAATTCAATTCAATTCAATTCTATTTGTATAATGCTTTTAACAATTGTCATTGTCACAAAGCAGCTACACACAATCAAAATAATTATTTAAGTTTGTATGGAATGTGAATGTGTATGAATAAAAATGGTCAGATAGTCTCTGGTGAGCAAGCCCGAGGGCGACAGTGGCAAGGAAAAACTCCCTGAGATGGTAATAGGAAGAAACCTTGAGAGGAACCAGACTCAACAGGGAACCCATCCTCATCTGGGTGAAACAGATAGCAGGAAATGATCTGCATTTATACAGTGTGTTAGGTGGCAGACAGTTCAGCTATAATAGTTGATGTTAATTGATGTTAATATGGAGTCCAGGTAGTTATTGGAGACTCAGGTAGACTTGTAGGAAGTTCCAGTCCTGAACTGTCAAACTGTCAAGTCCCCAGAGAAACAGCTGCCAACACCAGTCAAGGCCAGAACCTCGATTGGTCTTCTAGGTATAGAGAATCATCCCCAGACACCAGACGCATCCCAAAGAGACACACGGGGCATCCATGTGACAAGATCTCCAACCAGAAGCGGGGCACCAGGATGGGTCAGACAGGTCCGGAGGGCAGAGGGAGTCTGAATCACTGGCAGCTCAGGGATGACATGTGTAGCTCGACAGAGAGAGAGAAAGAGTGAAAGGGAGAGAGAGGGAAGAGAAAGAGGGGGAGAAAGAGCAGAAGAGGAGAGATGGCAGTTAGGGATTGCTTCAGTTGGTCAGGTCTAGGCTCAGCAAAATTATGAAGCAATAAAATTACTTCTACCTGAATTCACTGGATGGTCTAGTCAAGACAAAACAAGACAAGTCAAGTCAAGTAGCCCTTTGATTGCCATTTCAACCATATATAGAGTTTAGTACTGTGAAACGAAACAACATTCCTCCAGGGCCAAGGTGCTACATAAATTAACAACACAAATGAACAAAAACTAAGAATCCTAACTAGCTGACAAGCTGAGACAAGACAGATTGACATTTTAAATTAATAGAATTTTTTCTATTAATAGAAAAAGTTATATACAAAAGAGACAACATAAGATGCACATGCGAATGTGCAAACGAGCGACAACACGACAACATGACACGTTTCAATACTTCGTGCTGATGAGGTAATGAGTTGAGGTACAGTAGTGGGAGAAGAAACGGTATGAGGTTATCTCATTAAAGGATCTTTTCTTCCCTGATAGCATGTTTGTTTAGAAGGGTTACCAGGAGAAAGCCTCTTCTGTCTAAAAAGACCATGGAAATATGACTGAGATTCACAAAACTGCATCTGGATTTTGGAAAAATATCCTATGCAAAGATGAGACTATAATAGAGTTGTTTGTGCCCTGGGCCATGTGCTAAGCATGGCAGTGGAGGGGTGATAATTTGGGCTTGTTTTGCAGCCACTGGACCGGGTCAGGCCAGAGTATTCCAGGTGCAAATATGAGGCCATATTTACGACTAAAGCTTGGCCGAAATTCAGTCATACAACAGAATAAAAGGAAAAATAAAATAATAAATTTTGAATGGCCTTGTCAAAGTCCAGACCTCAACCCAAATGAAATGTTTAAAAACCTCAATGGACTGAAGCAATGTTGTAAAGAAGAATGGGCCAAAATTCCTCCACAATTATGTGATGGACTGATAAAGTCATACAGAAAAAAAAAAATACTTCACCTTATTGCTGCTAAAAGTGGATCTACAAGCTATTGAATCATGGGATATTTAGTATTGCTATACATATATAGTATAATGTTTCTTTAGTTTTTTTGGCTCCATTTTTATTAAACAAATAATGGCATGGGGCGGCACGGTGGTGTAGTGGTTAGCACCGTCGCCTTGCACCTCCAGGGTCTGGGTTCGATTCCTCGGCCAGGCTCGATTCCCGTCTCTGTGTGCATGGAGTTTGCATGTTCTCCCCGTGCTTGGTGGGTTTCCTCCGGGTACTCCGGTTTCCTCCCACAGTCCAAAGATATGCAGGTTAGGCTAATTGGCGTTCCCAAATTGACCATAGTGTGTGAATGAGTGTGTGAATGTGCGTATGAGTGTGTGCCCTGCGATGGATTGGCACCCTGTCCAGGGTGTACCCTGCCTTGTGCCCGAAGTCTCCTGGGATAGGCTCCAGGTCCCCCGCGACCCTGAATAGAGGATAAAGCGGTACAGAAGATGAATGAATGAATGAAATAATGGCATGGTGAAAAAGTGATATGCTGTTGCTGGTCCGAGGTTGCGTTTCCCTAATACTTAGACCCGCTGCGATCAGATGATTTTCATTATGTTTTTACACAAAAACACTTAAAAGAGAATTAAAAGAGGGGTTAAGCGAGTGCGATGCTTGAGCGAGTGTGACAACTGCCAAGTCATAGGCCTGTTATTAAACTTGAATGACTACACATGAATTTGTACCAGTCATCTGTTTAACATTGTGGACAATTCCTAAACAATTTAAATGTGTCTTAAATGTAAAATTTGGTCTGATAGTGTGTGCTTAGTCTAAGCTTCGCAAAGTCCAATTTCTCAAGCATGTTCTAAATGTTTCTGGCCTACGCTTCCTGTTTATAATGTTCTTCAGAAGTGGAGAGCGCATTGATAGTGGAATGCTTAGAGCTGTACACAGGCTGGAACTCCTCAAAGAGTACCTGACCCCTCACTTCCTTAATCCTGCTCTTCTTTTTTCCACTCTTCTTTTTTCATGTCTGAGTCACACTTCATGTTTGAAAACACAAGCTTACTATAAAGGTGTCACAAGAGCACGGCTTGAATTACACTTGAACACGACTTGAATTACGACTTGAATTTGATTGTCCAACTTCGTGAATCTGCAGCTCTGAAATGTGGCATGTGTTTATACTGGTTGATGAAAGCAACGAGATCTCATTGAACATTTTATGGACATTTTACATTTATGAGCGAAGATGGCAGTCCTACTTTTAATTACTAGGCTAAAATACATGTTTTTTTTTTCGATACAAATTGTCTCATAAGTCATTAGTTCCATTTTCAAAATAAGTCACTTACTATTATTATGTGCTTTGCACAAATGTTTACCTTTTGAGTTTAGACTTCTCTACCACCAAAAAGTAAAAGTTAAAGAAATATCTGGAATTCAAAGACTTAAAGACATCGCCAACATCTGTACTTGCGTGGCTAGCTTGTAATTGTGAGGCCCAGTGAGTGAGGAACTTGTTGGAGGGGGAAGAGGAGGGAGGGGACGGGGGGGATCTGGCAGTCAGCATAATTCAGCCAAGTGTTCACAGAGGTGCTTTCCGGCCCGCCATGTGGAGTCAATGATGGCATCCAGAGCGTACTGCGTTCCTATGAAATATTAAATCTGCTCCTGGCCTCTGAGTGTGGACAGACCACCTCCAAGTAAGTGTGGCGTGCAGCGAGCAAGAGATCCGATGTCTCGTCACACACATATCCATGCACCCACACATGTGCAGACACACACATGCACACATAATCCAAAAAATATATAGAACATAATATATGATACATATAATACATATATGATCCATATGGTTCATATATTATATATTATATTATATATATATACTTTGGGAAATTAAACGTATATATTACAGTTTATATGATAATTCACATTATCATACAGGAACTCATGGAATCACAACACAAAGGATTTGTTTCAGGTTTTACATTTAAGCTGAAGCTTTAGACATGTGCCATGAATCAATCCATACAGATTTTCCTGTTTAGAAGGATTACGAGATATTCAAGTGTAACTGCTGTTGATTATGTTCATGCCATTGTTTACCCCATAACCACTGAAAGTTGCCCCACTGTTGTTGTGTTGTTGATGGATGGTTATAAATACTCCGGTGGTCTGATTCTACATGTGGAGAGAAGTTGCAGCCTGGACACACAGCTTCTTTAACCCACCCCAAGCCTTTACATCATGTAAACAGTCTAACCACACACATCCGTTTGTTTCTTTGCCTGCAACCCACAAAAATCCGTAACAAACTTGGATGCATAAATGTGCGTGTGTGCATGCATGCACTTAAAGCGAAGCAGTAGAAAAGATGGTTGAGTTTGTGGGGTGTAAAATGGCAGAGAAAAGTTCAAACATGTCCAATGACGAGAAATTCTGTCTTCTTGGAAGAAAATAATTGTGATCCTAGGATGTATTTGGTAAACTTAATGTGCAGCCACTGCACCCACCCAGAATTTTGCAAGAAGGAGACACATATCACACAATCAACCTCACTTACATCCTTAAGTTTTGAGCAGGAAGGAATAATAAATGCAAACAAATCATGCAGCTATACAGTAGACTCTTCTTTCAAAACTAATAACAATTACAACCATGCATTACTGGAGGGATAAAACAACTATCCTAACAACACTGTCCTAAGTGTTAGTCTGTTAAGGGTAGGAGGGAAGAGGTTTTCGAACCTTGATCAAAATATTCAACTAGCAAAAATTAAGCAAACAGCGCCACCATGTGGGCATGTACATATGACTAGGAGAAATCAAACATAAGTAAAATAATGACAAGGGTAAGTTGGTATATGTTTAAGTTACATTTTATTATATTAATACCATTATGAGCAGTATGATTGCCCAATGTAGTGCCAGCATTGCTACTTCACCCGTCCATGCGCCACAGTTTGAGCCTGAACTTGTGTTACAACCTGTGTGTTTCATGCTCTCCTTGTGTCTGTATGAATTTCCTCTAGGTTTTAGGGTTTCCGGGAAATATATTTAAATTTTTTAAATTGGCACTTTATATTGGAGAGGCCATGTTGATTTGGAGTCATTCTGTAAATGAAAAGGAAGTGTAATAAAAAAGAAAAAAGATTTCTCCAAATGAACTGGTATAGGTGGCAAAGGCCAAACAAAGAGCAGACTTCTATGCTAGGCTGGACAGTAAGGAGGGAGAGGTGGATCTGTACAGGCTGGCAAGGCAGAGAGATGGAGATGGGAAGGATGTGCAGCAGGTTAGAGTGATTAAAGATAGAGCTGGAAATGTACTGACAGATGCCAGGAGGGTGATGGGAAGATCAAAGAGTTGATGAATGAGGAAAACGAAAAGAACAAAGAGTAGAAAAAGTGATTGTTGTTGAACAGGAAGTAACAAATATTAGTAAAAGTGAGGTGAGAAGGGCGTTGAAGAGGATGAAGAGTGGAAAGGCTGTTGGTCCGGATGACATACCTGTGGAGGTGTGGAAGTGCTTAGGAGAGGTGGCAGTAGACTTTCTGACTAGTTTGTTTAACAAGATCTTGGAAAGTGAGAGGATTCCAGAGGAATGGAGGAGAAGTGTATTGGTGCCGATTTTTAAGAACAAGGGAGATGTGCAGAGCTGTGGCAATTACAGAGGCATAAAGCTAATGAGCCATACAATGAAGCTGTGGGAAAGAGTAGTGGAGGCTAGGTTAAGGGCAGAGGTGAGAATTTGTGAGCGGCAATATGGTTTTATGCCTAGAAAGAGTACATCAGATGCAGTATTTGGTTTGAGGATGCTGGTGGAGAAGTACAGAGAAGGTAATAAAGAGTTGCATTGTGTCTTTGTAGATTTAGAGAAAGCGTACGACAGGGTGCCGAGAGAGGAGCTGTGGTGTTGTATGAGGAAGTCTGGAGTGGCAGAGAAGTATGTTAGAGTGGTGCAGGACATGTATGAGAGCTGTAAGACAGTGGTGAGATGTGCTGTAGGTGTGACAGAAGAGTTTAAGGTGGAGGTGGGTCTGCATCAAAGTATCGTCGCTAAGCCCCTTTTTGTTTGCTCTGGTGATGAACAGGATGACAGATGAAGTTAGACAGGAGTCTCCATGGACTATGATGTTTGCAGATGACATTGTGCTTTGTAGCAAAAGCAGGAAACAGGTGGAGGAAAATTTGGAGAGGTGGAGGTACGTTCTGAAAAGCAGAGGAGAGGAAGATTAGCCGCAGCAAGACGGAATACATGTGTGTGAATGAGAGGGACTCAAGAGGAACAGTGAGGCTACAGGGAGCAGAGGTAAAGAAGGTGCAGGACTTTAAGTGCGTACGGTCAATGGTCCAGAGCAACGGAGAGTGGAAAGGAGGTGAAGAGGTGGGTACAGGCAGGTTGCAATGGGTGGAGAAAATTGTCAGGTGTGTTGTGCGATAAAAGAGTATCAGTGAGAATGAAAGGAAAGGTGTACAACCAACGATGCTCTACGGCTTAGAGACAGTGGCACTGAAGAAAAGACAGGAGGCAGAGCTAGAGGTAGCAGAGCTGAAGATGTTGAGGTTCTCTTTGGGAGTGACAAGGATAGATAGGATCAAGAATGAGTTCACCAGAGGGACAACCCATGTTATATGTTTTGGAGATAAAGTCAGAGAGGCCAGATTGAGGTGGTTTGGACATGTTCAGAGGAGAGATGGTGAATATATCGGTAGAAGGATGCTGAGGTTGGAACTGCCAGGCAGGAGGTCTAGAGGAAGACCAAAGAGGACATTTATGGATGCAATGAGAGAGGACATGAAGTTAGTTGGTGTGAGAGAAGAGGATGCAGAGGATAGGGTTAGATGGAGGCAGATGATTCGCTTTGGCGACCCCTGAAAGAGAACAGCTGAAAGACAAAGAAGAAGAAGAAGGTGCTCTAATGGTTGGTTAGGTAAAGATGAATGAATTAGGGAAAGAGTGAATTAATTATTACCCTTTAGTTTTTTTTTTAAATATTAGGGTTAGGTGTACTCTGTATCGTACCCTAAGTCTCCTGGGAAAAGCTCCAGGCCCTCACCAGTCTTGTACAGGACAAGAAGTATAGGCCATAAATGAATCCTAAAGGTGATATAACCTTATCCCTAGCCCTAAAATTGCTACATAGGATGAACGTTATAAACGTTTGTGGTGGAACGTTACTTGGACATGAATTATTATAATAACCCTCGGTACCTGTATCTACCATAAAACCTAACTGTATAAATAACACGCCCCTAGATAGGTTGGAAGAACGTGCGCGTTCTCGTTGAAAGCTGTTTGTTACGCAACGGCGTCACGTACAAGGGCGCATTGACGTACGCGCGTGACTTACGTACTTGTCACCTGGCACGCCAGCGAGTTGTTTGGAATGAAATGAACGAATTCACGCTGGAGTTGTGCCGAGTCTGACAGCCGGGGCAGGCGTTTCCAACGAGGCTAAACCTCTGCTACAAGGGAGCAAAGTCGGGAAAGTGTTATTACAACGCTTCACTGAGAAGGTTCTGGTTTTAGCGCTGTAGCAGCTTGTTGAGAGAGTGACAGAGAGAGAAACAGAGAGAGAGGAGTCGGTTTACAGAATGCGACGGTTGTTGTGTTGAGTTAAAGACTTAGCCTGTTAGCATGGCAGGTTTTTCTTGACATTGAAAACTAAGTGTAGCTATATTTTATGTATAGCTACCCGGATGCAATGGTATTTATTATGCGGTAACGTACGAAATAGTTGTATTGTATTGTTGAGGCTTATGTCAGCGTACTTAAGAAGGCTGGTTGTTGGGATAGCTCGCTTAGCAAACGGTAATGAGCAGCTTCACTAATACGACGGCTTTCATCAGTCCACCAGAGAGTCCTAAAAACGGGAGGACAGCCTGGGCCCTCGGTGATGACCGGTTCCCCTGCTCCTACGATGACTCCCTGGCGGTACAGACGGACGTGGAGAGACACCTGGGGCTCCTCCATAACCGGCAGGACGCCATGGCGCTGTGCCTGGACCAGTCCTACCGGAGCGGTACCGAGTCCTACCTCGCCGGCTCTCAGCTGGACTACAACGAGGACAACGGCAGCACGAGCCCCGTGGAGAGCAGGAGAAAACACCGCTCCGGCGTCCACAGACCGCGCTTCGAGGTCGTGGACCTCGGGGAGGAGGAGGTCCGCTGGTTTTACAAGGAAGACAAAAAGACGTGGAAACCTTTCGTCGGACACGACTCCCTAAGGATCGAGCACATGTACCGCAAACTGTGTGAACTGAGTCCGGAGCGGGAGAGCGGCTCAGGCCACGCGGTACCACCGGGCGGAGAGGAGGAGGATGCGTGTGAGCATGCGTCAGCCGTGGCCTCGGAACAGAGCCCTCCACAGCAGGAGGACACGGACCTGGAGGTCAGCGTTGATGCAGTATGTGTCCGAGGAGGACTGTACGAGGTGGATGTCAGAGAGAAAGAGTGCTATCCTGTGTACTGGAACCGTGAGTGTTACTTCTCTGTGCCTTCATGATTTACACAACTAGTGGACGTCTGAGTAACACACTTCAAAATGTGTGTGTGTTGTGGCTATAAATAAACCTGTTACAGTATTGTTTTTTTTTTTTTATTCGGATTGCTCAAGGAAAATGCTCTTCTGTTTAATATTTGTGTCTAATACATTGGTTTAAAGGCTTGGCTTCACTGACATACTCTCCTTTAAAATACATCACAAGCGTTCATTGCTCTTAGATATAGTAAATATAATATCTTAAGCTTATGGCACACCAATCCGTCTTCCAATGAGGACATACATTTTTTCCCCCAAAATATATTTTCTGTAGGCAGCAGGGTGACATAGTGGTGATCACTGTGACCTCGCACCTCCAGGTTTAAGGGTTCGAGTCCCACCTTGAGTCAGTGTGCATGGAACATTGTCTGTTGTGTTTTTGAAGGCCCCGCGATAGGTTGGCACCCTGTTTAATCCACTCCACTTGGTCACCAAAATCTCCAGGCCTCCATGACTCTATCCATGATAGTTTATGATGTAGAAGATGAATGAATCTGTTGTCTGTATATCATTTGAAGATACTCCTATGAGGACTTCAAATGTTATACAGTTTTACTTTTTTGTCAAAATTCTTCTTAAGATCAAATGCTAATAAGCAGAAACAGTGAGGAGAAATTAGGGCACTGGTGGCTCAGTGGTAGGTGTTTCGCCAGCCAATGCGGAAAGCCCAGGTTCAATTCGCAGCCAGTGCCCAAACCCCAGCCACTGGATGCAGTGCCAGTCCCAACCCCGGATAAAATAGGAGGGTTGCGTCAGGAAGAGGGCATCTGGCGTTAAAACCTGTGGCAAGCTTGTGAGCAGCTGAAAGACCAACAACGAAAATGAGGAGAAATTACTTGGAGGTTGGCTCTGAGGAGGTTAAAACTTCAAGGAAACTATGAATTTGTAATATGCTTGATTTTATTTGTAACATATATCCCAACAATATATACCAGCAGCAGTGTGTGTATATATATATATATATATATATATATATATATATATATATATATATATATATATATATATATATATATATATATATATACAGTATCTACAGCATGACATAAATGTTGATGATGGCCTACTTTTACATACGTGACGCACACAGCCACCACGAACACCGACAGCAGCCCAGACAAACACCAGCAGCATGCCTTCTTTTTTTATATATACTGTATATATACTGTGTGTATGTATGTATATGTGTGTATATATATATATATATATATATATATATATATATATATATATATATATATATATATAAGAAGGCATGCTGCTGGTGTTTGTCTGGGCTGCTGTCGGTGTTTGTGGTGGCTGTGTGCGTCACGTATGTAAAAGTAGGCCATCATCAACATTTATGTCATGCTTAAAGTAATCATAGTCATTTATTTGATTGCAAGATAATCAGGTGGATGTACGCAGGTGATGCCACGGGTAACCTCTAGTACTGAATAAAGTACATCATGTTTGTCCTAAGAATATTTATAGTAAACTTGCAGAGAGCAGGTTGGGTTTAACAAGTTTTAGTGTACGGTCATTACTGTGAATGATCCCAGAACACAAAGCTCATTTACACAAAGTGACGTTAGTTTAAAACTGGCAATTATGGGTTTAGTGCATCCCTAGTACAGTTCATCCTTTAATAGTTCTCAAACAGTCACATAGTTATAAACCACAGTATTGCTGAGGCAGTGAATTATCACCATTATCTCAAATAGCTTATTGTTCATTGACTGAATGTGGTGGCCAAGCCATTGTTTTAGAAAGGTCAATTTTTTTTTCCAGTGGATAAATGGAAAGCTGTTTTCATTTTAACCATTTTTAGGTCAACACGTCGCCTTGCTTCCTATTTGATGTCTCACAAAGCCAAGGAAAAGGCTCATTTGGTCTGCAGATTATAGGAAGTGCCTTCTTGATATTTAAAGCTAATGAAAACATTTGTTACAGCATGATAACATTCTTTTGCTTCAACTGATCAGTGTCAAAAACATGATTTAACCTGAACTGTTTTTAAAAACAGACATAAACATGAATGAAATATACTTATTAAATAAACTTTAGTATTTAATAAATACTAAAATAATACTTTCGCCTTCAGTCTGTGAATGTACATAAAACAGTATATGTGTGACACAAATATCCACAATGTTTAAATATGGAATTACAGTCTTCACCCAGGGGAAGTAATAATTTTTTGAATACGGCTAATGCTATGTTCACATTACCAGCCTGAAGTAACTCAAATCTTTTTTATTTTCTTTTATTTTTTTTTTATTTGTTTAACCCCCAATGTGGCACAGATCTCATTTTTTAAGGCTGTCTAAACACTCAAATCTGATGTTTTTTTTAGATTGAACCTGAGGCACTTTTACTATTACTTGGTCTGGCTTTTTTCCTTCTTCTGGACCTCAACAAAACTGCAGACTAACTAATTTCAGAGCAAAATCCAAAGCGTATATCTGCTCAAATCACATCCCTCATTTGATATGAGCTGTCATGATATGCCTGACATGATATCTGGCCAAAAATCTGAATTGATTAATGTGGCTTGTAATGTGAACATGGCCTTAGTCGCATGTGTTGTTTGGGGAATGTTTCCTGAATCTACCCTGTTGTAAATTTTTAATAAAGGTAGCTGCTTGGATGCCTTTTGCCCTACAGAGCAGGACCGCATCCCTGTGATGAGGGGACAGTGGTTTATAGACGGCACATGGACACCAATGGAGGAAGATGAGAGTGACCTTATTGAGAAGGACCACTTGATGTGCTTTCGGGGACAACAGATGCAGGACTCTTTAGAAAACGATGTGGTGGCCAAGACAACGGATAGCAAAGATGGTGAGCATGCACATCATTGATGCAGCACATTGAGGTTAATACTAGCAAAAAGAGAGAGAGCATTCCTTTGCTTGTGTGTGGGACTGAGAAAACTCCCTCTCCCCATTTCCCGATACTTGATTACATGTCAGTCAAGATGCTGCAGTATGTAAACCACATTTATTTTGTGATGGGATTCCAGCTATGAAAATTAGTTATGAGTGGATGCTGTCTGGATGATTTGTGGAATTATAAAGGCTGCGGCTATCACTGGAATTATTTACTAAGGCATGTCTTACTGTCATAGAATGTAGTAGGGCTCAGAGACATTTATCATCAAATAAATGATAGGGTGTATCTATGATTTACCTCTCTGCAGCATTTTTGTGCTGTGTATCTCAGTCCTCTGCAGGGCTTCAGTCTGGTTGGTTAGTGTGTGAGAAACAGATTTTATAGCCCAGGCCAATTTTGACTGCAGGGAGAGTTACTGTAGGTCTTTTGGATGTATCTAGTAAAACGTTGTGCATTTTAGAGAAATAATTGTATTTAAGAAAAGATAAGAGAAATCTTTATTTTTCCCAAGGGAAATTGCAGTTCTGCTGCAGCATAGACGAAAACATACACAAGTACATTAGGATTTGTACTTAGGAGGGAGAAGATGATCTACAGTAAAATAAAATGAACCAAATTCACCAAAGTACTATTTACATACACACTTGTACAGGGAGGTGGTTTGTCTTGAGAAGTGCAAACATTGCGCCTACTGTACTGTATATCCATGTGTTTGTTCATTATGATATAGCACTGATTGATTTTTCAGTAAGTGCATTTGAATCCAGGAACTCATGATGTATCTTTAGTGTTTAAAGAGTGAATTCCACCCCTAGAAAGCTGCAAATGTGCTTTGATCAAATGTGTGCCTGTGTCTTCCGTACTATATTGACAGATAAGATTAAAAGCAAATTTAAAGACATTGAAAGATTTTTTAATTGGATTTATGTAAAGGCAGCCTCTGGGAGTTGACCAGATATATACTTAAAATTGATTTTGTTCACATAAGGTTTGTGTTTTGAATAGCCGTTCTCAGACTTGTGTAGTATAGGGTCATTTCATACTCTCCCTGTAGCTACAGTATAGGGTGCTGCAAACAAATAATAACAAAAGATTACAGCGATGGTCGACCACCCGTTCTCCCTTATCTCATGCCTGATAAAAGAAAGGGAAAAAAACAATGACCATTTTCGTTGCTGTTACAGTCTTCCCTTAACCATACACTCATGTTGTTTCAATCAAGTGGTGCAGTACTTTGCTCAAGCACAATTTTAATTTAAAATTTTTTAATTTTTGAGCTTGTAAATTGTATACTTATTTTTTTAACGAGGTAAATATATCTAAGAGAGGAAATGTCACTTTGCTGTTTCACTGTTTCTGTACATGCAGTGGAACTAGTTCATGCATTTGCCATTAACATTGTCCTACATACAGTATTACTCAGTTATGTTATGTAGGTCTAAGATTTCTAAAACAAGTTTAGACTACGTGTTTACAGAGAAACAGGACCTCTGTGCAGAACATGGAAAAATGACTGTAGTTCAAGCAAACACTCTGTCTTCTCTTCTGCATTCACTGTGTAGCTCAGCTATTTTATTGAGGTTTTCTAAAAGGAGCTAAACTCACCAGAACCATGAGAGCTAATGTGTGTTCAGTGTAAAAGAAAACCCTCTATTTATGCCATTGTACCATTATATTTCTCTTTTTGAACTTCTTTGACAAACGGGCAAGCACACGATATTCATAATGACACACAAAACATTTCCATCGTATAATTAGTGTGTAAAGGTACCCGGGGATTTGGCGGTTAAATATTCTTCACCTAATTCCAGGGCTGAAATAATTGCTTTTGAAGTCAGCAGTTTTAATCACAAGAATGGGTCAAGTAGTAGCTCCATCAGGAAATGCCACGGTTACTTGACAAGTAAGGCTTAGGTTTTGTAAGGCTACACCCTAAATTTCATTTGATACCAGTTGACGTAAACTACTGCAGTGTTTGTCAGTTGTTCTAGTCTGTCACCTTTCTTTAGCATTGTGCAAAAAAGTAAAGCCGCATGCCTTGTATCATGAGCTCATCAGAAAGTTAGTTAGGTTAATCAGAGCAAAATGCCACTGTCATGCAGTCTAAAGTAGTTATGTTCTTTGTGCTGAAGAATAATATGCTATTCCACACGGTATAAATACATTATACAGAAATGATCTGCATGTTTAGTTTGTAATTTATAGTGATATAGGGAATTAATATTAGTATGTTGAGTATTTTGAATTAAACTGAAGATACATTTTATGATTCATTTATTAAGGAAACAAATATGACACATACCATAGGTTAATGTTATAAAATCATAATTCTTCTGTTTTAAAGCTTATCTTTTGTAAAGTCATTATACTTGTTTGGTCTGGTGGCTTTCACTGCAGCGGCATTTTGCTGTCAATATATATGCCTATATATATTCTACACTGTATGTAGTCATTCCAAATACAAACTTATTCTGTCTGATCTCCTGTACTCTATAATGAAGGATATGGAAATGGACGTGAGGGTGAAGTGAATAATCTGATGAGAGTAAAACAATGCAAATTATATGCTATGCTCTTCGGAGTTACCAGTACTCAAACCTGGGAGATTAAAAGAAAAAATGTGTTAATCTCTCTTTACTGCCATCAGGTTACCACCAGTGGATATTCCTGGGAGTTCGAGAAACTACTTGAAGCCAGTTAGGATGCAGTATACTGGTACTGAACTTGTCAGGTCATGTTAGACACTGCACTTAATCTTGCAGTTTTTTTTTTTTTCAACCAACAAAGTGTTTGCCTGTGTCTGCCCCTGGATAGTACAGGCCTGATATTGACTGCTCCTGACAGTTTCTGCTGAATGGCCCAAAGCTTTCAGTCTCCCTCAAACTGGTTATCATCTCTTCAGCCCTGAGAGCAGTTCTGCTGTGGTGGTGTAATTTGCAAGTCTAATTGTTTCTTCAAAGCGTAGCCCTAACGTATGACATGCGTAGTTTTAAAGCATGATGATCTGCGTCAGAATGAGGGAGGTAATGCATTCTTTGCATTATTGTTATTTTGTTTTTTTGTTTTTGTCCATTGTGTTATACGGCTCAGTATCTCATGGTTTCAGGAATTAATGAAAGTGATATCCATCAACATGGATATAAAAGAAAAAGAAAAAAAAACATGATTTGTAGCATTCAGAATTCAACATTTGTGAATGTTCAATAACGGCATTTCAATTAGAAGCATGGTGTCCTGGGTGACAGTGCAGCAGAGGTGACCTGTGTGTTGGTGCAGCTTGGACATGCTATTTACATTATCTACGTAATCTGTTAAGCTGACTGGGGGAAATGTGTGTGTGTGGTGTTTTTTTTTTTTTTTTTTTTTTTTTGTGTGCGCGAGAGGAAAACAAGTTAAAACCACTCACAAAGCAAGGGACTGCTCTCTTAAACCAACACTTTGCCAAGACTTGTCTTACTGAGAACTACAAGCTTTCATTCTCCTAATGTTATATTTGTGTTTGTTTATTTATTTATTTTAACCTTTAGATTTATACAAATTTAGGAATGAATAGGTAATCACTGGTAGTTGTTCAGGTATTGTTGGAGTGTCTACTTGACAGCAGTATAGATTACCTTAAGGGAAATGTATTATGCTTTCCCCAGTACACTTTACTCAGCCATTTTCCATTTCTAATACAATAATATTTTACATATAGTGGATTAATTGGTGTATTATAGAACTTCTACTTTGCAATTTTTGTCTGGAAGTAACCTTTTAAATAAGACTATAACTGTAAAACTGTATATTATTAATGTTTGTTTTGTATGTGCACATAGCTGACTGATTCAAATTTACACACTATTATAAGTCCTGGTTTTGGAAAAGCAGGCAACCAAAAATTTAACTTTACAACATGGTAAACATTGTAGATCATCACTTCTATGACCACTTACTCTATTTGGCTTGTTAGTTCTCTCCCACCTCCCTCCTTTTTATCTACCCTTTCTGTTCAAATGGAGTGGATATCCGACGAGTACAAAAAGCCGCAAGCGAAAGCGTTGTCAAGGTACTGTATTTCCTGCATCTTTGACTTGGACTCCCTTTGGAGTTTATCTTTGGACTTTCTCCTTTGCCTTTTAGGTGAGCCCTGCTTGCTTTAGAACAAGGCCAAGATACAATTATTTGTATGACTATGAGAGTGCTAGTGCTTAGGCCTCTCATATACAATGAGCTGTAATGTATTTTGATTTGACTTCTAAGCAATATTTATTTTTAATGCTTGGAGAACTAAATGCACTGCTGGTTCTTTTTGAAATCTGGCCTTGTTCTCTTTTAATTAGCTTTAGTTTGGCCTAGTTGTAGTCCTTGACATCCATTAGGCATTGTGATTAAAATTTATCAGTGTGTTTTGATCGCTTCTTCTCTGGGTTTATGAGGAAGCCCTGATGCTCTACTCATTTCCTATCATTTTTATCTTACTAAACCATAATAGCGCCCTGTTAAATGGAGTGCTTTTTCTGACAGATGGTATGGACCAGTTTACGGAATGAATCCCTGCAACACCATCTTTAAAGATTGGAGGCAAGACAAGCATCCTAGGGCTTATCAGCCTTCTCTACTCACTCATTACTGTGCTCCTCTGCACTGTATGTTGTGCTCACTGGAGTTGGGGGGTGGTTACATTTAGATATTCACTGAATATATTCTGCCCACCTGCGCTGTGAGACAAACTGATCTTGACCTTTTATTGGGCCTTTTTTAATGCAACTATTTCATAGGCCTTTTCCATTTACCTTGCCTACTGTTGTTTTCCCATGGTAGGCAACATAGCCCAGTGTGTTTATTCACAATAGGCTGTTGCGTACCGGTTCATATGAGCTTTCTTTTGGTTTAGTAGGATAATGATATATATATAGTCGTATTACTACAGTTCGTTTGCTATTCTGTTCAAAGTGCTGGGGAACCCCTGCTAAACCTCTCACCTCTGTGATTCACAGCTTCTTTTCCAGTGTGTTTGGATTCTCATCCTCTACTTCAGATTGACTGGCACTTAACCAGAGTCAAACATATCAAGAATACAGAAGAGCATCGTATCTTTATCTGTATATCTGATATGCACATTGTTTTCTCTTAAAGTCTGAAAACAGACTTTTAGGTATATGTTTGACCCTGGTGTGTCCTGTTTGTCCTGTAAAATGGGATTCATTCTCCTTTCATATTATGTTTTCTTACATACATTTAAACAGAGTCACAAAATGAATGCATATCTTAATAATTTCAAATGACAAATTGTTTTAAAATCATCCTGTTTTACAGTCTGGTCTTCTGTTTGGTTGATGTGGTGTGCTGTTCTGTTTGCATTTGACATCAGTATATTCTTGTCATTTTTGTCCAGATTTTTTTCTGATTTGTTTTCCCATATAATATGAAGTAGTTACTGGATATATGATAATCACTTGATTGCTTTACATAATATTTTCATAATCTGACCTGATGGTTTGGAGATTTGAAAAGATAAAATGTAGAGTCCTCAGAGCATCAAAGTTTGAGCATGTAGTATAGTATCATAACATCCTGTAAAAGTTTTTTTGTTTGTTCATATCAATCCATATTAATAACTATTGATAATTTTAAAGAGCTATTACTTATTTTAAAATAAACAACAGGGGGAAAATGTTTCATTAAACCTAATTTATTTTATTTTTTATTTTATTTAAAATTTTCAAGGCAAACAAGGATAGAGAGGTTCTCAACTTAAACAAATAAAACAACTAAGGGTAATGGAATGATCTTACCTTGAGTCACATTAAACAAAAAAGCAAGTAAAATCACCTGTTATATGACCTACTGTATATGATCTAATATCAATAAGATACTCTTGTCCCGCTTCAGCCATCATCTCTTCTCTCTTACTTCGTTGCACCCTTAATATTTAGGGGAAAGCATGCCATATTTGATGGAGCCTTCAAAATGTGACAGGTTTAGTCGTTATGACATAATCAGCCTTCAGATGTGTCCACACAAAAGTCATGGCAGTGTACAAGATTCAGTGACCTAATGAGTGCTAACATGCAGAAACAGTGTTTTCTTATTCTGTCCTGAACAGCTCTGCACAGTTCTCATATGCAGCTATGATTAATACTGAATTTCTGGCCAATTTCTAAGGGAATATTTTGTCCTTCTTTGTGGTGAGTCAGATGTAGTTGGTCTGTCAGTCAGAAACGTCTCGTAATGCATTTGGCTAATGCTGCAGCGTTCCTGTCTAATCCCAGTTGATGGACACTACACTTGGTGACTGTGCATTTTTCTTATTGCAGTAAACTGAGAACCCAGACTTATGTAAACACATCTCCAAAGCTTCACTCATGTGACTATAATTTAGCATTGTTCATTATTAATGTGTTTTTGATTCCTGAGAAGGAGAGGTGGACTGCTTTTAACTTCTCCCTTGTGATATTTCAGTTCCTACTAGTCCCATTCATGCTACACTAAGGGTGAAATTGTACTCTGGCAGCTTTCTCTTATTATTAAATTCTAGATGTCAACACTATTGCTTATACTACGTATGTGCAACCACTACTGTTATACTGTATAAGCTTATAAAGATGTAGTTTGCCAGGATTCTTAACATTCTTAACCTCAATCTCACTAATCAAACTTTGGGGTGAAATGTAATGCTAGATCTGGAATGGGATGTTCAACAAGAGCATATACAGTACATTCAGGTCCATTATCATTTGGACATGGAGAGTATTTTCTTTTCTCTGTGCACCACCACAATGGGTTTAAAATGAAGCAATATGGACATTAAAGTTTGAACTTTCAGCTTTAATTCTTTAACTTGTAGCAGAATGATTACAGTACAGATGGTTAATGGTCTGAAATAAATATGTTCTTTAAGGGCTGAATCAGTCACCTGAACTCAACCCAATTCAGCATGCTTTTTACTTATTGAAGATAAAACTTAAAGCCAAAATCAGCAAGTTTTTTATTCACAAATATTTATCTTAATGTTTACTTCGTCCAATTCCATTTGTACCTGTGAGAATGGAAGGAATGTTTAAAACAAACAAACTATAATTCCTGAAGTCAATGCATTTTTATTTATTTTTTATTAGTCTAATTCAGACCCGGGCATTTTAAGGCCCGTGGGCCAAATGCGGCCCGATTCTGACTGGCCCGCAAAAGGTTGCTTGGAATTAAGAAAATAAACCCTTCTTTCAAAATTTTGCATAAATGACAGATGTGCTTCACATCTCCACCTAAAACATTCAACCTGGCTTTGATGCTCTTGTTAAAACACAATAGAGGCTAGATTTCTCTCACTGTACAAGAAAAAAAAAAAACACAAACATGTTTACTTTGATTTTTTTCTGCACTGTTTGTATGCCAATAATAATGTAACATAACTCACATTTTTGTCTAACTGCCAAAGACATTATGGTATCTTAATAGAAAGTTAAGAAAGTTAAAAACAGAAAGCATTGTTGTGTTAATGTGACTGAAAAAGAGTTACAAATGTTGCACACTTACAGAACTATTGTTTTGCATAATTTCACTGAATAAATTCGTTTTTTTGTAAAACAACCTCACTCTCTCATTATCTAACAATAACACATACTCTTACCAGCTTCTGTAAACAATGCCATTTACTTATTTCAACGTAAAAATAAAATTAATAACCAGAGTAGATTTCAAACTTTTGGCCCGGCCCTCCACAATATTTTCTGCTTCTCATTTGGCCCCTGGGGGAAAATAATTGCCCAACCCTGGTCTAATTGAATTAAAGATGAGAGTCTACATGTCAATCACGTGTCACTTGTTTTAAATCCATTTTTCTTGGTGTACAGAAGCAATAATAAATAATTGTCCTACTACTTATGGACCAGAATGTACAGTTAGGCCCAAACATATTTGGACAGTGACACAATCGTTATGATTTGGGCTCTGCATGCCACTACATTGGATTTGAAGTGAAACAACTACTACAGTTGTAGTTAAAGTTTAATTCAAGGGGTTGAACAAAAAGATACAATTTAACATGTAGGAATTGTAGCTATTTTTATACAAACACTCCTCATTTCAGGGACTCAAAAGTAATTGGACAAATAAACATAACCCAAAGTAAAATGTTACTTTTTAATATTTGGTTGAGGATCCGTTGTAGGCAATGACTGCCTGAAGTCTGGAACCCATGGACATGCAGCTGTCTTCAGTTGTTGCTTGCTTGTGGGTCTTTCTGCCTTAAGTCTTGTCTTGAGCAAGTGAAATGCATGCTCGATTGGGTTGAGATCTGGCGATTGACTCGGCCATTGCAGAATATTCCACTTCTTTGCGTTAAAAACGCCTGGGTTGCTTTTGCAGTATTTTTTGGATCATTGTCCACCTGTACTGTGAAACGCCGTCCAATCAACTTTGCTGCATTTGGCAGAATCTGACCAGAAAGTATATCCCTATACACTTCAGAATTCTCCCGGCTGCTTCTGTCTGTCACATCATCAATAAACACAAGTGACCCAGTGCCATTGGAATCCATGCATGCCCATGCCATCACTCTGCCTCCACCATGTTTTACAGAAGATGTGGTGTGCTTTGGATCATGAGCTGTTCCAAGTCTTCTCCCAACTTTCTTCTTCCCATCATTCTGGTACAGGTCTCATCTGTCTAAAGAATGCTGTTCCAGAACTGGGCTGGCTTCTTCCGGTTGTTTCTTGGCAATGTCAATTCTGGCCTTTCTATTTTTGAGGCTGATTAATGGTTTGCACCTTGTGGTCAATCCTTTGTATTTACTCTCATGAAGTCTCCTCTTTATGGTAGACTTATACACCTGATAAGTCTACCATACTGATACACCTACTTCCTGGAGAGTGTTCTTCACTTGAGTGGATGTTATGAAGGGGTCTTTCTTCACCATGGATAGGATTCTGCGATCATCCACCACTGTTGTCTTCCGTGGACGTCTAGGCCTTTTTGAGTTCCCAAGCTTACCAGTGTTGATTTGGCCACTCCTAATATTTCTGCTATTTCTCTGATGGATTTTTTTTCTTTTTTTTCAGCCTCAGGATAGTCTGTTTCACCTCCTTTGAGAGCTCCTTTGACCGCATGTGTGTTCACAGCAACAGCTTCCAAATGCAAACGCTAAACCTGGAATCAACTCCAGACCTTTTAACTGCTTAATTGATGACCGGTTAACGAGGGAAGAGCCCATGCAGCCTTATTTATTTATTAATTTTTTTTCAGCCTTCTGAGTCAATTGTCCAATTACTTTTGGTCCCTTGAAAAAGAGGCGGCTACGTCTTAAAGATCTGTAATTCCTACACCCTTGCTCCAATTTGGATGTGAACACACTCAAATTACAGCTGAGAGTCTGCACTTTAAGCCCATATTGATTATATAACTGTATCCTGAATATGTTTTCGTAAACAGCTAAAATAAATCTTGTCACTGTCCAGATATTTTTGGGCCTAACTAAGTCTGATGGTCAGGTGTCCACATACTTTCCATCATATAGTAGTGTAGATGTCGGTTACTGATGCTTTCTACTGTTCTGTTTTGGTAAAACTGTAATACTGACATAATATCAATAAGATACTCTTGTCCCGCTTCAGCCATCATCTCTTTTGGTCTCTTCCCCTGCTCGCAAAAAAATCATGAAATGAACCATGTTTTGTTGCATCTTTTGACCTTTTGAAAACCTATGAAAGAGAATGTTATGGAATAGTCATAGTTTATTTATTTATTTTTTACATTTTTGAAAACTAGTCACCATCATGCCACATAGTTCCACAGTAAACGTTTTTGGTAACCAAGTATCTACTAATTGGTTTTTATCAACCATGCAAACAGAGTTCAATAACTGCATGGTCCAAGTATGAATTGAAATATCAGCACACGACGTGTGTGGGTCCCCCCCCCCCTCTGTAGTTTGACGTCAATGACTGGAAACCTGAACAGTTCCTGTTACTAGCTGTTTTATTTAATCTCTAAATTTGTAAATTGTCCTCTCAGTCCCCCATTTTCTTGTTACCCTCTATTTATATTATTATTTTATTTTTTTTAGTCATCCACAGCCTAAAGCTGAGTCGAAGCCATGTTGACTGGCACAGTGTTGATGAGGTGTATCTGTACAGTGATGCCACCACCTCCAAGATCGCCCGCACTGTCACACAGAAGCTTGGCTTCTCAAAAGGTCAGTGTTTACACTTCAGTTCAGCTCTCCATACAAGCATGTTGAGAGGCAGGTTTCTACTGCTTTAAACTGTTTATAAACCTGGCATTCTTCAGTGCCACACCATGGTAAAGTTCATAATATTCAATTAAATTGTATTTGTATAGCCAATTGTAATGACAATTTTGTCATTGTTGCAAAGCAGCTTTACACAATCATAAGAATTATTTAAGTTTGTATTAAATGTGAATGTGTATGAATCAAAATGATAAGATTGTCCCTGGTGAGCAAGTCAACGGTGACGGTCGCAAGGAAAAACTCCCGGAGATGGCAATAGGAAGAAACCTTGAGGGGAACCAGAGTCAACAGGGAACCCATCCTCATTTGGGTGATGAAGGATAACAGGGATTGATCTGCAGTCATACTGTGTATTAGGAGGCTGGAAGTTCAGTATAACAGGAGATTACCTAATGTTGAGTCCAGTTTGTTATTGGAGGCTCAGGTGGACTCAGGAGGCTCAGAACTATTGAGCGACTGCAGTCACAAGTCCTCAGAGAACAGCTGTCATCAGCAGCTGAGGCCAGGACCATCTCCGTGGAAAAGTGAAACCGTCTGCAGTCACCACATGCATCCCAAGGGGGACACCAGGACGAGTCAGACAGGTCCAGAGAGCAAAAGGTGGCTGGATAACGAGCAGCTCAGGAGCGACATGTATAGCTCGACAGAGAGACAGGGCGAGGGAAAGAGAGAGAGGGAGCGATAACGGTTGGGTATGGTCTCAGTCACACAATGTACAGGTATAAGGTGAATGTGTGTATATATAGTGCAGAGTGCAAGCAGGGACTCCGGAAGGACTATGACAGCATAACTAAAAGGGAGAGCCAGAAGGAAACAGACATGAGGACTCCGAGATGTAAAGCAACAAATCACATCACTGTCAACAAACTTGAGTGATCAGTGAGAGTGGGGAACAAACCCCCCCCCCCCCCCCCCCCCCCCCCATCAATGAGAGTGGGGAACATACAATTCCCTCCGCCCCCCCCATGAGAGTGGGGAGCATCTAAGCATACAAGTTCACTGTAATACTCTATGGTTTTTAGCCTAAACTTAAACACTGAGACTTTGGGGCTTGTAAGACAAAGCTCTTCCCCCTGCTGTAGTTTTCATAATACGTGGTACTGACAAGCAGCCTGCATCTTTGATTGAAGTAGTCATGGCGAATCGTAATACACTAGTTCACTCGGATACTAAGCCGCGTGATAATATACTATTTAAGCAAATTTGTAAACATGGCAGGTATCTGAGTTGATTGTAATAATCTTTATTCATGTTGTGTATTCCAGCCTCAAGCAGTGGCACCAGGCTTCATCGTGGCTATGTGGAGGAGGCGTCTTTGGAAGATAAGCCCCCTCAGACAACCCACATTGTCTTTGTTGTGCATGGCATTGGACAAAAGATGGACAAAGACCGTATTATCAAGAACACAGGCATGTAAGTGTCCAGAACCTGACTAGCGGAAGTACACGTAGTATAATTACACATTATCGTTGTTTATTCTTTAATTTCCTGTGTGTTAGGTGTCTTTATCCAAGTCATAGACAAAGAGGGTTTCATTTGGTCTGATATAAGTATGACTGTAAAAATAAGTGTATTGTGAATCTATGATTTGATTACTTGCAGTTATGTAGTGTTCATTTCGTTTGAAATAATCCTCTAGCTACTCTAAACAAAAAAAACGAACATAAAATAAAAGCATGACTTCAGCCAAAGGACACCTTGAACAACAATTAAAAAAGAAAATACACATGCACATTGCAAACATGAAGATTTTGTTTGGCTGCGATTAAAGCAAACAATGTGGTTTCCAGTTCATGTGTGAAAATGATTCCTCATGCTTGCAGAATCACTCTTCACAATTCAAGACCTGCAATATGCCAATTCCATACAAACTGCATTGATGTAATAAACCTGGTCATTCTGTACATTCAGTTCATCAGCTGACTTATAATATTGCTGAGCCTAGAACAGGGCGAGTTCTTTTTGCATGATGCAGGCCAATAATTTGACCCCTGTGAAACAGCAACAGCAAGAAAAGGCAATGCATTTTCCTTTGTGTTGAGACCTGTGTATATATACACGTGTGTGTGTGTGTGTGTGTGTGTATGTATGTATGTGTGTGTATATATATATATATATATATATATATATATATATATAAAACACAAACATACACACACTGTGTTCCAAATTATTACGCAAATGATATCTTTCTCTGATTATCATAATTAGTAAATGCAAATGACAGTCAATATAATTTTCTAGTCATCAACTATTAGGGTATAATTTTAAGTTTACTGAACAAACCTCCTAATGATAATATTTATTTTAAAAATAAAAAACTGAAAATGCACTGTTCCAAATTATTATGCACAACAGAGTTAAAACATTTTATAGGTTGTAAAGAACTGAAAATAGGCTTTTGTTGAATTTGCGGCATTAGGAGGTCATATTTAAAGAAATCAAAAACTATTTAAATCAAAAACATCCTAATAGGGCATGTTGCATCTTAACATAGGACCCCTTCTTTGATATCACCTTCACAATTCTTGCATCCATTGAACTTTCTTTGCGGGATGTCAGAATAGCCTCCCAGAGCTACTGTTTTGAATCAAACTGCCTCCCACCCTCATAGGTTCTCAATGGGTTTGAGGTCAGGGGAGGATGGTGGCCACACCATGAGTTTCTCATCTTTTATTCCCCATAGCAGCCAATGACACAGAGGTATTCTTTGCAGCATGAGATGGTGCATTGTCGTGCATGAAGATGATTTTGCTAGGAAGCCACTGTTCTTCTTTTTGTACCATTGAAGAAAGTGGTCAGTCAATATACTTTGCAGAGGTCATTTTCACACCTTTAGGGAACCTACAGGGGCCTACCAGCTCTCTCCCCATGATTCTGTCCCAAAACATGACTCCGGCACCTCCCTTGTTGACATTGCAGCCTTGCTGGGCCTCTAAAGAATCCTACACCTTGAGGCTCGCAGGACTCCAGAGGTACCAGAAGCTTCAAATACCTGTTTGTTACTTTGTAATGGCATTTCAGCAGTTGCTCATAAGCAACACATTTGCTTAATCCGATAAATTTGTCTTGCAGAAACCTTCTTCATTTTGCCTTTATCTGCACGAACCTGTCAGTGCGCTGAATCAGCCACAAATGTCTTCACAGTATGATGATCACGCTTAAGTTTTCATGAAATATCTAATGTTTTTATACCTTGTCCAAGGCATTGCAATATTTGATGCTTTTCGGCAGCAGAGAGATCCATTTTCTTTCCCATATTGCTTGAAACCTGTGGCCTGCTTAATAATGTGGAATAACCTTCTTCAGTACTTTTCCTTTAATTGGGCTTATCTGGCAATTATCACACGTGTCTGAGATTCATTTCAATGATCCAAAGACACTTAAATCCAATTTGCATAATAATTTGGAACGCAGTTACACATTACGGCCACAAACATGAATTAATTTTTATTGGAATTCCATGTGAAAGACCAATACAAAAAGTGGTGTACACGTGAGAAGTGGTGCGAAAATCATACATGATTCCAAACATTTTTTACACCCCCCCCCTTCTCGCTGACTCACTCGTCCTTTCTAAAGACGGCGCTGTTTCGATGACGTCATGGTTCAATCAATATATTCAGAATCCATTCATTGTAGTTGCTTTGTGTAGTTCTTACATAGCTGTATGTATATAATTCTTTCTCGTTCTAACAAATCCTATAATACAGATACCATTGCTGACCATATATTAGGGCATTGGTGGTTGTAGAAGCAGTCATGTGGCTAAAGAAATTCAGCATAGCATTGTAATAGTTGTATTAATCAGTCACTAAACAGCAAATTTTAACTGTAATTATATCATTTAATATTTTATTGGATCTCGACACTGTTTAAAATGATTGGTAATTCAATATATTCATCAGTCAGGTAGTTGTAAATGTACATTGCATCTTTAATACGTAGTAGTTAACCACAGCTGAATAGAATAGTACTGTATTGCCTGGGTGCATTTTTGTCAGTTCAGCACCAAATACATGACCATCTTTTTTGTTATACCCTCGTTCCATTCAGCCGAACTTGCTACTAAATCTACACCGATGCAAATGTATGACTACCATCTAGGACGGCTCCTTACATCCTATTTTAGACTCTGTGTAAAATCCTGTCATGTATGTTTGCGCTGGTAGTGTCCGGAGGAAATTTGGATCATGTTCAGAAATTTTTGTTCACGTCTTGGTATCTCATCTTAAGTGTGTTATCAAGTCGTTATTTATCTATTTGATTATTATTATTATTATTCTATTTTAATTTTTTGGGCTGACACTAACCATACACCTTACACTTCATGGCTCCTTCATGTTGAAAAAAATTACAACATGTGCATTGAGTTTAATCAGACACTAAACAGTGCATCACTATTTATATTTATGAGAACATTCAGGGGATATAATGTTTGATTAATAGAGCCCAACAAAACACGCAATATTATGTCTACTGTATGACGGTTCCTGCATACACTCGTATTGCCGAAGCTCAGAATCGAGTCACAAAATTACAACAAAAATAAATGTACACATTTAACTGTTCAAACAAATCAAAAACTCCTGAAGAAGGAATAATGTTCACTTAATAATGTTTGTTAGCCTTTGAGTATTCTTATGAATATTAAACGTGCTACATGAACCTCAATGCAAATATTTTATAAATATTTTATCATCTTTGTATAATACAGTGTTCTCACTTTTTGTGATTAATGTCTTCACGCTGCTGTGAATGTTCTTAATTTTAACTTGATTAAGCGAATATTATTTTCCTGCACTTGTAAAGAGCGAAGGGGCAGAGCCCAGTGTTGGTGAACTCCCATACGCATATCATATCATTAACACCTCGGTTATAGTTCGTATTAGTCGGCAGGGTTTAGCGCTTTAATTTCACTTCATGTCTGTTGAGACAGTACAGCTTCATGATCAATTCTTTAGGGCTCGGTATAACATCTAAAATTGCTTAATAGCTCGTTATCGAAACGTTATCATCATGATAACATAGTGTCTTGTGTCAATACGCACCGCAGAGTCATTTTCATGTCCTTGCGGATTTGTTTAAATCGTTAACTTCTTGATGTGGGGTCGCTTCGCTTGAAAAATTAACCGAATTCGCACCAACCGCAACAGCTTAGATTTCAAATCGGGAAACGTCGGTAGCTAATTTGGGTAAGTGGAATGGGGGCATTAGATCATGTGGCATGCTTTCTGTTTAAAATGTGAGGAGTTAACTAATGCTTAATAATGGCTTTACTCAGGCCTTGTTGAGTGGGAAGTGTGTGACTTGTTTGACCTGTCTGAAATTTGTGTAGAGTTTGTATTTAAGTCTAAAAAATAGCCAAATCCTGTGACTTGCATCATTTATAAGAATGTTTGTAATGTACAACATTTGTTAAAATATGACCATGAACAAGGGCAACCTAATTCTGACCCTTTTTTTTCTTATTTTTATTTTTTACAAATCTGAGGCACTTTTATTGAAGCTGTGGAATGTGCATGCACACAGCATTTTTCAAAAATATGCTTAGTGCTTCTAATACCTCATTGTGGCTTTTTACACTGTAATCCGCTTAACCACCTGAGGCTTATGATTTATTTATTTATTTTTTTTCATGTCATTCTGGACTTTCCAATTCTACTTTGTTCTAACCAGCGGTAGTTTTACTTTTTGTTTGGTATTAAAATATTTTGTTACCTTCTCAAAATCTGGTCTATTCATTTGAGGATAATTGAATTGTTTACCAAAAGCATTCCAGAAGGTTTTCATCAGTATATTATAACCAATTTTTTTTTCTCTGACGCTTATGCCGTGCAATTGTCTTTGAACAAAATTAGACCTGTTATCTTGGATGCATTTAACAAGGCTGTTAGAGCAAGCCTTAATGGACATCATACAGAAAGATAAATATGCTTAAATCGACAAAAAATATTAAGCAAAGCCTGAAATTTATTGAACCTGAACCTGCATGTGGAAACAAATACCCATTTGCATGACCATTTTGCTTTCCTGCATGTGATGTTTGCTGGTCGGTAGGTTTTAGTGCCTGCTGTCTCCTGGGAGCTTAGGGGGTTAGTAAAGTAGATTAATCCATGCACTAAGCCCACTCCACTTGGATTATTCACTATCTTGCAATGATGCATTGGGTCATTACCATATCAGCTTATTTCTTCTAACCTGTTCATTTATTCACTTGTTCTTTTTTCCTTTTTGTCCCTTTGCACATATACTTCCAGGTATACTCCTTCTGTGGTCATCTTTTACAGTCTTCTGTGTCTGTCATTTTGTAGGTACCAGAATGGCGTCCTTTAAATTACTATGTATCTCGCATAATTGCAGTACCCAACTGAGTGTTGTCACGGCACAATAATTAAATAAATTAATTAAATGTGACTTATCAAAGTTTGCATTTAAGGTGGGTAAACAAATGACAGCGAAACAAATGATCATAGTATGAAAATCAATCATGAATCATAGGATTACATTCAAACGTTTTATAACATGTGGCAAATAGTCCCTTGCCCTGTTGCAGATGAGTATGTGGCCTAATGAGATTACAGAAGGTATTACTTTTATTGACCAGGCAATGTGACCGAGCCCCTCTCATCATTCTCTGGAAAATTTTAGAAATACCGATGCATACTTCTCAAAACATTAATTTTAAAATTTTATGTTCAGATTTAGTTTTTTTTTCCCCCTATGTGTCAGCAGTGGTAAACCTATAATATAATATAATATAAAATGTATGTGTGCATTGATATTTAGGCTGAGAGAGGCTGTGAGAAAAATGGAAGAGAAGCACTTTGCCGAGCACACTGATGAGCATGTGGAGTTCCTGCCAGTAGAGTGGCGCTCCAAGCTGACACTGGATGGAGGTACTGATACTGCACAGACAGCCTGTGTTTGCTGCCGTCATACACAGCAGCTACACCCACCTGTCAAGCACTAATACCTGAGTACATATACGCGCACACACACTCACTCAAACACACTTGACCATCTGTGATGGGTTGCGTTGCCTGTGGTATGTTATATTCTGTTTAGAAATGACACAAACGAGAACAATAAATATTTCTAATAATCGCTAAGTGCACATACTGCTGTTCCGGCAGACACGGTCGATTCCATCACGCCAGATAAGGTGCGGGGGCTGAGGGACTTACTGAACAGCAGTGCCATGGACATCATGTATTATACCAGCCCTCTCTACAGAGATGAGGTGAATTATACTCCCACTTCCTAAAAATACATCTAATTGTTGGTGTTCCAATACACTGGCTATTTATCCTAATCTGCATTTTTTTAAACAGATTTGCTTTTAAAAAATCCTCTAGTTTTTCTTTCCTTTCCATGTTGCTTTTGTTTCTTTAGATTACTAAAGGCCTGACCCAGGAACTCAACCGGTTGTACTCGCTCTTCTGCTCTCGGAACCCAGAGTTTGAGCAAAAGGGTGGCAAAGTCTCCATCATTTCCCACTCTCTAGGCTGTGTGATCACGTACGACATCATGACGGGCTGGGACCCAGTGCGTTCTCGCCTGCAGGAGAACGAAGAGGAACTGCACTGGATGAGCTGCGAAGAGCAGCCTCTGTTGGATCAGATTCAACTCGCTAGACAAAGGTGCTGACTTTGCTTGTTGGTATTGAAAACAGTCCTTGCTATTTTGGATATTTCTTATACGCAACTTAACAGCGTGGTTCATCTTAAATTTATTTCTATTCATGATAGGTTGCAAAAGTTGGAGGAACAGCTTGAGGGTCTAGAGGCTACTAAACTTCCAGCTGCTCCCGAGTTGAAGTTTAAGGTATGTTATAAATCTTCACCTAGAATAAATATGCAGGTGTGCTCTTTGCTTGCAACTATAAATAGATTTTAGTGGAAAATGAGCTGACAGTGAGTTCATTTTAACTGTGTTTTGTAACTGTGATACATACTCATTTTTGTGGCATGCTTATGATGTAGAGGGCACTACTGTACTTGTGTGTGTGTCTGTGTGTGCGTGTGTGTCTGTGTGTGTGTGTCTGTGTGTGTGTCTGAACATCAGGCTCCACCTGCTAATCCACTGTCTCTTCTTACAACAGGCCCTGAAAGGCAAATAAGATACAAATAAGTAGCCTGGTGGTAATAAGACTCTGCTAAAAAAAAAACAAAAAAAACATCAGCAGTATGTGCTTTGTTTGACCAATGGACTGTGTAAGAACTGAACAATCACTCTGACATCATCCATAGGTTTTCTTAAGAGTGCTTTTGAAGATCAACTGTGAAAGCTCTGCTCATTGCAATATCGGCCACGACTTTAATTATGCATAATTTTATTGCTTAATGTTGTAATTTAAACTGATAAGTTGCATAAACCTCAATCCCATTGCACCATTGTCATGAATGGAGACCAAAACGTTGTTGTTGTTTTTTTTTTTTTTTTCACTAAACTGCAAACATTTATTTTGTTTGTAAAGTTGGACATTTTAACATGGTGTGTGTGTGTGTGTGTGTATATATATATATATATATATATATATATATATATATATATATATATATATATATATATATATATATATATATAGGGGTGATAGCGTTAGCTGAGCTGTCTCGTGCCTAGGCTTCATTATAATAGTAATATATTTGATAATAATAATAATCCTATGAATTTATGTTCTAATATAATATTTGATAGCGATTCTGTAGGGGGGGGGCAATCCATGGCAGGGGGGCCATAACAGCACATAACACCGGTTTGGTGCTTATTTTAGGGCACCGGCACATATTTTTTTCTGTAGATAAGCGGGGCACTGGTTCCAAAATTGGGAACTGGCACGGAACCGGCACGGGAACCAGAGCAGTGGAAAAGGGGTATTACTGATCTGTCTTGGTATGGCTGTAGCATTTACTTCCAGTGATTGTACTAAGATGGGCTAATAATGTCAATCTAGTCACTGAACATATTGAGAAGAAAATGCTGTATTTTCTTGAATAATACTGGGGGCATAATGCAAATATGAAAATATCTAAAAAGAGCCACTTGACAATAATGATGATCAGGGTTATACATAGGCTGTTTATATATTTGGGCCCAGGGGCAAACAAGTTGTGTGTTAAAAGTGTGTCGCATACTTAGTACCCCCACCCCTACTCACCTCGGGGGCAAGGAAAAAAAGTTCAGGCTCAGGAATTTTTTCCACTATCAGCCCTGGATATATATATAAGAATTGACTCATATTTGGGGGTAATTTGAGGTACTACATGTTTTGGCACTTCCTCGTTAGACTTATTTTTCAGAACCAGAGGCTGATCCTCTCTGTCTGATGCTTGACCACATAGCTATTTTGGCAGCTCCCAAATTTCCATCTGTATGTATATAGTGTTAAATAACACATTATAAAGGTGTTCAGTGTAAGTATTACTCAATCTGCATTTCATAGGTTGAGAACTACTTCTGCATGGGCTCTCCCCTAGCTGTGTTCTTGGCCTTGCGTGGTATTCGACCAGGGAACAGTGGATACCAGGACCACATCATGCCTAAATCTATCTGTCAGCGCCTTTTCAACATTTTCCATCCTACAGACCCAGTGGTGAGAGAATCAACGTAAATAAGTAATCATTGCACTCTTTAGAGTCCTGGAACACTTTATAAAAAAAAGTATCGCTCTGTCTCGATCATATGACAGGCCTATCGACTGGAGCCTCTTGTGTTGAAACACTACAACAATATTGCACCTGTCCAAATACACTGGTAAGTGTTGTCAGTCTGCTAAATCTAATGACCCTTCATATTACTGCGTTCCTGTATATGTGTATCCGGAACCTACGATAATAACATTCATTGTTTTATTAGGACATGTTTCTTACAGTGTCAGTTATTTTTATAGGAATGTTTCATTATTAGTTTCAAAAGACTTGTATCCTATTTATAGCTTAAATACAACACTTCAAATTCAGCACAAGTTTATTTTATTTTAGATATAAACCATGAAAATGTTATGGTTGCACAATCAACACTACCATTTCATCCTCTTTCTGGTTGACTGTTGTATTTTTTTAACCCGTCAGCATTCTATTTTTAAATGTTCAAAACAAAGCGTTAGATAAAGCTGCATGTTATAATGTTGACTCTTCATTTTCTTTTCTTAGTTTAACAGTCAGCTATTTGTAAACTGTATCTGCAGGTGCAACACTTACAATCCCACTCCATATGATGAAGTGAAACCCACGTTCCTGAACCCAGTGAAGGATCCAGCTTCAGACACAGAGAGTCTCCCCAGCCCCACTACATCACCTGTAATGTCCCGTCGACTCTACGGGGAATCCATAACCACACTGGGCAAGGCCAGCATACTTGGTACGTCAGGCCTCAGGGCCACTTGTTAAACTATTGTACAAACATATCACACCTCTGATAAAGTTAGGTACTAATAAGGGGTATAAAAGTCACACCGTGATGGGAGTCCATACCACAGATACTTGCAAAAGAACCTGGGCATGTGTATAAACAGAACAAAATATTGATATACAGAGCAAGAAGAGTGAGAGATATCAACTAAGTATAAAACTTGTTGGTTTATTATACAGTTTAGAGATTTTTCGCCCCTACTTTTAGATCTAACAAATGATTATAAATTTATTATAAATGTTTAACTAAGCGATAATGGTACACATGAACATTATTTGGACAGCTATACTGCCATCTTGTGGTAAGTATTGGCAGCGAATTAGGCTTGACATAAATAGTGCCATCTAGTGGAAAACTTGAGAGATATAACCTTTCCATTGAATATTCCTATGATATGTCTAGTCCAAATCCAGAATCGTCCAGGCCCCTACCATTAACCCATCCTCATATACTACATACCAGTGCATGTGAGAACTGGTTTTGAACTTGTTTTTGCGTTAAAATGTGCACTGTGCTATTGCTTGGCTACCTTTGGACTTTTAAGGAATGAGACATAGGTTTGATGATCAGCAGTGGAAACAGCATATTTTATACATGTAATTTAAAATGTTGCATTCTATCAAAACACTTCTCAACACTGCCTCCTAAAGCAGCGTCTGATTAATTTCCAATTCCACCCACAGTTCCCTGTTTAATACCCCTGATACTTGATAAAATAGGGTAATCAAATTCAACAAGTATACTTTTCTGGTTTAAACACCACCTAAAGAAAACTGAAATGTGGGATTTTATTGTACCGCACAAATCAAATTGTTTGCGTACAGACTTCTGTGCTGTTACTTGAACTTGAACTTGAACTTGTTCAGGTGCCGCCAGCATTGGAAAAGGCATTGGAGGGATGTTGTTCTCACGTTTCTCACGCTCCAGTAGTCAACCATCAGGAGTGGATTCTGCAGCAGTGGAGGGTGAAGAGAAGAGTCAGTCAGCATATGGCCTGTCTACAATGTCACAGTCTACCTCCACCATCATTGATGCTGCAAGTTCAAGTTCAAGTAGGCTTTATTGTCACTTCAATCATACAGTTAGTACACAGTGAAACGAAACAACGTTCCTCCAGGACCAACATAAATTTACAACATAAATTAACAGAAAAACTAAGAGGCCTAGTTAGCTGGCTAGCGGAGACATGACAGATTGACCTGACAACATAAATTAACAACATAAATTAACAAAAACTAACTAGCTAACCCAGAGAGGAAGACTATCTACTTTTTTTTTTTTTTTTTAAACAGACAACATAAAGTGCATGTGCAAACAAGAACAAGTGACAGTGCGACAAACACGACATAACATAATACTCTGTGGTGTTGAGGTGATGAGTTGAGAAACAGTAAACGTAGGTGCGCATACACATTATATAATATTTATTATTTTAGTCAGTCTAAATTTTTCTTTCCCAACGCTTATCCTGTCTATATGTTGCTGATTAAAACATCTGTTATAATTACTTGTGCTTAATGTTTAGCAGGTAAATTGCTGTAAGTTTGTGCTCAGTGGTGTTTCTCTTATTGCAGTGGAGATGGAGCACCGCATTGACTTTGAGCTGCGCGAAGGCTTGGTTGAGAGCCGATACTGGTCAGCAGTCACCTCTCACACAGCCTACTGGAATTCCCACGACGTCGCCCTGTTCCTGCTGACCTTCATATACAAATCACAGAGCTCGTCTGAGATATACCAAGATGATCCTGAAACAGAGTGACCTAGAGATATGACCACACGCAAAGACATGTCATCACACAGATAGCTCTACTCCCATAGAGATATCAAAACCCTCAAGCACACTTTCATTTTGCCTCATAAAAATGCTTCTTTGTCATACAAAGACTGATTACCTTTCCTGTTGCTTATGCAGCAACCTTTCCCATTAACCCAGTAACACTTGACTTCTACTGGACAACCTCTTTGATAAACTGAGTAAACCTCAAGTCCTAGAAACATTTTGTATATTTGTTTTGGTTGCTCTTGAGTCCAGTTCCATGCTTAGCATTAGATGCATTCGGCTCTGCAAGACATGTTGGTGTGTGTGTGTGTGTGTGTGTGTGTGTGTGTGTGTGTGTGTGTGTGTGTGTGTGTGTGTGTGTGTGTGTGTGTGTGTGTGTGTGCTTCACCAACCCTAGACTAGTCCACATATGCCAGTTTATGTGGCTCCATCCTATTGAAAGCCTAAAAGAGACATTATTATGGCCACACAAGCATGGATCACCCTGTCTCTGTTAAGGTTCATTCTTTTTGTCTATTTATTGCGCATTTACTATGTGGTAAATATAGCCACATGGAGACACTTACCAAGCAAACACTCAATGCAACACTCAGATAACTTTATTTATTGATAAATAATATATCTAAGGATTGTGCATACTTAAATTTTTGGGTAAAGTATTTAAAGATTTAGATGTTTATTTTTACGTTAATATTTCTGGAGAATACTGGACCTATTTGACGACTAACAGACAATATCCGATTTCTCAAACAGTGAACCATTAACATAAATTAACATCTTTCTTTGATTTTACAATCACATGGTGCTGTTAGGAAACAGATGTACCAGTGCATTTTCCTAAGCCATTAATATGCCTGATACTACTTTGCATGAATTTGGGGGATGAAATTAATGCTGCATTGATTTGATTTGATTTTTTTTTTTTTAGCCAAACTTAACCTTTACAAATCCTGCCTGGGTCATTATGTATGTGTGCTGGTGCATTGTTATACTGGAGTATTGGAACTACTGTGTAGCTCCAAAGAGATTGCTTCGTTTGTTCCTCTTATTTCAACCTGCTTCCAGTCTAGTACAGTGGAGTGGAATCAACTAACTTAAGTGGATGGTCTGCCTTATGTAATTAGACTATTAATTAGGCCAAGATCATGTGACTGGACTCAAAGATTAGACAGTACTTTCCAAAGTTCCTTTGCCTCATGCTAGTCTGGTATTCAGGCACCGTACACCTTTAGGCCCATAGTAATAAATAGAGGTTATATATTTTATATATATTTAGTTATTGATGAACGTAATAATCCTTAAAAATATTATATAACATTGAGAGGCCAAATGTTTTAGCTATGAAATTGATAATCATTGAAGTACATGTTAAAAATTTTAGTCTTGTGTCTTTTAAGCACTTTTGAGATGTTTGGGATATGACATACAACAGGAAGAGAATGACCAGAGGGAAAAATCGGTAAAAATGTAAAAGATAAAATCTGTTCTGTTTAGTGTCTGTAATGCATTTTAAATCCCACAACTCCATGCTTTAACTCTGCCTGGCAGGGGTTGCAGCATACTGAATTATTATTTTTTTCCCCATTGTGTGGTGACTCAGTTGCAGTTAGTATGTGTTGGTTAGCCTGTGTGGATTATTAAAAATGGCCAGGTTGCCTATGAGGACCACAGAGCCAATCCTCTGTTGGGAAGCTGACGTGGCTTTCTCCCCCCCCCCCCCCCCCCCTCACTGAACGATGAACTAGAGTAATTTATGAGTCACTGTTACTGTTGGCAATAGGAAACAGAAATTAATGAAGGACCAGACCTTGCACATTACCGCATGACTATAAATTGCACAGAATGGAATAAAAGGCCCTCTTGATGTGCATTTTAGTTTTTTTCCCTGTTTTGCTACTTCAGAATTTGTATTGTGGAAGAGAATGCACTTTGCTTACATTGTGATTAAAATTAACATGTTCCATTGTAACATTAATCACTGGCAAATAATGTTTGAGGTTCATCATGGAGGGTTTGTTCTTTGAGACAGGTTTTTTTTTTTTTTTTTTTTTGGTGCAGACTGTGCCTCAAAATGTCAGCATGCTCCAGTAATCCCAATGAATAATGGAATAACTTAAAGCAATTTACATCTTATTAAATGTTTTTGCAATAGTGCTGCTTTTTGATCTTTCAGAACAGTAATTAAGACATTGGCATATTGATAAGATTCAGATGGTTCACCTAAACATTTGGCATTTGACACAATCAGAAAATTTGGCTTCCAAATGTAGTTTGTGGCTTTACTTGGATTCATGCTCAGGTTTGAGGTTTTTTGTGATGTTTAGAGGTACGATTCTTGGTGTTCTTGAATAATGTTGAATCTAAGCTGCACAAGCTAATTTTTTATTTCCCTTTAAGCAGGGTGTTTTACCACCTGTCACTGGTGAAATGTATGAAGAATCCTGTTTTGTGTAGATTGTTCTGTACAATTCAGTTAAAAGGTTGTATTCCACTACACGTTATTGATTAACCCAAAACATGAAAAATGTCCCGAATGACAAAAAATCTACTATGGTCATCAAGCTTGGAAAACATGGTGTGCAATAACTTATACCTGTAATGAATTTGAACTGCCATCCGAATAGCACTGTATTCATTTCAGTTTATTAAAGCATCACTCTTTTTTGGGGTTCAGTGTTTCTCTCTCTCCCCCCCCCCCCCCCCCCCCATTTTTATATAGTGTATAGCCGCAGTGTTGTCCTTTTCTTGAACTTCTATTTGTTTCTTATTCAGTGGCGATTATAAACAGAATGTAGTTGTCTGAACAGTATAAGTGTAGGAGTCCTGAAATGTGTGTGGGATGAACAAAATTCCACAGTGAAGGGTGTTTTCAAAATATTTAAAAGACTGTCTAAACTGATTGCTTGCTCGAGGATGCATACTGCCTGGTCTAATTCATCATGATAAGAGCATTACCTTATTTGTCTTTCTGTACTATGCTGTTTTTGGGTTGATGGATTGATTATACGCATTTTCATGTCTGATGCATAAAGTTCAATCTGGGCCCCACAGTGTCATCGTCGCCGCCCCCCTGTATTCGCCCGGTCAGTGCACTGCAGACGGCAGTAGGAGACCAACTTTTTTTTTTTTTTTTTTTTTGGGGTGGGGGGAAATTGAAAACTTTGAACAGAGCTGAGTTCGGGGGGCGGGGGGGGGGGGGGGGGAGACAAGGACTGTGCTGCCTCATTAAAACCTGAAATTTATATTTTAAGACTTGAATTACATTAACATTGTTTTTAATGTTCTTGGTTTGTAGGTAATTTTTGTATTTGGTGTGTTTATTTATTTGTTTATTAATTTTATCTCACCATGTACACATTTTAACATCAAACAAACTGAAGAAAAAAAAAAAGTCATTCACATGAGGCAGGTGTGTGTATGTGGGAGTGAGTGGGAAACCTATCTTCTGTCACCTACCTTCTGTTCTAGAATATAAACATTAGTCTTGTACAGTATATATAAAATTCTTTAGCTGTAAATTAATAGGATTATTTTGTTTTATAATTATTTTCAAACTTACTTTGGAGCAATATTGAGTATTCTGTTAAATGTAAGGATATTTGTGGATGCTTTATAACAGAAACAATTCTCATCTACCCTGGTCAGGTTTATAGGAAGTCCCTACCGAAAATTATCAGTATTTCTCATGGCAGATGTCATTACTTTCAGACTTCTGAAACTCCCACTAATAATTCAATCCATGGTTGAGTGGAGTCAGGATGGAGTGGACTATCTCAATGCTTTGGCCACCAGATGGCAAGGCAGTCCATGATTTCTGCTGATTTCTTTGGTTCTTAGGCAGTTTAAACATAATCCAGTTCTTAAATCTCCAGTGTTTTAGTCTTCGGTTTGTTCAGTCAATTGGTCAGAAGAGGGAGTAATGATGCCTTACAACTAGATTCACAGGGTTCTAGCAGCACTGCCAACATAACCTTATTGGGAACCTCAGCAAGGAAGTAAGCTGATTAATCATGTATTCAAAATATTTCTCTTGAATTCAAAAAGGTATTTATGTATACAAGATGTTCATTTTCAAGTTGATAGTAAGGTGTATGACTTCAGCGATCCTGTATGTGGCAGTCTCGCATTGCCAGGGTGAGTCAGAATGTTGGGACTCCTCCCCCAGGCCTCTCCCCATCCACCCATTTCACTTTCCTGCACACCATCTCACTCAGTGTTTACACCATAATTAAAACACAGCCTATAAAAGGCAATGGCTGTGTTGCCAGACTCTGTATCATGGAGGGGGTCAGAGCAGCAGGGAGAGAAAGGTTATAAATCGCTTTGATGCTGTCCAAGGCTGCAGCTAACATTCTTGAACCGAAGTGGGCCTGCAGTGGAGGAGCCTGCACTCCTTCCACTCGCCCTGTACCATCCTGTGAGAGAAGACCTCTGTAGTATGGGATAAATAAGTGGGGACAAATGGAGTTTTAAGACTTTTGGAAGAAGTGACTTACTTTGTTTTGGTTTTCTTTTTTTATTTAATGAAATTTTCAAATTCAGTTAATACATTGTGGGATTTGACATTGCATTACACTAAATCTGCATCTTCATTAATGTAAAGGCATCTAATAATCTACTGATGCTGTCATAACATCAGTTACACGTTGCTTTTGTAACTACAGTGTTATTTAGCAGAACAGGATTGCTGATTGAGCAATAATGTACTATTATTTAACAAAGAAAGAAAATCGTAATTTTTAATTATACCGAAGCTTTCTGCAAGGAGGTGTTTAACATTTTATGGACTTAATCTCTGGTAACATTTCCCCTACAGGAGAGTCCTGAGAACAGAGGACTTTGTCTCCTTGATTTTCTTGTTAAATAAATATTAAAATAAAATAAAATATATATTTGTTTGTGTATTAGAACCAGTAGAATCATAATATTGATTTTCAATTAATTATTTTTATACGGTGTCAAATATCAATTGTATAGTCTACACTGTTTTAGATTTATCAGTTTATCATTGCATGCAAGAATGTTGCATTTCATTTAATTACTCTCATAACTTTAAATTAAATCCTCAGAAAAGTTTGTCTTATTGGGCAAGCAATTGATGATTATGATGTTCAATCTAATTATATAGTATTCAAATTTCATTTCATACAAAACACCAATAATGTTAGTGTAGCAAAACAGGGAAATACTAGTCCTTTCATAGCCGCGCAAGAGATATTAACAGAAAAGGAAACAGAGAAAACAGGAACAGTCTACAGTGGTGTGAAAAACTATTTGCCCCCCTCCTGATTTCTTATTCTTTTGCATGTTTGTCACACAAAATGTTTCTAATCATCAAACACATTTAACTATTAGTCAAAGATAACACAAGTAAACACAAAATGCAATTTTTAAATGAGGGGGTTTTATTATTTAGGTAGAAAAAAAATCTAAACCTACATGGCCCTGTGTGAAAAAGTAATTGCCCCCTGAACCTAATAACTGGTTGGGCCACCCTTAGCAGCAATAACTGCAATCAAGCGTTTGCGATAACTTGCAACGAGTCTTTTACAGCGCTCTGGAGGAATTTTGGCCCACTCATCTTTGCAGAATTGTTGTAATTCAGCTTTATTTGAGGGTTTTCTAGCATGAACCGCCTTTTTAAGGTCATGTCACAACATCTCAATAGGATTCAGGTCAGGACTTTGACTAGGCCACTCCAAAGTCTTCATTTTGTTTTTCTTCAGCCATTCAGAGGTGGATTTGCTGGTGTGTTTTGGGTCATTGTCCTGCTGCAGCACCCAAGATCGCTTCAGCTTGAGTTGACGAACAGATGGCCGGACATTCTCCTCCAGGATTTTTTGGTAGACAGTAGAATTCATGGTTCCATCTATCACAGCAAGCTTTCCAGGTCCTGAAGCACCAAAACAACCCCAGACCATCACACTACCACCACCATATTTTACTGTTGATATGATGTTCTTTTTCTGAAATGCTGTGTTACTTTTACGCCAGATGTAACGGGACACGCACCTTCCAAAAAGTTCAACTTTTGTCTCGTCGGTCCACAAGGTATTTTCCCAAAAGTCTTGGCAATCATTGAGATGTTTTTTAGCAAAATTGAGACGAGCCTTAATGTTCTTTTTGCTTAAAATTGGTTTGCGCCTTGGAAATCTGCCATGCAGGCCGTTTTTGCCCAGTCTCTTTCTTATGGTGGAGTCGTGAACACTGACCTTAATTGAGGCAAGTGAGGCCTGCAGCTCTTTAGATGTTGTCCTGGGGTCTTTTGTGGCCTCTCAGATGAGTCGTCTCTGCGCTCTTGGGGTAATTTTGGTCGGCCGGCCACTCCTGGGAAGGTTCACCACTGTTCCATGTTTTTGCCATTTGTGGATAATGGCTCTCACTGTGGTTCGCTGGAGTCCCAAAGCTTTAGAAATGGCTTTATAACCTTTACCAGACTGATAGATCTCAATTACTTTTGTTCTCATTTGTTCCTGAATGTCTTTGGATCTTGGCATGATGTCTAGATTTTGAGGTGCTTTTGGTCTACTTCTCTGTGTCAGGTAGCTCCTATTTAAGTGATTTCCTGATTGAAACAGGTGTGGCAGTAATCAGGCCTGGGGGTGACTACAGAAATTGAACTCAGGTGTGATAAACCACAGTTAAGTTATTTTTTAACAAGGGGGGCAATCACTTTTTCACACAGGGCCATGTAGATTTGAAGTTTTTTTTCTCCCTTAATAACATAAACCTTCATTTAAAAACTGCATTTTGTGTTCAATTATGTTGTCTTTGACTAATAGTTAACGGTTTTTGATGAGCAGAAACATTTAAGTGTGACAAACATGCAAAAGAATAAGAAATCAGGAAGGGGGCAAATAGTTTTTCACACCACTGTACATACCCATATAAGGCGTTTGTTACTGAAGGAACATAATATTCACTTCAGCAGTTTAAAAAAAAAAAAGATTTTTCTAATGCCTGATTCTATGTAGTGATAAATAGTAGTGTTTTAGAAATACCTCGAACCTCTCATGGTCAGAGATAGGATCTAAGAAAGTATTAAATTCTAATTTGTTTGTTTGTTTAATTTATTAATTGATTAGATTTTTGTCACAAAATACTTTTTTTTTTTTTTAAAGAATAATAAAAATGAGACCTGTCAGCTATTGAGTTGGCTTTTAGCACACAGCTAGTGTGTATTATTAATGATATCACACTAGCTAACTTTTGAGACATTAGATAATATTTTCCCCCATATTCCCTGGTGAAAAAGGAATTAATTTATAATAAGTACAGGGTCTGTGTGCAAGACGTTTACGCGAACCTACAGTACATGTGATTGGTGGCTATTCTCTGGGTACTCCACTTTCCTAGCACAGTCCAAAAACATGCAGATTAGACTAATTGAAAAAAAAAAACACTTTAGTTTATAACCTAGTAAACCAGTGTGAGGATCTATTCAATGACAGAGACTGGCGTTACCAAATTGCCTGTTGTGTGAGCTTGTGCCATGAAATGGATTGTCTCTCCCCTGTTCCCAAAGTCTCCTGGTATAGGCTCTAGACCTGTCGCAACCCTGTACAGGATAAGCAGTATAGATGATGAATGAATGAATTGCTCATTCACTGTCTATACCACTTTATCCTGTATAGAGTTGCGGGAGGCTTGGAGCCTATCCCAGGAGACTTAGGCCATAAGGCAGGGCACACACACACTGCAGGCAATTTGGGAATTCCAGTTAACCTAAACTGCATGTCTTTGGACTGTGGGGGGAAACCCACCAAGTACTGGGGGAACATGTACTCTCCACGCACACAGGCTCGAAGGTGACCGTGCTAACCATTAAACCTCTTTGAATGAATCATATTTTGAATACTTATATAAAATATTTTGAAGCAGATTTGTGAACATTTCTTACAACATTCTTTTTTTGTCATGTTTCATTTAATGTAAAATGTATTAATTTAATCTCAATCTTACTCCTGATTGAATTTAAGGCTGCAATTCAGGTTTTACCAGAGTACTTACTAAGCAGTGCACTTTTTTTCAAAATAGCATTACATAATGTATTACACACTAGCCAACCTCTGTGGTCAGCAAACTGCCCTCCATAAAGTATGCACAGAATAATTTAAATAAACTTTTTGGTTACCTGTATAGCATTTGATTAGCCTAATCACACGACACAAAGCAAATAAATAAATAAATAAATAAATGATAATGTACATATATACAAAACATATTTTATTGAAAAGTTTGCCAACTGTGTAGTAAGAAAACCATAACAGAAGCTAATGTATTAGCTTTAACGCTGAACGTTTCTGGAAGCAACGGTCAAATTTAGGAAAAGGCTGCGTCCAAATCCTTATTCGATGACACTCGATGTCCCGAGTGTGCGCGCGCGTGCTGGAGAACTGAGATGAAGGCGCTGGACTGAGGCGGGGGGGTTAAGGGGAAGTGCCCAGGCGGAGATAATGAAGCAGTCCCGATGGAGAGCGAAAAGCGGGGATTGGAGCTCTGAGTGACGTTCACTGGTGGAGGGAGGGAGAGACGGAGAGAGAGAGAAAGACACAGAGAGTGAGACAGCCGCTGGACTCCATTAGCTTCAACCCTGAGGACGCACTTCTCGGGACTTTAGTTGGACGCAGCTTTTTTTTTGTTTTAATTTGGAAGAAACTAATCCTCCATGCTAGAATTAAACACGCGTTTCACGCAAAAGAAAGGTGTTCAAACAGAGCGTCGGATGTTTAAAGCTTCACTTTGACTCATAACGTTAGCGCGCGGACTCGTGAAGGTGAGTGAAAACCTTATTTATTGTACACATTTTCGTCTCGTGTTGTGTTTGACTGAGTGTGTGGTTGTGTCGGAGTGTGTCGCGCTGTTTAGTTTAAAAGTATCCGAAGTGTGTAAGCTGTAAGTGTGTAACCCATCTAGCTGAGAGTTTATTACAGCTCTCTCTCTCTCTCTGTGTCTCAGGAGTGCTTACGTAATCAGCCATATTCCTGAGTTTAGCTTTACCGTTAGATACACGGCCTACAGGTGTACATGCTCTCTCACACTCACCAGATTTATGCCGTTAAACTTAACAGTAGTTAAAGCTTGGAACTTCATTTAACGCGTCTGCTTTGTTCTGACCGGTCGCGCAACATTGTAGCCAATTTATGTCCTGAATTTCAACTTTGGAGAGAAAAAAAAACCCTTTTCCAGTCACTTGAGACCCTCTCTCAAGTTGTTTGGCTCCATCCCAAGCAAGCAGTGTCATACTACACCAGTGCACAAAATGTTTTATTCACATTTAATCAAAAGTTTAATTCCCTGCCTGTTTTTATATCCTATATAATTCCTGTCTGAATTGACATTCACTAATTATTATAATAATAATTATTATTAATAATAATAATAATAATTAATAATAAATTTTCCCATAACAGGATATGGCTCTGGATGGTATTCGGATGCCTGATGGCTGCTACGCCGATGGCACATGGGAACTGAAGATGCATGTGACTGACATGAACAAGGATGTCTCTCTGAGGGTAACAGGAGAAATCCACATTGGCGGAGTCATGCTGAAGCTCGTAGAGAAACTCGGTAAGATCTGCTCGCATGCAGGGTTAATGGCCGGCTTTACACAAAAGGTCATGCTTGTGAAATGGTCACTCTGTTGTAATATTGGCACCACGGTGGCTTAGCACACTCACGTTCCGGGTTCGATTCCCACCTCGGTATCTGTGTCTATGGAGTTTGCATGATGTTCACCCTATGCTTCGTCAGTTTCCTCCCACAGTCCAAAGACATGCAGATTAGGCTAATTGGCGTTCCCAAATTGCTTGTAATGTGTGAATGAGCGCGTGAACGTTGTCCAGAGGTCCTAGCACAGTTGTAAAAATGGGAATAAATACAATGGTCATTACTGCCCTCCACGGTCCCTATTTGGACCACCGAGGTTCCTAGATGGATGGATGGTTGTAATATTATGACAGAATTTGCAGATGTCTGTTAAATAATGGTGATAGCTAAAGTTATCATTTCACAGACATAACCCATCAATTATCATGCTTATCACAATCCTGTCTACAGCTTGGTTTCACTTTAGTTCGGAGATGAAAAGAGCTAGAGGTTTCCTGGAATGTCTTAATGCTGAAGAAAAGGGAAAAATACAGGATACAATAGGATTCCTTACACCTATACTCACAGACCATGAAATTAATCATAATGTATAATGGATTTAAATGGGATTAGAATCCCAGAGCTACTAAATCTCCTCATGTAAAACTAGTCCAACCCGAGTAGGCCTTACGACTCACTTCGCTCACTCCGTAATTTCATAACACATTAATTTAGCATGAACCTCCACTACACTGATAAATTAAGGATACATGAGCATAGGCATGAAGCATTAGTAATTTACCACATGATTGAACAGTATCTGATGTGTTACTTTTGATGAGTCATGAAAACAATATATATATATATTTTTTTTGTGTTCTTTGTATGAGATTGCTTAGTATGGACAAACTATTTTTATTTAGATATTTTACATTCCAATGATCTCGTGGTTGTAGCTGGCAGCCTTATTTTGCGTCCTCTGTGGTAAACTTGCGCACACCTAGTGGAACATCTATGCTTCCCTGCATTTGTGCCTGCTGGTTTTAGTGAGCATTTCTCATTCTAAGAGCAAACACCTGGAAAATCTGCATTTTCCTTAAACCACAAAACATTCGGTTTTGTTTTTTGTATAATTTGTTCAACATGTGCAAGTTTACTTTTTCCAAAGGCATTGTAGTGCAAATCCATTATCAAGAAAGTACTGTAATCAATGTCATTCTTGTTTATGATGCTGATTATTGTAGTCTCCCATGTGACATCATAGTTAGATGAGTTCCCTTTTAAACCTCTCGAGATTTATTTTTCTGTAAAGTTGCTGCCTTTTGTGATCGTGTCTATTGTTAAAAATCGTTATATAAATAAAATTGAATTGAATGATGTGCTATGGATGTGACAGTGAGCCATACATAAATACGTTAACTAAATCTAGGTGATGTTTCACTTCAGTCATTGTCAGTCTGTACTAGGAAAAAAAAATCTCTCCCAGCCATGTGTGTTTTTACACAAAACATTATATAGTGGTGATGGTTTTATTTCACAAAAACAACCAAAAAAGAAAAACCCACATCTGACACCATTTGTTGGGATTAGGGATCTTTTTTAAAAATGTATATTTATTTTCTTGACGAAGAGGACAGGCTTGTCTCCTGTAGACTATTTGTACCAGATTGTCCTGGTTCAGAATGCTTCTCTCTGTATTGTTAGTAATATTTATAGTGCTTGTTGGGATGGTCTTGTCTAACCTGTTCATGATCTAGTAAATGCAAGACTGAGTAAAGGAACACGCTTATGCTGTTGTCATACATTTTCCAATAACAATAGACTACACTTCTGTTCTTGAGATTGATTGTGTTAGTCATGTGTCTGCAAAAGATCATCATGTTACCACCGTGATATTAGGCTGCTGTGTATTTTTGAGGCAAAAAATATATATATTTTAGATATATATATGTATATATATTACCTGATTTACCTACCAGATTACCCGATGCGTTGTCACAAAGATAAGAGAACGTTAACATAGCACCTGATAGGTTTGTGCTGCTGATTATTTACATATGCAGGATGTTGTGGTGGACTTTGTAACTAATTCAATAGAGAAACAAGCATGTGAAAATAGGAGGATAAAGCAGATAATAATAAGGATGTTGAATGTAGTTACATTAGAGGGTGTACAAATATGCGATGGCTTCTTTATTTTGCGGAATTTTCTTGTTCACTGTTGCAAATGAGACAGATACGGTGTTCAGTCCCTTGTTCCATACACTAAGTTGTGCCCTTGATCAGGGGAATTTGGGATTCATCCCTGTGTTAGAAGATAGTTAGCCATGAAACACATGGACGGCATTGTAGAACTATTTAAAAACGGTTACTAAATGCTGGACTAACGAGATGAAATAATGTTATCAGATGTGTTTCTTCTTGTTGAAAGTGCTTCAGTTTCATTTAGTACTTTTGTATGTGGGTTTTGGCACTGGCATGAGATAAGTATCATCCCTTTTGCCATCCAGAAGTGACATCAATGTCACGTGCATATGGCCAATTAAAGATTTGGTTAGTTATATAGTTTAAACGTATTGTTACAAGGACAGTATTTGTCTGTTGGCTTTGTTGGTAAAATTAATATTTACTTTTTTACTTTTCCTGTTTATATTTGAATGGGAAATAAAAAGTGTATATGTGTGTGTGTGTGTATATATATATATCTGCCAGTAGTTATCTGCCAGTAGTTATTTCTTTGAGTTTGTCAACCAGGACCCAGTATACATTTGAAGACCGAGCCGTGTTTGTACAAGAAAGGTCAGAGTAGAACCAGTGGCAATTATTAACCCTTGCTGGGTAGCATATCTATGTGGGAATAACAGTTTAAGTCTTTATGCTTCACTACTCCTGAGTGAAACCAGTTTTGTATTTTTAAACATGATGCAGAGAGTTGTCCTGTGTGGTGGTGTGTTGGTAGCCAAGTCATATCTTACAGTATCTATTAACAGTGAGGATGGTTTGGGTAAAGGTTGTCAAATTGAAATTGAAGCATACCCATTATGGATTTCCTGCAGTGCCAGAGAAGCCATGAACATGCTCTCGGGAAGGACAGCACTGTCATGTGTAAGAGGGTTCATTGACCTAATATGGCTCTTAGAATCTAGAGTAGCCATTTAGTAATGGGAAGCTCTTGTTCGATTCAGTCCTTTCTATTACTGACCTTGTTTTAATCTCGCTCTTCCCCCGCTGTGACACCGTACTTGTGTATATGAGATTACGTTGCAAGCTTTGTCCAGCTTGTCAGATTTTTTAGTTTTTTTTCCACCCTCTCAATGACACACATGATGCATTCTTGTAGCACTCTCAGGACGCTTTCACGTTAGTCACGATTGATTTTTATCATGCTCAGGAACAATTGCTCTCCCTTTGCTCCCCCACTACAGCATGTGGTGCAAACCGACTTAGTTTAAGAGTCGCCATTAAAAAGAGAGGATAATAATGAGGAAATTAATTACATTTTAATAAAATTTTACTGACATTTCACAAAAAAATTGTCAAGAGTGACCCTCTCACTTGCCTTCCTACTTTATCAGCTATGAGTGTGTAAGACAAAATATGAGATCGGTATGTGCTACACGAACAGAGATCTTGGAGGAGACTGGCGTCACTGATGACGTTGCGAAACAACGATCTACTTCCGTTTTCAGGTATGATGGGTTTGCATATCTTTTCGATCCATGTCTGAGTATACTGTATCGTTCTTGAAACCCCATTTTCTAGTGGTCTCGAGCAAGGAACGATTGTGTTCTCACTGATCAAAATGAACCAGACTTTAAGGGCAAGTGTTCTCGGAAATGATCCCGTTTTAATGTGAAAACCCTCTCGGTCACTGCTATCCTGTCCCTCTGACATGCTTGACTTCTACTTGCACTGCTACACTATGGTATTTGGGTCGCACAAAGTAGTTGTAGGTTTTATTTTTTATTTTTTTCCCCCCATTTTTATTTATTTATACAGTTCAAAAACCATGCTGAAAATATTCAATAATCTCCCTTGAACAGTTGATATTGAGATTTGTCTGCTACGTTGGTCTGTAAAATAACTCTATTCTGAGGTGTTAATGTTGATTTTGAGGCTGGTAACTCTAATGCCTCTTTTCCACTGCATAGAACGGCACGACATGGTTCAGTTCAACTCATTTCGGTTTCGGGGCAGTTTGGCTCAGTTTGCGCTTCCACTGCAGTGTAGTAACGCTTTAGCGTGGGCGGGATTACTCACGTGTCGTTTAGTCGCGGCGCCGCTACTGCCGTGACGTCATCGTAAATGCGCCACAAACAAACACACAACAATGGAGCATATCGATGGCATGGTGTTCTTCATTCTCGGCATGTGGATGTTTTTAACAGCGAGACGAAGGAGTTTGTTTCAAAAGAGGCCGACGGTTAATACAAAAAGGTGCGTGCGATCCTTCTCTGGCTGTTCTAAATATATCGGTTCTGTTGTGTCTCGTGTCGCAAGTTCGGTGACGCAGTAATGACGATTTTCTCCGGCTAATCAGTGACCAGCCATGTTTACACGTCACGTTTTGGTAACGGTTCGGCGTGCTTGGAACCTCGGCTGAGGTGGTACTAAAAAAAGGACCAGGTACCATGTACTGTTCCCAGTGGAAAACCCCCCAAAAGTGAGTAGAACTGAACCGTGTCGTGTCGTACTATGCAGTGGAAAAGCGCCATAAATGAGCTTCTTCTCAGCAGCAGTAAGTTTTGGTTCTGCTTTCCTCGGATGGTCGTCATGAGAGCCATCATGGTGTTTGATGGGTTTTGCAAATGCACTTGACAATACTATTTTTTTTTTTTTCAAAAACTATTTTACAGGCGGGTGATGGTGGTGGTTGTTGTTGTTACCTAATCACCTAATTTCATATTTATAACGTACTTTTTTTATTCTCTTTCAAAAACTATTTTTCTAGAATGGAAAAAATTTCTCAACGTTTCTCACTGTTTGACCGGTATGGTACATTAAAACTTTATATGAGGGAACATATGACTAGCCTGGCTACCTGAGTCAAACAGATTTAATTTCCAGTCTATTAGTGTGTGTGTCGTTTTTTTTTTTTAACGAGTTCTCCAGTGGATTAGTGGATCTTTAAGGTTTTGCTTGCACTAGTTATTGCATTTACAGTATAAATGATCATCCTCAGTTTTATGAGTTGCAGCATGTCCACTTTAAAGGAGACATGTGAAATCAATTACTAAAACATCTTCGATCTATTCTCTTACATGCTATACTAGGTCACTCAGCGATTCTTCCGACGGTCTTAATGGATTAAAAGTTAATGCCAGGAAAGTGCTTTATCGATTGCGGGTGGTCATTTACGCCAGGTCTTTTTAGAAGAGCGTTATTTAAGATTTGACGATCATGCTCAGTCCTGACCAGCAGTGCAGTTTGAGCATCTACATTTTAAATTCTCGCTCTCCAGACGTATCATAAATATACCTGCCACATCTTTTTATAACTTGTCTTCCTTGTCTCTTCTCAGCGTAGCATTAAAACGCACATCTGTCATTGAACAACTCTTGAAGAATGCTGAATACTGTATAGTGTGAGATTGTATAATGACTGTAATAAGGAGATGAGAAAAGCAAACTTTTGGAATTTGAAAGAGAAATCTGAGACAGAGAAGGAGTCTTTTTTTATTGTTTTTTTTTATTTTTTAAATTTTTTTAAGGTATTTGCCATTGAGTCAGCACCCATTTGTTCTTAAATATTTGCCAAGCTTTCATCAGTAATGCATTAAAGCACACAGTGTTGGGCTGAGTTAATGTGTTGGCCCTCTGTTTCTGTTTCCAGCCAGAGAGCTGTGGGGAAAGGGGATTGAGAGGAGTGGATTATGTGTGTTGGGCCCCCAGCGTGTGACGTGAGATGCTCTACTAGAATTCCATAAAAGTCTTCTGTTGAACAGGAAATGACTTCCAGGGTTTGGCATTTTCCCTGGACACTGCCGTCAACACAGTATTTCTGCTGCCTGCTTCTGCTCCTAGCTTCTCTTCAGTTTCTGGCACGCATCATGTTAGTCCTTTTTTAGACGTGAACCCTGTTTTTCCAGATGTTGTGCAATTATCACCCTTATGAACAGACTTGAAATATAATCTCGTGTTATGAGTAAGGACAAGGTAGCCAAGGACAATAGAAATTAGATAAAGAATTGAAATACTGACTAGCTTAGACTCTTGTGAGTTTTCTGTTTCTGTAAGTCATGTGGGCTGTTCTGGTCACTATAATGTTGAACCAAGGGGAAGATCACCCATTGTTGATAATGGAGTAGGGGTTTTCAAGGAAACGCACACCATTTTACACAGGAAGCAGTACTTCCTGTGTTTTTAAAAAAAAAATTTAAACTTGACCTCCATGCATTGGGGTTTTGGAGCCTGTAAGCCTCCCTGTTTTTTTTTTTTTGTTTTTTTTTTTGTTTTTTTTGTTCCATGGATAAATATATTATTGGGGGCTGGTAAAGCATTTTGAAATATATTTTTCCTGAATCAAAGCATACTCATGATCTGCTTCACTTCCATGCATTTCATTCATGCTTTATTTATGGCCGGTGCTGGTATCAAAGCCCAGATATGATGTGGGTTTTTTTTTTTTTTTTTTTTTTAAATCAGAATCACATTCTATATAATTTTATTCAGTACTGAGTCATCAATTGAATTTGTACTGCAACTGTCCATGTCTTCTCTTATTACTGCGCAGCCACTGCTTTGGTCCTATAAGGTAATTTATATGATAGTGTCTATGGTGCACTCTAATCTAGAATACAGGAAGTAGTTAGCGTAAGGACGGGCCCATCCCATTGCAGATCTTTCCTGTTGCTCTGATCAGATCCTGCTAGTGTTTGGAAGATCACCCTCCTGCATGCACTTCCTTGAATAGTTTCAGTGTGCACGTCCAGATTGTTTTAACGGCCTTGCATTTTTTTTTTTTTTTTTTAATGTTTTGAATTAAGTCTGATAGAAAATGTACCTCTGTATAGGAAACGGTTGTCAAAATGTATCATTTACTGTGCCATGGTGTGAAGTATGAAGGCTCGGTGTGGTGCTGATCACCAATCAAAACTTTTACATAACACTCAGTCTATCGTAGCATCCATCTGCACAAACACAACAATTGGCTGGACTTCCGATTGGAAGTTTCCACCCCTCCCCAATCACCCCCCCCCCACCCAACCGAATATGTAACTCTGTGTGTGTTGGAGCCCTTGATGTAGAAACTGGTTGATACTGTCAGGCATATCGGTGGTTATTCCACCGATGGAATGTTTTCCTGCTGTTCTGTTTTTGAGATAATGTATTGAGGCTTTCTTGTGCGTTGATTTTAATTGATGTCCATGGCATCACTTTTAATGCCATTAAAACACTTTAGCTATAGCATTTGTTTGTATGAAGTTGTAAATAAGATCACAGCTGCATATTCAGACTAACACAAATGTGGACGCTTAAAAAAAAAAAAAAAAAAAAAGTCAGCATTACTTATTGTAGACTAAAGCTCTTGGGGTATCTGAGTTTGAACAAGTTCTATATATCGGTGTGTACATGTTGTATGAACATCGAGGTCTTCCTTCTTGGTTTGGCAACAACATGTCCTTGTTGGGCCGGTGGTTAATCTCCAGGGGAACCTTTGGCTCGCTTAACTGGAGGCTGTGTTTTTCCCACCGCTTTGTGTTCAGTCATTATTCCCCCCCTGATCAGGTTAAGGGGATCATTGCATGTGTCCTGAGGGAGGTTTGAGTGTCTCAAAACAAGATCAGAGGGACTGTTATTGATCAAGTTTGCTCTCTAGATGACCATGACCCCCTGCTGCTCCTTGAAATGTCCTTGAGAAAGAATGTACGTAGGAGCAGGTTTAAATTTATTATTTTTAAGATTCTTCTTTGTGAATTTTTTGTAGTAGTGGACGATTTTTGTTTGTTCTTTGTGAATGTCAAACAGGCTTTGGTGTTCACTCAAGATCAGCATTTGAACGATTGATTTTGGCATTTGATGGATCATGAAATCTTAAGATGTATAATAGATTGCTGAATGGTGATGCACTAAAAAAAAAAAAGGACAGACGTTTATTGGCAGTGTTTTATAGGAATTTTGGTCTCTTTGATTCAACAACAATTGATCTTTGTGTTTAGGCGTGAACATATGGGAAGAAAGCTTGCATATGGAACGAGAAATTTGAGCTTTGGGGTGTCTGCTGATGTTCTGGCCTGGGGAGACTTAAATGAGAGCTCCTTTCTTCTGTATTATTTATTTATTTTGGAGGCACTGGCCAGAAATCTGACTTGACTAGAATGCAGCAATGACTTGGATCCACTGTTCGTGTAGATACTTAAAATGTCATTAGTAAGATTGGCTATGTTTGTGTTTTGGAATGTATTTACATTACTGAGGTTCATCATAGTGTTTTGAAGGTTTAAAAAAAAAAAAAAGATACTTATTTTGTTGCTGGCATTGTATAACTCTTATAAACCTGGAAAAGACATCTACACTGTACCGGCAAACCTATACGGACACCTGGCTGTCACACCCATTATGTGACTTTTTCTCAAACCATTGTCACAAAGTTGGAATCAACGGTCAGTCATTGTCTAGAACGGCTTTATATGCTATAGTTCGATGAATTCCCTTCAGGCCTGTTCCAGCATGATGGTGTCCGGGTGAATGCATGCTTTATAAAGACATGGTTACCCAAGGATGGGGTGGAAGAACTCGAGGGCTGCACAGCTGCTTTTGTTTCTGCTTTTAGAGCATTTTTGTCCATCAGTCTTCCATTAGGGAACTCTGTTTATCCCGGTTTCAGAATTATTCAACAATAATTCTATATTTTACGCTTTTTAAATACATTCTCACAACGACTGTATGTTTTATGGTGCACAGAGTTGCGTTCACTACAGATTTGTTACAGTCATGTCTGTCCCACTGCAAGTGTGGTTTGAGTTATTAGTTCACAATGTATCTTTTGAAATGCAAGTGATCTCATTCAGGCTTGTACTGATCACTTGGGATCTGACCACAATGTTCATGCCGTGTGAGACCCCTGGCCTCACACTGTCAAATTGTCAAAAATAGTAAAAAGCCTTTCCAGAAAAGTGAAAGTAATAATAATTGCATGTTCAAAAAGCACATGGGTCTGTTATAACTAGTTGTCTACAAACATTCGCTAATTTACAGTCCCTTCAAACAGTAATAGAAAGACAAGCCCGATTCTTTGCATATTAAAGAACTTGGAATATGGCTGGCAATCTTAAGGTGAGCAAAGATATTGGAACAGAAAGTCTTGAAATAAATATCACCTCGTTCGGTTGCATATCCTTTGTGCTCATCAATCCGGTGACACGCCGATGTCACCATTCTGTTGTGTTGGTTATTTAAAAAAAAAAAAAAATCCTCTCTAGTAAGGCTACACAATTTGATCAAAACATGACATTGTGGTTATGTTGACACACATTGAGATTGCGCTTTAAACTTTGATATTTAACTCTTAAACATACCCTTTGTATTCAAATCTATTTAAGCTAACACCAAATGTAGAAACAACTGATCTCATTAACAGGATGTTTGCAACTATTTACCGTCACCATATAAAATTATGGGAAAAATAAACACGTACTTAAAACCCTACATAATTACCTGACAATGCATATTAAATAATAATTAAATATTAAACATTTTTGCAGCACTCAATTTCTGTCTCCTCTTCAGGGCATGAAATGCATGCTCAATTGGGTTCTGGTCTTCTGATTGACTTGGCCAGTCTAAAACCTTCCACTTTCCCCCACCTGATGTGGTTCGTTGCTTAGTAGCGTTTTGTTGTATTGTTTTGCTGCTTGATGAAGTTCCTTCTAATTAAATTGGATCCGTTTCCCAGTAAATTGGCCTCCAATTTTTTTCTGTTGAATTAATTTTGTTTTTACCATCATGACAAACGTTACATCAACAAAGATGAACGAGTCTGTTCCAGAAGCAGCCGTGCAAGCCCAAGCCATGACACCAGCTCTACTGTTCGTGCCCGATGATGTATGTTTCAGATTATAAGCAGATCCTTTCTTTCTCCACGATCTGGCCTTTTCATTAGCTTGGTTGAAGTTAATCTTGACTTAAGAATGTTTCTGGCTAGTCTCTGTTTTTCTCTGTGAATTCCAGTCTGTGCTTCTGATTCTTGGTGCTCATGAATGATTTGCATCTTGTAGTTTGACCTTGATATTTCTGCTTGTGAAGTCTTATTTGAACTTCTGATACTTTTCACCTTATTGTTGGTCTCACTGATTTTTGCTTTTGGGTTTTTATTCACTGCTCTCGCACAATGTTTGTCAACACCTGCTGTTGTTTCCCTTGGCCAACTCGTTCAGTGTCTGTTGTACACGAGTGGTTTCTTTCTTTTTCAGGACATTTCAAACTGGATTGACCGTGTTTTACGTGTATGCAATGATGGATTCTTTTCTCAGCTTTCAAATGGTTTTTCTCCCCTCTCTCAGCTCTCTGGTCTTTGTGTTGGTTTATTTTTTTTTTCCTTTAACACCACATGCAGATTTCATTGGAGCTATTGTTTAAATGATCAGTGCAACAGGATACACCTGGGGAACAAGAAACACTCGTCATTGATGCATTCCGATATTTCTGATCACTTGAAGGTGGTTTTCAAGATGGAAATATCAGGAAATGAAACCTGAATTTCTGACCTTTATCTTGTATTAATTTAAACTTGCTCTGTTCAATCGGTGTAAACCAAAAAAAGCAAAAATACTTGGATCGGATGGGATCACAGGGATCACTGTGCATGACGTTGAGTGGCCAGTTTATTAGGTACACTAATCTAGTAGAGCATTGGCTTTCACAACAGAATAGATTTTCTTTGACATGGATTCTACAAGAGGCTTGGATACATTTTGCAGGCATGTGGAAATTATAGCAGTTTGAAATTGCTGCCAGCTACATTGCTGGCCTGGTTTTCTTGCTCTAAACAACTCTTTCCACTTCATCCTAAAAATAATAAAAAATCTCTATGGTTGAGATCTTGGATCGAAGATCTAAGTTTGCTGTCATGCTCTTGGAGGCATTAATTGACCACACCTTATTTGTGACATGGTGCATTCTGTGGGAACTGCTTATCCAGTTATGAATACACTTACTGTTCCTATAATGTTTGGACTCTGCTGATTGAGTAGCTGTGTTTTAAAGAAAAGAAAGTCCGGCCAGAATTCATGAATCATCAGACTACCCCAACCTTTAACCTCCCCTTGGGACTCTGTGTGTGTGTGTGTGTGGCAGACTGAGGCACTCGAGTGCATTAGGCTTATATCTGTAAGAGAAGAGTAATGATTGATAAGAAGGAGCAACAGCAGATGATCCAATCATTGAGGCTTGCAATATCAGTGATGCTGCTCATCTGTGTACTTTATCCTAATATCTGTCCTTGCTCGTCACATTGACTATTGATCTGCTTAGATAAGTAGCACAATATCATACCTGTTCCAGACAACGCAGCGTGCATTTGGGAAGTCATCAGAACCTGAGTGCATCACCGGTGCTTTCAGTCGATTCCTCAATCCATAATTGCATGTGCTTTCTGAGTGATTGTTCTCTTTCTGTACTTGGACTTTCAAAAACATCGAGCGAACATCACTTTTGGGATGCCATTAGTGTTAGTAATTCTCAGCTCAGTGGCTTTTAGGTTGTGATTTATACTCTCCAAAGCTTGCCTTTTTATAAACACACATCAGTGTGTGTGTGTGTGTGAGGCATGTACTGTAGGCAGCATAGCTTCTCCAAATGTATTCCACAGTATAGATGACACTCTCCAAGCGTTCAAGGGAAATATCATCACCGTGTTTATAGTGTGCTTGAATGTGCTTTTATTTGACTTTTTATTCACTTCACGTTTTACATTCGTTTTAATCAAGCAAACATTCTTAGAGCTAGCTATTAAAGCTATAAGCTTATGATCACTCCATATTGTGAAATGAGATGCAACCCAGATTGAGATTATTGCTTATAATGGCTATAGTTGGGCAGCTTGACACTGACATGAGTTGTTAGCCACCTAAATATGGTTGCAAATAAACCGAATGAGAGATGATGATGGTGGTGGTGGTGATGCTTACGGATGGACTCATCAGTAGTTAAGCAGTGGATTAAATGGACGTTGTCCTTCCTGTAGACCAGTCTTCCTGCATGTCTACCTAAATGATAAACCCCTCATTCCCTCTGCAGCTCCAGAGACCTCTACTTTGCATTCAGTACGCCCAATTACTTAGCCCTGCTTTCGTTTAGCTACAACATTACATCATCCTTTGGCAGTTGATATTTTTAGCCAGGAGAAACCATTGGCCAGGAAGAGATTGAATTACCAGCCTTTATACAGACCATGTGATAGATGACCGTTAGACCCCCCCCACCACCCCCACGCCTGTTCAGATACAGATTGAAAGTGGGAATAGGACAGGGGTTGAATACATAGGAGGGTTTGTTTTATACAGCTGATGCAACTCATTCTTTGTCCCAAGAATTTGCTGAAATGTTTCTTTACCACATGCTTTTTTTTTTTTTTTTTTTTTTTTTTTTTTGTCCTTCTCCTTTTTTAGCCGAGCACAGTTTAAAGTTTGAAAATTAATGTTGCACTACATCTTATGACAGTCTTAAAGATGCTCAGGACAAAAATGGGAACTGATGATTATCATGACTGTTCCCCTTTTAAGGAACTTAAATTCGCAATGTGCTGCAGGAAGCTTATAACGTGATTTTAGTACAGTAGTTATTACATCATTTGAACTCTCTGACTCTTTGTAGTCACGATGACGTAATGTTTCACTAATATTCCTACACATCGTATCCTTGTGTTATAACCCCTGCATTTGTTCACACACTGGTGAAATCACACACAGCCTAGCTACCACACGACACACCCTCTCTCTCCGTTTTTTGGACGGCAAATCAAAACCAGATTTTTTTCCTCTTCACATGCAGGGTGCTAGAAGATTTTTGATGGTTGTTGGGTCAAGCTAGCGGAAAAGTTGTACTGAACCGCTGCTGTTTTGCAGATTAGACAGTTTCTCAAAACACCGTTGCTTGGCATCAGACCGCTGATGGACATAGCTGAGTGACACTATGGAGAGAGGAGAGAGATTAGTGTAAACTGAGGTGGTGTATGTAGTGCTTTACTTCTTGGTCCTGGTTGTATATTTCCATCGCATTTATCTGAACTGGCAAATGGAGTCATGTATTCACAGAATGATTTTTGGGAATTACTAAAGTCACAAAGACCATGTCCATTCTTGTTATATAATCATTTTTATTCTCCAGTTTGCTGCATATTTTTTCTTTTTTTTGAGAGAGAGATTTGTATGAGATTTAAATCAGCGCTAGCAGTTTCTTCCACAGGCTGCCTAGAGAATAAGAGGCTGGAGTTTAAATGGAAACGTTGCGGTTTAGGGAGCCCCAATTTAGAAGGATGGAAAGCAAGCAGCATGAGAGAGAAACTCTGAGTCAGTGTGTTTGGAGTCACTTGTATGGTAGAGTAGAGAGAGAGAGGAGAGGCAGTGAGGAAACTGGACACTGCTGAGGGAAGTGCCTAGTCCCTGTGCCTGGAAGCATGCCTGAGTTCTGACATCACTGCTGGAGCAGGAACATCTGCTTTTCCGGATGTCTACTGCATTGTCTGGCTGTACATTTTTATTAATGCAAAAAGGGCCTGTAATGGTTCACAATGATGTGATGTATAAAGAATTCTTGGTTCTTTTGCAGTGTGGGGGAAGGGGATCAGTTTCTAGTATAGAAGACCTGCAAATCACATCACACAAAAGGAACGGTTCATTGTAGACCTGTTGAAGTTTTTGGATTCCTATTCAATCACTGGTTTACCTTTATAGTCATTGGGTCATTGCTATGTTGTATACAGTACACACATACACACCCCTGTTTCTTCTATTGTTAGCCTACAGCTGTGAATGAGAATCACCGATACACTCAGCCTATGGAACAAAGGGAAAGCTTGAACCTGATCTCCTTGTTCTGTCACGCGAGCAAGTCCCCCCCCCCCCCCCCCACCCCTCTCTCCTTGTCAAACATTTACTTCACCTCGGCCTGTTTTATTCCACCCCCCACCCTTGCATGTTGCATGATTTGGGCTAAGTCTCAGCTCGGCCCTGTCCCGTGGATTCCGTCCCGTTTATGTCATGCTTGATGAGAGTTCCCTCGGGGCACAAAGTAATCCCCACAAAATGCAGCGTCACACCCCTGTCATTAAAACCATGGATCTTTGTGCTATACTAATGGCATGATCGTTGGCTCATATATCACTGCCACTTACCCACTGACCTTTTCTCACCACACTGACTGTATTATCATACAGACATTGTCACCAGGCCGGATAAATTCAGAGCCTTTTATCATAATGCTTAAACGCTCAGTTAAAAATATCCGTGTGTGAGATGCACATAGCCTGAACCAAATGTTACACATGAAAGAAGCATCGATTAGTGTCGTGGTGTTAACATAACTGTGACATGCTCATGACTCCTCTTCAGACATAACAGCTAGCTAATGTTACTCCAGTGGTCATCGTATCAGTCAGCTCATCTGAATTTTAGTCTTATGATGTCACATGTGGAACATTTAAGGAGGCATTGCTTCAGTTGGTGATCTATCGAGTGTGCCATTTTTGCTTTGGATGTTTTTAAATTTATTAGCTTTCAGCATTTAATCCATTTTTGCACTCTGTGCAATAAACCCACCTATAGAGAATGTACACCAAGAATTCCGACCACACTAAAAATATTTTTTTCTTGTATTAGCTTGATAAGTTATTATGGCTGACACATTTGATATATGATTGCCCTAAGTTGTGTGTTTGTAATCGGATTTATACGTTGTGTGTACATAAAGGACATAGATTGTTTTGCAAAAATTAATGTAACTGTAAATGGATAATGACAACGATAATCTTTAACAAATAAATGTTTAAGTTAATTCAGTTTTATTTGTATAGCATTTTAACACCAGTCATTGTCGGGAAGCAGCAGAATAAAGAACCAGAATAACAATTTATGGAAATGTATATTAAAAAAAGTATACGTAGATTATAATTATTAACTTGTACCTGAAGAGCAAGCCGAGGCCAACGGCGGCAAAGAAAAACTCCCTGAGATGGCAATTGGAAGAAACCTTGAGAGGAAACAGGGAAGCCATCCTCATTTTGGTGATATTGGATAGTAAATGGAGCTAAGTCTGATATAGAGCTATAGGAAAATAATTTTGTATATCAAATTATTGCCCTATGATTGCCCCCCCCCCCCCCCCCCCACTTGTTTAAAATCCATCTGAGCCACCAAGCTATTTTTGGATTATTAGGCTGTGTACTGTAAATATGACTCATATTTCTCACAACCCTATTCAGTATTGCTAAATACTTAAATACATCTTTCTCATTTTCCAAAATTTTATTTCAATTTGTAGGGTTCCTCTCTGGCCTGTTCTCATATCTTATGTGCATTTTGTGTGCAGATGTCAAGAAGGACTGGTCAGACCATGCACTGTGGTGGGAGAAAAAGAAAACGTGGCTGCTGAAGACGCATTGGACCCTGGATAAGTACGGCATCCAGGCCGATGCCAGGCTACTCTTCACGCCCCAGCACAAGCTGCTGCGCCTGCAGCTTCCCAACATGAAGCACATGAAGGTCAAAGTGAACTTCTCAGACCGTGTCTTCAAGGCTGTGTCGGACATCTGCAAAACCTTCAGTAAGTGAAGTTGGTTCTTTTTTTATTTTTTTTTTTATTTATTTATTTATTTATTTTATTATTATTTTTTTTTTAATATGTAGGCTGAAACATGTACGTGGAATCAATCCTGTTCACTCCCCATTTATTTCTAACAATTTATACCTGCTGCTTTACAAACTTGTTCTTGTTTACAGACTGTCATGGGCCTCTGGTGTTGCATTAGTTTTGAAGGTTTGGTTTGCAGAAGTAGATACTGTATGTCCTTCAACAGCTGTTTAATGCTGATCTAAGTTCGGTTTTGCAAAGAATGTCCTCTTGCCAATGCAGCAAGCTATTGGTCTATATTACACTTTCCATATTTAGCCCATGCCCAGAGGTCAGAGGTTAAATGTAGGCTCCATCAATATCCATCTGTGTCAGAAATCTAAATCTGCTGGACATGGGGTTGAAGGTCAAATGCTATATCTTGACTGGTGAGTTAAACTACCTTGCTTTACACAGGGTGTAGTCAGTCCCCCCCCAACCTGCGCGCTTTAGAACCCATTTTCCGGCGCTCTCCTGCACGTTTTCCCGGGAATCACTCTGCTCCGGCAGTGCTTTAGCGAGATCACACTGAGCGAGCAGGAGACCGCATACTGAAATCACCACTTCAGCTTCACCTCATGATGTTTTTTCTTTTAAATGTCTACTGTTTACTGTGCTGTCAACGCCCCGCCCTGATTACTCGAAATGAAATATGAACAAAAATGCACACCCCCAGTTAACAATAGTTATTATTTCATGTTAATGAACACTTAAGTGATAATACATTTCTATTGACCATTCAAATTTTTGTCTCATACACAGTATGATATGCAGTGAAATGCTTAGACGACTGCCCGTGACCTTAACATAAGACTATTAATAGGAAATAAATATGGAAATGAAAAATAGAAAGTAAATTTAACTAAGAAGGAATAAAATAGCTTTACAGTACAAAATATACAGTATAAGAAAAATATATGAAAAATAAGAAACAGCTGTACAATATAGAAAATATAGAATTTATGGAATTTAGTTGAATATAAATAGAAATGTCCAGGGGTTGTTCAAATATGCCTGAAAGTGACACATTTAAAGTGACTTATGTAAGAGTAAGTAACTAATGTGCACGTGTGCAGTGGCCACTAGTGTCAACCAATGTCCGGAGAATGTTAGTAGTAGATTACTAACTGGGGTTAAGATGTGAATATTCACTCACTCGCTCTCAGTAACTGCTATATCCTGGTTGGAGTCATGGTGGACACGGGGTTTATCCCAGGAGCATTGGGCATAAAGCAGGTGAAAATACGAACAATTACCTGTATATAATAATTGCTAACATGTTTGTTCAAACAAGACGTATAAGTGTATATGTAATGTACAGCATAAGTAACTTTGCTATTTATGGTGTATTAATACTGGCTTGCCTAGGCCAGTAAATCAATGTGTGCTTCAGGTGTGCAGAGTAATATAAATTTATTTTTCTTTCTTTAAATTATTATAGTTTATTATTTACTCATTTATGCACCTGTCAAGATGGATAGCATGGAGATAATATTGGGTTGTCCATGTCCTTTTCCAAGTTTGGCATGCCTCTGTCTCTTCCATAACAAATCTTATTTTAGCCTCGGCGTGATTCAGGACAAATTGCTCTTGGCTGAGTTTACACATGACTGAGTGACGTGCTGTAACTTACAATGGCTGGTGAGGTTGTACATCTGCGCACTATACTGTAGATGGAGGTGCTCTTACCTTGAATCTTTTTTTAGGATCATCTCCTTAAATGGCAGCAGTTTCATTCTTTTACGGTTCATTCTCGCACAGTAAAGACTAAAAGTTGTTCAAAAGTTTTTTTTTTTTTTTTTGTTTTTTTGTTTTTTTTTCTCCCTCCCCTAAAAGTAAGCGGTTTGACTCCATTGAACTGTTTCCTGTTCTTTTGCCTGTTTCTTGCTGTGTTGCCCAGTTTTACAAACGGGATGTGGACAGGACGTTTACAGCCTCCAACTGGCCGCAGCTCTAGACAGACCGACAGAATGGGTGATTCTTCTTGCAGCTGTGCATTAGACAGTCACCATTCAGTCTTGGGGTCTTTCAGGCTCCTCCTCCACACCTAGTGATGGATTTTCCTGAGAAATGTCTAGTGCTTTAAATCAGTTGGTCATGCAGCAGCAGATTCCCAGAGTTCAGTCTCTTGCTGAAATTATTAATGGATCGTTACAGATGGTTGCAGTTTTGATTGAACGTGCCAGAAGTCTACCATGTTCTTGACCGCAGATGTTTTTTTTTTTTTAAATCTAAAATAATCTCGATTTCGAACACTGGTACACTTACTGTAACATGGCCTAATTTGAACCTTTTTAATTGTGGGGCAAGTGGAAGTAAAAATGTCTCATTATTGAAATGGGCACTTTTACAGCTGTTAGGAGTCTTCTTTTAATAAATTATCAGGCTCCCAAGTGGTTAAGGAATTTGGTCTATTGTCGGGTTGTGAGCTTAAATCGCAATGATGCCACAGCCTTCAGCAGTCAGCCATCCAGGAGAACATAATTCAGTCTGCTCTCTGGGTGGGAAAGACGACATTCCTCGCCCTATCATCAATCAGTATCAAGTCCCCTATTGCCTATACAAAAAAGGACAGGAATGTCATTTTAAAGGGTGCGGTATAGCTAGAAATCAGCATATTTATTGAAGTACAACTATTTTTAAGCAGCCTTCATGTATTTTGTGGGGGGAAAATACAATTGAAAAAAAAATAAGAAAAGGTTCAAAGGTAAAGACTAAAAGTATGGCCTAAAATCAAAATCTCGATTAATTGAACATTTTAACTCGATTACGATTAATAAACGATTATTTTATTTATTTTTTATTTTTTTGCCCTCATAGTTCACTGGCAAGTTTTGTACAGTAAATATGCTCACAAGTGAGAGATTTTTAAATGAAGGCTGCATTACTTGATTGATTAATTGAAGGCAACACACACTACTGTATCTACTATCTATGATTATTTATTGAACATCAATGTTGAACAACTTAAACTGAAGCCACAAAAATTAAAGGGTTCATTAAATTACATTTTAAAGTATAGTTTATTAACAAAAACAGATGACCGATTTGGCCTTAAAAATTAAGATACTATAGACACATGCTCAGAATCTTTACAAGGCAAAGATTTTTATTTAAAAAAAAAAATACTTGTTTGTGATGATAAAAAGTATCGTGATGATATTACAATGTTTTGAGATTTTTAAACAATAATGAGAAACAACATTTAGACCACACACACTAGGACTGTCTTTATATCCCACAATTCAGAGTTACAGTAAATGAAGGCTATTTCACACGGCCCCAATAAACTGACATAATGGCTTAAGCATGCAATGACAACAAAAATGGAATTATGCAGCTATCAATCTGGCCCAGGACAATTTCACTTTTACCATATAGTTGGGTACCTGCTAGGTGTTGTATAGTTCATATTTGCTTGGCCAGAATGGTTTAAGCCACCAAAATAAAGTTTTATTGATAAACTGCGCAGCTTTGCCAACGTGAACACTCCCGTTAGTAACGAGGCGAATAAGGAGCTAAACTTCAGCCGCAGAATGAGACGCTGCACAATAAGGAGCCAAACGAATCGGAAACTGCGAATAAGGAGCTAACTTCAGCCTCGTGTGTTTAGGGGCATCATATCTCTCGCTAGAAAGTTAGAAACGGCCCTGGTTATATCCTTGCTCCTATTGGACACCTTTCATAAGGTGTAATGGCCACGAAAGATGACACAAGCGACACTGCTTTGGTACAGCCCCACTGCTAGGCTAGTTGACGGAGTAGCATCGGCCCGCATTTTCATGCTCAGTGTGGTCGTGTGGGTGATGCGTTCATACTGTATAACTGTGTTCGTGCTACCTTTTTTGTCGACAATGTCAACATCTTTGGATAATAACTCGAGGTTGGATACACTTTCGCCGCTGCTTCCATTAATTTTTTTTTTTATTATTTTTTTTGTCGTCCTGGTGTAAAGTTTGCTTCGCAAAGTGCGGTAGGAAATTAACTTTGACCTGCACGGCACGCACAACCTGCACGCTGATTGGCTGTTGTCGTATTGTTCTGCTGTGTGATTGGCTCTTAGATTAATCCATATCAAGCAAAAAATGTCGAGCTTTTCATCGTTTTTAAAATCAAATAAATCGCGATTCGATATGATATCGTTTATCGGCCCAGCCCTATGTTTGATTCAATGCTAATGTCATTAGTGTTCACTTATTTGTTCATCGGTGGCTGTGGAAACCTGACTATAAGGCACTTTAGCTGCTTTTTGAGATGCTCAGTCACTCTTTCTTGCAGCTGTTTTTCTGTGTGAGAAGACGACATTCAGTCCTGTAAATTGGGGGCACTGCCGCAGCCAATGACTTGTGCATGACTTGGTAGAGCTGGGAGCCACAAGCACACCACAACAGAGCAGCTCTTATTGTTCTGTTTCAAAGATATTAGCTTACAGGATGTTTGTCCTTAATGCCGGTCATGCTGGTTTACTTAATGGCTCCGGGAGGTCCTGCTGTCTACTGACTATTATTGTATTTATTTTAATCATGCTGTTTTTAAAAACGCTCGTTCTGAGTGTTGCACACTCGGATGTTTTGGGATTTCAGTCGAGATGCCGTTCAGGTCGGAGTTCTCTTAAATTATCCACTAATATGATAAATTATGATCAGTATATACTGTATGAGTCTTGGACTAGTCTCGGAAGCCTCATTGAGTTCTAAGAAGATTATGTTGGAACTTTGCTTATTTCCAGTGATTATTTTAAACAAAGCGTTGAAAGAACCTAAAATGACAAAAAGTGGAATAAATGAATTTATTGGTGTAAATGAGCAGTTTCCTAAAAAATTATTAAGTAGGTAGTGGAATTGGATCCGTGGGTTTGGCTGGGATTTATTATGCCATTGGGAATTCCAGCACAGTGATACACATGGAAATATGAGGTTGTCCAGTGAAATCTAGTGTACAGCTATTGTGGGGGGGGGGGTTTATATATATATATATATATATATATATATATATATATATATATATATATAAAGAGAGAGAGAGAACACTGTCAACTTGCCACATACATACATACATACATTATATTAATGTATAGATTAAATCGGATAAAAGCTAGACGCTTTAATTTGATGTTTTGCTTAACTATATAAAACCATAAATCAGGGTATTATTTATGTATAAAAGTAAACTTTAAAAAATGCAATATCCACATAGTTTAATTATCTTTAATTTTGACATTTAAACCTTATTTTATGTAAATCAACATTTGTTTTTAACAATAATTGCAGATGGCAAGTTTACAGTATATAGTTTAAAAAAATACACTGACATTCAGTTGTTAAGAATGACTTCAATTTAAAATTCTCTTAAATTAATTCAACTTAATAAGAAGAATAATAGACTTCTAGATTATGATATTATTTTTATACATTATTTCGATCCTCTCGTGTATTTTATCCTTTTTTTTGTTATCTCAATTAAAAAAATAATAAAATAAAGAAATATATTAGACCATTTAGCTATACTAGACAGTCTCGTAATATGGCGACGTAGGGAGAGAAAAAAAATCGCAGCTACTGGGTTCACTCTGTTTATTTTGCCTTTTTTCCGCATTTCCCTCTGCACAGCCTGTAGGATCATGGGATATATCCGGTCCTCCGAAGTGTAAAATGAACGTGAAAAAAAACGCACTAGAACTATTTTCCTTGCGTTCGTTGGGATTTGAACGCAAAGAAAAAGCTGCATGCAACGTTTTTTTTTGACAACGTATAACCGCGCAGCCGGACAAACGCACATCACCAAAGCCCGTGTGAACACTCTCACTGACTCCTATGTGTAGAAAACCCTCGGTGCTTCATCCACGCTCACCGGACACTACGACCTGCAGAAAACCGCTCGATAAGGTGTTTAATGTAAATTGCTCCCATACCTTGGCGGACTTGGGGCGCGCGCTTTTTCCTGCAAACGCTTCTGTAACCTCCATTGCGCGAGCGACTGTGTATCTATGTGTGTATTTGTGCATCTTGTGGTCGCGCACCTCAATAACATGAGCAGCCCAACTAATCGATAACGGCATTCGTTTGACAACGAATTTCATTATCCATAATTATCGATTTTATCGATTAGTTGTTGCAGCCCTAATAGGCACACTGACTTTATTATTATTATTATATATTTTTTATGTTTGCATTTGAGTTGATATGCCTCCAACTATTGACACATCAGCAGGCAGCACAACATGCAGTTTGGTTGGAGCAAATTATTTGCTAAGTCTGTTTATAATTATCAAAAAAATTAATAAATATCAAATCAGGTTGTTTATAAAATGTGATACTAAGAGAATACAGGCAATACAGATCAAATCGGCATCTAGATATCGCAATAATTGTATTGTGTGATTCCCATCCCTAACAGCTAGGTTTCACTAAGAGGGTTTTCACATTTCTGAGGTCATTTCTGAGAATACTTGAAAGTTTAGTTCATTTTGATAATCAAAATTATTTCGCATTCGGGAACTGACAGTCTTTACACGACAACTAAAGACCTATCTGTTTTTTAGAAAACACACACGCACACAAAAAACACCTTGCAAACAGTGTTTGACTGATGGTACTTGGAACCATCCAATGGCACAAACTTGAACACGCTTTTGTAAGTTGCTCTGGATAAGGGCATCTGCCAAATGCAAAAATGTAACGAATGATGGAGAATGAATGATACAGATATGAAGGCCAATCGTACCTGAGAACATAAGTAGGTTGCTGTTTAGATGCAGCGTCATCCACAACATCAGGTCATGCATAACGTCATCAGTAGCAAGCTACATGAGACTGTTGCTTTTGACATTTTTTTTCCAAAATATTAATATTAGGCATAGAATAAATGTTAACTTTCCTGTTTTGTTCATGTGTGTTTAATGGCGGCTCAGAAACCAAATCGGAGCATACTGCTCTATCGGCGGGTGAAAATACGCAAGTGTTGGGGAGAACGGAGAACAAAAAACAATGTGAACGCTGGCCAGTGGGGAAGCAGGGAGGGGGGCAGCAGTCATTCCTGGGCACGTTGCAAATGAATCGTGCCTCACTTGAGAACACCTTAATTGACATATCTTTTTACTCTTAGGTGGTCATGAGCTTCACAAAGCTCTCTTCACCTCCATGAATATGCACTCCTGTGCACCAGGAAAACAATCCAGCTCTTGAACATGGTGACACAACAAGCTTTTTGAGGCAAGGATTTCGGAGCATTACCGTTGGTCATAAGCAAGTGTGGTCAGCCGTTTGCAACAGCAGCAGGACAGCTTGTTCTAGTGAAGGCATGTGGTTCTTGGCCACCTTTAGTCCCTGTTGCTAAAAAAATAAGGGTCTAGCTTGCAGGACTATAAAAGCTGACTTGAATTTATGACAAAGAATCTTGGAGATGGAACAGATTGTCTACCTTCTACACTCTCTAATCCAATGACCTGCCTGGCTTTAAAAATGTTGCATAACCTCATTTTGTGAGTTACCAGGTGCTCTAGGCTGTGCTTATAGTCAGACTGTTAAATTCTGCGTTCTTGTCATGACTGTTACCTCCCCCCGTCCCCCCCGATGTGGAGAAAACTACTCCCATCAGACTGGCTGCTGCTCAAACAGGTACTTCTGCTTTGAATGCAAGAGGTTAGCCAGGAGGTTATTTGTTCTACTCCTGGAGTGTTTACGTGTAATCACCTTGTACAATTTTTCAATTCCCATGAAATTTTAAAACTTTTACATGAGCTTTAATTGCAGGACTCCAGCCTTAGCTGTGACCAAGCCTCTTCCGCCCTCCTCCAGTCAGCATGCTTGTCACAGCCTTGCTTGCTCACATGGCTGTATAAGGCCAGGGTGAGTACAGCGTGAGAGAGAATACTACCATCTGGTAGTCCTTAAAACTTCTGGAATGCTTTTGCTTTAGTAACACAAACTAAACAAGCATTTCGCGCCAAGCCAAGACGTCTCTCCTCCCCCTGACACACAATCGTTCTCCTCCCTGGATGTCTGGCTGTGGAAAAGTGAGGGGAAGTTCAGGCCGTCTTCCAACTGTGCTTTTAACACAAACTAATATAGAACAAAACATTTTAGAAGACTGAGGGCACCAGTCAATAAAATTGTACTTCAAGTACTACAAATATTTTCAGAGAATCTTTTAGCAGGACTTGTAGACAGCAGATTATTTATTTATTTATTTATTTATTAATCTTTATTCTGCCCAACTTGAAAAGCATTCTTGTATGTCAGAAAGCACACGAATATCTATTCCCCTGCTGGCTGAGCTGAGAGGAGAGGATCCATCACATGGCAAGAGGGAATGCTCATCTTCCGCTCGGATCCTTCAAACAGCCTCGGAGCTTAAAAAGAGGATTTCAATGAAGACTTCATCCACAACAAACTATGGCTTAGAAGAGTCTAAAAAGGTTGAGCAGGGATTTCTGATTTGTGTTTTGTAATCAGTAATGGAGCCAGAATATCCTCATAGGGTGGTGCCGCTGCGGTTTTTATGTGGCCCAAATGTGCAGATTTCTGATGCAATAGGATTACAGATGGCCTGTAAATGTTCTCTTTCTGAAACAAGTATGTTTTAAAAAGATGCAATGTATATTGCACATTATGTTGCACAATATGCTGCTGATTGTAAAGCAATAATAAGGGAAAATGATAACATTTAAGCGAAAATTAAAGCCGTTTACAGGCCTGAAAAAGGAGTGCTGATCTTAATGTTTTGTGCTGTGTTTTTATGTTTTTAGCCTATGTTCTCCAAAAAAAAAAAAAGCCCACTGAGGAAATGAAATTCCATGTTTGTTTTTGGTTACCCAGGTACTTCTTAGTCTATTGTACAAATAGTTAACCTAATACAATAAAACATGACAAACTAGTTAAGTTCATTTATACAGCAGTTAGTCCTGACCAGGCTATTTGTTTGGATGAGAGGCATTGGTGTATAAAACATTGGTGTATAAAACACAACAGTTCTGGGATGTTCAACTATATGCACCACTGCGCATCATGGGTGTTCTAATGATCATTAATCCCTGAACAAGGATGATGCTTAGTGTGTGGGACAATGAAATGTACATGCTGTACTGTATACAGTAGTGCACTAGTTTCTCATTTGATGTTAGTTGCGATAATTTAAACTTGGAACAGTTAGTTAGCCGAATGCTAGTTCCGCCAGTTGTGAAAGGATGTGTGTTAGCAGAGCAAAATAACTGGTTAAATAAACAAACAAATCATCAGCTGTTGATAAATAATGTTTGTGGGACTGTGTGGCAGACTGTGTGTCACCCTCCAGAACTGATATTGACCACACCTGGTATAATTAAGCAATATTAACCTCGAGGTCGCACTGTTGTACTGAATATCAGCACGACTGTGGTATCATTATTCAGACAACACTGATAATCAGTACTGGAGGGTCAGTGTCTGTAAATTACAAATTGTGGCAAACACTTGAACCTGGCATTTAACAAAAGAGAAGAAAAATCACTGAACTTTCCTGGACACTGGCCCTCAATGACTTACTTTAATTTCATGTCACACAGTAAATTTTAATCATTTTTATATTTTAGCAAGTTAATAACGTCTAAGGTTTTTCTTTGTTTAGTTTTTAGATAGGAGAGAGAAAATGCCAGTCACCATTAGCCTGCTAAGCCTACTCATCTGCTTAGTAGCTATCTGTTTTAAAAAAAATAAAAATACCCTGCACTTGTTCCAGCTATCTGGATTAGAGATTCGTCCAATCCTGAGCAGAATTCGGAAAGCTAATATTCTCTAAAGAGGCATTTTTAATCTTCCCTTATTTGGGCACAGTGCTTTGATTGATCTTCAAAAATGTCTTTTCATGACACTTCTTTTCCCTTCACAGTAGGCTAAGCTTTATTTTGATTCTACGCTTAACCATCTCGGTGTGCTGCCATTCCACACAAGTGACACGCCTGCTGTACTGTGGATCAAGTGGGGAAAAAAACAAATTTTCCATTTTTGTCTTGCAGATATCCGCCATCCTGAGGAACTGTCTCTGCTGCGCAAGCCCCGTGACCCCAAAAAGAAGAAGAAAAAGCTGGAGGAGTTTGAAGAGGAGACCCTGGAGCTGGAAGGCCCTCTGCTTACTCCTGGATCAGGTACTGTACATGTACACGCCAGTGTTATAGAATTGAGCATAATTGAGACTCCTGAAGCCAAATAGAAGCTTATTATGCTTATCCATGGCATATTGGCATTAAGCACCTCAGCCTGTCGAGCCCATGTTGCTCTCTTGACCCTGTTGAAGATGTTGTTGAACATGGGAGAGAATCTGTCGTCATTGAGCTTGGAATTGTTTTTTCAGCCAAACTTCTATGAAACATTAAGATCAAATCGGCAAAGTTCAATGCTTTGTAATTTTGTCTTCAGCAGTGCCATAACTGCACATTTCATAAAGCCTACTTCTTTAGTATTGTATTGTGAAAAGGTTTTGGGTTTGGTTAATTCTTTACAATTTAATGATTAATCTTGTTTTTCTGATATTTTTGACATATTTTAGCCCCCTGATTTTAACTAATAATGTATTTACTCCTAAAGATTCTTTTAATGGTAATTTGCAGACATTGCGTACATTCTGGTCCAGAATGTACCAGACCTGTAGGCTACATTCATGGTCTGCCCAAACTAGATTTGTTTTGGCTTAGTGATGTACAATGTAATGTAATATACAGTATGTTTTTTCTTTATTTATATGTATATCGGGAAAGATGTTTTTAGTGTGTGTGGTTAAATTACAGTGGAACAAAAGTGATATTATTCTGAGTGTGCTGGAATAAAAACGTGGGCATGGAACAAGCATTTGATTTGCAATCATTGGTGACTTTGGCTGTTGTGACCAAATGCTTAAGATTCCGCACATACTTGGTCACACTGCCATTTTGAATCAGACTGGGCAGCCATCATGCAACGCCCCATGGTGATGAAGTAAACCCACTTTAAGAGCCACTGTGGCAAGCCACTATCTCTAGACAGAGCTACTTGCCAAGAATCTATGAATGGAGCTCATTGTCCCACCCATGCCCCACCCAGGGCCCCAGAACAGCAATCACCCACACAGATTCAGCCTACAGGCCTAGGACACGAAGCAGAGGGGTCTCGGACGCCCAGTATGCAGGGTTACTGTTTCTGATCTCAGACCTTCACTGTCAATCCTGCCCTTGTTCTTTCATTATTAGCATTTAACCCACGGCTGACCCTTATTAGAATAGAGCAGGGGTCCTGCATGGTGTGTATAAGAGATCTCCATGTTTCACACTACAAAAGCCCTTTTTGAGAAACGAGTGGATGTAATTCTACCCTTTCATGCACAAGCTGCTGAGGGCCATTGCTCCACAACAGGAAACGAGTTCACTACTGTTTACCGCCCACCAGGAAGGGCCTGAGCAGATAAGGACAACTGCGTTGCAATCAAGATGGAGTGGGCTCTCTTCATTTATTAGGAGGGCGATTTGCTTACAGTACCTTTCTAATACACTGATGTCTTGGAGGTGTTAATGTGTTTTCCTTATAGATTGTGTACAGAAATTAAGCCTTTGCAAGTAAAGGTAACCTCTGCAAAATGAGGGGTAGAGTACAGAATTCTGCAATGTACTTGGCCTGGTAGGATGAAACTGGGAGTGGAGCACCACCCTAGTGCTGAGTGTGTTGGCAAAAATGACGAAGCTTAACCTAATCTGGCTGATGTACTCTTCAAACTGAATCATTAACCATAGAGGATGACTAGCACTGTGTACAGTATACGTATCCGTACCACATCCTCTCTCTGTCTTGCAGCCAGTCAAGGCCGAAATGAGTCACAATCTGATGTTTGATACCGATTTCCATCAGTGGGCTGTTCTCCTTCTTTTCCATGTACTTTAACATTTTCCTTTCTTCCTGTCTGTTAATCTCTTTATTCTGTCCAATCTTTTTCTTATTTCTCCCTTTCTTCTGCTTTGTCCTCATTCCTCTCCCTTAGCTTCTGAGGTAATATACATCGGACCGGTTAAAGGTAAGACCGTTTGCCTGTGCCTCTCTGCACCACTTCTTCCAGTTCTCCCCCATTATAGCACTGGAGCCTATGCCTGCAGGCTAGTGTGCAGACGAGCTCCCAGCTTGGGTCCTCAGAATCCTGGAAATTGATAATGGGCAAGGGAGAAAAAAAAAGGTTCTCATAGTGCATTTCTTTTTCCCCTTTCCTCCACTAATCCCCCTGGATATTCCTACAGAGTTCATTTCCCTGACAGTTATGACCTGCGAGGTCAGGATAACGGAGTGAGTGTTAAGAAAATCGGAGGAGGTCCAGGGTTAGCTGGCATGTTTTAATCATTTTATTTCTTTATTTTAAAGGAGCTATTCATGTTCCTAGGTCATGACCTCCATAATAATATTTACTCACCTGAACATAAGCTTTGGTACACAGAAGAGGATCAGGACTCCTATATATTGAGTACATCTATTAATTTGCAAAGAAATCCCACCCATGTCTTAGTGTGTGTGGTGAGGATTTAAGATGTAAACATTCCTACAGCCAGGATGCGTTGACTATCTTCAAACCGTAAACTGGGTAAAATAAACACACCGACCTGCCGCTCTCTCCAACAGAGCTGTCGTCCTTATCAGCTTTCTCTGCGAGTTTAGCATTCCTTCAGGGAGCGGAAAACCCTTGTGTGACCTCCTTCTTAGTTTATGAGAACCTCCACAAGCTCTCCCCATAGGCCTGAGGATGCATTGCCCCTTTGCATATCCCAGTTTTTCTCATGACCTCTCCCCCCTCCCCCCTCCCACAAGCCATTTCCTGCCTGTGGCTTCACACTGCTATGCTGGCAGCTTGGCGTGCCCGCATCTCAGTCAAATGGCTACGATGTTCCTGCTCCTTTCAGCAGTAAACTTAAAATATTAAAAATAAAGTGGGCTACGAAATTTGTAGTTTCTAATGATATTCATAGCAAATGAAAGGAGTCACATGGGATGGTAAGGGGTTGCCCTGACCATGTTTACATGCATGTTGACATTTTGGCCTATTTTGGTTCTGATCATGAGAGAAATACCTGTTCATGATGTTTTAAAGGTAAATTCAGTGATTGAGATCATTCGAAGTCAAATTTCAGTTTCAAGCTCTACAGTACATGCCAAACATGTAAACCAAGGATGTTCGCATAACAATTAGGCTAATTCATTTTCTTGTTCAAGAATCATAAAATAATTTTTATATTTCCTCTGCACAAATAATTAAATGTGCACAATGTGTAAATGTGGTCACTTTTTTTTTTAAGTGAGTTAGTTTTTTTTTATTTTTATTTATTTACTTAAATATTTTTTTTAATCCAAAAAGAGGGTATTTAATCCCTGCAAATTGGCCTCTTTTTGGTAGTTTACTGAACATTTTAATGAATGTGGTTGAGGAAAATGGAGAACATATTTTTGTAAAGTTGTAATTATCATAGAAGTATATCAACATACAGTATATAAGGTTTGGGAAAACCTTTTTCCTTCCAACTTAACATGTTGGCACAATCGTTTTTTGTAGCGTTTAAAAAAAAAAATTCAAAAAAAATTTTCTCCCACTGTGTTTTAAGCCATGCTGGCTGTCACAGCCTGAGCTCCAGAATCCCTCATGCTTCTGGTTGTGCTGTTTGCTGTGTTTTGCACCCATGTGTTGAGTGTGTATTAATGTGCATCAGCATGTTGCCTTATATTGCCTAAGGTCGCCATGCATTTAAGGCGTTACATCAGTAATTGTGTGTGAAGTGTTTCAAAAGTCTTTTTTTTTTACATTTATTATAAATTGTTACATTGTGGTGTTCTACCACAAAATGGAATTAAGTTTCCTAAATGCTGATTAAGATTAGTCTTGGGCTAAAAAGTTCCTCATTTTGGAAAACGTTTGTAGTCCTTGCCTAATCTTAAACTGCAGCAATATCTAGTATGTTAAAAGGCATGCACCAAAATCTTTGAAATTAAAATGAAATTAAAACACAGAATGCTGATGTACATCCTTAATTTCAGGGAGTATCTATTCGAGTCCTGGCCTCTACAGTAAGACGATGACTCCCACCTACGACTCTCGAGATGGCAGCCCCCTTTCCCCCACCTCAGCCTGGTTTGGAGACAGTCCGCTGTCTGAGGGTAATCCCAGCATCCTCGCTGTGAGTCAGCCCATCGCCTCGCCTGATATATTGGTTAAGCTCTACAAACCGCCCTCCCTCCTCGATAAAGCCAAAATAAATCAGGGGTAAGTCCAGAAACTCGTCTATAACGATTAAGGATTTTTTTTTTTTGTTTATGTTGGTTTGGGTTGTAATTCAGAGATCTTGTGTGTATGTTCTGAAGGTGGCTGGACTCCTCCAGGTCTCTAATGGAACAGGACGTTAAAGAGAACGATGTTCTTCTTTTGCGGTTCAAATATCATAGCTTTTTTGATCTCAACCCCAAGGTTAGCATCTGTGGCTTAATTTTGTGCTCTTACAGTATAAACTGTTTCCTGAATGTACCTGAATGAATGTTTTTTATTTTTTATTTATTTTTTTTAATTATTTTAACAATGATGCAATGCTGAAACTTTTTTTTTTTTTTTTGTCACATTGATGTTCTGTAGTCTCCTGAGCTACATTCTTTGCAGTCAGGTAGTTGCTGCAGCTGGCACAGTGTATGTTAGGTAGAGGAAGTGGCTTTCAGACATGTCCTGTTTGCTCAGCTGGGATGAACAAGCTGTGTTGTCTCTCCCCCCACACACACACACACACAGTACGATGCTATCCGGGTTAACCAGCTCTACGAGCAAGCAAAATGGGCCATCCTGCTGGAGGAAATCGAGTGTACTGAGGAAGAGATGATGATGTTTGCGGCTCTCCAGGTAAATAAGAACGAAAGCTGGTGTGTGCTTGCTTGCGTGCATGTGAGTGGGAGGTGCATCTCCAAGGCCATATTAGGCAGCAGGATTGCTTACTAAGCCAGTGATGAGAGAGTGCATGCAGTGTTTATGTTGGGCTCCCTGCCCTCCTGTGCTGTTAATGGATTGACACGGCTATGTGCCTGTAGTTGGCTAGGGTTAACGTCTGTCCATAGATGTGAGCGATAATACAGCTACTCTGTTATATCGTGATGTTCAGGGTTAGCTTTGAAGAGTTTATATACAGTACATCTTAGAAGATATTTGCTTGTCCAAGCTTAAGACTGTGTACAGGTTTTAGATCAGAATCTGGAGACACAATTTTCAATTCTGTACATACAAACATTAACGCAGACTCTCTGCTGAAAGTGGCAGTTTGTCTATTTGCTTGTCTCTGTATTTGCATATCAGAATTTCAGGTGCGATTCGTTGAACCAGTCAAGAAAGTTGTAAAATACTCATTTAACTTGCAAAGCTTCTAAGCTGCACTAAGCTCGTGCACCAGGGCAGTTTGGCCCAGGATGTAACAAGGAGACAGAAGGTATTTAAAGGTCTAGGTGTGATATGAACCCCCTTTGGACGTCTCTTAGCCTTTGGGGGCATTGCTATTTCAGACCATCGTTAAACCTGAGTGACAAGACCTGGGGACGCCAAACTGTCTTCACCCTTGTGTGTGTGTGTGTGTACCAGCTGAATGGGTTGTAGGACCACCCAGCCTAACATTCATCCATCTCCAGCAGTCGTACTTAAGAGGTGTTAGTTTTTCACCATGGGATTTATTGAGTTGTATCCGGGGTCTAGTGTTTCCTGCCCAGAGATGCTAGCTGTGCTGAGTTTAAATTAGTCCAGACAGCCTCTACGTCAGAGCTGGATTTGGTTGGCTGGGCTGCTGGTTATTATTGGGATTGGGTTTCAGGCTGGCTTGGGAAGATCTCTAAGTTTTAGTTTGAGCTCCTATGGCCTTCATCTCAAGTTATTACAGTGTGTGAGTGTAGTGGTATCTATTAATCTCAAGGTTTTTAATTGAAAAGAGAGAGCCAATGTGACTTTAGGAATACACTTAACCTCTTAGACCGGCCTCGTATTTGCATGCAATTCTGCGTGAAGGCAGCCGAGTGATCCTTTGTCAGCGAGTTTTATTTAGGGATGAGTGTTCATTGTCATCTTTAGCATAGCCAAATGAACCTGCACTGATTCTCAATTACTTGTTTCGTTTGCAGTATCACATCAACAAGCTGTCCATCATGTCTTCAGACAATCACATGAACAACAGTGAGAAGGAGGTGGATGAAGTTGATGCTGCACTCTCAGACTTGGAGATCACCCTGGAGGGTGGAAAGACCTCTAACACACTGGTAGCCGCACATCCGCGCGCACACATACATACATACATACATACATACATACACACACACACACACACACACACACACACACACACACACACTCGTGGGTCTGATGTCTCCGATGCATTGTTTTGCCTTTTGTGGTGTGTGTGGATTGTCTATATACATATATAAATGTGTGTGTATATGTATGTGTATCTTAGTCATACAAATTATTTGTTCTTGAGGTGAGTTCATAAGGCGGAAATTGTGATACAGATTTTCCCATAAGAAATAATGCAAATGCAGAAAATCCGTTACAGCCACCCACCAATATCAACAATTTCCGACACATGTAAATTAGGTAAAATATTAAATAGATAGACATTAAACCTCACATCACCTTAATTTATGATTCCCCATGGCACCGGCTGCTTCTTTTTTTTTTTTTCCCCCTCCCTTTTCTTCTTGTTACCATCCTTGCTACTTGCTTGGGACCCATAGTGCTGTGACTTCATTAAATCTGGTACAAAATGCAAAAAATTAACTTCACTTGGCTTTCCAAACAAGTTTTGATCGCTTCGGCTGGTGTTCGGTTCGTTTATATGACCAAAACGCTTCATATACCGATGCGAATGTCTCACAAAATTTCAATTCTTAGCTCATAAACTTGTAAGGGAGGTAATTCGTATGCCAATGTTCTGCTGTGTGTGTTTGAACGAACTCTTCATCTAGTCCTCAGAAGTGTCTTTGTTCCATCTTAATTCCCAGGGTGACATCACATCCATCCCTGAACTGGCTGATTATGTGAGAGTTTTCAAGTGAGTTACCCACAGCACAGCTTCTCAAAGTTCTGCTTTATTTATTTTTGTTTGTTTGTTCAGTTATTTATTTATGTATAGATTTTGTGAGCTTGAATATTTTAGACAAGTGTTATGCTTGGCATGTTCAGCAGAAGCTTTGTTTTTAGTGGGCTTGGGAACTGATGCAAGGCATAAATTCTCACAAACATTGTCGGAAAACAAGCAGACAATAAAAATGTAAACAAAATTGAGTAAACATTAACAAAAAATTTAAACGGTTTGTCTTGTTCCATGTATTCAAAGTTCATAGTTATGTGTAAATCAGTTACGTGTTTGCTCATATTTACTGTACTTTAAAAACACCTGATAATTGCTTCCCTTCTTAGACCGAAGAAATTGACACTGAAAGGACCCAAGCAGTACTGGTGCACATTTAAGGACATCACAATCTCCTGCTACAAGAGTCGCGAGGAGGCCCATGGCATACCGGCCCACCAGATGAACCTGAGAGGTGAGGGCTACTTTCCGATCAGTTTTCTAGAAATAATCCATGACGTATTAAAAGCTGACGTGGTCGACTCCTGTGCTTTTTTTTGTTTCCTCCCCATAGGCTGTGAGGTAACACCAGATGTAAATATTTCTGGTCAGAAATTTAACATCAAGTTGTTAATCCCAGTCGCGGATGGCATGAACGAGATCTGGCTGCGATGTGACACTGTGAGCAAATAACCACACATCCTGCCAACAGCTAAGCAAACGTTCAGTAAATATAACTCTGAATCATCCATCTCACTGCATAAAATAGATAACGTTTTTATTCGCTCGTGTTTAGGAGAAGCAGTATGCACAGTGGATGGCTGCTTGTCGTCTGGCCTCCAAAGGGAAGACTATGGCAGATAGCTCCTATAACCTGGAGGTCCAGAACATTCTGTCCTTCTTAAAGATGCAGCACATGAACCCAGATCCCCAGATTATTGAACCAATCACCACAGATATCAACCCAGAATGTCTCGTCTCACCAAGATATCTGAAGAAATACAAGAACAAGCAGGTAACTGGAGAAAAGGTGGTTCGAACATGTTGCTGCCCAGAAAAAATAGTCGAAGAAATGTGAAGATTTCGTGCTTAAACCTTCTAATCTACTTTTGAAATTCTAATTTATCTAGCTCATCCATGTTATGAAATGGGTTAGAGCCCTACAAAGACAAGAAGATACAGATAAAATAGAGATAAAGAATGTTTGTAACTAAGTGAAGGGGCCTGAAAGAGGGGGAGTTGGCGTCCGATATACTCGCCAGTGTACAGAATGAGAGTCCTCCCAAATGGCCTCCTGGCACCAGTGTGTGCTTCCGAAGAATGCGTGGATCTGCTCCACTTATCTATCTCTCACTTCATCCTTCAAGGCCTACTGCAGCGCATTGAGACCCTGACCACACCCCATCACACCAGTGCACACCCATGCAAACAATTTTCTTTTTTCCCCCTTGTTGTGCTGCTAAATCGGGCCTAGGACATGCCTAATAAAACGATAGGAAGTGAGTCAACAGCTGCTTTCCGTGTATATAATAAAAGCGGTAGTTTTTGTTCCTCATTTGTCGCTTGGCGATGTGGAAGATTTGGAAAGTTTGGATAGAGTTTTGGTACCAGCGTACTTCTACTGTTCATGATGCTGATTGTTGGTAAGATGAATTTTTTTTTCACTAATCTGACGGTATATTTAAAATGAAAGAACTAATTCATTTTTGAATACAAATTGGCATTCAAATTGTTAAATTCTGTTTATAAATGCTCAGTGTATCAACTGGTCTCAGCTAGCCAGAAAACTTTACAGAAGGCATTGGAAGGACATGCTCCATCATAACCATCAAGTATAAATGCAAAGACCCTATTTTGTCATACCACTGGGGATGGCTCTTTCGCTATGATGGATGAATGGATTTTTTTTTTTTTTTTTTTGGTTAGCTGCTAACATGGTTCATCAGTGCATTTTTGCCTGGCCGCTTTCCTGCTCACTGTTCAGTTCCTGTGTACTTTTTCAGAAGTTCATTTCCCTCAATTGGGACTGTCCAATGTGAGAATGTCTTGCTTCCTCACACTGATTAAAAACACATTTCTGTCATTTTACATTGTTGGAAATTCCAGTAACTAACAGACTATATAGACAAACATTGTGTGGATCTCTGACCATTACATCCAAATATGGCGCTTCCCCTAAAGTGTTGGCACTTAGTTGGAAGCTCACAATTGTATATTGTCTTTGGATGATGCAGCATTGCAGTTATTTTTCACTTGAACTAAGTTGGAATTGTTGGAGTGGTAGAACTCAAGTGGCCTAAACAAAAAGCCTTGACCCCTCGAACACCTTTGAGGTTGACTATACCCCATTCCTCCAGCACCTGTTCTCAGAACTCCTTAACCCTGCACTGGGGAAGAGGCTTTGTGCCCATATAAGCCTGGCATGTGGAACAAGGTGTAGCACTTCTGATTAGTGTAAACATGAGTATTCGTCTAGAGAAAGCTTCTGCGCTGAATCATATAGCGGAGACTTGTGCATGGAACATCATGTGCATGAGATTAAACTGTAGCGTAGCACATGTGGGTATATTTTGGCTTATATTGTGTGACTGTTGGAATGTGCCCAGTGTGTAAGTGATTAGAAGGTGGGAGGGGGTGTTTGAATGAGGAGGTGTAGCTGCTTTAAATGATGAGTCAGGAATGTGCAGGGTATGGGAGTAAGCCAGATGTAGTGTGGTGTGTACTCCTAGTGGCCAGCTTCTCCGCACCCTGCTGAGAAGGCTGTAAATTAGCAGCACAGGAAATGCCAGGAAATGCCTTATTAAAAATGTTGGGCGTGCATCATAGCAGTTTGATACAAGTGCGCAATACACGCTCACGACCCAGCACCAGCGCTTAGGAAATGTTGAATGGAAAACCTTTAAGTGCACAGTGTTTATGTTTAAATGATATTCAACATTATTTTAAAATCCATTAAGAAACAGGAAGATGGTTGTGTGTATGTGTGTATGTGTGTGTGTGTGTGTGTGTGTGTGTGTGTGTGTGTGTGTATGTGTGTGTGTGTGTGTGTGTGTGTGGTAAGGGGCAGTGGTTCTGGCTGAAGTTCAGAGATTGAAATGTTTGGAGGGGTAGTGGCTTGTAATATGACCAGGTCTTCCCAGCTGCTCTGCACCCTGTCGTCACTACATCAAAGCTCCAAGCCATCTGATCCGCCGAGTCTGTGTTTGGAATTGAGGGGGGTGGGGACGTACGAAACAGGCGGGAAAGCAGCAGGAAATGAGAGCCGCATGTGAACGTACTGTACTGGTTGGGACAAACACAGCCAGTGATCTCAGCTGGGTTTACTTTTTGCCTACTCCAGCCTTTCCTTCACCAACAAGAACGGCATTTCCGTACTTTTAACTTTAATGGGAAAATGTTTTAATTAGCAGAACGTTGAATAGGAATTGACTATTTGCTTTTATTTATGCTGTGTGACCCTTATCCAACAAAACACATCAGTTTTAATTTAGGAGGTAGCTCCCTCTTGTGGAAATGTAGAGTATCTATTAGTTGAGATAAGGGTAATTTCTATGTACAGTATGAGTTTGTGGATATGCATGCATGTATACAGCATTATATATTATGTCACTTTCTGTATGACATTTTGCCTGTAGGTATTCCATGTTTTGCATTTATCTAACGTTTACTAAAAGCAACCAATCTGTATTATCCAATAATTTCCACTTCAGTCTTTAAGCAGGTAATAATTAAATTGGTGCATCTCATTCTAAAATGTTTTTCTCACTGTTTTGTTTTTCTTAATATGCTACGCACTGCTTGTCACACACCTCCCTTTTATCTTGTGTTTTCAGCTCGAGACTACAGCATGAGCTTCGCCTGTCATGCGCTAACCTTTTGTTCAGCATTTTTTTTTGTTGCACCGATTGATAAAGGCCAATTTTTGTTTTGAACTTGTCTGCTTACTTGTTACTCTCTCAGCTGCTTTATTTATGCATTTATTTATTTATTTTACATTTTTACCTGTTTTCCTTCTTTTGCTCTTCTCCTGCCCCTGACCTTCTCAGCCAGGCTATATCAGGGACCTGGTAAGTCAGTTGCATTTGCAGTGATGTCTTTTTTTTTTTTTTTTTTCTTTCTTTCTAGATATACAGTACTAGATATTTTCTAACTAATTTGGTGGTTTAAAGTAGGGCCCGACTGATTAAAAAACAAACAACACTACTAAAAAGGGAAATAAAATAATCAATATAAACATTACATGATAAGTAATACAAACCCATATTGTATGAAACTGTCTGCATTAAAATCGCCCTAATATTTATCTTAAATAATTCACCTAGCTGCAAAGTACCCAGTTTGCCCATAAAGTTTAAGAATCCCAGTATGTTTGGATCATGGATGTTGTTCAAATAATCTCTGCTCATTTTGTCGCCGTAGGGAGATTTTTGGGCCCTAATTTAAATCTGACTAGCTTGCTTGGTTGGTTTCTTGGGTTTCTTTGCTTTTTCCTACTAACCCAAGTAAACATTTTTAGAAACTTAATGGTGGTGGTGTCAGTACTGTATGTTACAAATCTAAAATAGGAAAGAAGGATTTTTCAAAGCAGGCAGATCTGGTTTCTTGCACTGTCTGGTCAGTCATGTTGTCTAAAGCAGCACTTTACTGTGGTTAGGCGTGACTGAACCCCACCACTGAGCGCTCTCAGCCTCTCTGCTTCATCACCTCTCCCACTCGGCTGCATTCACTTCCTGTATCATGACAGCAGGTTTTTTTTTTTTTTTAAACAGCATGATGATTCATTATCTCTATTTATTAAAGTTGGGGTGTGTTGGTTTGTGTGTGTGCTGTGGAGGATGAGACTAGACAAACATCTGTGTTGAATGTGTTTTGTGTTGGTTTTTTGTTATATTATTCATTTAATTCCTTTTTTATTATTATTATTTTTTTTAGATCTCTGCTCGTATCCTAGAGGCCCATCAGAATGTGGCCCAGATGAGTCTCATAGAGGCCAAGATGCGCTTCATCCAGGCCTGGCAGTCGCTGCCAGAGTTTGGCATCACTCACTTTTTGGCCAAGTGAGTGTGTTGTGCATAATGTTGTTACAGTTTTCTTTCTAAACTCTTGGATTCAGAAAAGAGTCAGACAAAACAGGGATACACATTTTATTATTCATGATTTTACATAAAATGTAAATTAAGTAAAGCATAACAAGCTGCACTCAAAACATATTGATGTTTTGTGTTCTGAATGAGTTTCGTTTATTATTTTTTTTTTTTATCTTTCTAAGGTTCCAAGGTAGTAAGAGAGAGGAGTTGATTGGTATCACCTACAACAGATTGATCCGCATAGACGCCAACAGCAGAGACGCCATTAAGACCTGGCGCTTTGCCAACATGAAACAGTGGAACGTCAACTGGGAGATCAAGATGGTAAGGTGTCGTTCTTAACCTAAACCTGGGCTTTTGTCCACAATAAATTGTAGTGTATATGTGCATATAATATAAATTATAGGACAGTTGAAAATACCTTCTTTTTTTTCTTTTTTTTTTTTTTTTACTGTGGATATGGACAGTGTTATTAATAGATCAAATAAAACAAGCATTATAATGCAGTAACAGAGACCTTGGGATTGAGCATGAGGTATTATGCATCAAAATGTGTTCTGGCAAACATTCTGTATAGATCCAGAGGGTGGTGCCAGTGTAATCATAGGACATCAAATTATACATGCTGCCAAGAAGCTGCTCTGCTTCATGTCTTCCAAAGAATTGCCCATTGGTTACCCATATGCTCTTTTTAGCTCCGTTTTGATCTCCTTTTGCTTTGGTTACGGCACTATGTATGTTGGCCAATTCATAAATCAAGGAATGAAAGAAACGAATTATGCATAGATAGCCAGGTCATTCACTACATTCATGTCGGCAGCTGACTTCATTTTATTGCCACATAATGTTGCTGTGTCTAGACCTGACCAATTGAAGGAATTCCAGATCATAACACTGGATTTTTTTATTTTATTTTTTTAGTCTCCCAAATGTTTTTTCCCCCCTCAAGGCCACACAGCTGTGAGGTCTCTTCACCTTGTGTGTATAAAAAATCTTATTTTTACTATTAAACATTTCCACTGTCGATTGTTTTAATGATGCAACTTCACCAAGGGCTTATGTGACCTACAATCTGTTTTTTGTTGAGGTTTTTTTTAAATTTCTTTTGCAGAGTTAATGGTTCAGGACTATCCTTCCAGGTTGTAATAATTAATGTGTTGTACAGTTCCTAACCAAATTCCAGTCATTTTAATGTTTTCGTGATGTGGGTCAGTAAATTATAATTTATTGACCCATCATTTAAGAGCCCCCCCCCCCCCCTTCTTCGTTTTTTTTTTTTTTTGGTGCGTGTATGCAGAAGATAGGACTGCATTGAAAATGCCAAAATATTTCTTAATAGAGATCAGTTCCATACCAGTCATATTCTGAACATCAATTCTCTGTTTTCTCCTCTAGGTTACAGTGGAGTTTGCAGATGAGCCCAGTCTGGCGTTCACCTGTGCTGAGGTGGATTGTAAGGTGGTGCATGAGTTCATTGGTGGCTACATTTTCCTGTCCACGAGGGCGAAGGACCAGAACGAGTCTCTTGATGAGGAAATGTTTTACAAACTCACCAGTGGCTGGGTTTGAGAGGAGAACCTCTGGGCTTAGCCAAAACCGGGTGGGGAATCAGGGCTGGCATGGGCTGCCTGCGATTTTTGTTCATTTACTCTTTTTTTTTTTTTTTTTTTTTTTTTTTTTTTAAACTATCCCGTATGTCTGGCCACAGTGATTGTTTGAAAGCTGCCATCTAATATATATATTTTTTATTTTGTTTCTGCCTTAATGCTTATGAACACCTTTGTAGTAACACTTATGAGCTGACTTTAAGGAACGTTGAAAATGTTCTCCCCTTTCGCCCAAGGCTTCACCTTTTGCTGAGAATTATTTGTTTGCTGAAGGCGAGCAGCTACTTTCTCAGAGACAGCTGCTTCTTGTTCCTTTCCCAGAGGTGCTTCATGTTTGTAGTTGCTGCAGTTTTGGTTTTGTAGTTGTCTCCACTTCAGCATACTACAGGGGAGCTTAGTGTGACATTTCACCCTTGCATGCTTATACTCAAGCTCGTCTCAAAGGTCACTGCTCATGTTCCGATCCAATTGTTTTGAGAAGTCTTGTCTTGGTGTGCATTTGCCTTTATTCTAATGCAGTTCTTGTACTGCTTCACTTATTTTATTTTTTTTAATGTCATGACTTTAATTTATGCTCCGTTTATCGTCCCCATGTCGTTAACAATATGTTTGGCAACAGCTGCCATTTTATGAAGGTAATATCCAGCACGCAGAGTTCTACATGAGTTAGGGTCTTACTGGATCAGTGTGAAATCAACCAGAATACTCAAAACTACATGCAAGTTAGTAGCTAAGACTATGCTTTTGTTTTAGTGTGATCACTTGACAAGATAGCAAGCACTTCTTCATTGTAGATAAGATCCGTACACTAATAAGCTGTAGTTTACTTTTTTTGCCTCGCATCCTGAGTCAGCATGAGATAACGTATTGATCTTCATCACTATAGCCATTAGTGGATGGACCTTAGGCTTCTTTTCCCACTAAACACAACCGTTTTTCTGGTTTATTTCTCACACCAAGCATTTTGCAGCGAACATAAACAGGATGCTGAAAAGCTACACAATGAAGGAATGATTCCAGGGATCTTAACCTGCTAACTCTCTCAAATAATGGCGTCTTGAAGAAAATGGCCTGTCTGCCAAGTGAGCACAGCCTCTACCCTCCTATTCAGTATGAAGTCAGTGAGGATGACCTCAGATGACCTCTGCTTGCTCTCGGCTAAAAGAAGTGTCGTGATGCGTTTTTCATATTTTTCTGTACAGCCTCCTCTTCTGTCGTTCACACGTTTGCCTAAACCATATAGTATTATTCAAAGTTATATTGTTATGCACCAGCAATAGGTCATTATGTTTTGAAGGCAGTACATCCAATGTTCATCTTTATTTCCATGAATATGAAGGAACTAAATGAAGTATTAGTTTTTGTAACTAATGTAAAAACAATTTTATAGAATTGTACAGGTATTTTTATTTTTTGCTCCTTTTTTTTCTCTTTTTTTTTTTTGGTTTTTTTTTTGGAAATGCTTTTTTTTCCAGAAGAGAAGGAAAAAGCCATTTTTTTTTTGAGCATTGCTTGGAATGATGTGTACCTGCCTATGTTACGGTCTTATTAAGTTTTTAAGAGTAAAAATATATATAAGTATATCTAATGTGGTGAAGCATGTCTCAAGCTCCAGGTTTAGCTGCTGCACATTTCAGCACTCTCACGTGGAAGGGCTTGTTTCATTTTCTGTTACTTTTATCCAGTCTTTAAATTAAACACGGTATGTAAATTTTACTTCCTGTTTGATGCATTGGAGTATTTGATGTTTACGTTTTGTTTTTATGATTTTATTTGTTAGCACACAGGAATGAATTGTCTTTTAGCAGAATTTTTGTCCTCCGTGTCATTTATAGTAAGTTGAAAGTAAAATATTAGAACCTGTTTTTTTTTTTTTTTTTTTAAATAATAATACTGTATGAATGCTAATTTTAAGAGATGAATTATGAAGAACTATCGCCCCCTGGAGTTTGAGACAAAATTGTCATAAAATGAAGTACAATAAAAGCTACTTTGGTATATCTTTTGCCAATTCCATTCTTATTATTATTAATATTATTGTATATATTTTAATCTATAATATAATATATTACAATAATTATATACAGGTCCTTCTCAAAAAATTTGCATATTGTGATAAAGTTCATTATTTTCTGTAATGTACTAATAAACATTAGACTTTCATATATTTTAGATTCATTACACACAACTGAAGTAGTTCAAGCCTTTTATTGTTTTAATATTGATGATTGTGGCATACAGCTCATGAAAACCCAAAATCCCTATCTCAAAAAAATTTGCATATCATGAAAAGTTTCTCTAAATGAGCTATTAACCTAATCATCTGAATCAACTAATTAACTCTAAACACCTGCAAAAGATTCCTGAGGCTTTTAAAAACTCCCAGCCTGGTTCATTACTCAAAACCGCAATCATGGGTAAGACTGCCGACCTGACTGCTGTCCAGAAGGCCATCATTGACACCCTCAAGCAAGAGGGTAAGACACAGAAAGAAATTTCTGAACGAATAGGCTGTTCCCAGAGTGCTGTATCAAGGCACCTCAGTGGGAAGTCTGTGGGAAGGAAAAAGTGTGGCAGAAAACGCTGCACAACGAGAAGAGGTGACCGGGCCCTGAGGAAGATTGTGGAGAAGGACCGATTCCAGACCTTGGGGGACCTGCGGAAGCAGTGGACTGAGTCTGGAGTAGAAACATCCAGAGCCACCGTGTACAGGCGTGTGCAGGAAATGGGCTACAGGTTGCAAATTCTGCATGTCATTCGGAAATCAAGGTGCCAGAGTCTGGAGGAAGACTGGGGAGAGGGAAATGCCAAAATGCCTGAAGTCCAGTGTCAAGTACCCACAGTCAGTGATGGTCTGGGGTGCCATGTCAGCTGCTGGTGTTGGTCCACTGTGTTTTATCAAGGGCAGGGTCAATGCAGCTAGCTATCAGGAGATTTTGGAGCACTTCATGCTTCCATCTGCTGAAAAGCTTTATGGAGATGAAGATTTCATTTTTCAGCACGACCTGGCGCCTGCTCACAGTGCCAAAACCACTGGTAAATGGTTTACTGACCATGGTATTACTGTGCTCAATTGGCCTGCCAACTCTCCTGACCTGAACCCCATAGAGAATCTGTGGGATATTGTGAAGAGAAAGTTGAGAGACACAAGACACAAGAATCTGCAAAAGGATTCCCGACCAAGTATTGAGTGCGTAACTGAACATAATTATTTGAAGGTTGACTTTTTTTGTATTAAAAACACTTTTCTTTTATTGGTCGGATGAAATATGCAAATTTTTTGAGATAGGGATTTTGGGTTTTCATGAGCTGTATGCCACAATCATCAATATTAAAACAATAAAAGGCTTGAACTACTTCAGTTTGTGTGTAATGAATCTAAAATATATGAAACTCTAATGTTTATCAGTACATTACAGAAAATAATGAACTTTATCACAATATGCTAATTTTTTGAGAAGGACCTGTGTGTGTGTGTATATTTATTTTTTTTTTAAGCAAGGAGAATAACTATGATGGTCCTGATGATGATGATGAAATCATTTGCTCTCACCAGCAGAGGACGCTGGTGATGTACTGCAAACGGTGCACTTTCATAGTGGTGTATTGTATGTGTTAAGATTTCAGAATTTTTCTTGAGGGAGAGAGCGAATGTGCTTTCCTTGTATCTGCTCGTCGCTCCTACAGGGAACACGTGAACATGTGCTGGATGTTGACCATGTTCTTAGCCATCTGACCCCCCACACACTACATTAGGTACCATGGCACCTGATGAGTGGGTTTCATGGTTTCAGATCAGTTGTGACCTGTGTGTCAACACCCTTTTATTGTTCATGTGTTACCAGTGAGTTAATTTATAATTTCTGCTACATTTCACATGCGTCCAAAAGTACAAAATAGTTCTTTTCTTAACACAAGTAGTAGTTTAAGTTAGTAAAAGTAAATTCCCTGAATCTGCCAGTTGCAAAGCTTAAACATTGACAAATGTTTCTCAAGGTAAAGGATGCTATCACTACTCAGTTTTGTCAGTATGTACTAACCTGCAGCTCAAAAATGATTTGTCCCAGTGCCAAGTTACCAGCATCAAATCCGTTTGTTCTGTGGTACACACTTCTCTCTGCTTCTCCATATAAACTCCCCGAGCCAGCACTTTACCTCCTCTTTTCATCTATTTAAAATAATTGGATTTTAATAATGTGTTGAGGGAGAAAGTAAACATGTAGCCATGTGAATTGTGTGTGCTTGGATATGATACAGTATGTAGACTGATGACATCATAATCAGGGATGGAAATCACCAGGGACCAATTGATACAATATAACAATAACTACCGTATGTGCCGATTTGATTTTGTACTGTAAGTATCCTGATAATTTTTCAGGAAATTTGTGTGGATAGTTTAGAGTGCACCACCTGTATAGGATTATAGAGTAATGACAACATTTTACCACCTCAAATGCAAGCATAAATAAAAAAACAAATTAATCTATTTTTGAGTCGGTGGTCAAATACATAAATTGCCACACAAAAGAATCACGATACATCACTGAAACGATGTTTGTCCTATCTCTAGTAATGATGTCTGAATGATGTATGTCAACTATATTACCCAGTAGCGTAACAATTTAATTTTTATATTTAAACAAAATTTAGTTAAAATCATGAAGCTATAAACCATAAAAGTTTACATTTAACAGTTGACTGAAATATGAATATACTCAATGAAAATCCAGTCCATTGCAGGGCACAAGTGCACACACACACACACACACACACACACACTATGGGCAATTTGGAAATGGCAATTAGCTTACAACACATGTCTTTGGGAGTGTAGGTGGAAACCACCCAAGCATGGGGAGAACATCCAAACTGCATGCACACTCGATACACACATTTGCATCGCCTTGACCCTGGAGGTGCTGCATGAGAAAATTTAATTTAAAAAAAACTTTATTTTTTAGTATTTGTTATAGTTATATTTGTTAACTCTTATTCATTATTCAAAAATCCTCAAAAGCAGACATGGCAGAAATGGTCAATTTGGTGGCATTATGATCATTTTCACGCTAAGTGAAGCATACTGTAGGATGCATGTAATGCTTGTGTGGTAATATACCTTCACTGAATAGGTGAAATGTTTTTATTACCCACTTACATTTTTATTATGAAAGATAAGCTTTGAAGAGAATATTTAGAATAATAGAATGATATAATAATAAATAAATAAAAACAATATTTCAAATAAAACCTTCAGAAATATGACCTCACTGTAACCTTGACGAATCCCAAACTCATCCGGGTTTCCATAATTATTTCTAATAAATAGGTTTTTATGTACAGTACCAGTCAAAAGTTTGAACACACCTCCTCCTTCAGGGCTGTATTGTAATTAATTTCAACATTAATACTGAAAACATCCAAGCTATGAAAGAACACACATGGAATTATGTGGTAAAAAAGTGTTAACAACAGCTTGGGATGCTCATTGCATTCTCTAATGAGATTTGCAAGGTAGCCACCTGGAATGGTTGTTATTTCACAGGTGTGCCTTTTCAAGAGTTACTTGCTGGTTGGTGCTTTAGATTAGCAGTTGTCTTATGCAGAGGAAGGATAGGTGTCAATAGCCCTATTCATGTTACTACAGCTGCTGTACAAATCCATATTATGCCTTGAAAAACTTAGTTAAGTAAAGGAAAAACATTGTTACTGTCAGTTAATCAGAAAAATCTCAAGAACTTGGATTGTTCACTCACCAAAACCATCAAATGCTATCATGAACCTGGCTCTCATGAGGACTGTCCCAAGCAAGGAAGACCAAGAGCTACCTCTGCTGCAGAGGATAGGTTTATAAGCATGAGCAGCCTCAGAAACTGCTCATTTACATCTCCTCTGATTAGAGCCCACACAAATACTTCTTGTAGGTCAAGTGACAGACATCCACTGTTCAGAGGAGACTGTTGAGTCAGGCCTTCGTGATCTAACTGTGGCAAAAAAAACATTACTTTGGAAGAACAACAAGCAGCAGAGACTTCTTCATTTGCAATTGAGAACTGTCCTTTGGTTTAAGTCCAAATTTTAAATTTTTGGTTCTAATCATCATGTCTTTACTAGACGTAGAGTGGATGAACAGAAGCTTTCTGCATGTTTGCTCCCTACTATGAAGCAAAAAGAGGAGGTGTGATGGCGTGGAGTTGATTTGCTATTGACAATGTTTGTGACTTTGTTTTCGCAGTGACATGCCATCCCATCTGGTTTGCACTGACCCCAAACATGTCTCTAGATTATGTAAGAACTATTTGTCCAAGAAGTGATGGAGAACGTGATGGAGTGCTGCATCACATGACCTGGCCTCCACAATCACCCATTCTAAATCTAACTGAGATGGTTTGGGATGAGTTAAAACAAGGACTGAAGGGAAAGCCAACAAGTACTCAACACATTTGGGAACTGATGCTGAATGAGAGAATGCAAACAGTTGTCTGAATCTGTAAACCCACATGGGCTTGTACTGTAGCTGTGTAGGAGGGCTATTTGAATAATTGGTAGGGCTGATGTAAGTAAATTTATATTCACATCTTTTTTAGAAACTGAAAGCATATTTATTTGCTTTGTACATTCAAAATGTCTGTTTTTAAAAGCCTTTAATTAGGTGGTATAGCAGAGTGGCACATCTCTCACCAACATACTGATGGCCGAAAGATTGGAGGAGTCTGTCACACCGCTGTGCGATCAATATCGGAGAAAAAAACCCTGATGTCTGTAGAATCCTCAGGCTCTGTAAAAAAAAAAAAAAAGTGTATCACCAGAATGTAAGCAATAAGGACAAAGAGGCTAGTCCAAAAACTTGCTACAATAGCTTTTATTTGCAGTGTGTGTTCAGGGGTTTTGTAAAGGGTGGAGACTTTGGAAGTAAACAACGGGATCCCATTTAAATGGTATATTTACTTAGTGATCTTTGGTACATTTATGTCAAGCTTGTAACTTTTAAACTTGCACCACAGGCCCAAAAGCGTTACAGGGAATCCTGAATGACTGAACTGTAAATGGATTTTAAAATGAAGCACACCTTGTGTAAATCCAACCAAATTACTAACCACATTGGAACAGGAAACTGAAGCTACATTGGATCAAAAACTCATAAAAACAACAAGATACTTTTAGGAAAAATGTCTTGAACTTTGATCATTGTAGCCTCAGGTTCTTGTGGCTTTCTGAATGTTGTAGGCCATCTTCCCAAAGGTTTGGTGTTCTGAGATGGGTTTCTGCACCCATGGTTGTAAAGCCTGGTTATTGTAGCTACCGTACACATTATGTCAGATTTTCCCGGTCCCGGGCTCTTATTCTCTCTCTGACTTCCTATTATCTGCAGAACTGACACTCCATTGCTATTTTCTCCCCAACATTTTGAGAGATTGTTGTGCATAAAGAACCAGAATATCAATGGTTTCTCAAATGGTGAAACATCAACAAACCTCACACAGACTAAAGTCACTGAGATAAAAAATGTTCACCATTCCAATATTGTATGTGAAAACTCCAGCTGTTTTTTTTTTTTTTTTTGGGGGGGGGGGGTTCTTTTTTTATTGGCCTGATTCCATATGGTTAATTGGCTGATGAATAAGCAGTGTTTTCCAAACTTGTCTAAAATCCTTGACACAAGACCCATTCTTAGTGAACATGTTTAGATTATATAAGCCTAGTGACACGAGCAACAGAATTTTGCTAACGATCAGCTTGTTGTTATATACAGTTGTGTGATCATGACAAAAAGCTTGCACTCCTTATTAACACTGAGCCTTTCAGCACCACATGGCTTTAGTTTTCTCTTCTCATCTCATTTCGTGCCTCTGCAGTAATGACCGCTTGCTCTGTCGGGATATTCGTGCATTCGCTGTTACAGTCACCTCAAAAAACAAAGTAGGATCTTTACAACTCCCATTGTGCTCTTGGTTAAATCCAGCTACATATGATGTCTTTTCAAGTTTGAGTTTTTGGACAGTGTAAAATAATAATAAACGAACATTTTGAAGAAAGGCAATATTTTACTTAATAATAAAGATTTTTTTTCTAATGCTCTGCAGTTTAAGGTTTACAGTAGCTTGGCTGTTAGAGCCAGTTTCATGGACTAACACAAAATGTCTCATGTTCTTTGTCTGATTGTTGCGCCTCTGCTAACACACTAACCTCCACCGATGATAAAGTCTCTGTCTGCTGACCTTGAAATGTTCTCAGATAGAGAGTATGTAATACAAATGGGAAGCAGGTGCTGTGCCGATAAGGTCATGACGTCTGGTTTAAAAGCATGGTCTCTGCCTCATTCATCAACCTATTCTGTAAGAAACAACACCAAATGTGTTGTCTGGTATACTTTAAAACCGCACAGGGGAAAGAAAAAAAAAAAAAAAGCAAATCTGCAATTCAGATGAGTTGCTTCTGTATTCTTATTGAATTTCAACTTCATAGCTGTTAACCTTGATTTAATCCAGCTTTGATTATCCTTGCATTTGCATTCTGGCCTAATTTTCTCCCCAAAGCTAGAGAGTGTAGAGCGAGAGTACTTTGGTTTGGAATTAGTATTCTTGTTGTTGGTGTCAGGAGAGCTTGAGCCGGTTTTGCTGAAAGCTCCTAAAGGCACAATGTTTTCGTATCTCTTTTTGCCTACAAGTGTTTGATGGACACAAAAAAATATCATCCCAAATGCAGAAATTCATATATAAATATATAAATATACAGTATGTCAATGCTGGCCAAGATAGAAATGTACCAGAACACTCGGAGCACTGCAGCCTACAGTACCATGCCCAGTGAGCAGCAGGCAAACACCCCAAGGCCACCAACCTCGCTCCAATCAAGCACACATGGGATGTTCTCACCAAACATGTCCGATCCACAGAGGTCCCACCCTGCAAACCAGAGCACCAAAGGATCTGCATCCAGAGGAGGGTAGAGTAGCCAAAAATTGTACTCAAGTAAGCGTAGCTGTACTTCAAAATAATATTACTCAAGTAGAAGTAAAAAGTAGTCACCCAAAATATTATTCTTAATATAGTAAGAGTACAAACGTATTTGGTGAAAAGACTACTCAAGTACTGAGTAACTGTTTCATCATAAACGTCATATGTTTAAACAGTGTAAACTATTTCGAGTGTAAGATATACTGTATATTCAGTTGCCCTCCACATGGCTCAGCAGATAGTAACAGTAGAACATTATGTATGTACAGTATGTAAGTCTCACTTTATCATAAACTGTGTCCAGTAGAACAAATGTAAGAAACTTATATTCTTTAGCCCCTAGCTTATTTGCTAATTATATATTTTAACATTACAACATTAAATAAAACAGCTAAACTAACCGCAACAAGGTTTCTTCCCTGGCTACAACAGCTGAAGTTTTTTTTTTTTCCTGCTATGCAGCAAGTTTCTGTGTGGTCATGTGACTACTGTACATGTGGTTATTGTTATTGTGGTTGATTGTTCATGAACGGAGTCATGTGATTGTTTCACCGAACAGACATAACAACAATAGTCACATGGTAGATCCACCAGCTGCTTTTCTCTAGCAAAAATAAAGAATAACTAATGTGTAGAATAAATGGTTAGAAAAGTTAGTGTAGCCGAATATAGTGGAGGAAGAGTAGCGTTTCTTCTTCACAAATCTACCCAAGTAAAAGTAAAAAGTATGATGCATTAAGAATACTCTTAGAAGTTTTTTTTTTTTTTTCAAAAAGTTACTTAAGTAATGGAGTAAATGTAACTTGTTAATACCCACCTCTGTTAGAAGGGGAACAAAAAACAAAAAGGTGGTTTTAATGTTATGGTTGAACATGCACTATGAAGGAATTCCTAACGAGATGCGTGACACTATGAATGTTGCACTACTTAAGGCGTTTATAATTGATGAATTACTGAAGTGTAAAATCAGTATGTCACAAGTGAAAATAAAGTGCCATGCCCCTCTCAGTGATGCTTAAACATACGGTATGTAATAAAAGACAGTCATATTCAGTCACAGACAAATAGTATAATAGGGATAGTTTCAAAACACTTTCATTTGTGCATTCATTTGTGCTCTCCTCTCTGCATTATTAATGGTGTCTGTGCTCTGTCAGAGCTTCCTTGCTATAACCTTTCAATTTAACTTTGGAAAACTGAATTGGAGCCTGTGCTGCTGCTAAAGACCATGGGCGACAGACCATTGATCGGATAAATTAGCGAGATTTGAAGGTTATCCGCCACACAATAAAGCAGTGAGACTGAGAGGTTACTGGCCATAAGGGACACGTATACACACCTTAGTGAGATAGAAGATCAGACCCATTTTCAAAGGTTACTGCAACAAACTGAGTCTCCTTCTAATGATGCTGGGAGATAGAATTTTGCTGGGAGATAGAGATACAGTTTGGAGAATGGAGAAAGATGGAAATTCCTAGGATGGTAATGAAGGCTGTCGAAACAAAAAATCTTTTTTACTATTTCGGTTTCCATGAGTGAAAGTGTAATCCTCATCTGACCACAACTGAGAGGAGAGGAGAGATAACATTTATATTTTTTTATCATTGCCTTTTCCTGCTCAGAATTAATTCGAATGAAATCAACAAAATTTTCCACAGATTTCATACTGACAAGAACAGGTTGAATTAATCCGAGGGGGTTGGTTGGATTGAAACAATTCCATTGGTACTGTCCTAATTTCTTTCAGCAAAAAAAAAACAAACAAACAAAAAAAAAAACGTTTGAACTGTTAAAGCCTGAAACCACTATTGTATCGCTCTGTATTAAACTTATACTAATTTAATTTTGGGCACCATTCCAGCCTAACAAAGACAAAGGTCTGGCTCTGCTCTTTTGAGGAATGGTTTTAACACCAAATGCTAAGCCGGAGTTTGTTTGCTCTTGTTGAGCATAACTGCTGGGTGTGTGTGTTTAGCCACTAGGAAGAGGAGCAAAGTGGTGTGTGTGTGTTTGTGCGAGTGAGTGTACAGATGGACATTGTTTATCTTGCTCTTCATACAGACCAGGGCTTGTTCCCCGTCTCTGTGCTGATGTCATGGGCAGAAAGCATATTTTCACATTTCAGTGCTTGGTTTTATGTGTGGGTTTTATACAGCAAGACGTGCTCCATTTCTCCCCAAGCCTAAATTTCTATTCACTGAACGCTTTGTTTGTCGGTTTGTTCTTGCGTGACCTGTTCTGTAAATCTCTGTTTCGCTTTTCAGACCCCCTTGATCAAATTCCCAGATGGATGGAGCATGTAATTACTCCTTCACCTTACAAGCCAGCATTGTTTTTGCCACATAACTCCCTGGCATACTCACTGGCTCACTGACATTTGTTTTTAGGCTCCAGGTGGAACCTGACCCATTGCAACTCATAACCGCCCTCATTATCTCATGTCTGCCACAGACAGGATCACAGACATATGCCTTTGGACATACTGTATGTGCTTAACTAACAAGCAGAGCAACTTTTTTATGAATTCAATCAGTATTATGCTAAATAGATAATTCTTAAAAAAAAACAAAAACACTGGCAATACAATTTATCAAATGATCAGTTGAATAAATCCCATATAAAAACTAGATCAAACAAGCACATTGGGTTAACACTTACATTAGAGATCCATGTGTTATTCTCCCAGCTACTGTATAGCAATACACTTGTATGCAGAGCACAGTGTAATGGTTAATATTTTATGATCTGTACTACAGAAGCTAACAGCTGTCTCACAGCAGACATGCAAAAACAGGCATGGTTAAGCCTGCATTTCATTTAGTAAAGTTTAAACACATTACCAAGACAAGATGTTGGATTATAAAATGAGCTTTTGGATTTGGTAGAAGCATAAAGGATTTATTGATTAGGATTTAATCAGGATAGGATTAGGATTTATTGACTATTAGGTAGCTTTTAAAAGATAGACTTGACATCACTGCTGTTATCAGCTATTTCATTAAAAAAGATTGTAATGGATACAGCAAGTAGCAAGTCAATAAGGCTGTGTATTTGCAATAAAAATGTCCATATTGCACTGCATACAGTTGTTCAGTTCTCAAAAATCACTTAAGATCCATGAATTTGTTCTATACATTTAAAACAAGAAATTAAAATTATGGTGCATTGAAGGCTTTCCATCCATTAGCTGTAGAACTTAGAATTGCTGGGATCCTGGAGCCTATCTAATGGCACAAGACAGGGCACACCCCGGATGGGATGCCAAAACAGCACAGGCCAAGGGCAAACACACAATCACATTATGGGCAATCTGGAAACATGAATCAGCCTACAATGTATATCTTTGGATTGTGGGAGGAAACTGGAGTAACTGGGCGAAATCCACTTAGCACTGGGAGAACTTGCAAGTTCCATAAGTACACAGACCTGAGGTGAGATTCAAACTCCCTGGTCTGGAGATGTGAGGTGGCAGCGGTCACCACTAAACCACATGCTGCCCATGCCTTGAAGTGCTACAGTAATTTATAGGCAGTAGTGTTAAAGCCTCTCTGCTGCAATTAAACATTTGTGACAGTAGCTTAATATAGCCTATTTCAGTTTTGGAGGATTTCTTGTCACAACCTTCGCCTGCTGATTCCAATGAGGATAAGAGTCTAGAAGATGAAATATCATGTAGTTTTGTAGTTATGTTGTACATGTTTGAGCTGAGGTCAAATGATATTATATTGATATTACTTGATACTAGGGATGGGAAATCACCAAAAATTGATATGATATTCTCACGGTACCCGGGTGCCAATTTGATTTGTATTGCGATTTTGTAAGTACAACGATTTTATAAACATCACGATTTGATATTGTTTTTTTTCTGATTCCGGGTCCCAAGCCCGGATAAAATGGAAGGGTTGCATCAGGAAGTAAAACCTATGCCAAAGTTGTGTGCGGATCGAATGTTCTGGTGTGGCAACCCCTTGATTTTGGAGTCAGTGTGGCGATATATGAATTGCCACACAAAAGAAACACGATACATCATTAAATGGAATTTTCCTCCCGTTTCTAAGTGGTACTCTTATTGACACTCTTACTGATGAAGAAGTCCTGATGGCATATAAAAGAAAGGATCAAGTTCTTGATCAGGCTGTGCTTGCATAAACAAGCATAAACAAATAGCATGTCACATAAATGCTGTTTAAGACCCTTAACTGCTCAGACATATAATGAGATAAAACTGTAACTCACTTTGGATAAGAGTCTCTGCCAAATTCTGAAATGTGAATGTAATTTGGGAAAGAAATATGTGTGAAGATTTACAGCTAAAACCACATTCTTGAAGGAATTTAATTGGATGAACCTTAGACCAGTACAGGTTGAATCATATATATATATATATATATATGAGACAGGTGGATACAGTACACTGTGGTGGTGCCCCTGTAATCAAAAGCACTGAGCTTGATGAAAATGCTGCTAATACTGTAGGTGTTTGATAAGTTGACCTGACTGACATCAAACCCGGAAACAAAAAGAAACATAGTTTCCCAAAACGTCAATATTTGCTTTTGTTGAAATGTGAAACCTCTTGGGTCATGACGTAGTTTTTATCACAAGCACGGTTTTAAAAAAAAGAAGAAGAAAAGACCCCGTGACAGTGGTCGTGAGCGGGTCACGTGACTGACGTTTCCACGAAGCCCGCGCGCAGTTTTTCTCCAGCGGGACAGTAAGCGACGGCACGGCGCGCGCGCTCACTCGAACAAACTCTGCACAAAGGTAGAGGGTCAGCGGGGAGCTCGAGGCGCACGAGCAGCGCGTCGGCGGCGGGAAAAAAAAAAGAAAACAGACAAGCTAAAAAGCCGCGAGAACCGAAATGCGAGTCTTTAATTCGACGAGATAACACAGCGTCCAGACTTTTGGAAGTCGGTGGACTTCATCCTGAGCGCGAACCTTGAGAGAAACGCCTGAAACTCCACGCCACGGTGAGTGTGTCGTCCTTGTTTTCTTCACTGGGCAACTCGTCGGACGTGTCCCAAACACACTTTTGTGCACTGAATATTGGACATGCCAATTCCCATGAATTAGAGAGGTACAGTGCGGTTTGGGACGCAGCCCTTCTTCTTAAAATAATGCTGTAATTCACTATGAGCTTGCATTACAAGTATAGTTTTGCCTTATTACCGTCCTAGCCTCAGTGTTATTCATGAAAGGATGTAAAATGTGTGTTTTTTCCCCCAGCATTGATGCACACACGATGTAGACTTGGGTCCTTTCATAATCCCCTCTCTTTCACAAACACCCTTCAAAAGCCCCCTCAATACCGTGCTAAAAGAAAAGAAGCACGGACCCTAATATTCATGAATATTAGATGCATTATTCAAATGCATGCAATGCTCTGACTATTTATTTGTGCACTTTTTTCCTGAACCTTCCACTGACAGAAGGTTTGAGTTAATGTCATTTATAGATAACCCGGTTTCCTGTTTGGATTAATCCCATGCACCTCAAGTAACCAGTCGAATAAAAGTCAAGCAAGAACCCAGTAAATACAATAACTGTCAAAATGATGGGTTCCACTGCTTTAACAAAATAAAAATCCCGACCCCCATTTGGAGAACCATTGCTGTATCAGACAGTGTATCAAACTGCATGTTGTCACTTATAGCAGTAGTATGTTTTTCTCACTCAGGGTCCTTTTGGAATACATGTGGCTGAGACATGGAGAAATGTTCCCTCTAGTTTCAGTAACCAAGTCTTGCAGAGATGAGAAATATTTTCTCCTCATGAGCATTAGTGCTTTCTTCTTCAGCGTACACTCTCAGCACCTTCTCTTTTTCCTTTTCTGAATTCTTACAAATTAAAACCAGAAAAGTCTTCCATTATTCAGGACCCAATTTTAAATTTCCAGTTCCTGAAGCTCATAATTAAAATGCTACCTAATGTCATAAATCACTGCCACGTATCAAAACGGTTACGAATGAATTGAATTAATTTGCCAGACCGAGATCTGTGCCTCAGCTTAACCTTTTATTAAGAAATAATGACTGAACAGGGTGAAAGTATTGTAAACAAACAGCATGCAAGAAAGGGTTAAAATTGAACTTCAATATCCGATAAATTCAATAAATCGCCACAGCGTTTGGTTTGTTTGTTGAAGGTGGACCATATGGATACCGAGGTCTTTTTTTTTTGTGTGTGTGTGTGTGTGTCTGTGTGTGTGTGTGTCTGTGTGTGTGTTCCAGCTCAGTGAGTACACACTACTGAACTTTTGTAAATGGTATGTGTTGTATCTCAGTATATAAACTTTATATAATCTATAAACAAAGCCTTTCCTTTGTTGATTTTAAAGTTACCATTGATTATTTATACAATCAGAACTTTAACTTAAATAAATCACTTAACTTAAAAAAATTATTGGTCACTTAATTTGATGAACTGTCTGACTGAAATAAAGGTATTTTAAATAAAAGCATTCTCTTTAACACATGGGAAGTTTTCTCTCATGTGCTGATTTGAATCTTGCGTAATGTTTTTCATTTGTAAGTTCAACGTTGAGGCACAAAACACAAATGTTTTGGCTCATATAGCAGGCATTTAGAGCAAAAAAGGAGGACATTTGCTGTACTGGTTTTATAGTAGGAACAGCCTGTTAATTTTATGGAGCTTTTATTGCATAAATGACATTCCTATCAATGCATGACTATAAAAACAGTCTTTACACAGTTTGTGAGCAGCACTGCAATTAAAACCTAAAAGTTTTTTTATTTTTTTTTTGCATTTCTTTCTCCCTGTAGCGTCTGTTTAGCTTACCTGCAGCATGCTTACAGTCTTTCCTATGGTTTTGTTATTTTGGGGCCCATCACCATTTTCACCACTCTAGTGAAGTTCTTTGGATTTACACGAAGCTCAGGGGAAAAAAAGAAAAAAAAAAGGATACATCCAGCTCATTGATTCATGCCTGCTGGATCTTTGGCATGAGCTCGTACCTACTGCTGACTCACCCAGTTTAGCAAATGGCTCCTTGTGTTGTGTTGCACTCTGTAAGCTGCCATTTCAACATGTGCAACAACTGTTATGGACAGTTATGACAAATATTTGTCACCAGTTACATCAATGTTTTATCATAAATTACCACAAATTTATCATTTGTTTTGTTATTTGTTGACACAAAATATTATTCTTGAAATATTCATGATCTAAAACGTGTGGTTTATTCAATACATGTGAAGCCAACACTTTTATTTTTTAAACTACTTTGAGGAAAACTCTAAATGTCTTCCTTGACATACAGTTTTGATTGGCTATCGTCACTGTAATTGATACAGTGAGAGAGAGTAACGTCACCCCAGCCATGCAGAGATCATGGCCAGTTTTGTGCCCTTGAATTGACTCTTGTACCACTATGATTTAAACTTGGAATCTCTTGATAATGGGGTAAATGTCTTTGTGTTGTGTCACTCCAAAAGTATGAATTTCAAATGTGTGTGTTATCCTAGATGGCTTTATTTGTATAGATTGGTATTTGAGTGCTTTTTATTTTAAATTTTTTACACCTGGCTAAAATTTTTCTTAATAGTTCCCTAAAAAACTCTATTATAGAGCGTTATGAATGAGGTCACAAAGTCAAGCTCATTCACTCATCGTCTATATTGCATAATACCGTATTCAGGGTTGCGGGGGCCTGGAGCCTATCCCAGGAGACTTGGGGCATGAAGTGTGGTACACCCTGGACAGAGTGCCAATCCTTTGCAGGGCACACACATACAGGTACACACATTACAGGCAATTTGGGAACACCAATTAGCCTAACCTGCATGTCTTTGGACTGCGGGAGGAAAACCCACCAAGCACTGGGAGAACATGCACACACAGGCGATAATCGAACCCGAACCCTCGAAGTGCAAGGCGACAGTGTTAACCACTACAGCTGGGAGTGATGCAAAGATCTCCTAGAAGATCTCCATATTGAAGTTCTTTCAGGTTGTGAGGTTTCCTTCTTCTATCATTAAAATATAACATTAAGTGAAATAACCGGTCATGTTTTTTCACGGAGTCATGTAATGGACTGGCATCCCATCTGTGTAAAGTCACTTGTCTTGTATATTGCAATAGGCTCCTGACCCACTTGTTGAGGATAAATCAGGAATGGAAAATTAATTACACAATAAAAAATTAATAGAATATGGGTTATGATATGATGGCTGAATAGCCACAAAAACTGCAACTAGATCAGTTAGCTGCACATATTGATTTGCAATTGTGGTCACATATTCTGACAGGCTTGGCTAATGACATTCCCCATAGATGGTCAAAAGTTTGAAATCATATCTGCTTGTTAAATGTCCCATTTCAGCAGTAACATCCTCCACCCATTGGGGAATGCTTTACACTTTTTGGAACATTTCTGCCCATTTAGCCACAAGAACATTAGGAAAATTGGGTACTGGTGCTGGCTAAGGAGTCCTGGCATCCTGTCGGCATTTCAGCTCATCCCAAAAGTCTTGGTGGGGTCAGGGGGTTTGACGTCAGGGCTCTGCATTGGTCATGTACGTACAGTCTTCCACACCAGCCATGGCAAACTTATTTCTTTTGGAAATTACTTTGTGCACAAGGTCATTGACATGCTGGGAACAGAGTCGGATGCCTTAGTTCCAGTGAAGGGAAGATTATAAATCTACAGCATTAAAAAAAAAAGTGTGCAAATGTTTGGGCAAGGCAAACGGATAGCTGAAAATAGTCAGATGTTAACATACCTTTGGCCATAAAGTGTTTAATTTGTTTAGTGCATGACGATCCAGTTTTTGACTCTCATACTGAAAGACTTAGCAGGTAGTGTATACCTGAAAAGCCTTAAGATATGTAGTCTACTTATGTTCTAGTGTTTTTGTACAGTGAAGTTACTCGGTAGCAGGGTGCATTGCCAGGAAACTGCTCAATCTTCGCTGATACATGCACAACTTGTGCATGTAGAATCCGGTTTACAGATATAGCGGTGTATTTATATTTTTATTTATATATATATATATATATATATATATATATATATATATATATATATATATATATATATATATATATATATTAGTAATATTTCTTGCTTTTTGCAATTTTTTTCGTTTACAGGAAGTAGTCATGGCATATTTATATTTTTAATTTTTTTAAGTCTAAAGCTGCAGAGATGTTCATTAAACATAGAATGCATTGTATTATTCAGTATTAAATGAATTTAAATGAATTCAAGGATGCTTTTAGAGAGCTGTTATTTTTAGCTACTTATAATCTTGTACTGTCACGTTGAAGGAGCTCTTCATGCGGTTGCCTGGTGAGTTTGGATCATCAGCACTACGGTAATTTTGGTGTCTGTAACCGCATTCTGTTCTCTAGAGTTCCGTGGTAATGATCATGATTCGCCAATTGTCATTGACAGCAGGCAGCTAGCAAAATGGACAGGACACTTCATTTATTATTTATCAGAGAAAACAAAACCATCTGTGTTGGTGTATGTTCAGTATTCATCAGCACTACGTTTTATTTTTTTAATTGAGCCTGAATTCTATCACCAAACAATGCTAGAATGTTAACAAAAGAAAAAGGGGTCCAAGGCATTCTTCTAAGGAAAAAGAAAGAAGCTTTCATTCATAAAGCTATTTTAAAATAAATGGACAATACTGTTGTGTATAATTACTGATTATTGCCAAATGTTTGTGATTGAAGACATTTATTTGTGAGAGAAATGAGCCAATGAAGAAAAAATGTAAAACCGTATTTTTGTAGTCAGACAGGAAAGAAGAGTTAAGGAGACGAGGAGGAAAAGAAGTTTAAATGGAGTCCCAAGTGAGCAGAAAAGACTCATCATTGGCAGCAAAAGCATCTGCCTGGCTTTAAAACTACAGAAGTGTGTTTCTGTGATGTCCTTTGTTTTCTTTGACATTTAGGTCTATTTTTGAATTTGTCAATGTTTCTGTCTGTCAGTCTTTATGAACTTATTCCTTTGAAGTAATCAGAAAATATCTTTAAAAAGAGTTTAGATTGTGTTTTGGTATTTTTTTTATTATTATTATTTTTTTTTAGTAAAGGAAACCTCAATGCTTTAACTAATCGTAAATGTATTTAAATGAAATATCCAGAAACCTTTTTTGTATTCACTGAAGATACAGTGTGGATGCTTTTGTTTCCAGGAAAGCTTTCCTCCCTTCACTTTCAGGACTGACTCACTTTCTCTGAGTGTGATGAGTGGTCATTTGGGAAAAGGAGTGGCAGGTGACCTTCAGGAAAGTGAGCTGTTTTTTTTCCCCCCTAGCCTGTAACTTTTCTCTCGCTCTGGTGCATATAGTAGTCAATCCATATCATAAGATGTAGAGAGTTCTACTACTGTTCTGCTAGATTATAAAATGAAAATTGGTTATGATTACCTAAATCTTATGGTTTTCTGCATCAAAGACACTTTGAGATGTTTTTCGTTCGTTTTTCGAAGTTGGAAATATGCATTCAATACCACTGAAGCACTTGATTCAGTTTGCCAAGTGCTCTTTTGTCACTGGCTCTAAAAGCCTGAAATTATTGCTAGCTTTAAAAGCATATGGTGTACAACGGGGTGGCAAGGGGCTGTTAGGTGAGCATAAAGAGCTGGCTCTACTTCTAATGGAGCCTTTTCTTGTTTTTTTGTTTTTTTTCTTCTTCTTCTTGTTTTTATGTGTCCCCTGTCTCCCAGAACAGTTTGCAGGCTGAAAACATTTGATATTAACATAGTGGGCTGTGGGAGCTGCTGTTCCCTAACCACCTCCTTCTCTCCCTCTGCCTACATTACATATCATGGGACTAGGTGGCCTGGGCTGTCATCAAGCCACTGTGTAGATTAATACTCATAAAGCCCTCAGAGAAAAGAGGTCATGCTTCATTCATTGCCCTAAGGAGGCTCAGCTCCCTGCTGTCTTTTAACAGCTTGGAGAAAGACAGGGGAGCCTTCCATCACAGTCAGAGAGGAGGGAAGAGTCCAGCTTAACACAGTCTGCGCAGAACACTGCTGGAGAAACCCTGATGTTCAGCTCCCTATTTTGGCAAGAACTCATGAAGGCCACCGAATGTGTGACATTTCATGGCATTATAAAAGTTCCTCTTGAAGTGTGGAGCTGCAGCTTGGAGTCCACGCTTTTCTTTCTTTTTTTTTTTGCGTTCTCTTTAAACTGAGAATCTGTCTTTTTGTTCTGTAAGAGGCAGGATAATTGAGTAGATGCCAGTTTAGCAGGCAACAGCTTGCTTGTGACTGTTGGGGTAATCAGGGTGTCAGTGTTTTCGTTATTCCATCAGTATTACAGGCATGCATTACAACATTATGAAGGAAGGGTAAACGGTTAGGAGGAAGATCATCTCATCTGCAGTATGCCAGGACTTTAATGACTGTCGTAATGGATAATGTAAAGATTTTTCGCTGCCTTATCTTCCTATCTGCTTGTATTCAGATTTTATCAGCCTGTGTATGTGTTTATTGAAGCTGTTTGTACATAAGGAAAGAGTTGCACTTCTGTCCAGTTTGTGGTGTAGTCTTCATAATGTTGTAGCCTCGTGTGTGTGTGTGTGTGTGTGTGTGTGGTTTGCATGTTTTCCAGTGCTTGGTAGGTTTCCTCTGGTACTCGGGTTTCTTCCCACTGTTAAAAACAAAACATGCAGAGTATATTAAGATGCATTTCTAGTCCCTCATATCAGTGTGTAGATACTTGTGCCCTGTGATAGATTGGCACCCCGTCCAGGATGTCCTGTATACTCTCTAGGCTCCCTGTGACCCTGTACAGGATAATCGGTATGAAGAATGTGTGAGTGAAAGAACAGTGGAACCTTGGATTGCGAGCATAATTCAGATATACAAGGAAGTGGCCTTACATCAAAGCGAACTTCGACGATTCGTTCCACAACCCAAAAATATTCATTTAAAAATAATTAATATAAAGTAAAAATAAAACCAATTAACCTGCACTTTACCTATACTATAAACAGTACACGCGTGCACGGATATTGACTATATGAGTGACGCACACACAATGAGACTGAGCATGGGAGACGATTACCCATAATCCCGTAGCGCACATGAGAGAGAAGAGTATTGGATTAGTGGTGAACACATGATACTGGGCAGACAAAGCACATTTGTACTACGCATATATTTTGTTTTGATGTAAAAGCCTAACCAGGGATGGGGGCTGCAAATTAGTCTTGTGCTACAGTATATGCCCCATGTATGCGGCATCGGTTACCTGTGTGCAACAATGCTTAGTGTGCAGTCCCTGTTTAAGTAAACAAATAAACAATAAATAAATAAATATCAAAACCTTGCTTGTTTAGTAAGTTAAAATTTTGCTTGTCTTGCAAAAACGCTTGAAGACCAAGTTACTCGCAATCCAAGGCCGGGTAGCACTGTACTTGTTTTCACAGCTTGGATGTGGTCCAGTGTTGCAGTATTTTGCAAGGTAACTTCACTTTCTGTCAGCCTGTGTACCTGTATGTAATGTATCGCTTTGATATGATCTAATGATGTTGCAGGTTTTTCCTGCCTAAGTTTATGTGCTTTTATCCCGGCCATGTTGTTTCTTTTGGTGAGAATATCAGAGTAAGACTGATGACTCCCATTAATCCAAAATATATTTGCTCCCATTACTGAGCAATGAGGAAATATTTAGTAAAATTATTCCCAGCTACAATACATGTTATAAGAAAGGATCTGGTCTGCATCAGGTTCGACTAGTTTCTATTTCAGGATTTGTTGACGATTAGTAAAAGGACATTAAAAAGTTAAACCAGTAGAACAAGAATCGCAGCGATTCACCTCCGTGTTGTCTTTCTCAGCATGTCGGGTAGCAGAGCATTATTTTCTCTCAGTGTGATGGATCGCTGCATGACATTGAGAACGGCTCACTCTCTCCTGATGCCTGGAATCCTAACTATGAGGAGGGATAAGATGTGAGCCATGCCTAATCACTTTTAAAATGACTGGTTGATAAAATGCTTTGCCTTGTTGAGTGCTTACTGCATTTGTTTTGATCGCTTTGCTTCTGTTTTGACAGCCATAATCACACAAACATGCTGGACCTTTTTTGTTAAACATGGTGCATTTTAAGATTATGTAAACTGCCTAAGATGCTAGGATCGATCTTATGTGTAATTATAAGCTGAAATGCTTCATGATTTGTATTTTGTTCACTTTGTTCTTTTAAATTGTGTCCTCAGCAGTAACCTTATTGTATTTTGTTTTTTAATTATTATTCAGTTTTGGTAAACTATTTTTCATTAATTTTTTTTTCTCACGTTATTAATTTGTTGGGGTTGTGCTGCTAAAACTGTTTAAATAAAATAAAACTGTTCAACTATTGCAATCTCTTTAACCTGAGCCTATAGCTGCTCCGTATTAAAGCCAGGCACACCTTTCGTACACGTCCTGCAGCACTTCACAAAGCCACAAAGCAGTTATTGAGTCTGTCTTACTTTTCTTGTCAGGGTGAAGAGCTCAGAACCATCTTTCCAAGTTTGTAACTGAATTTGGCAACAATGACTGCCAGGTCAGCCATCAACAAAGAGATCTTTATCCCACACAATGAGAGGATGTTGGCAGCCGTGCAAGTGAGGAGGAGGACGAAGAAGAAGATTCCATTCCTGGCCACAGGTGGTCAGGGCGACTACATGACTTTCATCTGTCTATCAGGTAACTCTCATGTCTTATCGCGATGCTGCTCGATTTGAGTTCACCAGCCAGGACGTTGGGCCACCAAAATCTTGTAGAACGTCACAAACCACTTCATGTAATTTGTGAGATGTTGTTCTGCCTGAATGTTGTGAATTGTTGCATCATACTTTGTGAGCCACTAGTTGTCATATATAAATACTATGCACAGTAGAAACTTCTGATGGATGCTTTTGATTTTCTGTTCTGCACAGGTTTGTGTTTTTTGGTGCGTTTCGAGTAAAGTTCCTTGTAAACGAACCTAGTCCCTGCTATTGAATACCAAGCCTGAACATTATCACTGCCACGCTTCCTCAGGGTGTGCTCGGTGCTTATAATTATGAAATCACTCAGCCCATCCTATCAGGCGGCTATTGAATAATGGGTGGAGGACTGCTCACATTTCTACGTCAGACTCCGTTCTTTAATTATTAGTGTGTATGATTCATTGCCACTAGAATGATATAGTAGTTCGTTTAAAGATCTGGCTCTGCTAGAAACAATGTCTAATTTGGACACTGAATTTCACACAAATGTCAAAATGCGTATTAGTTGGAGTGAGAATTGCAGCACGAGACCCCACTGTCCTTATATAGGGACTATACATTTTCTCCCACCTGCATTGTGTAACACCTTGTAAGATTCTCATATGAAGGCTGGGTTTGGTATTAGCTAAACTTGTTCCTGTTTAAAGAAAGTGATCTCGTAGAAGTTCTTGTAGAACTTAAAGGGCATTGGAGCTTGAGACTTTGAGGGTTAAGCAAATTGAAGAAAATTAACAGTATATCTTGGAAAGCTGTCCATTACATATATAGTTGACATCAGGGTTATTGCTGCGGGGTTCTTGTGTTTCACAGCGGCGTGTTCTCCTGCTGCAACTGCAAGCTTGCCATCTAGTTTAATAGAAAGCTATAAATTGAGGGTTGACTGGTACGTAAAGGTCCAAGATCAAACCTGAGTTGTTGCATTTTCAACCATTTCATCGTCTAACTTTATTGTCCAACTCCGTAAAGAGATTTTATGTAAGGTTTAAAACTTTCAGCTGACTGATTGCCTGCCCACAAATATAGTGTGGATGACTCAAGTGAGTATCTTTAGACCACACAGAGAAAGGATTAATGCCTTAGATAGAAGATACCTTCTGTGTGTTGTGTCCTTTGTGTCCCAGCTGTTTGTTTAGTGGGTTGAGGTTTTGAAAGGTCCATACTTTCTTTGTTTCTAAAGAATAAATAATTAATCACGGTGCACATCTGTTCATGCACAGCTTCCATGGAAGGGTTTAAAGAAACCAGCGCATGAATGTTTTCATTGTATTCACATTTGTTTCAGGATGAGCCGTATCACTTCAAATGGATGCAGGTGCAAGTGACACATTGCTGAATGGTAGAGTCAGAAGATGAAGCGCAGAGACCTGAAACAAACACAAAAAAAATGACAACATAAAAAATGTGGTTCCCTGTACAATAATTTACTGTAGTTACGTATTTACTTTGTGCTGATGGAGCACAAATTAGTTACTCTAAAGTTTAATCCCTTCCATGTTTGTTCTTATGAGTTATTAGGTTTTGCAACTCGCTGAATTACTGTATGAGCAAAACTTCATTGTTAGTCTAACTGGTGATCTGAGAAGTGCGAACTACCGGATGAAGAAAACCCAGAGCTTTGTCACATGCATGAAACCACATGCTGAGGTGGCTAGCACCCAGAATGCATGTCAGGAATCAGTCAGCCTCTTGTAGACAACAGTGAGAGCCTCGAGCAAATTGGCAGTCTTGTGCAACAACACAAGCGAGCAGCAGATTGAGGGCAGCATTTGGGCTCTACTTTTGCCCTGCTGTGCCTTCTAGCTTGAGTTGATTAGCTTGGCCTCCACCACTGTATGAAAGTCAGTGGGAGACGTGTACAATGCTTTACAACACCAGCACTTTATTAGCTGGAGGAGCAGTTTTGCTCTGTAAGCACAGCAGCACTGTACGTGGCTATGCCTGACTGTTTCCATCTGGCCTAAAATTCTGACTTTTCCGTCTTCTGTTTCAGTACATCTGTAACAAACTTGGAAACTAGTGAACAGGTTGGTGAGTTATACCACTTTTAATTGGTATAGTGCTGACATGTACAGTACAGTATGTGTAGATTCTCAGTCATCCAGGTGAGGTTACAGGAGCAAGAAAAAGTTGCTCAGTTGACGTGACTCAACTTCCAGATATAGTCGACTCGTGACACTCACTCAAGTATCTTAAGATTATATAAGATTATACTTGTACCAGCTGTCGCCGCGACTTTATTCGTGTGAAATGGGTAAGTACTCAAAATCCGTACAGTAGGTACTCAAAATCCAAGTCACAAAACGAATTACCTGAAAATCTGCATTTTAATCCTAGTCAAACAAGAGCAACAAAAACTTTCCGAGCAGCAATATTATCCAAATCACAAAGCAAATTTTATAGATCTGGTTTTTGCGAAGTCAGTTAAGTAAAGGTTTGTTTGAATATCGTTTTTATATCTCCCTATAGAGAACGTGGAGTAAAGGCGTGAGATCGCGTTTAGTAAGTAGATTTCAATTGCACACTCGTCTGTTGAATTTTAGAATTAACTAGTGTTACCGTGAAGTGCGTGGAATAAAGGTGTGAGATTGTGTTTAATTAGATTTCAATTGGCAGATTTCATAAGGGCATATTTAAAAATGTACAGTGCCATCAGTTGACTGTTGTAATGAACTAATAACAGTGTTGGGTGTAAGGTACTTGGATGACTATTTTGTTGTAACGAGTAATCTAATTCGTTAGGTCTGCCATTTATCTGCTTCATGATGAACCGTACATACGGCCACCGCGCGAAACTGCATAGGTGAGTGGGGTATTAGTAGTTAACAGTTTATGGGCCAAACTTTGAGTGGTGATGGTAGAATAATTATAAAGGTCTTGACTAAAACAGCATGCATGAGGAATCACAAAGGAGTTTTATCAGAAAATAAAGCTGTAATGTAACTATTTGCGATATAAAGTAATGTTTTTGCAAATATCTTCAATGTACAAACACGTCAACCTCACAGATACAGTATATGTATAGATTTAATAAGTACAGTATAAGATCATGTAAAGATGCAAAGATTTTTTTTCTAGTGAGAGATGAAACAAAGACCTGATCAAATCAGTAGTCAGTCCTGTGTTTGGGGTATGTGTCACTGAATATTAACAGTCCCACATAAATACATTTTACCAAATAATGTGCTTCATCTCATAAAAACAGCCATACCATGCAGAAAAGAATTATGTAATTGCAGAATTTTATTTTCGCCAATTGTTTTTTCTCCCACAAAATTAAATGAGATTGACCTCACTCCAGGTTACAACCGACCCCACTTATGCGCAGGTGGTAATATTTTATTCCTTTTATTTAACGTGGTTTTTCCTTTGATGTTGCCATAAAAATTATAGTTGATTATTACAGTATGAATAGCTTATAGTCAAAGATTCCCATCACAAACTGAGCTTTAGAATATTTTGCTCACAGGATTTATAAAAATGCTAAATGTGACATGATGCACTCACTCTCACCAATCTCTGTTATATCGTCTCCCTTTATTTATTTGTTTATTTATGGCTTTGCTCTTCCACTGTGCACAAGATGAATTGAATCACATCTAAGACGTACTGCACATCAGAATAAAATTTTGATGAACTGTCTGGCTGCACTTATTTTAGCAGAGGTTTTGATATTAACAACATGCTTGGTTAATCAATCATGGGAATGAGTAGAGCTGGACAGGTGCAGGTGGGTGGGTTTTTGCTTCGTGTCATTTGGGTTTCAGCACTGATTATTCTACCAGGCAAATTAATCTTGTCAAATACTGTTTTGTGAGATCAAGGGAAAGTCATCTTGTAGCAGTACATTAGAAGAAGAAATGATCAAACTCCTTGGAGACTGTCAGCATCTGGATATCTGAGTACACTCATGTCTAATTGCTTGTCATTCAAACTTTTTTTTTTTTTCTTTCGCATTGAAGAGAAACTTCTGAGGACCCTATGAAGCAACAGGCATTATTAGTATTACTAATGGAATGGAAGAAAATGCGCTTTTTATACGCCACTGTGGGGAAAATTATTGCAGAATTTAGATTTTAATTCAGAAGGTGAAATTTTCAATTCATGAGAAACTGTACTAGAATCAGTTGTCTGACGATGTTAGAGTAGTTCAGATTCCTTTCCTTTTCTAAGCAGTACAGATTTTTGTTTTGCTTTAATCTTGACATGCACAGAAGCAGAAGCATCATAAATGGCATAGGTCATTTCCAAATCCTTCAACTTCAAAGGACCACAACACACTGTCACTTTGATCATAATTGGGCTGCAACAACTAATCGATAATTATCGATAATGAAATTCGCGCGACCACAAGATGCACAAATACACAAAGACACACACATGGAGGTTACAGAAGCGTTTGCAGGAAAAAGCGCGCACCAAGTCCTCCCAGGTATGGGAGCAATTTACATTAAACGCCTCTTATCGGGTGTTAAAATCGAGCGTTTTTTAATCGGGCGTTCGTAGTGTCCGATGAAGCGCCGAGGGTTTTCTACACATAGGAGTCAATGAGAGTGTTCACACGGTCTTTGGTGACGTGCGTTTGTCCGGCTGCGCGGTTATATATATATAATATATATATTGAGACAACAGGATAAAATACACGAGAGGAATAATGTATAAACTGTTTACAGGATGTAGCAAGAGACACAATTAAAAATATATATAATAATCTAGAAGTCTATTCTTCTTATTAAGTTGAATTAATTAAAAATGTATTTAATTTAAAATTTAAATAAATAGAATTAAAAATTTCAGTCATTCTTAATAACTGAATATGTCAGTGTATTTTTTTAAATTTTTTTTTATTTTTTACGAAAATATATACAGTGGTGTGAAAAACTATTTGCCCCCCTCCTGATTTCTTATTCTTTTGCATGTTTGTCACACAAAATGTTTCTGATCATCAAACACATTTAACTATTAGTCAAAGATAACACAAGTAAACACAAAATGGAGTTTTTAAATGAGGGGTTTTATTATTTAGGGAGAAAAAAAATCCAAAACTACATGGCCCTGTGTGAAAAAGTAATTGCCCCCTGAACCTAATAACTGGTTGGGCCACCCTTAGCAGCAATAACTGCAATCAAGCATTTGCGATAACTTGCAACGAGTCTTTTACAGCGCTCTGGAGGAATTTTGGCCCACTCATCTTTGCAGAATTGTTGCAATTCAGCTTTATTTGAGGGTTTTCTAGCATGAACCGCCTTTTTAAGGTCATGCCACAACATCTCAATAGGATTCAGGTCAGGACTTTGACTAGGCCACTCCAAAGTCTTCATTTTGTTTTTCTTCAGCCATTCAGAGGTGGATTTGCTGGTGTGTTTTGGGTCATTGTCCTGCAGCAGCACCCAAGATCGCTTCAGCTTGAGTTGACAAACAGATTGCCAGACATTCTCCTTCAGGATTTTTTGGTAGACAGTAGAATTCATGGTTCCATCTATCACAGCAAGCCTTCCATGTCCTGAAGCAGCAAAACAACCCCAGACCATCACACTACCACCACCATATTTTACTGTTGGTATGATGTTCTTTTTCTGAAATGCTGTGTTACTTTTTACGCCAGATGTAACGGGACACGCACCTTCCAAAAAGTTCAACTTTTGTCTCGTTGGTCCACAAGGTATTTCCCCCAAAGTCTTGGCAATCATTGAGATGTTTTTTAGCAAAATTGAGACGAGCCTTAATGTTCTTTTTGCTTAAAAGTGGTTTGCGCCTTGGAAATCTACCATGCAGGCCATTTTTGCCCAGTCTCTTTCTTATGGTGGAATCGTGAACACTGACCTTAATTGAGGCAAGTGAGGCCTGCAGTTCTTTAGATGTTGTCCTGGGGTCTTTTGTGGCCTCTCGGATGAGTTGTCTCTGCGCTCTTGGGGTAATTTTGGTCGGCCGGCCACTCCTGGGAAGGTTCACCACTGTTCCATGTTTTTACCATTTGTGGATAATGGCTCTCACTGTGGTTTGCTGGAGTCCCAAAGCTTTAGAAATGGCTTTATAACCTTTACCAGACTGAGAGATCGCAGTTACTTTTGTTCTCATTTGTTCCTGAATTTCTTTGGATCTTGGCCTGATGTCTATCTTTTGAGGTGCTTTTGGTCTACTTCTCTGTGTCAGGTAGCTCCTATTTAAGTGATTTCTTGATTGAAACAGGTGTGGCAGTAATCAGGCCTGGGGGTGACTACAGAAATTGAACTCAGGTGTGATAAACCACAGTTAAGTTACTTTTTAAGAAGGGGGGCAATCACTTTTTCACACAGGGCCATGTAGATTTGGAGTTTTTTTTTCTCCCTTAATAACGTATACCTTCATTTAAAAACTGCATTTTGTGTTCAATTATGTTATCTTTGACTAATAGTTAACGGTTTTTGATGAGCAGAAACATTTAAGTGTGACAAACATGCAAAAGAATAAGAAATCAGGAAGGGGGCAAATAGTTTTTCACACCACTGTATATACACTGTCAACTTGCCATCTGCAATTATTGTTAAAAACAAATGTTGAAAAATGTTGATTTACATAAAATAAGGTTTAAATGGCCTGGCTGGATCTGCATACTGCTCATGCGGGTTTGGATTTTTATGTCGTTGGTCTTTCGACCTGGTGCTGGACTTTACCCTGGGTTTGTCTACACCTGTCAACCTCATGAGTCCAGCCGCGGTGGAGGTCTCGCGGTAATTTATCGCGAGAATTGGAAAGTCTCGCCGTTGTCTACCTGTCTTCAGTTCTTTTGAATCCGTTTGTCAACTCTCTGGACCTGTTCCAACTGTTATTGCTGTTATCTACCGCCCTCCAAAGTCTACTTCTGTTTTTATAAGTGACTTTGCTGATCTGCTGACCCACCTGGTTACTGTTTCTCCTAATATAATACTCCTGGGAGACTTCAACATTCATATGGACAACAGTAATCATCCTCTTACCAAAAACTTTTCATCTTGCCTCGATAGCTTGGATTTTAAACAACATACTGTATAAACTTTCCCACTCATACTAAAGGCTATACTTTGGACCTAGTTTGTTGCTCTGGACTGCTATTCTCTGATCATTTTCTTCTTTCTTTCAATGTCAAAATGACCTTTTCTATAACCAAGAACCCTCGAACCATTTCTTTTCGGAATATTAAGAAAATCAATCCTGATATTCTTTCTTCTGCTTTCTCTAGTCTTTTGCATTTTAATGACTTGCTCACCCAAGAGGATTTGGTTACCTATTATAACAATAGTCTCAATAGTATCTTAAATTCTGTTGCTCCACTAAAAAACAAATCTGTATTATTCTGTCAGCACCTTGGTTTACATCTGAACTTGGGCTTTTAAAAGCAAAAGGTCGATGGCTTGAACGTCTCTATAAGAAAACTGGTCTTACTATCCATAAGGAAATGTTTAATAATCATGCTTTGTATTATAAGGAGTGTATTAACCAAACTAAATCTGCATATTACTCTATCATTACTTGTTCAAATGAGGATTCCTCCAAGTTACTGTTTTCACTGTTCAATTCTTCTTTCAGGTCACCAGATTTTCTACCTGCCCACCTCTACTCATTTTCCTTCTGTGATTCTCTAATGTTATTCTTCATTGAGAAAATTCACAAAATACACCAAGATCTGGCCTCTGATGTTTCTTGTAGTTTTTCCTTTGTAATCCCACTCCCATCACACTGTTTTTCTACTTTCCAACTTCCCTCTGTTACTGATATTTCAGATCTAATTTGTAAGTCAAAACTTTCTACCTGTCACTTTGACCCCATTCCTACAGTTTTGGTTAAGGCTTGTTTACCCTCCTTGCTTCCCCTCATATCTGCTATCATTTATTCTTCACTTACCACTGGAACTGTTCCTACTTCTTTCAAAGTTGCTGCCATCACTCCAATATTGAAAATAACTGGTTTAGATCCCAATAATTTTGATAATTTTCATCCTATCTCCAATTTACCATTAATTTCAAAAATTCTTGAAAAGATGGTTGCTGCACAGATCCACTCATATTTAACTAATAATAATCTGTATGAACGGTTCCAGTCTGGCTTTCGCCCCTTTCATAGCACTGAAACAGCACTTATAAAAATAACCAATGATCTCCTTATGGCATCTGACTTCGGTTTACTTTCTATTCTTATTCTCCTGAATCTGAGTGCAGCTTTCGACACTTTCTTTCACCCCATTCTCCTTAGTAGGTTAGTCTCAATCGGTTTCTCCCATACTCCTCTAGCCTGGTTCAAATCATACTTGTCTGATCGTACGCAGTTTATTCGACTGAAATCATTCACTTCTCAGCCCTTTCCTCTGGTCACTGGCGTCCCCCAAGGATCTGTCCTGGGGCCCCTTCTTTTCATTATCTACCTTTTCCCACTTGGACACATTTTTCGTAAATATAATACAGTTTCACTGTTATGCTGATGACACCCAGCTTTATCTGTCCACCAAACCTGATTCTGCTCTCCCCCCCATCCTCCCTCACCCTCTGTTTAGTTGAACTAAATTCATGGTTCTCTTCTAACTTTCTGAAACTCAACAGCAATAAATCAGAGCTTCTCCTGGTAGGCTCTAAATCAACACTATCCGTTACTAATAGTTTTTCTATTGCTATCAATAACCTGCCGGTCTCTGTTTCTCCATGTGTGAAAAGCTTGGGTGTCATCCTTGACAGTACTGTCTTTTAATTCACACATCAATAATGTCATTCGGTCTGCTTATTTCCAGTTGCGTAACATTTAATCGTCTCCGTTCCTTTCTTACCCCACATGCCACTGCCATTCTTGTTCACAGCCTTGTTACATCTCGGCTCAATTATTGTAATTCACTTCTTTTTGGTCTATTTGGTCTTTTCTCAAAAATCCATTCATAAGCTTCAACGTGTCCAGAACTCTGCTGCTCATATGATCACCAGGACCTCTTCTATTCATCACATCACCCCTGTTCTGCAGCAGCTTCATTGGCGCCCGGTCAAATATTGCATTAATTTTAAAATACTTCTGTATACATTTAAGGCTATTCATCATCTCTCTCCTCCATATCTTTCTGATTTGGTACAGATCATCATCCCATCTCGGTGTCTCAGATCCTCTTCTTCTCTTTCTCTCTCTGTTCCTTCCCCCCCGTCTTGCCACCATGGGGAGCAGGGCTTTCAGCTGCTCTGTTCCTCGACTTTGGAATTCCCTACCTCCTGATATAAGAAACATCACTTCTTTCTCTCTTTTTAAGTCTAGAATAAAAACTCACCTATTCAAAATAGCTTATCCCACATAACTTCCTATCTTGTAACTGTTTTATGTGTTATGTTTTATGATTAGTAAATTCTGTTCTTTTGCCTGCTTTTTATTTTCTTTTTCTTTTTTTATTATTTTACTCTGTACAGTGTCCTTGAGTGTTCTGAAAGGCGCTTTCAAATAAAATGTATTATTATTATTATTAAATGTCAAAATTAAAGATCATTAAACTCTGTGGCTATTGCATTTTTTAAAGTTTACTTTTATACATAAATAATACCCTGATAATGAGTGTGTGTGCTCTGCGATGGATTGGCACGCTGTCCAGAGTGTACCCTGCCTCATGCCCTGAGTCTCCTGGGATAGGCTCCAGGTCCCCGCGACCCTAAATACAGGATAAAGGGGTATAGAAAATGAATGAATGAATAATACCCTGATTTATGGTTTTATATAGTTAAGCAAAACATCAAATTAAAGCATTTAGTTTTTATCCGATTAATCGAAAATAAATAAATAATAATAATCGACCAACTGATCGATTATCAAAATAATCGTTAGTTGCAGCCCTAGATCATAATGTTAACGCAGTGGCCGAGACCTCGGATGAAATGCAGAAGTCTGTAGGAGCTCTTACCGAGGTGGGGAAAAATCCATCTTAGTCAAAAAAAAGCTATCAGCTGCTCAAACACAGCCCTGAGCTTGTCGAGCTGGTAAACAAGCTGGCGAAGATACCGCAACATGGGCAGATCAGCCTGGTCAAACAAGACCATGTTCTGCAAAGTTATTTTGCAACTTCTTTCTAACAGTTTGAGCAGCTTAATCTTTACAATGTTTATTTTATTTAAAAGCGATCCTTAAACATGGATACAGGGATTTTATGTGCTTTTTATTTTTTTTGCAGTTCACAAATTCAGTCTAGTCTTCATTCAAAACACAGACTGGATCCAGAGTAGCCTGGCTTAGCTGAGATAACCCAGAGGAAATTAGGAGCAGATTGCCTGACGGTGCTCGACATTCTCCTGCCCTGAAGTGCAGCCAAATCAACGAGGAGCAGTCCTGTCTCCAAGTGCACCTCCAACCCCTCTCTCTTGTTTCCAGGAGTATCTCCAGCCATGACAGGAGACTGCATTAATGTTCTCCTAGACATTGACCCAGACACTTTCTATGAGGCATGGCAGCTGTGGGTCACATGTGTGCATCGATGTCACTACTTTTAATAAGAGGATAATGAAGGAGGTGGCAGTTGGCAAAGTCTGGTTCCCCAGTGGCACAAACCGTTGACTAATTAACAGTCACGGTAGAATTAGCCGATCTGTTTCACACGCACATATTTAACAAGGATGAAAGACTGATATGATTTGCTACAACTGTGAATATTGACCTTTTTAAAATATCGATGTCTTTGGCATCACAAAGCCTGGCATATACGTGATGATGGATATGAACAAGTATGCACTGCATGTAACTGCGTTTCTGCTCGTGGTTCCACACTATAGTATTGATTGATGTGGCAGCACTGAGATGGACCTGCGATGTCGAGTGTGCTGTTGAATTAATCTGCTTAACATTACAGAAAGTGAGAGGAGTGATGACCTTGAGGGCTGGTGTAGATAAATGCTTTTTTATTATTAACATTCTCTCGCATTCAAAGGTTGCCCCTGGCCCACACACCACAGATGGATGGGCAATACATGGATATTTATGGAGATTATAAAATACTTACCAGGGAGGCCAGATCACTTCAATAAGACACTGTACAGTCGAGCTGAATAGTCTTTGGCCCTGTTCAGACTCTGTATTAGCATCCATTTGGTTGATCGCATCAGAAGTGGACAACTGAGACGGATCTCCCACTTGAAATTTTAACGTTTCTTAAAACGTTTCTTGTTGCTCGTTTGCGCTTGTCGTAGGATTTTGTGTGCAGCAGGGTTGCCAAGTGTACCACACGCACCCACTTGAAAAACCAAAGATACTACATGATGGCAATTTTTTTTTTTTAATTAAGTGTTTGTATTTTCTCCAAATTCATATAGTGTTGAATTATATCATTTTTAATTTCTTTTTAACCAAAACATTTTCCTAAAATTAATTAAATTAGCTTGAGACACATGGCAGACAGGTCAGCTTTAAAACTGCTAATTTTCCAGCTTCCTCAGTGGTGGTCCAGGTATGGGTGATGCTGTGTCTGGCGGATAGAAGGGGATTTGTATGCATCAGGCAGTCTGCCTCAGCTTGATCCACCTAGCTGTGCTTATGCTGTTCCTCTGAGACTTTCCACTGACGTCTGTGCTATCTGCAGTCACCATCTTCCCCTCAAACCCAAAACCGATGCTTTAACTGGGCAGAAGAAAATAGCAGGGTGAGCCTGAAACAAAAGCTCAGACTGAGACTCTGGGTACAATGTGTCATTAATGGTAATCTCCCCAGCTATAAGAAAGCATGATCCTGCTAGTGTCACTAATAATTTCCTTAGATTTAGCCAGCAAACAGTGCAAACTCTCATATTTATGCAGGTTTACAGGTGGAGACCTGTGGCATGTATAAGACACGATTTTGGCTGAGTACCAGCTCACTGGATCTTAAAAGTGGTGCGTGAGTGTGTGTGTGTATGTGTAGTGCTTTTACATCACACCTACGCATGATGACGGGACCAAGAGCATGTTTTGACATCGAACTGTCTGAGAAACTGTGCAAATTTAACCTTAAGTGAAAGTGAAGGATTTCAACAAATTTTTTCTTCACGCAGTGTTATAAAAAAAATCACCATCATTCATGTCATCCCTTAATGTCATTCTGTTATGTTTTTACTATCTACATTGTCATTCCCATTTATTTCCCCCAGTGTCAGCTTGTACATCACTTGTGCTGAATTTCTACTTGCCTATTTGAAAGACTGAAGTGATCGTTATGTCTTTCATTCCTGCCAAGCTTTCATAATCAAGAGGCGTTCAAGTCAAACCAGGACTTTTGGTTGTGCAGAATAGAGGGGGGGAAAAACCTTATTTATATAATCCTCTGCTACATTAATGCTTGCTGGGACGACGGACGTACAACCTTTAAAACATTTGCACCATTCAGATGCTAAGAGTCTCGTCACCGTCCTGTGCATGAAGTCTTGTGAATGAAGATGCAAAACCGACTGACATTAACAAAAGACATTTCATCACCAGCTCCGGTTTAACTTGAACGCCCCTCGTATTTTGCATCAGAGTATGCTGCTATGAAACAAATGGGAACCAATTATCATATGAATATGGAATGATTACCAATTGTGTAGGTGTTTTGAACTTCACACAGTCGCCTAAAAGATGCACTGCTGTGCCGTCCTCATTTTCCGTCAAGGTGAATGGAGAATGTTTTGCCTTCCATAATGTGAAATAAATTTGATCACTAAATGTCTGACATGATAAAATGTTTATTTGAGAGATTAAAAATTAAAAAGGTTTGGGGTTTTTTGTACAACAAAATGTCAAATCTAACAATTAACAATTTATTAAATGGCAGCGATGATTAGAAAGTAATGAATTCTGCTGCTTGTTGTTCTGCACCACTTGGGATGCCCACGCTCAAATAATTGTGTGTGTGTATGTGTGTGTGGGGAGATAAAAAGCGGACCAATTATGCAAAATTCACTTTTTGATCATTTTTTTAAAAAAAATCAAAAACAAGCTCCCTTTTTCTTTTTTTAAATAAGCTTTTTTTAAATTTCTTTTTCTGTCTTTCCTCATGGCGTTCACAAAAGGTTCCTGAGAAAAAGGCAGTACGGCACTCCTCCTATGCCTTGGGGCTCAGCTCCATTCAGGAAGCACCAGTTTAGTTTTTTTGTAACGTTTGGTAGTGCATTTGTTATTTATGGTGGAAAAGCTCAGACAGCTCTCCTGAAACTTGCACGTGTGTGAGAAACATTTCTCATCAAACCATTTTCTCAGTAATTTGTAATTTTGAGCTGGTTTAGTGAAAATATCGAAGCTCAAGTGTGGATCCTGTGCCTCTGTGTGTTATTGTTTGTTAAGCCTGTATTGGCTACCTGTATTTAGTAGCAGTTGATCCATTGTATTTGTATATTTTGAGTGTTATTTTACCATGATATCTTCAATTTCACCTCTTGAGAAAAAATACATTTTAATACAGGACGTCCCTGTTTCTTTCTTCGTGCCCACAAAGTTTTGTTGAGGACAATTCATTAAAAACTGCAATGAATCCATGATCCGAGTTGTATTTAAGCTCTAACATTAACACACATTTTGTAGACCTCAGAATGTTTAAAGAGTTAATTTAAACCATGGAGGTGTCTGAGTGAAAAAAAGATGTATGTATGTTTTACTAGCTGAAGTGTCATTGAGGTGTAAAGAGTTTGTTGACATAGTTAAAAGGTTAAAGCTAAAATTATGCTGATCATGTAATCGGTGAGATTATTTCACGTTGAAACCCACGCACGTGTCTGCCTGTCTTTTTGTATGGCGGAACTCTCTGCCTAACTTATTTATTATTTCAGAAATTACATTTTGTAAGGTTGAGTATCTAACGCCTTGTTTACGCTTAGTTGTACTTTTGTCATCAGCCAAATACACTTCCTGTCGAAAAGTAGATCAGAGAAAGATTTTGTCTTAAAATCCACTTACAGTATACAGTACTGGTAGCGGTCATATTTTTGAAAATATTATGTAATCCCAGTTAAAGGATTCAGATTATCTTTTATAATTAATATCTATTGGTGCACATTGAACAAGTAGCTTATTAGTAGCTCATTGTAAAAGTCAGTTCTACTCAACATTTTGATTTAATTTATGGTGCAAGTTTAACTTCAGGTAAATACCCAAGTACTGCCAAAGTTTCATTCAATTCTGTCCAGACAATTTTGTGTGATGCTGTGACGAAATCTGGCTGGACAGACAGACAGACAGACATGCAGACATACAGAAATATTTTCTGAGACTGGTTTCGGGTCCTCCAATGTGTTCAGCATTGAAAGAGCAATCTTTTGACCAATGTACAGACAAAACCTTTCTTTTATATTTAGTAGAATGTACTAACCTCTAGAAGTATTTACAATGTACAGTTTCTAATTTATATCTGGATAATGCGATAACATTTTATTCAAATTGTCTGTGTAAGCTTGTATTCAACATTTTAACTCGGATAGCTTATTTCACCCCATGCACCTCGTGTCTACTGTAAAGCTCTGAATATGTGCATTCTCCAGTTTCTACCTTCAACAAACAATCTGGGACTATAATTAAACGTCCTTTTTTTTTGTTATCTCACTGTGTACGAATTCGTGCATGTCGGCTTGGTGTTCTAATGGTGTCGGGGGGGAAAAAAAGGTGAATTAACACGGCATCCAAGTTTCTGTTATGCCGGTGTCCTTCAGACAACCCTCTCACTCAAATCATTTTCACTCCCTGCTGCTTCGTTCTCCTGCTGCCTCCATGTGTCTGAACATAGCTCATTTCTCAGGTTACCATCTCAATGAGCCAGATAGAGATTTTAATATGCAGAGAGCTGTCATTTCTGCTATTCCAGGGAATTGACATTCACCTAGATGATTGATGATATAAAAGGTGGTAGGTGCAAGGGTAATTAAGGTGCCTTTTTGGGCTAGCCACTTGTCAGTCTACTATCACTCTTGACCATGATTTGACCATAGTAAAGTTTGTTTTAATTAATTTTTTTAAGGAACAATATTATATATTTCTTGCACAATGAACTAGTCCACGACAGGCAGGATGTTATGTCTCAGGCTACTACATAGATCTGTGTTTTCCAAGGGATTTGTTACAGGAGTATTGCTAATGTGTCCGATGTGTGCACCATTTCTGTGACTAAATGCTCTCTAGCTGGTCTGTTGAATGACCAGTGCAGAGCTGCACAGCAATAAAAAGGTTTGCTTTGCTTTGAGCAGCCACTCCAGTCTTTTGTAGAATAAAGAGAATGTGCAGAAGAGATCGAGCCAAGAATGGAGTGTGAGAAGGTGAGCTATGAATTACTCACACTTCCCTTACTGCACCACAGTTCGTTTCCATTCCCTTTTCCAGCTTCCCTTTCCAGTTCCCTCCTTCTGCATCACTGACACTAAGCCTCCAGTGTTGCACTTAGTTGGTCCAGAAAGCTGCTGAGCCACAACTTTGTCACAAACTGGCGCTTGCAGCGTAGCGTTTGTCAAACACAACAAAGTGAGAGTCCTAAAGAAACTAATTTCTAAAGAACCAACCTTCTATTCATATTCTCGTCTCACTGAGTGCAATCTCCTGATGGAATTTAGTCTAGATTAAACACTGAGCATATTCCTTATTTCATTATCGTGCAGGAAAATACTTTTAAAAGTGAAAAGTTGTCTGGGGATGTGTCATTGTCCAGTGGTATACATTTTATATAGAAGGTACAAATAACAGCTGTGCCGTATAGATGCCTGGATTTGATCCTGAGCTTGGGTGGGTGAGCAGTGATTTTATTCCTGGAAAATAGACGATCAAATTATGTTGTTAATGCAACACAGTTCATTCATTTGGAATCCCGTGTGCACAATTAAATTAATCATTTGGTTCACTTTTTTTCTTTTTTTTTCAGCATACATGAAATAGATGTTTGTGCTTATACTTATATCCCATTATATTATTTTAAAACATGGGAATAGGATACGACACATTTTCTTTGGTAAATACTCCAGCATAGGGCATCAATTGAGTTGTAAATTCTGATTACCTGGATGTGGACTCCAGGCGCGTGTAAGCATCAGAAATCCTCAAAGATGGATGTGCAGATGCCCCTATACTTCAGTTCCCCTGTGCATAACTACAGACATCCGTTGTTCTCAAGCATATGCTTTCCAGATACACGCTTCCACATCTGCACTGGTGTGAATGTGCTTTTTGAAAACCCTTCTTAGCATATTCATTGAGGATTTATTTTTCTATACACAGATCTTTGATTTCATTCTGTTTGAGTATTGAATACATTTTCCAATTCAATTTTATTTATATAGCGCTTTTAACAATGGTCATTGTCTCAAAGCAGCTTCACAAAAATGAAACAAAATGTACAAAAAATGAAGACTTTTTTTAGAAAAGAAAATAATTGGAAGTGTGTATGTGTGCGAAAAATGTGTCTACATAATAATGAGATGAATGAAATGTCTCTGATGAGCAAGCCAAGGGTGACGGCGACGGTGGCAAGGAAAAACTCCCTGAGATGGCATTAGGAAGAAACCTTGAGAGGAACCAGACTCAACAAGGAACCCATCCTCATTTGGGTGATAACAGATAGAAATTATATAACATTTAATTTTTTTAATTTAATTTTAATTTTTTTTAATTTTTTTTAATTTTATAGAACTTTATTAATCCCAGAGGGAAATTGCTCAATTTTCACATATCCCAATTAGGAAACTGGGGTCAGAGTGCAGGGTCAGCCAGCTTATGGAGCAGCGCCCCTGGAGCAGATAGGGTTAAGGGCCTTGCTCAAGGGCTCAACAGTGGCAACTTGGCGATGCTGGGGTTCGAACCCCCGACCTTCCGATCAGTAACCCAGTAACCCACAGCCTTAACCGACTGAGCCACCACTGCCCTCTAACATCTTGTGTGTTGTGCAGGTGAAAGTTCAATATGACAGAAATTATTTAAATTAACATGAAGACCAGTTCAGCATAGGGATAAGTCAGTGGACAGATGAGGTGCAGAGGGCAGATGAGGTCTGGATCACTGGAAGCACAGGAGCAGCATGTGTAGCTCCAACCATCATAAAACTGAATCCAGCTGGAGCTGGTCCTTCTCTGGATGCCTCAGGAACCTCGCAGGGTCGGCCTTTGTCTACTGAAGCTGGCACAATCTCCCAATGCCTCGGGATGGGTAGAGAAATACAGAACAGATGGGGAGAATTAGTGTAGTTGCCATTCGGTATAGGTGTACTGGAGTATGAGGTTGAGTTATGTGTATGCCAGATTATGAGGTTATGGGATGAGTTACGTGAATGCCAGATTAAAAAGATGTCTTGAGTCTACTTTTGAACTGGGAAACCGTGTCTGCTGCCCGAACACTGTCTGGAAGGCTATTCCAAAGCTTTGGAGCTAAATATGAAAATGCCCTACCCCCTTTTGTAGATTTTGAAATTCTGGGAACTACCAGAAGTCCGAAGTTTTGTGACCTTAAAGCGCGTGGTGGATTGTAGCGTTTCAGAAGACTGGTTAGGTATGTGGGAGCTAAACCATTTAAGGCCTTGTATGTAAGTAATACTATTTTGTAATTTATTCTAAACTGAACAGGTAGCCAGTGCAGGGATGATAATACTGGGGTTATATGATCATATTTTATGGATCTAGTGAGAACCCTGGTGGCTTCATTTTGGACTAACTGAAGCTTGTTTATTGAGGATGCAGGACAACCACCTAGTAATGCATTACAATAGTCCAGTCTGGAGGTCATGAATGCATGAACTAGCTTTTCTGCATCAGATACGGATAAGATGCTCCTAAGTTTGGCAATATTTCTAAGATGGAAAAAGGAGTGGGTTTCTGATTGACAGATGAGAAAAAAATATATATATATTTTTAAACACTTTGTGCTTTTTAGAATAAAGCTTCCTAACTCGGGTTAACTCTGAATGCATTTTTTCAGCATAATAATTTTAACAAATGTCAAAGAAAATGCACATGTAGTTTCCAGGAACTGCCCATTTTACATCAAAGTTTGGTTGCCAGGGTTATTAAGTTGCTTTTTGCAATTTCTTCATGGTTCTGTCCTAAACACACCAAGTAGTCTTAATAGAAGAACTGCTTTGGAAGCCATTCAGTTTCCATCATTTTACTATGGTATATCGACTAAGTGCTCTGCAGCTCAAATTAAATGGGCTAAAAAAAACAATAAAATCTCTTTAATTTGATTTACAGATGCCAGCTACAGGAAGAGGATTTAAAAAATCTTTATAAATTACCTACATTGCTTGTTAGAGATTTTAAAGTACTGCAATTGGGTTTAGAAACCTTCATCACATTATTAAAACCTGGATAGATAGTGGTAAAAAATGTGGTTGGAATAGAACTATGAATGCAGATCATTTAACCACCTGGTAAAGTTGCATCATTAAAAGTCGACAAATCTACAGTATGTTTAAGTAGGAGAATTTCCATGCATACAATGTGACTAGAACTTAAATGACTGGAACTAAACTTCTGTTTAGCAATAAGAAAACCACATAGTGCTCTCTGTACAAGCCTCTGGAGGCAGTTTTGTGATCTAGGGTTGCTTTAGTTGGTAAGGTCTGGACATTATGTGGTAATAAAACGTCAGCAGTTTAGAATGTACAGAATGACCAGGTTATCGCATCAAGTGAGATTCTCTTCTCTGATGGCACATGTATATTCCAGGACTCTCTTGTGATAATTGGAGTGGTTCTGGGAGCATGAGGAATCATTTTCACACATGAACTGGCCACCACATTATGTGCTGTAATCAATCCTAAAGGTGACTGAAATGAAATCTTATGGTGCACATTTAGAAATGTTTTTTTTTTATTTTTGCCAGGCAGTATATTTGCCACAAGAAATACTGTAAATCTATTGCTTGTGCTTTCATTGTGATTAATCAAGTTTCTCATGTCACATTGGTAAGATGTCTTGTTGCTGTACTACTGTAGATACTAAATTAAACTGGAAAATCTGTGTCGACACGGTTTGTAATAGCATGACTACTTGAGTCAGTTCCATCAATAATAATAAATAGACTGGTTCAACAAAATGACTTGTAAGTAGCTTAGTCTTAACCAAACTTAGTTATTGGAATATAGGACTGGGCTATATTATATATATTAATATAGTTTGTGCAGCCTGACTCAGTCTCTTAAAAATTTTAAGTTCTTTTTTTCTGTTTAATTCAGCCTGACAAATATATAACACCAGAAGTGCACATAAGTTATATCTCTTAAGAATTAAAAGATTTGCAGCTATACTGATACCAGCTCTATGTTTCCTTAATAATGAGGAAAACTGAATTTCAGCATCTCGTACAAATTCCCAGCTCCCACCTGAGCACCCTGAAAATTGAGTATGTTCTGCCGTGGGGAACGACTGCAGCGAGGTTCTTCTTACATGGACCCATAGATGGATATGCTGAGCTGCGTAATTAATTCTGCTGCTGCCTTTCAGAGAGAAGTCCATCCAGCCTTGGTGCTCTATTGATTTCGCAGTGCTGAGCAAGTAGAGAATGCCAATTGAATTTTCTTTAGATTTAACTCCATTATACTAAATAAGCACCTGATCTGAGCATGTTTTTTTGGCTCCCTATCTTGTCTGTTTATTTGTGTCCAGTCTGAATTGGCTCTGCATCATATCTATTTGCTGTTCCGGAGTGGAGTTTTGCATATTCTGTCAGGTTATTAAGTTGTGTTGAATTTGTTTAGGAAAGCGTGTTGCTTTGTAATCCCTTTGAAATATCAGCCGATGAGCTGTTTCTTTGTAAACTCTGGTTAGCTCTGAAGTTAGCTGTAGAATCCCATTATGACTGATTAATTCTTTTGATCTTTCTTGAAGGTTCCCTGAGAGAATTTGTATTCTTTACACTGTTTGATTTGTTAAACATTCTCTTTTTACCAGCACTGTAGTCCACTGCAGTGTAAATGTAGTTAGTGCAGCTAGGTACTGTATGTGCTAAATCTGAATACCTGGGTATTTGTAAAAGTTAATAAATGGAGATTCACTTAACCATTAATTAAGAGAGTAGGGAGATTATTTATCAGAATATTTTATGATTTCAGGCCTGAAGTACCTGTAACAGCCTGAGCTCGGACGTTGTGCACAATTTAAACGTTTAAAAGTTTCAAAAGTCTTTAACCACTGTTTTATTTATAGACACGATTTAAGAAAATACTGAATAAACAATTTTTTTATGATCACACTGTCAAAAGTCCTTTGCATAATAGTGCTCATGTTCAGCGCTGGAGTGAATGGGACGTAATCTGCAAGCACATGTTGTGTTATTTGTATTCACTGTCATTTAAGATTTTTAATGGAGTTGTACTGAATGTTATTGGAAGTAAGGACTCTCATAAAAAACTTACAACTTCTATGAATAATTTATGATTAACTTTATCAGCATGAATGAGCACGGTACCGTTGCAGTTTGCTGGCTGTTTGCACTTCCGTGTGTAAAGTCTAATGGGAAAACAAACTTTTAAACCTTGTGACACAATGAGCTTTTGGAGCAAGAGAGCCTCGGAATGAAAAAAAGCTCACAGTATCTGGTTATTAAGTTATTCCAGAGTCATGAAACAATTAGTGGCGAGTAAATATGGTTTTTTTGCATGCTTGCCAACAGGCTCCAGAAAGATATGTGGGTTAGTCATCTGCAAACAGTTTATTTCTGTGAAAGCTGGTTCCGTGCCACATTTATTGAGGGAAAGTGCCAGACCTCTAGAGAGAAAAACACTTTCAGGGCCAGGTTTGCTTTACTTTTTTGACATTTATGACTTGATACACTTGGACAAAACTGTTAATTTCTGGAACAAAAACAGTGGACCCAAAAACTACAGACTACAACTTGCACACACAAGCTCAATGTTATCGTGCACCTTTGCTGCCATTGAGATAAAGAAATGAGGCAATCAATATAGCTGTCCTGCTTATAGATTTCTTTGTAGGTGGTCGATCTTTGGCTCCAGATTGCTCTCATCTCACTGAAGTATCATTTAGGTATTATCTAGGTATTACATTTTGAGTACTTGCTCTGCTTCCTAAAAAATCTGCAGCTGATTTGTTCATCATAGACTTACTGTATGTACTGTACATTCAAGCTTTAGTCTTGAATAGTGGGGGAGTTTGTGAACAATTGAAAATGTTTGAATAGAATAGCTGGCTAATTGTATGCGAGACAAAATGTTTTATGTTGAATAAAGAAGGTGCATGACAATAAAGGAAGACATGCTGGTTTTCTTGCATGTTGTATGATTATGGACCTTAGTGAGATGAGTTCAGACTATATCACACGTCTACAGTAAATAGTGGTCTATAGCCTTACATGAAGCTCCTTGGAAACATACATTGGATTTAAAAAAAAATGTCCAAGTCCTTCAAGGTGCATGTAGTAAAAAGTAATTTTTTTGTACAAGCACAAAGTTTCATGAACATTACATTAAGTTCAACTAGCTGTTAATCCTAAACAGTCGTTGTAAGAGTGTGTGATACCAACAAGTTCATGATCCCAAAACCAGTTTATACATTTTAAAAACAAATTAATATATTTTTCCAATGTATCCTTCATAGAAAAATATTTAGAAAAAGAGAAAAACCTCAATTTGTAATAATAAAAATGGATCACAATATTTACTATATTTCAGAAAAGTGTTTTGTGATGATCTTGATATTGGCCCATCCATCCAACTGTCCATCCAATCTCTGTTTTAGACTTGCAACTCATCGGAAATGAAAGCCTTGCCAGGCACTGGGAAAATATAATTTGATTAGTCTGTTACAGTAAAGCAGTGTCCCACACGTTCCACTTAGGATAAACTGTCTATCTGTCTTTGTGCTATAAATGAAATGACTTGCAACGCAAAGACCCAACAGCTGCTGAAAGTCCAGCAATGATCAAAAAAAGAAATTGTGCATAATAGGTAACCTTTAAAATGCACATTGTTATGCACAATTTCTTTTTTGATCATTGCTGGACTTTCTCACAAGTCATCCCCGGCCAGTAATGATGGAAAAATAAGTAATTTGTATAGACTCACCTCTAGATCAGTGCCACCAAAGAATGGCTAACAGAACTGATTCTTTGGGCGTTTTCACATTAGGGCCCCGGAATCGTTTCCAAGAACACTTGACTCTAAAGTCTTTTTTTATTTATCTTTTTTTTTTGATGGTAGGTCTCGAGGACTGTACGGCATACTCGGGTACTTAAATTTAATTAGATATGAAACCTAAGTGTACCAGAAAACGAAAATGGACGCGTCAACAGTGTTGTTGATCTCCTCCATAATCTCCATGTGCATGTTGTTTAGAACATGAGTGAAAGAAAATGTATTTTAGGCACACCAGACTGCATAATCTGAGTGGTATTTCATCTGCAAAATTTACACACCTATATACCTCTGAGCCCTATGTTAACCTACAGTATGTATGATCTATGTGACCTTTTTTAGAGTCCCCATCTAAAGAGTAAGCATAAAAAAAGAGATGGTCTAATTGAATACAACATCTGTTTATGATTTTTCATTAAACTCAATTGTCCAATTTATGTTTCGCCACACTGACTCCAAAATCATTTTTTTAAATGAACGTTTAATTTATACAGTATTTTTGCATTTGTTCCTCTTCTCCTACAGGTGGTGTGCTCTAAACTATTCACACATTGGCAGGCAGCACAGCATCCCGTGTGATAGGAGCAGTGTTGGGGGTTAAAGTAACTAATTACATTACAAAATTACTGTCACTGAAAAGTAATCAGTTACATTACAGCAGTGGTTCTCAAAGTGTTGGGCGCGCCCCACCTGTCATGTCCCCACTCCCACAATGAACGGGAGGAAATTAGTGGAAAATAACAGGAAAGTACCTATTCTAATTCATGCTTTTCTTTATTGATAATGAAGAGTGTACGCTCAAAACTAAACAATCACACACAAATAAATGGATCATTAATGCAAGTAAATTGAATTGAAACCTGCGCGACCCACTGGGCAGCGCTGCGCGACCCTGACAGAAATAGACCGCGCCGACCATCCAAGTACATTTTACCCCGCTGGGATGCGCACGTACAAACCAGGCATGACCACCCCTAATGAAGTCTATCTTGAGCTTGGATTCATGGTGGGGATGGTGGGGGCAGAAGAGAGACACGTGTGTGTTTTGTGTCTTATACCGCTGGCAGCAGACCGCATGAGACCCAACAAATTAGACACAACACACTCCAGTCATGTTAATAAGCCACTCGACTTCTTTCAAAGAAAGCTGGCAGAATACAGACAGCAGGAGAATCGCATGGTAAAATCTGAATCAGTGAACAGCAAAGCACAAATGGCTTCATTCAAAGTTGCATACAGAATTGGCCAGTGCAAAAAAAACTACAAACGATTGCAGAGCAGCTAATAAACATGGGGTTTATTATGCAAAGATAAGCGACAACGTAAGTCTTTTATAACAATTGCACGTGTATTTTATCTTTTTTGAACTTGGTGTTGTTTGATCTTATTGGTTTAGAAATTGATATTTCAATAAACAGTAAACTTGGCCGATTTCGTTATTATTTTGTTGACAAGTGGGGTTTGAAAATTCGCTCAACCCCTTAAGTGGGGAATGACAGAAAAAGTTTGAGAACCACTGCATTACAGCGTTAGGTTCTGATAAACGTAACTAGAGTACTTTTCCACTGCAGAAAATGAAAACTCCCTTGTGATTCCTCTTACATGTTATTTTGGTCAAGACCTTTATAATTATTCTACCATCATCGCTCAGCAAAGTTTGGCCCATAATTTGGGCTGATGGGAATTGTAGTTCCCGCTACCTCCCGTTCGCTCCATTCGCCTGAGCAAACTGTATGTGTTTTTTCCTGGATATTGTTATTATATTATTCATCACTGTTATTATCTCATGCAAATAATAACACTAGCTGTCCAGCCTGTGAGCAGTACAACGTGCTTGCTGTTGTGATGCATTAATTAATGAAGTGTTGGCATCTTTTCTAATTTCAATCTTCAACAACCTGCTGAATGAAAAGGTGAGAAGTGCTTCTTTTCACACTGTCGTGAAATGATGAATTACTGTACCAGTGTGGGACGAGATGAAGACAAATGTTAGATGAATGTTATCTCCATTAGAGCAGGTGTGCGCTTCCTTGGACCATGAATGAAACATACAATATTAATTCAGAGAGAGAAATTTTCTTTTTCCTTAACATATACAGGTCCTTCTAAAAAAATTTGCATATTGTGATAAAGTTCATTATTTTCTGTAATGTACTGATAAACATTAGACTTTCATATATTTTAGATTCATTACACACAACTGAAGTAGTTCAAGCCTTTTATTGTTTTAATATTGATGATTGTGGCATACAGCTCATGAAAACCCAAAATCCCTATCTCAAAAAATTTGCATATCATGAAAAGTTTCTCTAAATGAGCTATTAACCTAATCATCTGAATCAACTAATTAACTCTAAACACCTGCAAAAGATTCCTGAGGCTTTTAAAAACTCCCAGCCTGGTTCATTACTCAAAACCGCAATCATGGGTAAGACTGCCGACCTGACTGCTGTCCAGAAGGCCATCATTGACACCCTCAAGCAAGAGGGTAAGACACAGAAAGAAATTTCTGAATGAATAGGCTGTTCCCAGAGTGCTGTATCAAGGCACCTCAGTGGGAAGTCTGTGGGAAGGAAAAAGTGTGGCAGAAAACGCTGCACAACGAGAAGAGGTGACCTGAGGAAGATTGTGGAGAAGGACCGATTCCAGACCTTGGGAGACCTGCGGAAGCAGTGGACTGAACCTGGAGTAGAAACATCCAGAGCCACCGTGTACAGGCGTGTGCAGGAAATGGGCTACAGGTTGCAAATTTTGCATGTCATTCGGAAATCAAGGTGCCAGAGTCTGGAGGAAGACTGGGGAGAGGGAAATGCCAAAATGCCTGAAGTCCAGTGTCAAGTACCCACAGTCAGTGATGGTCTGGGGTGCCATGTCAGCTGCTGGTGTTGGTCCACTGTGTTTTATCAAGGGCAGGGTCAATGCAGCTAGCTATCAGGAGATGTTGGTGCACTTCATGCTTCCATCTGCTGAAAAGCTTTATGAAGATGAAGATTTCATTTTTCAGCACGACCTGGCACCTGCTCACAGTGCCAAAACCACTGGTAAATGGTTTACTAACCATGGTATTACTGTGCTCAATTGGCCTGCCAACTCTCCTGACCTGAACCCCATAGAGAATCTGTGGGATATTGTGAAGAGAAAGTTGAGAGACACAAGACCCAACACTCTGGATGAGCTTAAGGCCGCTATCGAAGCATCCTGGGCCTCCATAACACCTCAGCAGTGCCACAGGCTGATTGCCTCCATGCCACGCTGCATTGAAGCAGTCATTTCTGCAAAGGGATTCCCAATCAAGTATTGAGTGCATAACTGAACATAATTATTTGAAGGTTGACTTTTTTTTGTATTAAAAACACTTTTATTGGTCGGATGAAATATGCAAATTTTTTGATATATGGATTTTGGGTTTTCATGAGCTGTATGCCACAATCATCAATATTAAAACAATAAAAGGCTTGAATTACTTCAGTTGTGTGTAATGAATCTAAAATATATGGAAGTCGAATGTTTCAGTACATTACAGAAAATAATGAACTTTATCACAATATGCAATTTTTTATCAGAAGGACCTGTGTGTGTGTGTGTATGTAATTTTTTTATTTTTTTTGCTTTTATTGTGATTTAAAGATTGATTTTCTTTGAGAAGCAGGTATACAAGTGTTTTGCTGCTCCAGATACTTTTGACTAGCTTTTGTTTAATTTAGGGATACACCGATCAATCAGCCCGTGACCTGAATCGCTAGTGGTTTGTGTGTGCGTTTTATATTTTCTATATATACTGTGTGTTCACTGTGTGTACTGTATTGTATGTAGTGCGTTTATCATCTTCAGTTTATGGTTTTCAGATGGAAACAAAAAACCTAATGTACGCTCCTGGGATTTGCATAAAAATAGAAAGGAGCGAGTGTGACAAGAAAAGTTACCAGAACAACTCTCAGAAAAATTCTCCAGCAAGCTCAGTAAAACCTAACAACTGTTTTCTTATAAAACTGCACAAATCTGTGTCTAAAACTCCTGATTTTAAGCAAAGAGTTTTCACTCCAAATATTGACTGTTTATTTTATTGCTCTTTATAGAAGTTTCTTTTATGCAAAATTTTTTTTAAAGCATCTTTTGCTTATGCCATATTTTTTAACTGCTCAATACGTTTGCACAGTAAAGTAAAATAGATGTTCGGATTTACTGCCTAAGACTTTTGCACAGTACTGCATTTTTTTTTTTTTAATGCCGTTTTCCCAAAATCAGTACTGACTGTGAGTGAACTTCAATTTGTTGTGTTTATTTTATTTATAAAAGATTATCATTATTATTGTTTAAATAATAGTTACTATTATTATTATTATTATTATTATTATTAAAGTTGGAAAAAAAATACTATCACAGGATTTTATTTAACATCCCCTCACCCCAAACGGGATAGTAGACTTAACTAGGCGCCTTGCTGGTGTCCCTGTTTTTGTGTTTGTCTGGAGTGATTAGAGCAATCGTTTTACACTTTATCTGTGTTATTCCTTCCATTCATTGTCAAAATGACTAATTGTTCTCAAATGAAATCACTTCTGGTTTGAGGTGGTGCTTAAATGATCCGTATACATGGAGGATTGCATTTTTTTTGTCAGTGGCAGAGGACATGTGTTCTGTTGAAGGAGCATTGGGTAAAAGAAGTTTAACTACTAACTTCTTTACAAAACCAATAATTGCTTTTTTACACCATTATCATCATCTAATACAATAACTGCATGGTCAGTGTTTTAAAAAGCACTAAGTAACTCCCACAGTAATAACAAGCTATTAAATGCATTGATGTGTCAGGGGCCTTTTGCACGGCTCTGCTGGCAGTGCCGGCGCTTTGGTAAAGATTGCACAGTGTCTGGCTGTGACTGGTTCTACTGTTTATTGTGTTAATGAAGGTCACCCAGAGCAACAGCTGGACTTATTCATACTGTTCCCACACAAACGCAGCAGGAAGGCAGGGACTCGGGCTTCTGCCCACCAGGGCCATGGAAATGCCATATGCTCCCACACTACCCACGTAACGCCTCGCCTCTAGTCTGGTTATGAATTGCCTCTGCATTCGGGTGGTTGTATTGTTGCCTTCAAACTCTTATTTTTCTAGCGTGATGTGAGATAACTACAGTAGATATAAAGCTAGACAATACACAAGGTTGGAGCTGTCAGTAAAACAATGTGTTGGAGGAGATTTTCATTTCACACAAATGCAGTGGCAGTTTATTTACTCCACGATGTCTCATCTGGAATGGTCAAATTATCTATGCATTCACAATTGTATTTTTAGACTCTTTAAGATTTTGTCTTGTTATACTTTGGCATCATTTGTTCAGTTTGTTACTGCTGGCATATAGGGTGCACATAGTACACGTAACTGTTGTGTACAAAGTAAATTGACTCGCAGTCAATTTACACAGATGAGAATTGACCTTACAGTGAACAAACACAAAGGGCAAATACAGTAATGGCCTCTGGAAGTGGAGTCCACAGAACAATATGACTATAGCGTCCACGCTCCTGCCCACATACTTGTGATACTCCAATCAGCTGTTGAAATAAAGTCCTGTATCTCACCGGCGTCTGCGCTATTGCCAGCAAGACTCTGGCTACTGTTGACAGGCTGTACTTGGGTTATGACTCTCTTAAAGGTTAGATAGTACTATAACAGGCATTTCTCTCTGAGAGCTCCTGGCATTGAGCTGAAGCTACAGACAAGGCACTGCATGCCTCCGAGCGCCTCCTGCTCTTGTGGGCCGCCTGGTGCCTCGACATTTATGAGTTTGGTATTTCTGTTGAAGGGCACTGACAGGAACCCTTCCTGACAGCTTGGACACTGGTACTGGTAGATAATTTGATTGGTCTCTGGTCCAAGATGGAAGGGTTTGCTCAAATGATGACCTTTTTAAAAAAGGTCTTTTGAAACACCATATTGCCTTTAAAAATATTCGCTCATCTACCTTCACATGCATATGAACTTGAGTTCTAATTCTTAATCCATAAGGTTAAATATGATATGATGTTGGCCCAACCTTAGGAACTATAACAACTGTAACTTTTCTGGGAAGGCTTTCCACAAGGTTTAGGAATGCGTTTATGTTTATAGTAATGTTGGAACAGGAAGGGGACATCAACAAAGTTGGGAGCATGAAATTGTCCAAAATTATTTGATATGCTGAAGCATTAAGAGTATCTTTAACTGGAAATAATTGGCCAAGCCAACTCCTGAGAAACAATTCCACAACAATTCCAACATGACTACACATCAGTACACAAGACAAGGTCCATAAAGACATGGATGAGCGAGTTCAGTGTGGAAGAACTTGACGAGTCCTGACCTCAACCAGATAGAACACCTTTGGGATGAATTAGAGCGGAGACTGCAAACCAGGACTTCTAGTTCAAAATTATTGTTGTCTGACCTCACAAATACCCTTCTGGAAGAATGGTTAAGAATTTCCATAAACACACTCCTAAATCTTGTGGAAAGCCTTCCCAGAAGAGTAGAAGCTGTTATAGGTGCAAATGGTGGGCAAACATCATATTAAATCCCATGGATTAAGAAGTGGATGTTACTCAAGTTTATATGCGTGTGAAGGCAGGCGAGTGAATACTTTTGGCAATATAGTAATCTATATGTGGAGTACTCTTAAGATGCTTGTGTTTTAGCTTATAAGTCTTTTGATATATTCTTTTTTTTTTTTTTTTTTTTTTTTTTTTTAACAATATTCATTCATTTTCAGTAAGCATGTTATCATGGTCAGTTGAGCCTACTTTGGGAACTCGGTGCGAATACACTCTGAATGGGAGGTCATTTTGAAAGTGCACCATGTACATGCATGTTCACACCTTGGTGCTGTTTATTATAGCCAGGTCAACTCCCAGCATTCTCATTCTTGAGAGGTGTGAGGAAGATCCACATAAACACAGCGAGAACATGTAAAACTACACACAGGCAGTAACCTGGGCTATGGATTATGGGCTATGTGAAAAATCATTTCACTTTCTCCACATCATGATAGTCTTGTGACCCCACTCAAGGGCGCTGTCTGTCTGGTCATGTGTTAGCTCAGCGTGTTTTCAGTTTTAGCCGCGCTGCCAAGCATTCCAGTTGTCAGACTGAAAAACTAAGTCTGATATGCAGTTCCTTAATGAGCATTTTAGAAAGAATTCAGAAAGATGGCAAAAATAAACAATAAAAAAAAAAAAAAGATTTTTCTGTTTTTGGTAGCGATGTGAAGTTTCTGGAGATGAAAAAACATCAGTCATATTTTGATAGTATATCTAGGACACTATGAAAAACGTGTGCTAAAAAGAATAGATTTGGTTTGGAGGCTCGCTCTCTCTCTCTCTCTCTCTCTCTCTCTCTCTCTGCGTGTGCGTGCGCCTCCTTAATATTCATTGCTTTCCAATGAGTCTTTTGTTCTACAGTTTCTTGTTCCTAAATAATTATGCCATTTCATTTACAAGCAGTTTTAAAAAGCATTCATGAATAAGAAAGTAAACATGTAATGGAAAACATTGTACTGCAAATAATGATTTGTGTGCTTTATCAGTCGAAGCAAATTTGCAGAAAGCCTAAGCCCGAAAGTGCTAATATGTGGTTTGGCTCAACCACGAACCGTTCAGAATCTCGGCCTCCATGTTGGGAAAACCAGATGTCTGTCTTTCCCTTGTAGATGTGACAACTGGTTCCTGTCATATACTGTAGTTCACTGGATGATGGACTATATTCTTACTATGCAAATGTTATTCATATCCTCCTGTAGTTTCACTTGACTGTCAGGTCTGCACCGCATATATATGGAAGGTTTGAGTGGTTATTTTTATTTTGGTTATTGCTAGATTTGTGACTTTGTGAAATCTCTGTAAAGAGCCCAAAGTTTGCTTAAATAAAAACAAATGGCCAAGCAGTGATCGGAACCACGTGAAACGGTCTCTTCATGTTATGTGACATTTTCTGCATTCCATCAGAAATCATTCATGGATATGCCTACTCCAATGAAATACAGACCGTGGTTATTGATCTTATTGTGTACGTGGGTGTTTATCTGTCGGAGGGAATTAGCTATTTATGTTGCCTTTGTGTACACACCCTGATTGTAATTCCTTTCTCTTAATTACTCACGCATGCTTGCCCACACCTGTTTACAATGTTTATACAGATTACTCATTGTCATGTCTCAGAAAATAATGATACGGAGACTAAAAACGTAAGCTGTTTAATGTAAACCGTTCAAAGGCTTGTCTCACATTCTTAGATCTGCTTAGATGTTAACATATTTGAGATCTTTCCAAGCACATCTGGACCTGTATGTTGAAACGGGTACAGGCAGAGGAGGAGGAGGAGGAGGAGGAAAGGAGCTCAGAGACATCACGACACATTATCAGTTTTTTTTTTTTCTTCCTTGTATATTTAAAGTGCCTCAGATTTCATCATGACTAATATAACAACAGTCTAAGCGTCTTCATTAGAATGTGTTCAGAAGTAGTGGATCATTTCCACTTTATAAAGAGAGCAGCATGAGGAGCTTGTAAGACGAGGAGCTTTTCATCTCTCGTACTGTGTGTATGTTTTGAGATATTGATGAGATATTGAGTATAAGATTTCAGTGAATACAGCAGGTGCAGGTGTTTGATTTATTTATTAATTTTTTTTATTAACTGCTTTGGGGTAAAGTTGGATGTTTTAAAATATATATATATATATATATATATATATATATATATATATATATATATATATATATATATATTTGCATCTGTTACCCTTCTTTCTTTCTTTCTAACAATTTCGTTTCATGTTATGCTGTTGTTGCTTCTCATGTATACCACATCACTTCTGTTTGCTCTACGGGGGGGAAATAATCTATTGTTCAATCTATTTGCTCTTCTGTTTTTTCCTATTTAGACCCCCCCATCCCCCAATAATTATTTATGAAACCCATAACGGTTTTTTATTTATTTATTTTTTTTACTGTGTTCTCATCATGCACTGTATGAGGCAGGTCCCAGAGGGCACGCTTGGCTTCAGTTCATGCTGTTTGACAAGTTGTAATGCGATAGGCGAGACTGCTGATCAGCATTTAATGAAAGTGTTAAAACAACTTTGTCTTTTTCCATTAAACCCAAAGCTCCAGGGGTAGCTCGTAATTCCTAATTCCCCAGGTCCAGCTATATGATTTCTCTATTCATTTGTAACATGCTTCCGCCGCAGTGAATGATTCTCTCCAGCACTCTGGTTCTTTATTCTCCTGATCCGTGGCTAGAGATTTTAATTAGCTTCTTCTGCTAGACTGCAATGGTGGCTTTAAAAGTCTTTTCAGCATTACCTCAGTAAAACATTTGTTGGGAAACGCTCTGACCTTGATGAGCATCACACTGGAGAAAAGTCTGGATCTTCGTTTACTGATGGAGTCCCCCCACCCCCTCCTCCCCACAACCTTCTGTCTTTAATAGCTTTGCTACCTCATTTTCAACTCTAAATGGATACAGTTATGCACAATTTAACAGATTTTGACATTAAGCAATATTTGTGATCTGCCATTTTGTATGCCAGCTTTTCTTTAATCTTTAATGCATCTTCAAGCCGTTAGCTTCTTTTGTTTAACAGTGTTTTGTAGGAGCTAATGAGGCAGAAAGCCTTTAGTGCAGCGCAGTAGGGTGGGTGATGGGGTGGGCACCTGTGCATTAGCTAACACACACAGGAGGCCATTATTTTCCCGACTCTGCCAACAAAGCTGTCAAACTGTCACTGAGCTTTGTTGCAAAAGTTTTAACCAACAGTATACACCAGTCAGAACATAACATTATTGTTGTGTTCACCGAAATGAGATTTTGCCCTAATGTGACACGGATCTGAGTCACTTTAATATGTACTGTAGTTGTAGATTGGTTATCTATTTTGCTTTTGGGCATGCATAGGGCGCTCGCTGATGTCATCAGTCAGCACTGACAGCTCAGGGATTTCATAGCAGTGCTAGCAATAGCTGATGAAACAGCTAAAGCGAGTTGTTTAGCTTTCTTCCTTTTTCAGGACCTCAACAAATACAGTCGACTAACTGCTTGTCATCCTACATCCTAAAAAACTGCATGTTAAAATTGCATCCAGTGTCCGAAGTGAATGAGTACTTTGCAAATATGATGTTTTAACCCATATCATGCGAGCAAAGACGCATCAATGTATGCTAGTTCAGAGAAAAGACGCAACCATGTTGGAGTCAGATAAAAGCCAGTTGTAATTATGAATGTGAACCATCACGACAGGCAAATCCAGCCAGAATCGAACGAGTCTAAATCTCAAACTCCTGATTGTTTCTCTCAAACCGTTCTTGAACCATTTTTGCAGTGTGGCAGGGCGCATTATCCGAGAATACAGTTTATGGCAATGAATGGCAAGACACAAGATTTCACAGGAGAACTTTGTCCAGAGCATCATACTGTCTCTGCCAGCTTGCCTTGTGTCCATAGTTCATCCTAGTGTCATATCTTCCTCAGGTAAGCAATATGCACACAAATTGTATTGATATAATAAGGTAGTATGCTGAATCCAAACAAAAGGAGGAAGCCAGAGCAAAATTTTAAGCAAAATTTGTTTTATTGATCAGTCAGTTTCATCCCCGAGGCAGTTGAGAGGAGAAAATCCGACTGAGTCCACGGCACAGACACACAGGCAGTGTGGCACATCTCCAGCTTCTTACTCAGATTTCCGATGACCAATGTCTTGTTTGTTTTTGTCTTTGGAATACTGGTGACACACAGAACAGCTCATTACCACAGCCTCAGCATCATCCTGTAGCCAGCCTCTTGAATCACCATCTCCAAATTACTATTTCACAAAAACTTCCTGTTTGCCTGTCCTTCCATTGCTTTGTGTTCCTTATCTTCTGTGGCAGTGTCCTTTCATTTGAAAGGTTGGCTGACTCCTTGTAGGTATCACCACATACTCGCTAGCTACTTAGTTAACTTGAGGCTAACACTAGCTAGCAGCACACAAGTTACAGTACAGCCAGATGATTTCCCCTGTAGAGCAAACTGAAGTGTTGTGTTGGCTGCATGTGCTACTTGCAGTCCAGTGTGTGTTCTTCAGTGTACGCTTGTGTGTAGACTCGCCCCTGCAAAGCTCAGACATGCAGACAGCAGAGGAGGAAGAGAAAGAGGCTGCTTCACCCAAAGGATGCCTTAATAAACTTAATTACATGATTATTTTGGTACAAACATTTACCCGCCATGTGGTGGAGAACCCTCTAAGAATTACTTGCCAAATGGAAAATCTACCCTCATTTTGCTCTTGGCACTTTGGCAGTTTGGCGGGTATTAATTTCAGAACCTTTATTCATCCACCCATCAATTTATATTCAGAATGATAGGTTTAATAATGTATTATAGAGTATAAACTCTTTCTTTTGAGGTGAAAATTTATCCCTGATTTTGAAAAATAAATACTAAAAGTCTAAAAGTGGTGCATGATGCAGAAGTGAAGAACTATTTATAACCGTCTTTCAGGCATACATTTTATTCAAGATTCAAAGACCTTTATTAATCCCAGAGGGAAGTTGCTTATACTGTACTTGGTTACAGCTGCTTACAGTCATACCTTTCTCAGAAGGCTTAGCAGGTATCGAGGGTTCATTGACCCGTGTAAGTATATAGTCTACTGTTCATTCATTTTAACCACCAATCATGGTGAGAATCGGCTAGATTCATAATGAACAGAAAGGCCCATGCCACCAGTATGGGCATAATTAATCTTGGAGTTTGAAGGTGCATGTTGTTGCCAAGGCACCGATGTTGCTTCTTGAGAAGTGGCATGTTACAGTAGGGGCCTGGCATCCATCTTGCCTAGTTGGTCTGAACATTTTATGACCACAGGTCAGTCAAAGTACAGTATAGTTGCAGGGCATGCACTAGGCTAAACAGAGTAGACTGTAGATTGTTTTTAATGATTGATTGCAAAGCCAAATAATTAAGTTACACAACTTGGTACTGGGCGGCACGGTGGTGTAGTGGTTAGCACTGTCGCCTTGCACCTCCAGGGTCTGGGTTCGATTCCCCGGCCAGGCTCGATTCCCGTCTCTGTGTGCATGGAGTTTGCATGTTCTCCCCGTGCTTGGTGGGTTTCCTCCGGGTTCTCCGGTTTCCTCCCACAGTCCAAAGATATGCAGGTTAGGCAAATTGGCGTTCCTAAATTGCCTGTAGTGTGTGATTGGGTGTGTGAGTGTGTGTATGTGTGTGTGCCCTGCGATGGATTGGCACCCTGTCCAGGGTGTACCCCGCCTAGTGCCCGAAGTCTCCTGGGATAGGCTCCAGGTCCCCCGCGACCCTGAACACAGGATTAAGCGGTATAGAAGATGAATGAATGAATGAACTTGGTACTGTCCCCGCGACCCTGAACACAGGATTAAGCGGTATAGAAAATGAATGAATGAATGAATGAACTTGGTACTGTGATCTTGTGCCCGAGTTTTTGTTTAACCATAAGTCATCTGGCCACCAATAGATACAAGGCAGGTTTATCATGAAAGCATGCACTTTCTCATGTTTTTTTTTTTTTTCATAAATTTTAGTTTGACATCTTGCATATGATTTATAAGATGGGGCATTAGGGTACTCCAGCACAGGACTGAGACCCCAAGCTGAGACTCGTGGTGAATTGAGGTTCCTTGCTTCTATCAGAAAGGTTGAGCAAGTTTAAGCCGACAAAAACATGCTAACTGAGGTGGTGTTACATGTGCACTTGATTTTAGATGAAGAATTGCCAGTTCCAAACCTTATGTTGGGACAAAACATACATTACCTTTTAATAATCATTGGGATCAAGTCATTTATACACAATGCAGAATAGGACATTCAAAAGCTACACACATTTTACTATCAAGAGAAAATTCACCACAGTGTTCATCATGTAAAACCCTTCTGTCTATCAAACCATATTTTATTTGACTGTAATTCTTTTACTCCTGTGAGGACCTTGTTTTATTCTGTTGACTTGTTTGAAATAGTTTTTAATCAAGTAAATCCAAATTTAGTTTTAAAGTTCTTGGAAACAATTAAACATTTTAAACATCTTATCTAGTTTTAATATCGAATAAGTAAAAATGATTCTCCCAATATAGCTGTTGAAGCTGGCATGGCGTTAAAAAAGACAAAAATGTACTCATGGTGGATCGAGGTTTCTTGTTTCTAATAGAAAGGTCGAGCAAGTTTAAACCCACAGAAACGCGCTAACTGAGGTGGTGTTACATGTGCACTTTATTTTAGATGAAGAATTGCCAGTGTCCATTTTGCAATTTGGAAACTGGCCAGTGCACTAGACTGTCAATGAACTGCATACCGTTCTTGGAACAGCTTTCATCAAAGAGCATGCAAGTACATTGATATACTGTATGAAGACAGTATTTGTAAAATAAGCTTTTTGCACATGTACTAGAAATATGTCTGCACGCGAAAGAAACCATGCATGAGAATTTAGTAATAACTAATAATATTGTACATAAAGAAACCATTACTGCTATACAGTACTAAAGTACAGTTATACTAAAGTCTAATGGCTGACATCCAAAACTTTTCAGATTTTTTTTTCCCCTCTGGAGGTTTGTTTGTTTTAACAGCAGTGATGGATGATCAGGGAAAATGACCAACATGCTATTTATTTGCTGTCCCTCTGTGATATGCAACGGTCTGATTGAGTTGTTTTATTAGTATTTATCATTGTGTCAGGCAGATGAAATAGTACGATACTGATCTAAATGGATTGCTAATATTCAGTTCATTCTTTTAATTTTTGCTTTTTTTTTCTTTCTGGAAGGTGTAGCAAAAAAAAAAAAAGTGATACAACCAAGGTCATGCTTCTTGAGTGGTGGCAGTTTCATGCCGCAGAGTCACAAACTATTCCTACACTAACAAAGGAAAAGACAGGGCCTGTAATTAATGGTCTATTTTAAATGACTCTGTAAATGGCTTGCCCTTTGAAGAAGCCCTTGCAACTAATAGCACCTTAGTAAGCACCCAGGTTCCTGTGCTTGCTGATGGAAACACGGAGACACGGGTCCAATGATCCCCATGTATCTTAATCAGAAGAGCCTGTTTCTTTGTGTATTGTAGTTCTGTATTTGTATGTATATCAAAAAGCATCCACATTGACTTCACATCTTGTATATATAGTTCCGAACAAGACATTTAATATTACAAAACATTATTTTAATTAGTATTACCAGAACAGTTAAATTTCGTAACAATAGGCAGCATAAATGTGTTTCTTCTTATTAAATCTCAGAATTGTTCTACCACCTTTTCCAAGCTCGGTCCCCATTCACAACCACTTCCATATGAGCGGAAATAACACTCTACTGTGAATACTTTTTCCTCCGTCGAGAGACCCATATCCAACAACTACTGTACAACACAACTTCCTTTTCACTACTGGGAACACATGTGTCTGGAGCTCTGCTCCGTTGACAAACGCAAATGCGCAAGTTTCACTACTGTATATTTTGGCACATACTGTACATCGAGAAATAAGTCATTAGTTTGATTCAGCATATAGATATTATTCTACACTATATACTGTACAGACTTGTCATGAAGACGTGGCGGTGTTGTCACCGCCCTACTTGGGGTTCTTTTTTTTTTTTTACCCACAATCTTGGCAAAAAGTCCAGTGATGGCACAACCACAATAGCACTTTGGTGCTGAAAAGTGTTTATTGTGCAAAAAGGTGCTTGAGTGATCCAAACAGTGAAAGACAATAAATAAATAAACAAAACAATATACAAAATATATACAAGAATTTACACTACATCCCACTCAACTCTCTTACTTCCACACAAACTAACTCCACTCCCATCTATTCCAACCAACAACCCTCCTCTTGGAATATACCATCCACAGATTTTCACTGTCCTCTTTTTACCAACACACATTTCAGAGACAGTTAAACACAGAGCATTTCTGCAAAATCAGTATTTGAAATATATTATTAATTTACAGACAATGCTTAAATATATAAATATTTAAATGTACACCCCTCTGATTATACACAATGTTTTTTTCCCCCTGATTCATCAGTAGTGCGCATGCTCAGGGTGTGAAAACCGTGTAGAACAACCCGAGAGCACTCAGAACTCGGTTTCCCATAATGCCCTGGTGATGACGCACATTTATGCAACCAATCACAGAACCCAGAAGACCGCGGTAAGGAAATCACAATCATGCTGCGATAAACACAATAAACAGTAATCTCTTTTTAACCAAGCCAGTGTGTGTTATGCGTGTGTACCAACCGCAATAGATATGATGTATAACTGTTGTATAAATGATGTATAAACATGTACAGTGGTGTGAAAAACTATTTGCCCCCCTCCTGATTTCTTATTCTTTTGCATGTTTGTCACACAAAATGTTTCTGATCATCAAACACATTTAACTATTAGTCAAAGATAACACAAGTAAACACAAAATGCAGTTTTTAAATGAGGGATTTTATTATTTAGGGAGAAAAAAAATCCAAACCTACATGGCCCTGTGTGAAAAAGTAATTGCCCCCTGAACCTAATAACTGGTTGGGCCACCCTTAGCAGCAATAACTGCAATCAAGTGTTCGCGATAACTTGCAACGAGTCTTTTACAGCGCTCTGGAGGAATTTTGGCCCACTCATCTTTGCAGAATTGTTGTAATTCAGCTTTATTTGAGTGTTTTCTAGCATGAACTGCCTTTTTAAGGTCATGCCACAACATCTCAATAGGATTCAGGTCAGGACTTTGACTAGGCCACTCCAAAGTCTTCATTTTGTTTTTCTTCAGCCATTCAGAGGTGGATTTGCTGGTGTGTTTTGGGTCATTGTCCTGCTGCAGCACCCAAGATCGCTTCAGCTTGAGTTGACGAACAGATGGCGGTCCATTCTCCTTCAGGATTTTTTGGTAGACAGTAGAATTCATGGTTCCATCTATCACAGCAAGCCTTCCAGGTCCTGAAGCAGCAAAATAACCCCAGACCATCACACTACCACCACCATATTTTACTGTTGGTATGATGCTCTTTTTCTGAAATGCTGTGTTACTTTTACGCCAGATGTAACGGGACACGCACCTTCCAAAAAGTTCAACTTTTGTCTCATCGGTCCACAAGGTATTTTCCCAAAAGTCTTGGCAATCATTGAGATGTTTTTTAGCAAAATTGAGATGAGCCTTAATGTTCTTTTTGCTTAAAAGTGGTTTGCGCCTTGGAAATCTGCCATGCAGGCCGTTTTTGCCCAGTCTCTTTCTTATGGTGGAGTCGTGAACACTGACCTTAATTGAGGCAAGTGAGGCCTGCAGTTCTTTAGATGTTGTCCTGGGGTCTTTTGTGGCCTCTAGGATGAGTTGTCTCTGCACTCTTGGGGTAATTTTGGTCGGCCGGCCACTCCTGGGAAGGTTCACCACTGTTCCATGTTTTTGCCATTTGTGGATAATGGCTCTCACTGTGGTTCGCTGGAGTCCCAAAGCTTTAGAAATGGCTTTATAACCTTTACCAGACTGATAGATCTCAATTACTTTTGTTCTCATTTGTTCCTGAATTTCTTTGGATCTTGGCATGATGTCTAGCTTTTGAGGTGCTTTTGGTCTACTTCTCTGTGTCAGGTAGCTCCTATTTAAGTGATTTCTTGATTGAAACAGGTGTGGCAGTAATCAGGCCTGGGGGTGACTACAGAAATTGAACTCAGGTGTGATAAACCACAGTTAAGTTATTTTTTAACAAGGGGGGCAATCACTTTTTCACACAGGGCGATGTAGATTTGGAGGGTTTTTTTCTCCCTTAATAACGTAAACCTTCATTTAAAAACTGCATTTTGTGTTCAATTATGTTATCTTTGACTAATAGTTACCGGTTTTTGATGAGCAGAAACATTTTAGTGTGACAAACATGCAAAAGAATAAGAAATCAGGAAGGGGCAAATAGTTTTTCACACCACTGTATGTGTGTGTATGCAGCTGTAAATTTGTAGCGCAGCTGTGTGCACCCATCCGCGCTAGTTTCTTGCCTACAATGGGTTGTGTATTCGTGTTGCTGCTGACCGTGGCGATCTCCTCGTCACATCACCTCCATCCTCTCCAAGATTGCCAGCGTCCCTCAACATTGGCAATCGGGACTAATAGTCGGCTTTCACATTCCTGGACCCTTCTCGGTGTCGTACCTGGAACGTGATGGATTATAAAGTTCAATTCTGGCATTGGTGTCCTTCATCGTGTTGATCCATGTCAGAGCATGATGGTCTGTTTCTAGCATAAACTCCCTTCCCAGGAGGTAATAACGTAAACATTTCAGGGCCCACTTAATTGCAAGGCTCTCCTTTCCAATGGTAGAATACCTCACCCCAGCTATGGACCCCCAGCTCAGCAAATACAGATAACTCCATGCTCGCCTAGCTGATGCCTGCTCCACGTCCACGACCAGCCACATCACGAGAAGCATCGCCTAGTGACTGCCGTGGGTGTTGCAAAGACCCGAAAATGCCCCAGTATCGGCCTGGTGCGGACATCGAGAATTATCTTCTTCACTTTGAATGGATGGTCCGAACGTGGCAGTGACCAGAAGAAGAATGGGCATGTCGGCTGGTACCCCTGTTGATGGGATGAGCTCTGGAAGCATATACAGCGATGGATGAGGAGAGTTCCAACATATACGTACCAGAACCCGAAACCTACCTCCAGCGGCTGTACAGTATGCCCGGTGCATAAGCCTAAGTTAGCAGGACTATGCTATGTGCCTAAGGACTTGGACATTGATAATATAAACAAGACGGTGGACCGGATGGTGTGTAACGTCTTGGTGAATGGTAAACTGTTATATGCTCTGCCTGATGTTTTCCATGGCGCTTCTTGGTGCTGCTTTTAAGTGACATCTATTCCTCAGTGAAAAAGACTTGCGCTGTAATGCGGTTTTAGAAGAGCAGATTGTTTCAATCTGTTGCAGGCATGTTATTGTGTTTGTAGATAAAGCCTCTCGGGTATTCAGGAGTACAGCGTCAGCCTTCACGCCTATGCTGACAATACATAATTGCAGTTGTGTATGAATCTATTGCAGCAGATTATTGCTGATGCTCTGAACTCATTTACTGTTTGTGTAGACAGAAAAATGAATGCATGGTAATTTCCTTTATGTGCATTAAACAAACGTTTTTATTTATTCATTTTTTTAATATATGTTAAAGGATCTGGGAACATCATGGGCTGTGCTCTGCATGTCAACCCAGATATGAACATATTTGATGACCACCGTGACGGTAAATAGTATTTCCTCCATATCAGTATGATGGATGGATGAGTGACAATATCTTAATAGAAATATTATCACACGCATCCAAAAAAATCTTGCTCATTTTTAGAAGAAACTGAAAATAGCATGTTTTAATATTTAACAGTGGTCATGTTTTAATTTGACAACATGTTCACAGCTGCAGAATGACATTTAGTAAAAACACACCATAGTATTTGGACACTGAACACAACACAAAGTGCTTCAATAACAGTATGGATTACAATTAGGAAAAATAGTGGCATTGAAATAGCTTTTTCCCCCTCTAGTAAACCAATGACTGTTTGGTTTTAATTACAGTAGGAGTATGGAGCAAAAACAAATAAGCATTAGAAAACACTGCTGTAGTCCTTTATAATAAAGAGATCACTGTTTTGTGGTCAAGCCTACATTAAAAAAAAGTTGAATAAATTGGTAACAAAAAGCACGCCTCTATTAGAACCTTAGATTTAAACAGGTTCCATTTCTCGTCAAGGTTTTGTGTGAAACGAGATGCATCATTATTTTTTTGATTCAGCAGATTTACTTTTGAGTCCCTAAAGTGTTTAATGAGTTAATGGTATGGACTACATGTTGTGTACGAAACAGGATAAACAAAACAGTCCTGATTACTTAAATGGTTTACCTAAAGTGTGAGTGGTGTATAATTTGGGATTCAGCCTTACTATCAGTGAAACATAAAAATATTGCTCGAGAACAAAATTATTTATATTATAATAAACCTTTTAAAGAAAGTCGTATAGAACCAACATAATCAGATGCTAAAAAAGCAATTGTGCAGTTGTCCTACCATAATGTGATCTGTGTTGTCAGGTCACCTGAATTCATATTGCACATTTAAGAATGCCAACGTCTGCACCATACAACAATTTCTATAAGAAATAACATTATGGCTTGAAATCTCTTTCTTCTATGAGGAGAGTTAAACCAGCATGACAAAAATATCTTGTTAAACCTGCTCACATAAATCCATAATGATTAATTAATAAGTAATTAATGGAGACGGAATGTAAACACATTTTTAGTATACTCAAAAATGAAATGGTGGAATTAAAACATGAAATCCATATGAAGATATTAAGTTATTGTATTTTGTATTTAAAGAGTACATGTGTGAGAACCAAAACTCAGCAGGTTACAAGGTATCCCTTGTTTCCCTACATAGGGGAAATTTACATAATTAAGCAATTACAGTATATGCATAACACCAGATGTGTTAACACAAGTTTATAACGAGTAGCAGGGATAAATCTGGAGTTGTCTACAAAGCAACGGCAGTTATATAAAAAATGTTTTGTAATTAAAGTTATATTTGGTTGAAAAAAAATCTTTAATTTCCCCCATGTGCGGAGATGTTTGAGGCACTCTGTATCTAATGGTGTATTTCCCTTCATGTTCATATTAAATTGTCTGCGGTAAACAAGAAAAAACTAGTAGTACACCTGAATCTTTACATTTGATCAAAAACCAAAAGGAGTACATATCAAATATATACAATTCTAGTTAAATCCACTTTCACTTCTAAAAGATCATAGATTTCTGCGGTTACAGGGGCGAGTAATTGTCTGGTGTCATATTCATGATGAAGTTCAGGGTACATTCACTTTTTTCTACTTTTGTTTTTCTTTTATTTCCAGGAAATAATGAACCACAAATTAAACTTATTTGTCTTATATTTCCTAGACTGTATGTTGTGCTCCATTAACATTTCTTTCTGTTGAGTTATTTTTGCTGTAGCGTGCCTTCTGAAATTCATTATTTTTCCTCCACTTTCAAACTTACACATTTTGATTGGTTTCTCACACTGAGGAGTTCTAGTCACTACACAGTGGTTTTGTGTAATGCTGAGATTTTAAAATCAGGATGTTTTTATATTTTACATTGCTTGTAGAAGTCTGTTTCAGCATTCAGAATTTGAACGCAGACTGTATTAATATATACAGTACTGTGCAAAAGTCAAATAACTGCTGTTAATTAATAACATTTACTGCATATAAAATTATTAATTTGCAGCTTTTGGTTATAAATCAGTGAAATGAGCGATTTTAAATGAGTGATGGCTCCAAATTTAACACAAATGGTTCCTTTTAATTTTGGGTGTACACCTGGACTTCCTAGAGTGGTGTTTAATGGAGATGTTTGCCCGTGTCAGAAGTCAAGAGAATTGTTCATCAAATTAGGAGAAGAGGTCATTGCCTTGAACAAATAAGGATAAGGATATAAAAAAATATTTAAAATATAGCAAAGGTACTGAATGTTCCTAGAAATGCAGTAGGGAGCTTTTTTCACAAGTTCAGAGTTGAATCTATCACCTGTTGCTACCAGACTCATCCTGAACACTGAAGGTCACCCCACGACATACCCCACTATTGATGCATAAACACAAGAAAAGTCTGCTCCAGTATGCTAAAAAACATATAGGATAAACACAGACTTTTGGGAATTGTATGGGAAATCTATGGACTGATGAAACCAAACCTGAACTTTGTGGGCCTTTATATTAGCAGTATGTTTGAAAGAATGTTATCATACTGTAGGGGTGGGCGATATAACCAAAATGTTCTATCCCGGTAGAAGCAATTTTCTACCTCGATAACGATATACATCACAATATAGTTTGTATCTGAAAATGCATAAATAAAAATTCAAACACAAAGAAACTGTTTTACATAATGTAATTTTATTGAAACTCGGAATTGCTGAGGTTTGCCGCATTTTTTTTTTACTTTGGCCATATTCGATTGGATGTGTAACAAACCTAATTTGATTGCTATAATGTTCGATGCACAGGCGCTCGTGAGGTGCATATGTGCGTGAGGTTTTTATCCCCTCGGGGCTTGCCGTAGAAGGGCAAAAGGCGCATGCGCACTTCCTTCTCTGGAGTGTGGCGTGTGTTGGAGTTTCAGTTTGTTTTTGTGAATAAAGGAGAATAAACAGTTGATAAGGATTTTGTGTGCTCTCGTTTTTATTGTTTTTACACCCGATTGAACCAAATATCTGCCCGGCCCAGTGGACAGAGCAGCGCGACTATCTGGATAGCGCGGAGATGATCTGGTTGGAAACCAAACACATCTAAAGTGGGACGAAACCATGGCACCCGATTGAGCCGGCGTGGGCAGACCGAATATCCAGACCCGGTGGATCGCGCACCGCGGACCAACTTGAGCAGCGCCGCTCGAATCACAAACCTGCGCGACTCACTGTTTTTTATTTAAAAACAATTTATTTAAAATATCAGGACTGTTTAATATTGTTTCCGCCTTGCCATGCCTGGTTTGTACGTGCGCATCCCAGCGGGGTAAAATGTATTTTGATGGTCTGCGCGGTCTATTTCTATCAGCGTCGCGCAGGTTTGTGATGCGAGCAGCGCTGCTCAAGTTGGTCCGCGCTGCGCGATCCACCGGGTCTGGATATTTGTTCTGCCCACGCCGGCTCAATCGGGTGCCACGGTTTCGTCCCACTTTAGATGTGTTTGGCTTCCCATAGAAGTGAATGTGTATTGCGTGATTACGTAATGTGCAACATCATGTGATCTCAATTATCTAATTTTTTTCACTGTCATTATTCATTTTACTAAAAATGAAGACAAAAACAGAAGAAAAACTAAAACATTTGGGCAACATGTGGCCCCATGATTTCAATAGCTTGTAGATCCACCTTTTAGCAGCAATTACCTTTTAAGTAATCGTTTCCTGTATGACTTGTGTAAAGAATTGCTTCCTCCTCAACAGACATCGTAATAGCTATATTTATTCCTCACCATTTCCCACATTCTCACAGAAGATCCAACATTTATAAAACTCTTGGGTTTTTAAATACATTTCACTGTGTACCAAGCGCTGCTCTGCTGAAATCAGACTACTTTCGTCTGTCTCACCAGGAACACAGATACTCCCCATGAATGATAAACAGTAGAGCAGACTTGGAATCAAAAGGAGAAATTGAGCAGTGCTCTCTAGCTTGAATGGGGCTGTGATGGAGTTTCTCATCAGCAAGCAGTTAACTGTCTTCTAAACAATAGCTGTAGTAAAGTACTTTAAGCTGACTTGGTGTTCTCTTTGAGCTCTGTGGATTTCTGTTCACATGAGAACAAAAAGATTTTAAGTTGCCTGTAATTTCTAGCTCTGTAACCACCGTATCTTACCCTATTCTCAAATCTGCGCGTTAAGGCCAGGTTACTGTATGATTTTATGTCATGATCAGGAGTATAGCAGAATGTCTGTAGATTTTAACTGACGGTAGATTTTAATTGTGATTTCATTGTGATGATTGTTAGATCTACTTTAATTTTAACACAGACTGAAGCTCTACCTGTCTAGAAGTAGAGGCTCAAGAGAATGGATTTTTTTTTTGTGTAATAAGTGTGTTGCTCTGTCTTTACTCAGGTATTCAGTTGAGACTGCTAGCATATTTTCAAGCACACCTTCATGCCCCGCTTGTTTCTGCTCCTGAGCCTCTGAGACACACAAGCTTCACTGACTGCTAAACATAACTATCCTGTCTTTATGTACTGTATGGTAGTTTAACTCAGGAATACATTTATCATTTTAAAATCAGAATTTCACTATAAAATAGTTAACCCAATTCATGCTGTGTGTGTAATATACATACATACATACATACACACACACACACACACACACACATATACATATATATATATATATATATATATATATATATATATATATATACACACTCAGCAAAAAAAGAAACGTCTTTCAGTAAACTTAATGTGTAAATATTTGTATGAACACTAAAAGAGTCAACACCATAAGACATAAACTAAAAATGTTTCACAATGTGTTCCTGAATGAAGGGAGGCTCAAAATCAAAAGTACCAGTCAGTATCTGGTGGCCACCAGCTGCTTGAAGTACTGCAGTGTATCTCCTCCTCATGGACTGAACCAGATTTGTCAGTTCTTGCTGTGAGATGGAGGGATTGTGTGTTCCTGGTGTGACTCGAGCAGTTGTTCGCATGTACCCATCCTGTGCAGGTGTTGTTACTGTACACGTGGTCTTCCACTGCGAGGATGATCAGCTGTCCTTCCTGTCTCCCTGTAGCGCTGTCTTAGGCGTCTCACAGTGCGGACATGGCAATTTATTGCCCTAGCCACATCAGCAGTCCTCATGCCTCCCTGCAGCATGCCTAATGCACGTCCACGCAGATGAGCAGGGACCCTGGGCATCTTTCTTTGGGTGTTTTTCACAGTCGGTAGACAAGTCTCTTTAGTGTCCTGCGTTTTTAGAACTGTGACCTTAAATGCCTACTTTCTGTAAGCTGTTAAGGTCTTAACGACCATTCCACAGGTGCATGTTAATTAATTGATTATGGTTAATTAAACATGCATGGAAAACGTTGTTTAAACCCTTTACAATGAAGATCTGTAAAGTTATTTGGATTTTTACAACATTATTGTTGAAATACACAGTCCTGAAAAAGGGGTGTTTCTTTTTTTGCTGAGTATATATACACATGTATACACACACATATACACACGTGTATATACACACACACACACACACACACACACACACACACACACACACACACCAATATGGATTGTTTTTTTTTAAATATAAATATATATTTTAGTAATGTAAAAATAACTGATTGTTTAAAACTGTAGTACAGTAAAGTAGTCATTGTTTGGATTTAAATAAGCAAATACCTAAAAACCTTTGCATAATTACTTTAGCGATTAACAGTTTTTGCTTGGCAACAGTTCTTTTAACACTGTCAGCAGACATGTCCCATGGTTGTAGAAAAGATGTTACTATGTTGCTAAAAGGTTAATAAAAAACAACTATTGAAGTTTTGAAAATTACCGGAATTGGACATCTCTCCAGTGCAGTAGTGAAACCTGGAAGGGTGAACTTTCAACTTTGTGGAAGGAAAGTGGTTTTAAAAAAAAAATAAAAAATCATCTTTGACCGGAGATCTCTTAAACCTTTGGTGAAATTGCATCAATAATAATTGAAAACAAAGCTATGTTTAATAATGCAAAATAAGAGTATTTTCCCATACATGGTGCCACAAAAATACTCAGCATTGATACTAAACAGCGGTGCACCATATGAAAACCATTTGTTGCCTAATCTGGATAAGAAAAGTCTACAAAAATGGAGCAATAGATGAGTCATATGGTCCAGATTTGCCTTGTTCCATAGTTATGGGTGCCGTAAAAAGGGCAGCACATGAAGCGATGCACCATCATGTTTAGTAGCCTTTGGAGTCAGTGTTATGATGCTCCAGTTGGTGAGGACTAGATTCTGCAGTGTTATGTGGCAATAAAATGAACATCTATGGATTTGCTCTTCCTTGATGGCACAGGCATATTCCAGGATGAAAAGTGCCAGGATTCAGGTTCAAATTTATGAAAGTAGTTTTTGGAGCATGAGATTAATTTTCTCACATGAATTGTCCACTACAAAATCTTTCTGAATGTTTTTGGGATATGTTGGAGCAGACTTTACTGAGTGGTTTGACTCTCAAGACTCTTCTCAATACAAGATCTCAGGCAAAATTAATCCAATGGACAGAAATAAATTTTATAGGTTGTCGAACAATATTGCACTGAGTGTACACTTTAATTTAAAAAAAGCGTTTTTTTTTGTTTGTGTTTTGTAATGTAGACATATCGACTATTAAAATCTGAAAATTTATGTAACCTTTCAGTAATATAGGAGAAATTCTGCCTGGTCCATGATTGTGCATCACATTGTGCCAAAGTGAGAGCAGCTGTTGGACACAGAGTGTTACTTGGCAGGCTTGTAGCTGGGTAATGTAATGAAGTTATACAACAGTTAGTCAGAACTTCTGGCCTACCTTCACATGGAAGCCCCAGCACTTACAGTAAACCAGCTTTATCTGTAATGGCTCTTGTTTTGAATGCTGGTATTTGCTATACATTTAGAGGGTGTATTTTCACCCGTTAGTAACTGACTATGCAAACATTTATTTATTTTAAGGTGACAGAAAAAAAATCTTCTGGTTGTAATTATTGACTTGAAAGATAAATGAAGATGTGAAGTTTAAAGCACTATAAGTGGAGACTTATAATGTTCGAATACTCAATCAAATATTGTTCCAGTTTTAAAGTGTCAGATCTCGCATGGATATTAAAAGATGTTTTGAATAATACCTCCCATGTTATTTAGCCGTTACGTAACTGGCTTTTGGATATTGGCAGCAGATTACATTACATTAAAACTGTGCTACCACAAAAATCTGTGATTAACAGAAAATCTGTGAAATATGGTAATAACACATTTGTCAGTCAAAGCTGTTGGAGGTGAGAACAGAATGTCTGCACTTCTTGAATGATACACAACATATTTTTATTCAGTCTTTCTTTTTTCTTTTTTCTTTTTGTAAAAGTCATGTTTATTTCTTTGCAGCTGGATTTGATCCAAAGGAGTTGTGGTTTTTGCGAAGCTTTGTACATGTATTGTGCCTTAGACAGACTTGGTTTTGGTGTTCCAGAAAACTGCTCACATTTACCCAATTAAAGAGCATTTTTTAATTGCAGTGTTTCACAAAGAATTATTTCCTCAGTTATGGTATGATGAAAATACCTTTTTCTTATTATTCCAACACTCTCTCACTGTAGCTGTGTTAAGAAGAAAGATAAAGTTGGAACATTTGTAAAATTGAGCAAATCCACAAACTTTTTATATATTAGGGCTATAACGATAACGATATTTCTTGCGATATAACATTTCCCTAGAGAAATGCATTTTTTATTTTTTAAAAATCATTTATATATGTAATGATCATACTAAAATAAACAGGTAATAGATATTCGTCTGATGTAATTAAATCTAATTCAGGCTAAAAAGAAACTATATGTCAAGGAAGTTGCAAATATTTAGACTTCAAAACACTATGAATGACTTAAAACCCTCAGCAGATATTCTGACTTCTGGTTTGCTGTTACTATAGACCTGCCAACAAAATATGAATTACTTTCAAACATTACTTTTTACAGTATTTACATGTAACCATACACTCACCGATTTAATTTATCGCAATTCTTTGCGATACAGATATTGCGTATACCATTATCGCGATAACGATAATTTTTTGATATATTGTGCAGCCCTAATATATATATAAATAAATGAATGAATGAATAGGTTATCCTGTACTATGACCCTAGCCCCTAAATCTAGAATACTGTATGTGAACATGCATATGTGATACAGTACATGCATACATAAGTAAATACTGTAGATACATGCACGTATGCATACATACAGTACTGTACATGCATACAAACAAAAACAAACAGCCTGTACCACTGTTTTGAGTTATTGCAGGTCGATCCGTAGGTATCTGTAGACCCTCACAGCACCTTGTATGGCTGTTTTATAAATAATTTGTCTTACTGTATCTGTGCGCTTACAGAATATCGAATTGTTGGAGTACCTGTGACTATATGTACTGCCGCCATTTTTTGCTTTAGTGATTTGTTGCTACACATTACAGTAGCTAATGACATCAGGGGGACACTGAACCATGGAAGCCTGCAAAAACATTAAAGTGGAAATTGGGCTTATTTGACTAAATTATTTTAATCAACATTTAATCAAGCTTAATTTAAGGAATAATCATTAGCAACTCTAAATTGGTGATTCTCTAGAAAGTGCTTTTCTGCTGTTCTCACAAATTGAGCACTTCACTGAGTAATCTGCTGTGTGCTGTTCTAAGCTGTATGTTTCTGATTAATGATCTTCACAACCTCTTATTCACTTCCAGTTTATTTGGGAATTCCATATGTCTTCATTAGCTACTCTGACACTTTTATTAAATGAGCAAATTAATATTTATCAAGCATATGGGACTCATGCAAGGCGTGGTGTTGTATATAAATGTATTTAGGTCAAATTGCAGAAGTCTTGTTTAAAATTTAATATTATATTCAGACATAAGTATTTAAATTTAAATTTATTGTAACCTTCCTTCATTTATAAAGCTGCATTTACTGTATATAATCTGTGTAGTTATAATTCAACTTTTCATTTGGAATACTTCTAAAACTCTTCCTCCAGCAGTATGAGGGCTGAGGTTGGGATTGGTCGTGTAGATAAAATCAATCCCTTGAGGTCCCAGTAATCATAAACAACAAAACTCTTTTCCAGATGCCAGTTTAAAGGTGAAACTGACATGAAGGAGTCATGAGGGAGTCGACCTGCACAACAGGGTGGGAGAGAGAAGTGGAAAAATGTGGATGAGAAAAGATATTAAGGAGGGAAAAAAAAGATATCATGGACACAGATGTTTCTGTGAACAGTAGAGAAGCAGAACCTCCTGTGAAAAGTTCGCTGTGGGTTGGATCATAGTGTGACCTGAGAGGGCAGAATGAGCTCTTAAACTTGTGCTGAAATTATGATTTATTAGCTTCATCATCTCATCCGACCTCAGTGCATCACAATGCAGTGTATTTATCACCTCAAATCACAAGCCTGTTTCACATTAGACATGTAAGAGTTTTTGTAGGTTGTTGAAGTGTTGAGCACATTGTCAGTGGTAGCATGCAAGTTAGATGGAAAACTGTCCTCAATACCGATCAGGTGAATGGTACAATATATCAGAACTCCCACACAGTATCATCGCCAATATCTGAGAAGAATCACAATACGGATATTTCATATTTATTGACCACCTACTGTATGTTGTCTACATTGAGAGCTGTGTAAATATTCTGGCCCTATAACCTGAGTTTCCAACTATTTCCACACTTAAACAATACCGTGTAACACCCATTCCCTTTATTCTCTATTCAGTGACCAATAAGAAGCCAGCAGAGATTTCTATCACAAAAGTAAAGCAGTTTGAGGGCTCTTCTGCTTTTGTCCGGAGATCCCAGTGGAGTCTTGACCAGCTGCGGCAGGTGAACGGAATTGACCCTAACAGGGTGAGTCACATAATCATTTAAAGTCCCTGTGATGGCATTGGGCATCTTCTCCATTCTTATTTTTATCTCACTCTTCTTGTCATACTTTCTTTCTCTCACTCTTTTTCTCTCTTCCTGTCACGTCAAAGGATTGTCCAGAGTTTGACCTGACATTTGAGAACGCGTTTGACCAGTGGGTAGCCGGCTCAGCTGGGGACAAGTGCGTGTTTGTGCAGGTTCTACATAACACGTGTCAGCGCTACAGTGCAGAAAGGAAGCCAGAATTTGTCAATTGCCAATCCAAACTACTGGGAGGTGAGCATGAGCAACGTGCAGGCACATTGCCATACATTACTAGAGATCTGTAGCTGATGTTGTACAGTATCACAGATCTGCTGCATGGCATACATTATACCAGACTTCTTTTTCTGATGTTTATTTTTCTTTCCCCTCAGTGTCCTGTGCTTTAAGCAAAAAAAAAAAAACATTTGTGCTCAATATTGCACAATAGAGATTGATGAAATTGAACCATTTGGAGTAATTTCCTCCACAGTATTTCATACTTTATCTTAAGAAGAGTAATGACTTTGAAGACACACTAATGTTTTTGCAATTTGAGATGTCAGAAAAAGCAGTCTGATTTAAAATTAACCCAAATAATACACTGATAAATATGTTAATGTTCATATGAATATTCTGTATTATTGCAAAACTGTTGATGGTTATTCCCCTGAGAGTCACACTGAAGACACACAATCAGGACCTACTATGAATAATTATAATAAACAGTAAAGATAATAGGTTAGATGTGGTGTTACAGAGGGAGGAACGAGTTTGAGTAGTTAACGTAAACTGGTGTAGCACCTGACACATTTTATATGACATAATGCTTAAGGGTTTTAGAGGGGCAGTACACTGTGTTAAAATTAGAAGACAGACAGACAAGACGTTTTGCTTCAAGCCAGTAATAAAGGAGGAACCGTTCTGTCTCTTACAGTCTAAGTCTCACACCAGTGCAAAACAAATATCATGAAGCTGCTCAGGTGTGGGACAATAACTGTGGGGGATACATCATCTGAAGCTTATCATTTACCTGAAGTATTACATGTTGGATGTTGTGGTGCTTTTGGACATAATTGCTGCTCAAGGATTAGGGTTGTTCCTATTTCGATACTGGTATCGGAAATGCTACCGATACCACAAAAAAATCTGGCATTGGAATCGGCGAGTATTTTAGTCCACGTACCGATCCGATACCATTTTCCTAAACATAACCTATTTATGCCCGCTAGCTTTGCAGAGTTGCAGACTTAGAGTGTCACGGCATGCGCCTGTGATGGGCATGCACCCAAATTGATATCGCTCCTCGCTCACTAGTTAGGCGGCCTCCCCCCCCCTTTAGGTATGTGAAGGAGCAGAGCCGCAGAATCAGGCAACGGCCCATGAGCTATCGGCGCTAATGATCCCGGCGCTATGAAACACAGCGGGGAGTGTAGCTCGGGGTCTGACTGTTGGTAAGCTGGACTTTGCGACGCGGTGGATTTTATGAGAGACAGTGGCACAAGAGCGGGGCGATGTGATGCGCCACAGAGACTTTAAAAAGGGGGGGCGCCTTTGATCTCTGCGAGAGGAGCGCGTGAACGAGCTGCGCGAGCTCCCGCGGCACCTTCACTTCCACGTAGAGCCCGCCTTCACATCCCTGCCACCGAAGTGGAAAAGGCCGCAGAGAGCCTTTAACCCTTTCCTTCCCCATTTTTCTAAATAAATTACCCTTTTTCCTGTAAGACCTCGCCTCGTGTCCGTGTTTCATGGTGTCGCCCGTGCACTTGGGGCCGAACCCGTTACACAGGGCTAGTAGTATTTTACTTAAAAAAAGAAATTCTCTCTCTCTCTCTATATATATATATATAGGGCTGCAACAACTAATCGATAAAATCGATAATTATCGATAATGAAATTCGTTGTCAACGAATGCCGTTATCGATTAGTTGGGCTGCGCACGTTATTGAGGAGCGCAACCACAAGATGCACACAGACACACACAGATACACAGTCGCTCGCGCAATGGAGGTTACAGAAGCGTTTGCAGGAAGAAGCGCGCGCCCCAAGTCCTCCAAGGTATGGGAGCAATTTACATTAAACACCTCTTATCGGGCGTTAAAAGCGAGCGGTTTTCTGCCGTTCGTAGTGTCCCATGAGCGCGGATGAAGCGCGGAGGGTTTTCTACACATGGGAGCCCCTAGCGACGGGGAGGAATTGGCCACGACTAAAAAAAAGGAGTGAGTGAGAGAGTTCACACGGGCTTTGGTGACGTGCGTTTGTCCGCCTGCGCGGTTATACGGGGTAAAAAAAAAAAAAGAACGTTGCATGCAGCTTTTTCTTGGTGTTCAAATCCCAACGAATGCAATTTATATAGCGCTTTTTTAACAATGGTCATTGTCTCAAAGCAGGAATGCAAGGAAAACACTTCTAGTTCGTTTTCTTCACGTTCAGTTTACACCTCGGAGGACCGGATATATCCCATCATCCTACAGAGGGAAATGCGGAAAAAGGGCAAAATAAACAGAGTGAACCCAGTAGCGGCCATTTTTTTCTCTCCCTACGTCGCCGTATTACGAGAATGTGTAGTATAGCAAAATGGTCTATATATATATATAAAAAATATTTTTTTTTAATTTGTTGAGACAACAACAAAAAAAGGATAAAATACCCGAGAGGATCGAAATAATGTATAAACCGTGACAAGGATGTAGCAAGAGACACTTTCATTAAAAATAATATCATAATAATCTAGAAGTCTATTATTCTTCTTATTAAGTTTAATTAATTTAAGAGAATTTAAAATTGAGGTCATTCTTAACTGAATGTCAGTGTATTTTTTAAACTACTGTGTGTGTATGTATGTATGTATGTATGTGTGTTTAAACACATACACCGTATCAACACTGTTAACTTGCCATCTGCAATTATTGTTAAAAAAGAATTTTGATTTACATAAACTACATAAGGTTTAAATGTCAAAATTAAAGATCATTATACTCTATGTGGCTATTGCATTTTTTAAAGTTTACTTTTATACATAAATAATACCCTGATTTATGGTTTTATATTGTTAAGCAAAACAGCAAATTAAAGCGGTCACTTTTTATCCGATTAATCGATTAATCGAAAAAGAAATCGTCCAACTAATCGATTATCAAAATAATCGTTAGTTGCAGCCCTAATATATATATATATATATATATATATATACACACACATACATACATACATACATACATACACACACACACACACACACACACACACACCCAGGTATCGGATCAGTACTCGGTATCGGCCGATACCCTGAGTCCAAGTATCGGGAGGGGAAAGATGGTATCCGAACATCTCTATCAAGGATCCTCATGTGACTCCAATACAAATTAATACCCATATGGACCATTACACAACATTCATTCTTGGCTGAATTACAACACTCTGCCTCAAAGCTGTAGGTCTTAACAAAAATACATAAACATTTAAATAATCAACCAAGATGTCACTTTTATTATTAAGGCTTCAAAAATTATTTCTGGAGTCCCCTTAGAATTTTAGCCGTCTTTATGCTTGTTCTGAGTACAGTGCAGATCCATTCATTACTGTCTATTGCATAACACATACATCTCATTTTTTAAAAACTCCTCTTAGGCTATTCTCTTAGGTAAAATTAGGGTGGAAAGTAAAAATATGTTTAATAGGATAAAGCACTGACTTTCTGCATTTGCTTAAATAGTAAATCAATTATTCTCTCTTTTGGACAAGATTGCTGGTCAGCTGTCTGACTTTTCAAATGTGTGTTTAATCATTTTTGTATTGTATGAGTAAACTTTGGATGAATATTTTAAAACGATGAGTGTGCAAGATTAAGATCTACAGTATTAGTGTTTCATGTTTTTGTCTCGTTCCTGCCAGTTTATAACTGCACCTTTTTCTTGTGATTAGAAACATTTTACTTTAATCAGAGAGAACCCCAAACTGCATGCTTAGTAAGCAGTAATTTCCACAATTTATTCCCCACAATTCAGGTTATGATGCATTAAAAAAAAAATAATAATAATAATAATAATAATAACTAAAATTTTGTAAGCTATCTGCCTTCATCTTTATATTTGTAATAAATGTTAACATAATGTTGTGTTTTATGATTTCTTTTCATATCAGTAGCACTTCTTTCCTCTGGTTTCTACATTAAAAATATTTCGCATCCTTTGCGGTTATATTAGAGGAGAGATGAAACATAGTGGGATGATTACATAATCATTATCTGGAACTTTGACATGTTGAATAGGCATCTCTGCTAGGAGTCAGCAATAGATCTCAGTTTGTTGTTGCTAGCCGCTTTGTTTGGCTGATTGCAGCCTGAGTCTTCGAGAAAGAAAATAATTGATAATGTTGAAGCACTCCTTTTATAGCTGGGAACTTTGGGGCACACAGTAGATTTTGCTTTTTAAACTTTTCTTCCTTAAACCTGTATTTAAAGCAAAGCCACTGGAAAATAAATCACAGAAAAACAGATTGAATAAAAAAAAATCATCAGTCAGAGTTCTGCCACTAATTTCTATAGTCAATTAATGTTAACTAAAACATTTTTTTTAATGGAAAACTGTATGTGCTTTTTCTGGTAATACATTGGGCCAAATTTGCCACGTCAAAAATGTTTTATGTAAGATCTTAATAAATGAAGCTTTTACATATTGACATGAGGAGAGTGTTTATAGGGGTGTATGTACAATCTACAGTATATTACTTTGAAAAGGATTTAAAGCTTTTAGGGATAAGTCATTTTGGCCACGTTCTCATTACCAGCCTAAAGTGACTTATAAGTGACAGTATTCTTTTAGGGTCTCTGATCAAATGAGAGTCCCTTTCATACTGTATGTGGTCCCAAATCAAATGTACACTATATTGCCAAAGGTTTTTACTTGCCTGCCTTCACATGCATATGAACTTGAGTAACATCCAATTCTTAATCAACAGGTTTATATCTGTTACATCATATAGGTTATATGATGTTGGCCCACCCTTTGCAGCGATAACAGCTTCAACTCTTCTGGGAAGGCGTTCCACAAGGTTTAGGAAATTTTTGACCATTCTACCAGAAGTGCATTTGCAGGGTCAGACACTGAGAAGGCCTGGCTCGCAGGCTCCGCCCTAATCACCATGCAGTCGAAGGCAGACGAGAGCTCAGTGGTTAAGATCCAAAACTGTTTAGAAGGCCACAAGTTTGAACCACAGCAACATTCTTTTACATAAATTGTAAATGCTAAAGAACAACAAAAGCAACATACTGTATACAGTACCTTATATTTATTATATATACTGTATGGCCCAAATTAGGTTAACTGGATTGAAATGGAGGAGAATTTACAAAGCTACTGTAACACGAGTAAGATTAATAGAAGATAGTTCAAATAAGCCATCAAGCCACAAGCCTTTTTCTTTATTGTTTTCTGTAGCACAGGAGCGATCAGTAAATTCAGTCATTTACCATTACAAGATCTTTTTGAACAGAATGAGGAAGACCGTTATGTCAGACCCAGGTGTCCTACTTCAAGCATGCAAGCAGAATGACTCTAAGATTTGCTCTTGAATTTCAGTTGGTCATCCACAGGTGTGAGATGTCTATACTTTTTAGTCTTTAAAAATTTATAATTTTTTCATAGCTTTTTCTGTCAGCGTTGTGCTTAATTTCCATCAGATTGTCAAATAGAGCTTTAGTCTTCTTGCATCTGTGTTATGTCCCTAAACTAGAACAACACAACACTTTTTCAGAGAGAAAAACTGTATATAAATAGTAGAGATTATTGAATAGCAGCTTTTTGGGGGCAGGTAATGATTTGCCAATATTTAAAGTATAATCTGTGTAAAGACTAATTCTGTTTGTCAGTCTGGGGCTTTGCATTAATGCTGGGCTATAGTCACATCTCTGCACCATGAACCTGCTGCTCCGCGTGCTTCAGTTCACTGAGCATTCACCATGTCAGGATCTCTGAAACTCGCTCTGTCAGGAGCTGTAACCAGGTTAATTTTTCAATTACCTGTTTTGCAAATGACTTTGCTTAGATTGTTGTACAGTAGAGCTGCACAATTAATTGCACAAAAAAGTCATCTAAGTGACTTAAAGGTCCTCTGCAATTATTTAAGCGCAACAGGCTGGAATTTATTACAGGTAATATATGCACAGTCAGGAATTTATGGAGTTTGTCAATAATTTAATGATTTGTTCATTAAAAATATAACTTTAAGGTGATGAATAAATATTGACAAACATTCTCTTAATAAGAGAATTTGTTTAATTATTCATTATAGCCTAGATAAAGACATTTGGATAAAGGCTTATACATTTAATAGTTACATATTATAGGTTAAATCACAATGTGTCAAAATAATTAAAATTCTATTATTAATTTGTAAGAATCTTAGTGTAGTTTAACTGTAGTTTATCATAAAATGTAAATTATTACAGTTTGCTAAAGTGAAAAAGCCCATCTGTAATATGTGTTAAGCCCACATTACACTGATATCTGAAACTTTAGAAACAAATTTCTCTTGAAGTTTCCACCCACAGCAGATCCTGTTATCTGTGGGATGCATAGCAAAAAGGTCAGAATATTCAGCTGGAGCAATCATAAACACATTTGAGTGTGCACAATAGCAACATTAGCATGGAAAATGTCAGATAAATGTCTGATTTTAAACATGCCTTGGCCGTATGTAATGAATATACGGAATACAGACATGGGGAAAATACGCTCCCCATCCATTTCATGTTAATATCAGCAAAATTACAACTGTTTGGTCCTAACCAACTTTTTATTAACATTTATGGCATTTGGCAGACGCCCTTAGCCAGAGTGACTTAGTTTTTATCTTATTATACATCAAAGCAGTTGAGAGTTGAGGGTCTTGCTCAAGGGTCCAACACCGGAAACTGTGTTAGAGTTCAGACCTCTGGGACCTTCTGATCTAATGCCTTGACCACTAACCTACTGCCTCTATGAGGAAACAAATGACCTAACAAATGACCAGACATAACAGATGTCAGTATGAAGTCATTTTTCCCAATAATAAATCAGCACTCATAAACCAGGTGGGAAAGAAATAATGACACCCTTCATACTTCCATAATCATTAAGAGAATAATTATCAGTCATGTGTTACTAATGAAACACACAATATTAATTAACAAGCAAGAAGGTCTGCTTTTAAATCTGTAAAAGCAGACCTTTTGGAAGATTTAGAATTAAAGAAACTCCAAGCCAGTGACCTTTCATCCAAGGAGTGGGCATGGCCAGCAAATTCAGACCTTAGAGCGTTAAACAAGTTCAGATGTTTAACGCTCAGACATATGAAGAAAAATGCAAGAGCTACATCATGGAACCATCAGACTTCTATGAGCACATTGTTTATGTTCATGATGGCACAACCTGTAAAAAAAAAAAAAAAAAACAGTATAGCATCCACTAAAGGCTGGCTAGGAAAATGTTTTTTCCAAAAGGAATATGGGCACATGAAAGGGTTGCAAAATTGAGACCAAACAAACCACAAAAGCTGTGGAACAATATCTTTTGCAGCAACAACGAAAAAAGGTGTGGTGGGTGGCTTCACATGAAGCATGTGCTAGTCTATGCCCGCCCTGGTTGCTGACAATCATTGATGGGGGAATGCCCTAAGTGACGGGTACAAAATTGAACACTACTATATTATAGAGAAAACTGGAGAAAACCCCACAGGTGGGCGGGTGGACGGGCTAACTGTCTGACTAACTAAATAACTGACTAATTAGGACAACATAATTGTTATTTAGGCACCAAAAAGTAGAACCACTGAATTGAAGGAGGGTGTGCTTTTTCCTTGTGACTGTAGTTTTAGGAGGCCGTCTTACTGAGAGAACCATGTAAAAACATTGCGTAGTTCCACTGGGTGGCCAAAAAAAAGTGGAACACGGTTTATTTCATTCAGTGACATTTAGCTTTGATTATAGCACACAATTTATGTGTAAAAATTATTCGTTATGCTCCCAGAATTACTTGTTCACAATTTGAGTCCGGTAATATGGCCATGTCACCAGGGAAGAAAAATTCCATAGATGTGATAAACTGTTCATTCAGTACATTCAGCTCATTAGCTGACTTTTTATTGCCACATAACATTGCTGATCTACTGAAGCAAACCCAGATCATAACACAGTGTAGAATGGACACTATGCGTGATGGGTGCATCGCTTCATGCACTTTCCTTCTTAAACTGACGCACTCATCGCTCTAGAATAGGGTCAGGCTAAATTCATCAGACCACATGACCTTCTTCACATTGCTCCAAACCTTTATGCTCCCTAGCAAATTGAAATAGAAACTAAAAGTAGATTTCATATGGCCACACTGTTTAGACCTAATTCTGTGAGATTTCATCGCTTTGTGTGCATATAAAATTTCACTATTAAACATAACCATACCATGTTTTTAAAGGTTTTTTTTTTTTTTTTTTACAAGCACATACATTTCTTCCACAAAATTGACATACTCATTTCCCTAATTTACTTTTGATTCTCTGAGTGGTATAGAATCAAAAGTAAATTAGGGAAATGAGTATGAAAAGTGTATGTAGAAAATATGTGTAGAAATACAGTATGTCTGTAAAAAACTGAGATGGATAAAGGAAGAAACCTTGAGAGGAACCAGACTCAACAGGGAACGCTTCTTCATTTGGGTGATATCAGATAGCAGGGATTAACTTGCAGTCGTACTGTGTTAGAAGGCTGGAAGTACAATATAAAAGGAGACGTGTTTAATATGAAGTCCACTTTTATTATTGGAGGCTCAGGCACAAAACTGTTTAAGAATTTCAGTCATTTTTTTTATTTTATTAATTTGCTACGCTAGGCCACGCTATTTTGACATCTGATGGAAAAGAATTAGCAGTTAGGAAAGAATGCCAAAAATTGTCCATCATCCACCCCATATGTTTTTCACAGTCCTCCCGGCCATATTGCGATCCCAGTGTGTTCTTCCTTTTAAATATTTATCTTTATATATACTGTATCTACAGTGGCTTGCAAAAGTATTCGGCCCCCTTGAACTTTTCCACATTTTGTCACATTACAGCCACAAACATGAATCAGTTTTATTGGAACTGCACGTGAAAGACCAATATAAAGTGGTGTACATGTGAGAAGTGGAAAGAAAATCATACATGATTCCAAACATTTTTTACAAATAAATAACTGAAAAGTGGGGTGTGAATAATTATTCAGCCCCCTTTGGTCTGAAGCAGTCAGCAAAGTTGGCACAAAGTTGGCCTTTATGGAAGAGTGGCAAGAAGAAAGCCATTGTTATTCACTGTATATTAATATTTATATTATATCTTTATTTAGATTAACATTGTATGTATACAATTATTGATGATACTCATCACTCACCTTGTTTATTTATCTCAATCTATATCTGAGGACCAAAGACCATTTTTTTTCTACAGTAGAAAAAAATTCTCTTTTTTATTTTTTATGCACAACAATATTTCAGCCTGTCTGTGTGTTTGATTTAAATGTCAGATTGCACATATACTTAATAGATCAAATATTTAATAGATTAAGACAATGAATAGAAGTTTTTGTTTTGAAAGACCACCTGACATCACCATGACAGTAAATGAAACCTTTGTGTTTTCAGCTGTCTGATCCGTCCCATCTGCTGCCTTCCGACATTTACATTGTTCTCTGAACTGATCTGAAGTCGCTTTTTGTTTTCAAAGTCTCCTCTATTGTCCTGACTTGTGTTCTGCTTCTGTGAAGAACCATTTGTTTTTCATGGAGCGGGAGTGTGTCTAAAAAAAATTTAATAAAAACACACCACTCTTACATATACAGTATAAGCTGCTGATATATGGTTCTGAAGTGAAGAGATGTGTTGGACTATTTCTTTCAGGGACTACTTTGTTAGTATAATAACAGTGGCAGTCTGGAAGCAGCCCAAATTATATAGCTTGTCAGTGGGAACATCTGCAGGGTTGGGCTTGTCAGAGGGGAATGCATAGCCTCCCCTGATCTCTACGGCTCTGTTGATATGGCGCAGAGACATCCTCCCGTTTCCATTACCAGCTCATTCTCTGAAAGGAGGGGAAATGGGGAAAGCGCTACAGAGCTAAGAACAAAACGCTGTCTTGTGTGGCAGAGAGCCAAATGTGTTACCAAGTCTTACAGTAGAAGCCAAACGTTGGAATATTACACTTTATGCAATTTTTAGCTCAAAAAAGCTCAAATGTTTTTTCAGCCTCACCTACTGAAAATATTTGAGATAATCCTTGAATGTGCTTATAGTCAAAGATGAACTTTGTCCTTGGTTGAGATGCAGCCTTAAGCACCGTCTTAAACAAACATTCATATACAGTACACTGATTAGCCAGAATATTTAAAAACATTAAGACCCCATAGGTTTTAGGTTCCCCTTTTACCACCAAACCAGCTCTGCACCCCTGAAGCATGACCACCCACAAGACCTCTGAAGGTATGCTGTGGTGTCCAGTACCACTGTACTGTAAGTTGTAAGCTGCAAGGTGTGGCCTCTATAGCTCAGGCTTGTTTGTTCAGCTCATCCCACAGATGCTTGGTCGGGTTAAGATCTGGGGAATTTGGAGGCCAGACCAACAACCTTGAACTCTTTGCCTGCTACCCGGAAACTCAGCAAGCTTAGTGTTCTGACTCATTTCTATCATAGCCAGCATCGGTTTCTTTCCTCTATTAGCTTTTCTGTAGGATCGGACAAGACTGGCCATCCTTTACTCCTCACAGAAGTGAATGAGACCTGAGCACCCATGATCCAGTTATCAGTTTACTGAGACATAATTGATCCCCAATGTAATTTAGTTCATCAGTAAATCAGCTGAATTTCATCTTCTCTTTATTCTGTATGTTAAATTAATAATGATCCATGATTATTAAAGCTCAGAGTTTATGCCTGATGTTAAAAAAATGTAAACAGAAATTGTGAGCTAACTTTCTGTCCCTTAGGTTATCATACTGCTGTGTTTGTGTGTACAGGTAACAGCATCCTGCACTCTGCAGCTGACAGTGTGACTAGTGCAGTGCAGAAGGCCAGTCAGGCACTGAACGAGCGTGGAGAGAGACTGGGCCGTGTGGAGGAGAAAACTGGAGACATGATGAACAGTGCTCAGCAGTTTGCAGATACTGCACATAAGGTATACCGCTTGCACTAACATAAAGAATGAGATCTTGACATTATTTGGCATTCTTATGAAACTACTGTCCAACTCCTACATGTTAATGGACGCATGATCATACAGAAGATATAAATATTCTCCATTCATCCTGAAAAAATTAAGATCCTATTTTTAACTTTTTTATACTTAAAAATATTTTTTTTTACTGTGAATGAGAAATAAGTGCATTAAAAATTCCGAGTAAGCATTAAACACACTTTCTTCAGCTCTCATGTTCTTATTCCGTAGCCTGGCACCAAAGTACTGTTTGCTTTAAAAGCCCTCCCATGTCACACATCTTTCCCACTCAAGCGTACCCATCCATTCTAATTACATACCAGCGGAAACACATTAGCTTAATTTGGTTTTGCATGTCTAACGGGATTAAATGTCCTACTGCTAACGTTGTCAATGCATGTTTCATCAATTTTAACTAATAATATTGTCACTCCCTTGGGTGTCTTTTTAGAAATAATCAGTCTCTACCTGCTTTCCTACTATTAAAAGACATGCTCGTGACAACATGGGAGCCCAAGTAATGTATTTATAAACCTGTCAATGTTCATGTTTTATAGCAAAGGAGCACATAAATGAAATGGATGTCAGGGTAATAGTGGGGTAAATGAATAGTGTATGTTTTAGTGCATCTAATCTTCCCCCATATGAATCCTGTCAGCTGAAGCTGAGGGGCAGAGAGTGAGGAAGATTGCTTTTTGCCATGAAATAAGAAGACCCATAAAACCCCCCCTCTAACTGCTATATATTTTTCTTTGGGTTGTTTCGATCCTGGTTGCCATCTTTAAAAAAAAAAATGAATAAATTAATGAATAAAATATCCAATTAGTTTTAATGTCTTTGGACGAACGTCTTGGACCGACATAACACAACTATATAATTTAAGTTAAATTAAGTTAATACATTACCCAAGTAGTTTTGAGAGAATTGTTGTTGTAGTAATTGTATTTTAAGAGGTCAATAAACAAAATCTTAGTCATATTAGTCCATTGAAGGTACTATTTAAGAATAATATTGTGCCCTTAAATTTATAGAGTTATTTCCCTATCAGGCTTGTCCTCTTAGATCTTCGTTAGTTGGATGCAGTTATTGCTCGTCTGTATTTGCGTCTGCATGCACGTGTGTATTACTCTGCTGCCCCCGATTGTCCATTATGTGCATGACAGCTCATGCAGCTCATTGCATGTGCAGTCCATCCAGCTGTGAATGAGATTGGTGCTTGTGCCCTTTCTAAAATGAGCTTCCCACTGAGCCAGTTTGAGCTCTCATTAATGAGATTAATGAACTCCTAGATGACTGAGACACAATAAAAATGGAGATCTCCAGAGGTTTTAGAAAGTTTTGCATGCCAATCATTGCAGACCTCAAGGACACTGAAATGCAAAAATGAACAATGTTTATGTGCCAGTAGTGTACCTACAGTAGATGTACGTTTCCTGTTCGAGAATGCGGCCCTGTTCTGATGGACAGCCGGTGATCACTTAGCAATTAGAAGTAATTCAGTTTGCATTTGCGTGGGTTGAGAAATCTCTGCTCCATCTTCATCACTCACAGATACTTCCTGGAGTCTGATTTTCAGAGTGACTTTTTCTCTTTTTCTTTGTTGTTCTTTGTTTATTTTCTCTCCCCCCCCCCCCCCCACCATCTATACCCCTATCTGTCTCTATTACAGCTGGCCATGAAGCACAAATGTTAAACTGTGCCAAATCACAGAAGGTTCTGCCAATGACGCCTGGAAATACATAGAGTGGACAGATTTTAGATGATGGTAACACTAGGATTATGTCTTTTTTTTTTTTTTTTTTTTTTACATATCTCTGGTGTTTTAAGAAGAGGAGTTCAAGCTGGAGCAAAAATTTCTGCCTCCTGACTGGGTATTGTTAAAAAAAAAAAAAAAAAAAAAAAACACCTAGTGAGTTTTATCTTTTCAGACGCTTCACTACTGGTTCCTTACACAGAGGGGAACAAGTGCCAATATTACCGGGGTTCTGAAACAGGATTATCTTACAGATGGATTTGGGGCAGTGTGTTACATTTATTAAACCTGATATACAGAAGACACACCAGTTCTAAGCAATTGATTTATTTATCTCTGAATCCATAGTGCATTTCATGCACTCACTGAAAGTGAGGTGTGAAGTTACCCTTTCCGTAAACCTTTTTTAATTCATGTTGTGATAAAGTGACATACAGTAAACAGAACCAGTGGTTTGCATTTAAAACAAATGTTCGTGTATTTGGTCAAAGATTTCATACATTTCAATCATGAAAATAGAAGATAGACTAATATAACAATGTTTGCTTTCAAGCTGAAATAAATGCTTAGCTGTTTATGTAGTTGCATATCTAAACTTACTGTTAAATAAACTTTGTGGGTAAATCTCTATGAAAAGCAGTGCTCTATATAGCTTTTGCTTTGGTTTAGACCGTGCTCTTCAGATATATATAAACTGTGTTTAAGTTAACCTAGTTAAAATTGATCAATGTCAAATGTGCTATAGGTAAAGGTTCCACTTTACACCTTAGAAGGGGAATTTGTTAAGTACGAATGGTAGGTGGGAAATGATTGTGAGGAGAAAAAAAATCCTTATTGATCCTTAAAATTCCACACCACAGTTGCCATTAATGATATTCTACTTTACAACATTTGTAACATATTAAGTGTAGACATTACCTGTTAGATTAGTTCTGCACCAAGTTGTGTTACATACTAATCCCAGTGTACTGCCTTTATCAATGAGCTTTTAAGACTTTCTTTATGCTCTTTATTAAGTATGGCAGCACATGATTCATTCGTACGCGTGAATTGAGGTTTACATTTGATTATTTCATGATCAGACTACATAATTGTGTAAAGCTAATTAAAGAATTTGTATAAGAGGTGAACCACAGAGCACCTCAAACTGTTTTATTGATAGCAATACTTTGCATCTTTCAAATAGTACTTAGAACATGTCAATGTCTACATAGTAGTGGATATCATTACAGGCAGCAGCGTACTGGGGTGCTCGTTTAACTCATCTGGGTTTTCAGTTTTTTTTTTTCTTTCTTCAGTTCAGCATGCAGTTGTGGTCCACCGCAATCTTTATGATCACCCTTCCAAAGCAATCTCCAAAATATCAGTCAATAGATTAATAAAAATATAAATTTTGTCACATTACCTACACAGCATTTTCACATGCGTGATTATTCTTTTTTTTTTATATATACCGTATTTTATTAGTGTTTTACACAATTAATTTTCAGGCAAATGTTATTGCAAATTCATACTGCATACTTATTTTTAACCCACCATGTGAGCAGAACCTACTTTTTAATCCCTGTGAATGTACAGTTTGTTCGTCTGATTCACATTATTACTTTTAATAATGAAAGCTATAATGGTTATTTGATTTAAATTTAATATTGGGTACACATTGATTTTAATTGTCATGTACAGCAGAGTTCTCTACTGCCAGTGCTGGAGGACAAAAATTGTGAAGATGCTCCAGCCTTTTTAAAAGTGGATAAATGTTTAAATGCTCTACATAGGGAAGTCAGATTGCACAATCAAAGTCAATTTTTGACTGTTAAACACCTTTATAGGTGAAAGAAAGGGAGATATTTTATTAAGATATGTATTTGCGCTACATTCATTAACTTCTGATGACGAAGAAGGTGATAGTCAGGCTTGTTATGTTAGATATCCAGCACAACCTGTTGCTTATTGCTTTTCACAATAGTAGTGCCTTTGTCAAATGTATTTTTCATTTCTTTTATATTTTCTTTTATAATTTAACCGTTGTTGTTTTCTTTAGAATATTAATTTAAATGTCTGAAATTTGATCCATGTAATCTGTATTTAATTACCTATTCCAAACTGATTGCCTCATTAACATCACTTAAAACAGCAGAGTATTGTTTATGTATGGAGATTTTTATTTTATTTTAATCTAAATCAAATTCTTAGTGAATGTGATAAAGTGCACATGTTGACATTATAACTGTAAGGAATGTGGTTTCTCATTTGTTTTTCTAAAGTTAACTTAAAGTATCTCTCTAAATAAAGTGCAAATAATGTGCAAATTAAAATTCCTTCATTTTTTTCTTGTCATTTCTCTCACAAAGCCTCATCCGCCATGAAATTTACTTTATATAACAAAAATAATTGAAAGTGTGAAGTAATCAGGGATTATTGCATAATTCTTGCTATTTCTATTGTTTATTTATTTATTTTTTATTTGCATTGTCTTATTTGTGTCCTAACATTTACGTAGGTTAAGTGTCTGTATGTCTGAGCATCCTACTGTCTGTTTCTGTACAATTTCTGCTGTGATGTATCAGTGTTATCACGTTACCATCCATGACTTTATGTTCTTGTTAAGGGCTGTTATTGTATTATGTTCCGGGTTTCTTTTACATTTTAAAGAACAGTTGCATCATGTGAGTAACCCAGAGCACAGTTCTACTGAATCTGTAACAATATGATAAAGTGCTTATTTGCAGCCTTAATACTTTGAGAACTGCACAACCAGCTTAAATCCTTTTCACCTAAATATGTTGTATTTTCATGACATACTCTTATACTCACGGTATAAAATTATGCGAATAGTAAATTAAGCTAAAGTTATTCAGTTTTGAGGATCCATACCATTTATTTAACGGATAGAAGTACAGATATGTCAAATAAAAGGTTCTCGGTAAAGGATGCCCAGTTGTGTACATGGTGGTGATAAATTTTTTTGGATACCTAAATATCTTTAATGTAAAGGTTTAAAAAATGACTTTGAATGATTTAAAAATACTAAAACTACTGTAACTGAAATCTCATTGATATTGTCCATATTCCATGCTGTTTGATTCCTAGCAAAACATGATGGTGGGAATATTAAGCCTGAGTGCCAGGGTGTGCTATGTGGATGTCTTACTGATTTATTATACTGACTTATTAATCATCTCAGTAACACTGTGTTTTATATCACATCATTTCACATCGCTTTTCCTTAAATTAAATAAATGTACCTTTCCATAAATTAATTTGCTTTGTACTGCACTAAAATCAACTCCTTTACTTTTGTTCATGCTTTTTAATAAGGGTAATATTATAAAATGTTTAGTTTTACTATTTAGTTTACTCATGTTTATACTTTCTGTTGAATATCAAATAAAAATGTCAAATATTCTAACTGGCTTGAATGTGTTATTGCCTTTAAGAGTGTAAGTTTTTGTGCAGTGTGGCGCTTGTATCAGCCTGTGCTCTGGCAGACACGGCTGCGTCTAAATGACTTCTCGGCAGTGCATCTCTATCAAGTCTGTGTTTCGCACTCTAATAGCAGTTTAATGCAATAATAAATAGCATAGTTTGTTTGACAACTGTGAGCAGGGAAGTGTGTGGGATATTAGTGAAATCTATGATCTAGCTGTTCCATCTCAGCTGGGCACCTAAGTGCCTCGTAAAATACCTCGGGCATAACGGTGGTAGATCATCTCTCATCCCCCTAGCGAGTTTCTCTCTCTTTCACATTTCTCCTTTTCCCCCTCTTTATAATCTCCACAATAAGCAGTGCTATCAAGTTTTAGGACAGAATCTGTATTGTGTGAATATGGTTGTACTGAAAGACTATTGCCTCCAGGGTGGATCAGGGTCTACAGTAGGTGTGACCTAAAACACTGCTGTGTTGAAGCTACAGACTGCCACTAGAAGGAGCCAGAGGTCTAGTGTTTCAGCTTTTTTTGCCGGAAGTGAATCAGTGGGTTAGGTGGGCCTACAGTCTACTTAGACAGCAATGCAGAATGCAAAATCATTGTTTTAGGAGAAATCTGTTTTTCTTACAGTACAGCTGCTCTAAGTCACAGTGCTTTGATGCAGCAACATCATTTTCCTTTATCTGTCCCAAGCCTAGTTCTGTATGAAATCTGATGCTACACACTGTTAGAACCATTTTTTATTCACGCATTTAAATCATTGCTGACTGTAAATACTTTTAAATATACTGTATACATGTTTTTGCTCTAGCAGGTATGCCTAAGAAATATGAGAGAAATGAACTGACTGTACTGTGTGCCTCAATATTTAGTGGATTATCCCATAACTATTTTCACCTCCTACAGCAACAGAAACCCCTCACCTTCAGCAGAGAAAGGAGGGAGTCTGCAGAGACTAGAGACACGGGGCATCGAATGTATTCTCTCACTTTCACTTGCTATTTCCACACATCTGTGATTACAGGTAACACCTCCGAGTGTGAGACTGGTAGGGCAGGAGCTCCGTGCCTCGGTTCTCACTTCCTGTAAGCACTGCAGCAGTGCTTTCCTCAAAGGTGATTAATCCAGCTTATGCTTTCCGCCCCTATTTTACATTCCCTGGCAGGATGATGAATAGGTTAGTTCATCGAAAAATGGCATCCGTTTCGTAGCAGTATCCGTTTCTGTTTCTTCCCTATATTCTTGTATACCTTATGATGTCCTACATGGAAATGCAGGATTTGACTCAGGGTTTTGTGGGTGGTATTTTATTTATGTACATGTCTGACATTTCAAATGTGACTCTCTTTCTAGCTTGCTACCAAAATAGAGGAATGTATTAGCATTTTGGGAATGATGCACCCATGTAAACAGTAGCACATAATAGTTTTGACATTGAAGGGAACATTTGGATGACCTCCATGAGATGCTATGTTTATGTTCTGTTTTTTTTTTTTTTTTTTACTTAACAGCAATTTAAGATTTTCTGAGACTTTTCTAATGTTTATTGTAATTGTAGCAGTATTTGAATAAAGCAGTATGAAAATATCCCATACACAAGATGTTTGTGTGTGGGTAAATTGTGGCAGCATTGGTGCATGCACTCACCTCCAAGTCATGCCCAGGGTGACTTGGCAGATGCATGGGGAGGTGTAGGGCTGCGCAGCTGCTGGCTCTAAATCTGGCACTGGATCCTCCTCATTGCCTTTAGCTTCCCATGGTGAGCAATGTCAGCTACACTGAAATAATCAGTCAGAATCCACTGAGCTTCTCGTTTTTGCTGCACACATCAGCTCAATGTCTTAATGTAATAAAGTGGGTGCTGTGCTTTATTATTATTATTATTATTATTATTAAGAATAATTCTAGATAGCGACAAATAACTTGGGTTGCTTTAAGACCTGCTACCCTTATTGTATAACCTTGGTTTAATTAGACTAGAGTAATGAGTCCTGCAAAGAACTGATTTTGTAGATTTTTGTATCGGCAGATGTCTCTAGATAAGATGTTCTCCTAAACACTGCAGTTTTCTCAAAACCAGTCAGAAAAATAAAAATGAACAAATTACAGAGGTTAGCATGTAAACACATTGTATTTTTGATGTCTCCTTTTATTTACAGTATAAGGGTAAGGAATTTTGAGAAGAAATTTGTAGTCTATGGTATCTCTTAGAGATGGTGCAAAAGGTCTTTTACTAAAAGCCACTTAATGTTGCTGATATCTTTTAGAAACCTTGCTTCTCTCATTTTTACTCTACTTGGTATAATTCAAATATAAGCATGATAATGGGAATTTGTAAAGACAGTATATACAGTATAACCGCCAAAACAAAAGTCACCACCTGGATTTAACTAAGCAAATAAGTAAAAGCTTTCCATTAGATAATTACTGCAGTGATTAATGTTTCAGCTGTCAACCAATTATTTAACCTGATCTAATGAAATGAGTAGCTTACAGTATTTCTTAAACAAGCATGTCAGAAGACATACATGTATCCTTTGATTGTGGCAAAGATGTTATTCTGTTTCAGAAGGGTCAAATTATTGTCTGACATCAAGCAAAGAAAACAACTTATGAGATCAATTAACCAATTAGTGAAATAAATGAAAAAACAAACCCACACATAGTGGAACTACAGTGGTGTGAAAAACTATTTGCCCCCCTCCTGAGTTCTTATTCTTTTGCATGTTTGTCACACAAAATGTTTCTGATCATCAAACACATTTAATTATTTGTCAAAGATAACACAAGTAAACACAAAATGCAGTTTTTAAATGAGGGGTTTTATTATTTAGGGAGAGAAAAAAATCCAAACCTACATGGCCCTGTGTGAAAAAGTAATTGCCCCCTGAACCTAATAACTGGTTGGGCCACCCTTAGCAGCAATAACTGCAATCAAGCGTTTGCGATAACTTGCAACGAGTCTTTTACAGCGCTCTGGAGGAATTTTGGCCCACTCATCTTTGCAGAATTGTTGTAATTCAGCTTTATTTGAGGGTTTTCTAGCATGAACCGCCTTTTTAAGGTCATGCCACAACATCTCAATAGGATTCAGGTCAGGACTTTGACTAGGCCACTCCAAAGTCTTCATTTTGTTTTTCTTCAGCCATTCAGAGGTGGATTTGCTGGTGTGTTTTGGGTCATTGTCCTGCTGCAGTACCCAAGATCGCTTCAGCTTGAGTTGACGAACAGATGGCCGGACATTCTCCTTCAGGATTTTTTGGTAGACAGTAGAATTCATGGTTCCATCTATCACAGCAAGCCTTCCAGGTCCTGAAGCAGCAAAACAACCCCAGACCATCACACTACCACCAATATATTTTACTGTTGGTATGATGTTCTTTTTCTGAAATGCTGTGTTACTTTTACGCCAGATGTAACGGGACACGCACCTTCCAAAGAGTTCAACTTTTGTCTCGTCGGTCCACAAGGTATTTTCCCAAAAGTCTTGGCAATCATTGAGATGTTTTTTAGCAAAATTGAGACGAGCCTTAATGTTCTTTTTGCTTAAAAGTGGTTTGCGCCTTGGAAATCTGCCATGCAGGCCGTTTTTGCCCAGTCTCTTTCTTATGGTGGAGTCGTGAACACTGACCTTAATTGAGGCAAGTGAGGCCTGCAGTTCTTTAGATGTTGTCCTGGGGTCTTTTGTGGCCTCTCGGATGAGTCGTCTCTGCGCTCTTGGGGTAATTTCGGTCGGCCGGCCACTCCTGGGAAGGTTCACCACTGTTCCATGTTTTTGCCATTTGTGGATAATGGCTCTCACTGTGGTTCGCTGGAGTCCCAAAGCTTTAGAAATGGCTTTATAACCTTTACCAGACTGATAGATCTCAATTACTTTTGTTCTCATTTGTTCCTGAATTTCTTTGGATCTTGGCATGGTGTCTAGCTTTTGAGGTGCTTTTGGTCTACTTCTCTGTGTCAGGTAGCTCCTATTTAAGTGATTTCTTGATTGAAACAGGTGTGGCAGTAATCAGGCCTGGGGGTGACTACAGAAATTGAACTCAGGTGTGATAAACCACAGTTAAGTTATTTTTTAACAAGGGGGGCAATCACTTTTTCACACAGGGCCATGTAGATTTGGAGTTTTTTTTCTCCCTTAATAACGTAAACCTTCATTTAAAAACTGCATTTTGTGTTCAATTATGTTATCTTTGACTAATAGTTAACGGTTTTTGATGATCAGAAACATTTAAGTGTGACAAACATGCAAAAGAATAAGAAATCAGGAAGGGGGCAAATAGTTTTTCACACCACTGTATGTTAAATAGTAAAAGTGACATTTCCACACGCATAATGTGTAGAGAACTCAAGGAACTGGGACTAAACAGCTGTGTATCACTTATCAGGGAGGCTCATCTAAAAAAAAAAAAAAAGAAGACTTAAATTTGCTTGGAAGTATAAAGAATGGACTGTGGACCACTGAAAAAAGTGTAATGTGGTTTAATGAGTCTTCATTTACCCTGTTCCAGAGTGATGGGAGCATCAGGGTAAGAAGAGGGGCAGATGAAGTGGTGTACCCATCATGACTAATGCCTACTGTACAAGCCTATAGAGTCAGTGTGGGCTGATGATCTGATGTTGCTGCTGTTTGCCAGGTCTTGGTTCAGCAACATTATGGGCCCAACAATGAGGTCAGCTGACGAGCTGAATATTCTGAATTACCAGGTTTTTCCATTAATGGATTTTTTTTCTTCCCTGATGGCCTGGGAATATTCCAGGATGATGATGATGATGCCAGGATTCGTCTAGCTCAAACTGTGAAAGAGTGGTTCAGGGAGCATGAGACATAATTTTCACATACTGTATAGATTAGCCAGAGATTCCAGACCATATCCACATTGGGATATGCTAGAGAAAACTTTACATAGTTCAAATCTCCCATCCTAAGAATAAAAGATCTTGGGGAGAAATTAATGCAAACCTGTTGAGATATTGCATAAGTTTATCGAAACGAAGCCACAGCCATAATTGAGGCAAAAGGGTGGTTCAATGAAATATTAGTGTGTGTATGACTTTTGTTTTATTATTGGCCTAGTCAGTGTAGTATAGTAGCATACTGTGCATATACAGTAGTGTGTAGTACTTTTCAAATTCATGTCATAATGTTTAGTACTGTTGTTATCCAATCAAAATGGTGGAGTTCCCTCAAGTCACTATGAAGCAATCTCACATTCTCAGACACTACAGATGTGGTAAGGTTGTCCTTATTAAATGCAGAGGAGACTAAAACCTACCTGCATATTGCCTGGCTCTGTCATCATTTCACTCAATTGTTTTCCCCACCACACCATTCCACTTTTCTCCAGGGTTAAGAATGAGGGCATATATATTTGCTATGTCTGAGTATGAACAGATTGCTTGAAACTGGAACATCACAGGCATGCAGTCCGCACAGGAGTCATTTTAGACACCATGGTGGCTTCATGGCTGATGTGTACAGTAGATAGCCATGATAGCTGCTGGCCATCTTGAGCTTGATGAAGATATAATCCTGAAGTGCTGATGCTGCAGACCTGCTTTTCATAGCTGGGTCATGGCTGTGATCTGGACTGAAATAGCTGGAGCACGTAAGTGGATGTATTAGTGCTGTCACATAGAAGGAGGCATGTGGAGCTGTGGCTCGAGCTGTAATGATGTCTTGGCTCAGCTCTCAATTCACCATCCTGCTGTATGATGAATGAAAGAGGAAGCCAACCAGGGTTTGCATTCATCTCTGGACAAAGAATGGAGGTGCAGATTAAGACTTGTGTTCATTAGATAGAGATGGATGGATTGGGGGGTAAAGAGTATGTGTTTATGTACAGTGTGAGAGTAATGCACGGTCAGCTGAAACAGCCTTTAGACAAGGTTATGCTTAAGTGTTTTTTCATTGAAAAATGGAAACCAATGTCAGGAATGGAAAAAAATGAAGAACATTCAAATATTGACCAATTAAAATACAGAGTGAACCTTAACAGTAATGTTTGTTAGAAAATAAGAGGAAAAATGTATACATTAATGTCAATTGAGATACATTAATGTCAATAGATTTTTCCAGTCACTCATTTTTGCAAATCAAATGCTTACATGTACTGTATGTAATATCAATTTGTAATGTAATGACAAGGAATTTCTCTCATACAGAAATGACAAGATAGTATTTATAGATGAGAAACAACAACCTGCACAGAATAGCATTTTTACCTAATATCATGGTTGTATTGGTTATTGTGAAAACACAGGATTGTGGGATGTTTTTATGAAATACAGGGTGTGAAAGGATGTTAATTTACTGCCTTGCTCATTCAAGTTCTTGTCAATCTTTGACACCTTTTCATTTTTTTTTTTTATAAATTTTTTTTACAGCAACTGCCTGTCCACAAGCTAATTTGACGCGCATGAGTGACAGCACTACCCCATAGAGATGACGAATGTGATCTTTCTGTCAGGATAAAGTCGGGTAATATCTCTGGTGCGTGACTGCAGTAATATTTTTATGCCACATGATGCCAGGAATGTGAAAGCAGGAAACACGATTCAAAGAAAAGATTTCCTTCGATTATTTAGCAACAGTAACACATTATTATATTGATGATAATGATGATGATGACGATGATGATGGTGATGAGCATGTGTTTTGATTAGCAGGATTACTGCCTGTGGGTGAGACCCTGCAGAAGATGTCTGAGTATCAGCAGTAGTGTATCCTTACTGCAGTACTCTTTTGGGCCTCAAACACAATTGATCACATTGATTAAGCCCAACCCTGCTCTGCACCTCTTATACATCCAAGATGCATTGCTCTGACCTTGAGCTAAAGAGCATTACATAATCATTACTGTCATGTTTGCATTTTATTGTGCTTGTGTCACATAAAAATATTTGATAATAAAGTCACATTTTTCCATATGTAACATTTTTATACTGGTGGTTCCAGTGTTACATGCCGCAGCTTATTTTCTCTTGCACTTCTGCGGTTCACCACCGCAGGGCAGTAGTGCTCAAGCAAGGCATGCTGGACTGTTGGCTTTGCTTTGTAGCAGCTGGCAGTGGCTCTGGATGCCAGTGTGGAACTGTTCACGGGGTGCAAAAACGAGCTGAGCTGTCTGCTTTGGCTCCGCTGGTATCATTTCCAGCCCCCTCTCTTAAATCTTTCTCCTCTAGCACACCTTTTTCCCTCTACATCACTTGACGAGATCAGCGGCTTTCAAGTCTCACACTAATTTAGTCTTCTTTTCAGTTCAATATGCATTAACGCTTAATTCGTCATAGTCCCTGTGGATATACTCTTGAGAAGGAATGCAGAATTTTGCTTTCTTATTTTTATTTATTTATTATTTTTTTTAATTAGGTTGCGTCTGCGGTTCAATTTCAACTAAATTAATGAATCTTTCCTTTGGGAGGCTCACCCTTTCTGCAGTTTTTATTTATATTCTCTATCTCTCTCTCAATTCTCGGATTAGTCATGATGCAAAGTCATGAAGCACACAACACTCTATGGAGCTGCCCTGGTGGAGGGAAATGTCTGTCCATCTCTCTCTTTCTCTCTCTCTCACACTTAAGTCAGGTCTCTGCTTGCGCATGTTAGTTCTAAGAAAATCTGCAGTAGCTGCACTGAGCTGCCAATGGTCTGCTGATGAGGGGCCACTGCAATGCAGATCTTCTTTAGATTCTCCTTAAACAATATGCAGTGTAACTTTAGGCTGTAGCTGAAAAAAAATAGTATGAGTGTGTGTGAGGGAGCGAGAGAGAGAAAGAGAGAGAAATGTCGTGTTACATACAAGGCCTCCCTTTGATCCCTGCCGCACTGACAGCTCCTCACAGCCTATGTGCTTCAACATCGGGTCCATTAAAAGCATAATTACTTTTACAAACCATGCTCTGAGGGAAAGGGGGAGTTGGATCATAGCACTTTCACTAATATGTCTTTTGTAATGCTTCTTTGTGTTCTGAATGAAGAGCAAATATGAATGATAGAGGGCTTTGGCTTAACTGCTGAAGCTGTATTCTGGATTGTGTGCATGACTGAGAGGGCACATATTTAATGCCAGACATCCTATCCGACTTCCTCTGTGTGCCAGTCAGCAGGGAATAGGAGAATGAGGACGAAGCTATTGTGATGGACCGTAATAGGAGACATAAAGAGCGAAGGATGACAGAGCGGGGAACAGAAGATAGAAAAGCCTGACAGACACATTTTAAATAACCACATGCAGCCTCAGCCCATTGACTTAATCTGACCAGTCTGCTAATGCAGAGGTTTACAAGACTTACGACATATAACTGTTTTTGTTTTAACTGATGATAAAAACACATGTAGATCTGGGACCGTATTCACAAAGCTTCTTAAGCCTAAAGGTTGCTCCTAGTGATGAATTTCTAAGAAAATTCTTAGAATTATGACATTTTCTTAGAATTTCCCCTTAAATTTAGGACTAAATATTAGTAAAGATAAAAATTATTCACGAAACATCCCTTTAAAAAAAAGCTCCTAAAGTAAAAATTGTTAAGAGTAGAGAGGAGGACTTTTTAGAGGCTTAAGTGAGAACTTTGCATAAAGTGGCCTGTAGTCATGATTATACTGTACAATTCCACATATACAAACATTGTGAAAACAGAATACATGATAATAAAACAGACAGTGTAATCATAAAGAGTGCATTTCAAGACCTTTAAAGAGGTCAGAGGTTATTTTTTCATCAGCCAATCACAGTCCTTCAATATGTTTGACAGACCCTCTTTGAAATTTTTTTATAGGTTTTTATTTTGATCTCTCAGTGGATTGTTAAGATGAAGTGTGTTTAGACTAATTTGTCAGTATGGTTATTGTCTGAGGGGTCAGTGAAAGCTGTGACGTAGTCGCTCACGTACACATTGTGATTGTGCCATAAGCACAAGACCCACCACCTGCTTAGACATTCAAGCCTCACTGTTGCACCATGCAGGTGGAAAAACTGATTGTGCTGCCATGAATGAATCGGCACCCTAAAGGAATATGCTGTGTTACAGATGGAGTGAGAGAGTGTTGGAGAAAGAGTGCAGCAGTTTGCATGTTTATTACCTGTGTGCCTTTGTGTGACACTTCACACTCACAGTGAGATGAGGAGAAAAAAACTCAGCATGGGAGGGAACCTTCTGTAGCAGCTGGAGGTGTCCTGTGTGTGGCAGAGTGTACTGTATGACTCACTCCTATAAAGATTGACTTTGGGATGACACTGTAACTGCTCTCCCATCTATTCCTTCTAAGCGACAGGTCTTGTATTCTTCTTTTTTTCTAGAATGCTAACAAACGGTCATTAATTGTCCAAGTATACAGTGCAAGTGTAGAGCACAGTTTTTAAAAACATTTTTTTTTCAACTTGTATAGACTCTTCTCATAGTTGTATTCAAAGTTAACATATTTAATATAAAAGTGATGAAAACAGCCTGCTAATGGGTAGTACATTCTGTAAAATGAAGCTGTAGAATGGACGTTTTTATCGGTATATCTGGACCCCATTACATGCAAGAATATAATTTGCATGCCTAATTCCTGACTAATGAACTCAGTGAATTTCTGAAATTACTTGAATTTGAGAACTAGGGGCGCAGTGTTAGTGTAGATGTTTCACCTACCATGTAGAAGGCCCAAGTTCAATTCCCAGCCAGTACTCAAACCCCAGCCACCGGACGCAGTGCCAGACCCAAGCCCAGATAAAATGGGAGGGTTGGGTCAGGAAGGGCATCCGGCGTAAAACCTGTGCCAAGATTGTATGTGTGGACCAGATAGTCTGCTGTGGTGACCCCACTTTTCTGGGATCAGCCAAAAGTTCAACAATGACAACTGGAATTTGAGAACTGTCATTATTAGTACCTGAAGGGATAGTGCTGAACTGTCAACTTCATGGAAGAAATGTGGACAGAATAACCATTATGAATGACTGATCAGAGATTGTAAAAAATCAACAACGTATGTCTCAGCCATGCTTAATATAGAAATTAAGAGCATTTCCATATGTACAATGTAATGAAAACTCAGAGGATTGGAAGTGAACAGATGTGTAGCCATAGGAAAAACAATTGTTAATTAGAGATCTAGCTTCAGTTTTCTAGGCAGCATAGGACTTTAGAGCAATGGAATAATGTCTTGTGATCTTATAAGTCCAAATTGACCGTATTCCAGAATGATTGGTGCGTCGGGGTAAGAAGCGAAACACATGAAGTGATGCACCCTTCATGCATAGTGCATAGTTTTTTTGATGTAATAATTATGATGTTACATAAGGTTGTCAAACTAATACCATACCAAATGAAAATGTACAGTAATCAAAGCTAAAGGTGATCCAATTAAATATTAAAGTATAGGAAACATTATGCTGGTGCTATGACAACTGCTTAGTGAATTCACATTCCTCAAAGGGTGTATATGTTGAAGACACACATTATATTACAAATCTCTTGATTTTATAATGTCTATAAAAATGCTTTATATTTTTTCAATAGTCATAAAAATCAGCTGCAGTATGGATACACTAAGCCACTGTGCAAAATCGTAAATGTTCAGCTGTAAAAAAAATATTGCCATTCCAAGAACTGATGGATGGGAAATGTTTGTTTTTGTGGTACATCATATATTCAAAGACAAAAATTACCTGACATCTGTTATTCATGAATCAGGCAGTTGTTTAAAAAAAATAGCTACATGCATAGAAATTGCACTACTACAGTAGTACAGTTATTACCAACCAGGGCTGTGATGATCCTGCCCAGAAGCGGCTGCAATACAAATGTATTTTTGTGCCCATGCACAGTGAGGAGGATGGTTACTGATGGTTAAGTATTGTAAAAGTGCTCCAAGGGGTACATCTGAAGATTTGCAGTCTCTACCTTTACAATCAGACACCATTCAATATATATGGAGCAAACCTTCTCACACAGATCCTAGTGTAAAGGATTTCTGCATAATTTGCCTGGGACTACTGATCTCTGGCCAAGATGAACTGCTGCCCATAGGCCTTGGTTTCAATTCATGTTGGGTCAAGACATTTGGTCTTTTTTTAAAATAATTAACATAATGTTAGCATATATAGTAAAAAAAACTAATTCACACACTCTTTTTTATTCACTCGTCTATACCACTTTATGGCCTAGCCCAGGAGACTTTGGGTACGTCCTGGACATTTACATTTAGGCATTTGGCAGACGCTCTTATCCAGAGTGACTTACAAAAAGTGCTTTAAAGTTTACACAGAGGTGGAAAGTAACGAATTACATTTACTCGCGTACCTGTAATTGAGTAGTTTTTTGTGTATTTCTACTTTTTAAAGTAGTTTTTAAAATCTGTAATTTTACTTTTACTTAAGTACATTTTATTTGAAGTATTGTAATTCGCTACATTTTAAATCATATTCGCTACTGAGTAAAAAATAAATGAATGAAAATGCTAAAATAATACAAAATATTATGCTTTTGCGCTCGCGTGTGTGTATCATGTCCTGGTCGCGCGCCGCTCCAGACTCCACTTCAGGTTTTCTGACATCGGCATCACAAAATCCACCTTCCTGACCTTCCACACGGTCGCTTCCGCCCTGAGAGTGACGTCATCGACTAGCGCGACCATATATAAACCAGGAAGAGACGTGGGAAAGATTTTGGCGTTTTGGTATTTGGTTGTGTATTCTGGTTTTGACTTTTTGCGTCCAATTGACTTTGATTATTGCTTTGTCCCTTTGGTTTGGTTGGTCTTTGTATATATTTGTAGATAATTTCACTGTTTTTGGTTTAGGGAGTCCGGGAAGGTACCTGTATTTTTGTATGTGTGTTTTTTGTTTTTTTCTGCAGGTAATCTAGCTACTAAATATAAATACCATTTTGTTTATTATTTTGGCCTGGATCCACCCTGAATCTGATCCTCTTCCTCCTGTTGCGTGTGTGTTTGTATATACAAACCTCATTATTTCATCAGTTAATGATTGGATCTAGTTCTTTCTGCCATATGCCACCATTTCCATACAGTTTAAAATAGAACCCTGAACCATTCTTTTGCTGTATGACCCTAGGCTGGGACGTAACACCATATTTAAGTGACCACTTTGATTTTCAAGCACAAGAAAACAGCTTTATTATGCAAAGGTGTTCCTTCAGTTAAAAACAACTAGTTTGAGATTTATATCTGGTCATCTTTTTTGAACTACGCTAGAACGCCTCAACCCACCCCCGCTGTTAAAAAAATACAAATAAAAAAGTAACTCGGTAACTTTTACTCTGAGTAAATTTTTTAATGAGCTACTTTTAACTTTTACTTGAGTAGATTTTTATAATGGTAACTTTACTTGTACTTAAGTAAAATTTCACTGAAGTAACAGTACTTGTACTTGAGTACAAAATTATATTACTCTTTCCACCTCTGAGTTTACATCACTGGATACATACTTACACTGGGTTAACTAGGTTAATAACTAAGTGCCATTAGTCCAACACAACTGGGAAGAGTTTTTTTTTTTGTTTTTTTTTGGGGGGGGGGGGTGTTAGTCCAAGTACTGGAGAAACAGATACATCTTGAGTCGTCGTTTAAAGATAGTCAAGAGATTAGAGCAGAGAGGTAAGTGGGTGCTGGGCCATTTTTAGTTTTGTAGGCAAGCATAAGCGTTTTGAATTTGATGTGGGCAGCTACAGGAAGCCAGTGCAGGGAGCAGAGGAGTGGGGTGGTGTGGGAGAACTTGGGGAGGTTAAAAACAAGACGTGCTGCTGCATTCTGGGTCAGTTGCAGAGGACGAATCGTGGACAGAGGCAGGCCTGTCAAGAGTGAGTTTCTGTAGTCCAGTCTTGAAATAACAAGGGACTGAACAAGCACCTGAGTAGCCTGTGAAGAAAGAAATGGGCGAATTCTTCTGATATTGTAAAGAAGAAATCTATAAGAGCGAGTAAGGTTAGCGACATGTGGGGAAAATGACAGATGATTGTCCACGGTTACCCCAAGATTGTGGGCAGTGGCTGAAGGACTGATTTGGTTGTTGTCCAGGGATATCACAAGCTCTTGACCTGGGGATGAGTCACAAGGGATGAACAACAGTTCAGTTTTACTCAGATTGAGCTTCAGCTGATGAGCAGCCATCCAGGATGAGATGTCTGCCAGACATGCTGAGATCCGAGTGGAAACCTGAGTGTCAGAGGGAGGAAAGGAGAGAGTAAGTTGGGTGTCATCTGCATAACAATGGTATGAAAATCCATGCGATGATATGACCTTACCAAGAGACCGGGTATAGAGGGAGAACAGAAGAGGACCATGTACTGAGCCCTGAGGGACACCAGTAGAGAGTCTACATGGGGCAGATGTAGATCCCCTCCATGTCACCTCATATGACCTATATTCTAGGTAAGAAGCAAACCATTGCCACACTGTTTCACAAATTCCAAGGCTTGTAAGAATACATAATAGAATCTTGTGGTTCACTGTGTCAAATGCAGCTGACAGGTCCAGGAGGATGATGATGGAATGGTTGATGATGGTTGTGGTGAAGGGAAGGAGGTCTCGTGAGATTGCCTGGAGCATTGTGGAGGGGATTGGGTCTAGTGAACAGGTGGTGAGGTTAGATGATGAGATGATCTGCTGAATCTCATCAGATGACAGGTTGGACAATTCTGCTAAAGGAGGGAAGGGAAGGTCCTGAGGTTCTGCCATAGGAGTTTGGTTGGGAGCGAAGGACTGGCGGTTTGTAGCAATTTTCCCATCGTAGAATGTGACAAAATCATCAGCAGTCAGAGAGGAAGGGGCAGGAAGAGTCGGTGGGTTGAGTAGTGAGGAGATGATGTTGTGGAGTTTGCCAGGATCATGTGCAGAGGCTTCCAGCTTTTCTCTGAAGAAGGTATTTTGGCAGAAGTCACGTCACATGAGAATTTGGAGAGAAGAGTCTAGTAAGAGATGAGATCTGCATCAAGTTGCGATTTCTTCCATCTTCTCTCTGCAGTTCTTAATTCTCTCCTGTTGATGCGTAGTACATCAGATAGCCAAGGAGCAGGACAAGACGTCTTCCTTGGTTTAGATGACAGCAGGCAAAGGAGATCTATGGATGAGGAGAGAGAGGAGAGGAAAGCTTCAGTCGCAGTCTCTAGTAGTAGAGAGGAGAAGGAGTCTGGGTTTGGGAGGGATGATAGGGTGCATGAAGACACAGAGGAAGGGGAGATAGAGTGAAGGTTTCTGCAGGTAAAAGAGACATTTTGGTGGTTAGGTTTACATAGAATAGGAAGGGTTATGGTGAAGGATACCAGGTAATGATCAGATTTATGAAGAGGAATAGTAGTGATATCCGTGACTGGGCAAGGGCGGCAAAAAACGAGATTGAGAGAATTCCCTGCCTTGTGTGTGGGAGGGCAGCTGTTTAGAGTTAAAGAGAAGGAGTTAAGGAGAGGGAGAAGGAAAGAGGATTAGAGTTTGTCAGATGGAAGGTTGAAATCTTCAGTGAGAGGAGTGTTAGCGGAAGGAAAAAGACTAAGAAGAATGTCCATTTCATCTAGAAAGTTTCCTAGAGGGCCAGGAGGACGGTAAATAACTAAGATGTGGAGGTTAATTGGAGAGGTTACCTTAACTGCATGAAATTCAAATGATGAAAAACTCAGATGAGACAGGGGGATTGGCGAGAAGGACCATCTCTTGGACAACAGGAGACCCGTACCACCACCTCTACCAGTTTCTCGTGGAGAGTGAGAGAATACATAGGCAGAGGATAAGGCAACCGGTGTAGCCGAGTTCTGAGGAGAAGTGCCAGGTCTCAGTTAGTGCCAGAAAGTCAAAAGAGTAATGGGTAGCTAGGGCAGAGATACAATCTGCTTTCTTTACAGCAGATTGGCAGTTCCAGAGCCCACCTACCACCTGTGCAGGGCAATGAGACAGTACTGGACGGTAGATGAGGTTTCTGGGAGATCTGCCTCTGCTGTGTGAGTAATAGCATCTTGGTCTGTGTGAACTGACAGATAGGTTGAAGACAGATGCTAGACTGAGGTAATTGTCTGTAATTTCTTGTTAAACAAGAGTTTGAGTCAATTCTCTATGCACTTTCTATCTGGATTCTTGACTAACTTTGTTGCAGGATATGCTTATTAACACTTGTGTCTATAGCGGAGACACCTTCAATATATGTAGCTAAGCCCTGCCCACAATTCACACCTTAAGGAAGCCTGAAACTACTCTTGATTAATTACCTGAGAACAAATTGCTTTAGACCTACTTCAATCACACTGCAATCAACACTACCAAACAGCAAAAACTAGGTACAGTATACAGTAAGAACCAATCGTGTTTCAAAAACAGTACAAAAGTTAAAAACCTACCTTACCAGTGGAGAAGAATTTTATTTAAATCTGCATATCTTTGGACTGTGGGAGGAATCCCACCAAGCAGGGGGAGAACATGCAACCTCTGTGTACTATGGTTTCCTCCCACAGGCTCCTCCTACAGGTTCATTGGCGTTCCCAAAGTTGCATGTCTTACCTCATACTTAGTGGGTTTTCTCCCGATACTTCGCACACAGACCCCAAGGCGGGAATCGAACCCGGGCACACGTGCAACCCCAGAGGTGCAAGGCGACAGTGTTAACCACTAAGCCGTCATGCCGCCGAATGATAGAGTTAAAATAATTTTTTATATTTAACTATCTTTTAAAATTAGAAAGCTTTTGTTTTGAATCCTAGTACAAGCAATAAAAGTAGAGAAGGACAAAAGAAAAGGCTGAATAATACCAGAAGGAAAACAGATACAGCAGGAGAGACAAAGAAACACAGCTGTAGTTACACAGAGATCACTAACCTCTTGACTTAGTTCCAAGTATTGACCCATTTTTAGTGTTTGGCTCATCGATGCCTCATTCCTAAAGGTTACCTTCACTAGTCTACTAATTGGATGATTTTGAAATCAATAGGGAATCTTTTCTGCTCAATTTCTCTCGTTTAACATTTGTCCTTGGAGATAACTACAAAGTTGACCATAATCAGTCTAAACGCTTTAAACAAATGAACAAGACACTTTGAGTTCCATTAGATTGCCTGCTACAGCATGTACAAATTGGAGCATGTCACAGTTTCTATTCAGTTGATTTTAGAGAGTTAAAACACAACAAAGAAACTTTAATTCTCTATGTTGCTCCAGTTTCTCAATTTTCATTGAGTAGATATTGAAAATCTATCCGCTTTTTTTTTCTTTTTTTTTTCTGTTTTGGTGATCTGTATTACAAATTTTTTTTCTACTCCTCACTTTTTCTACTAAGAGTCTTGAGTGTTACAGTTCATGTGTTTCTGTACTCTACAAAGACGTGTACTCTATAGAGCTCGAGTGTATTTATGGGATCATAATTCTTTTTGCTAGCTTGATGTCTCATTCATCAATCTCTTGGACATCTCCATTAACTACCATTAGCCTTCTCAAAAGTTGTCTAAAGTTGTCTTGACGTTATTTAAGGGTGCTGTTTTTCAAATGCAGATGAACGGAGCGAACATAAAAGTTTAATGTATTTAAAAGCCGGTAATAGGTAGTAGTGGTTTAAGACTGCTAAATGGACATTTTTATTATTCTATATGGACCCGACCACCTGCTAGAACATGAGGTGAATCCCATGACTGAGTGAGAGTCTTATCTTCTGTTTAGATTGGCCTTAGATCTAATCATTAGCTGGATCTACAACTGGCTACAGCAGCAGGCTACATGCTGTCATTTTCTCCGCCTACTTTTTATGTCCTTGGGTTTCGGCCCCCTTAGATTTTGGGAAGATCATTGATTAATTGCTTTGTGGTTTTGTTTCTTTTTATGTGTTCAATTTACGAAACCTGATGAGAAGTGAGCCTACCGGCACCTCGTCTGCTCACCTTAGCTGTCAGCTTTTACACCACACACACACACACACACACACACACACACACACACACACACCGTGCCAAATCATCAGCATTTCTTCTGTCTTTATTAACATCTTTCTCACTTGCTCACCCCCAGGTCCATGTTGTACAGCATTACTGCTGATGATGCACGGCCCAGGATAATTAGTTTAAATGACAGATTAGGAGACTAACTCGATATGTGGCCAATATACTATGTAGTGTGTGTGTGTGTGTGTGTGTAGGTTGGAACTGAATTTGATGTAACAATACACTATGTAGCTATAGGGAGTTTGAGTGGAGGAGGGGCTCTCATACTAAGTTTGTGTAATAGACTCCCAGCCAGGGACAGGAGAGCCCGACTCTAATTGAATTCTGCCTCTGGTAAGCTGATATGTTTCGCTAGGCGCTCACTGACTCATTGATCGGCAGGGACAGGGCTCAGAAATACGCTCGGTAGTGTGACCAATCAATCAAACAATTAAACCGCTCTGTGCAGCCTCCTTTACTCTATTAAAGTCCAGCCTTCAAATGGCAGCTCTTAAAAATTAATAGCAGCTCACGATAGCTGCCTTTTCCTGCAGAGCACAGAGAGCACACCTGACTCCCTCGCCTCTTACATCACAATGCTGTGCGGCGATGAAGAAGAAGGTATACCATGTAAAAGCAAAGCGACATGCCATGATGTCCTGCTTATTCCTTGATTGTAGTTCAGTGATGTCACATTAAAAGTGTACTTCTAGGCAGGCTGTTTGAATATGCAGGCTTTTCTATGTGTCACTATAATCCCATGAAAAGGCGAACGGAACTAAACTAAAGCAGGAATTAACATGTATGGTCAGGGATGATCATGCTCCACCTATTGATTAGGTACATGGTCATATTTCACTTGTCCTTGCCCTTTGCTTCACAGTGTCCTGTTTAAATCCTGAGCTGCGGCGTGAGCAGCACGTTTCTAATCTCTCACTGAAGAAGGAATTCTGCCACTCAAAAGCACACTGCCATGATGATGATGATGATGATGAGATTTGGTGATTCATAGAGGCCTGATTTGTGGCCTTGGTGGCCAACAGAGAGCTGAGATCCTATACTTTCTACCTGTTGGTACTGTGTGATGAACATTGTATGCATGTATGCATTAATGTCCATGTTAAGCACCAGTGATGCTGATTGTGCCCAATTTTTCGTGACTGAGGAGAATTCACAGTACTGATGATTTACTATGTAGAAGCTGCACTTTTTGGATTTCTCCAGAACATCATTTTTAAAAATCTTTTTAACTTCAAGAGCCTGTCGCCTCGCACCTCCAGGGTCCGGGTTCGATTCCAGTCTCTATGTGCATGGAGTTTGAATGTTCTTCTCTTGCTTGGTGGGTTTCCTCCAGGTACTCCGGTTCTCTCCCAGAGTCCAACCACTTGCAGATTAGGCTAATTGCCGTTCCCAAATTGTCCGTAGTGTGTGAATGAGTTTGTGAGTGTGTGTATATATGTGTGTGCCCTGTGATGGATTGGCACTCTGTCTAGGGTGTACCCCGCCTCATGCCCTTAGTCTCTTGGGGTAGTCTTCAGGCCCCACGTGACCCTGAACACAGGATAAAGTGGTATAGATGATGAGTGAGTGAGAGTGAATGAGCAACTTCAAGAGATAACAAAATAGGAAAAAACTAAATATGCCACAAAATGTTTTTTCCCCATGGGGTTATAGTCAGAAAATGGTTGTTTATAGCAGTTGTAATGTAAGTGATAGCAAGAAGTTGTAACACACTCACTGTTTTTTTTTTTATTCCTTACACTATTTAGTTCACGCTGGTCACTGAAGGATTAGTGCCGGACATAATGTGTCTGCTGAGTTTTCAATATTTATAAAATAAAATGAATTACAAGAAGTCCCCAAGGTTTTTCTAAATGTGCTTTGGTTTTGCATTTGTGTATAAAAAGAAATGTATTATAGTGAGCAATTTGCAACCAGTCACTTTTACAAGCACTAAGAACATGATTTAAAGATTATTCCTCTTACTTCCTGCAGTAACCCACATTGTGTATATTCTACATGTTGCAGTTACATTGTGTATATATGATATTTAAATTTGTGTGTGTGCACGTGTGCATGCATTTTTGGTATAAATAGCTGCTTGGCTGCTGAAATACAGTACAGTATGTGTGCGTAATCTCTTGATTTTTACAGCTTGGTTCTCACTGCTGACAGTATGCAGGCTCAGTGTATGGTGTTGCTGAGAAACCCAGCTGGGATCTTATTAAGGGCACGTATATGTGGATGTTCACACAACAGCCACTGGCGGGTTATGAATAGACTCTTTCCCCTCTTTTCCTCCTACAAGGCCAGGCAGGTCATCGGAAAGGTATATTTAAACCAAGTGCTTAAAAAAAAACTGACTTTAGTTCTAAGGAACAGCTTCAGGACATGAAATGCTGTATCTTGAAAGCTAGATTATAGAAATCTGTATTTTAATAAGGCAGTTAATATTGCCATGACTGCTTGACTTTCAATATGACCCATAGTCATGAAATGACATTGGATAGATTTTGCTAAACATATCTGTTTTGTAAGTTTAAGGTGAACATTGTGTACACATGTCTGTTTAATCTCACCAGGACTGTGTATGTGTTCTCTGCCCGGTATGTGCACTGAGAGAAGATCACTGTCACATCCTTGGAACTTTGACTTTAGCAGTGTTTGTAATGTAGTGACTGTTGTTCATCAGTAAAGAAAAGAGCCTTCCAGGTACATCACCACTGTGACTGAGTGTGTGTGTGTATGTGACCGTCAGCCTGAACTCAATCAGGGTCACACGTTCACAGTAATCTCACACGGAGCAATAAATAACAGGAGCTGTGTCCGAATGGAGAGCTGATTGGGTCCTTGAGACTGATGGAAGAATTACGACAGAAAGAAATACCGCGATACACAGAGCTGTCAGGATACACAAATACACACACGCATGCACTGGACTGGTCAAAGTATTGTCTATCATGGTTAACGTTAAATAATAAAAAGGCGTTTACTGTATAATGTTAATTAAGAAACTCTGATACAGGGTTCCCCAATGGGTTTATCACACAAACACACATTCTGTTTGTCCGGTTGTCATATGAATCCGTCATCAAATCATTAAATGTGTTGGTGCTTTGACGTGTACTGTAGCAGAAACATGTGTGTTCATGGGTGATACAAATTCTTTAAAGTGACATTTTTTTCCAGTGATACTGTATATGATCAGATATGTCTTACAAACGCCAATATCTTAGCAGTACATATGACCAACTTGACTGACATATTTGCATTTTTGTGGTGAGTTTTTGGCATGTGAGCACGTGGAGTACTGTATATACCAGCTGATATCAGTACAGTAGGTGCTGAAACAGCTCAAGACAAAACCTCTGAATGTGTGCTGTTGTACACTATATGGACAAAAGTATTTGGCTAAACATGCAAAGACATTGTATTTAAATACATATCTTTCAATATCAGGTTGGTCCCCATTTTGCAGCTATAAAAGCTTCCACTCTTCTTGGAAGGTTGTCTACCAGATTTTGGAGCGTTTCTGTAGAGCAGTGATGTTGTATGAGAAGGCTTGGCTCACAATCTGTATTCCAGTTCATCCTAAAGGTGCTTGATGGGGTTGATGTCACTGGGCTTTGTTTGGGTCAGTCATGTTCTTCCACACTGAACTTATCACCATGTCTTTATAGTCCTTGCTTTGTGCACTGGGACACAGTCATGGTGGAATAGAAAAGGGCCTTTGCCAAACTATTGCCACAAAGTGGAACCATAGCATCGTCCAGAATGTATTGGTATGCTGGAGCATTAAATTGTCATTCACTTGGAATAAGGAACCTGATTAAAAAAACCTGTATTGAATAATTAACAGATTTGGCCAAATACTTTTCTGCAGATCCTGTAAATCTTGGAGATTGTGAGGTGGGCCCCCATGGGATGCTTAATTAAAGTAAAATTTGGGGAGTTTGGAGTCCATATCAGTGCCTCTTTGTCATGTTCCTTTTCACCATTTAATGAGGTTGTCCTTCCTTGAACCACTTTTGGTAGGTACTAACCACTGCATACTGGAAAGTCATTTAGATTCTTACTCTTGCCCAATTTTCCTGCTCTCAACCCATGAACTTTAAAAACTCACTATTCATTTGCTGCCTTGACAGATGCCATTGTAATGAGATAATCAGTCTTGTTCACTTCACTTGCCAGTATAATGTTATCTTTGGTGTAGCATTTACATGGACCACGTCCTTCTCTCTGTGAAGTCGATGCAGTTCCACTTCTGTTCTTATTTTCTGTACATTTTATCAGTGCACAAGTTCTTACTATGCTGATCAAAAAATCAACATTACCCAATGGACCCTTTTCCCACATGAATAAGATGTGTATAAATAAATATACATGCATATATTTACATAAATTTATTAAGGATTGTGCATAGAGTTTTATGGAGGATTAAACTGTTCTGGCGAAGGTGGAGTACAATGTGTGATGAGATTAAGAAAATCTGGCTTTATCGCTCACTCTTCTAGTCTATTCAGTTGACCTGGTCTATAGGACTGACAAAATAGACTTGGGCTTCTCTGCATGTAACAGCTGTAGAGCTAACTTTAATTAAAATAAATAAATAAATATCATAAACTGTAAATAAATATTTATTATTGGGAAATCCCCTTTCGCTGAACTGAGAAGAAAGGTAAAAAGATTAAGAAAAGAGAACTAAAAGATAAACAATATAAAGGTCATAAGATATAAAAAATAAATTTCTGCAGACAAATAAATAAATAACTAAATAAGTATTTTTCCTTTCACAAAAGAAAGGGGAGCATATATATATTTAGGTTTACATGCACTTGGTTCACAAGACACTCCCCTTTCTTTAGTTGAGTTACAAAGTGGCATAGAAGCGCCATTTCCTTAGCACTGAGAGGTGCTTGCCCTAATCGATTAATCCCCTCCAAAGTACACATACAGTACACCCCACATCTCAACGCTCCCCTCTAATACCTGCGTTGGGGCTCCCACTCTTAACAACATATCCAGTGACGGCATATTGGTGGACATCTTTTTAGTTTTTTTTTGCTGACTTATTCTGGGGTTCTTTGTGCATTAAGAGTTTAGAAAACAACCACCTTAATTCAAAGTGCAAAAACCTTCAGTACACTTTTCCCCCTCAAGGTGGGTGTGGTTATACGCATCACTCAACACAGCCGATCAATGAAATATTTTAGTGTGTATAGTACAGTATGTGTTGCACAGAAACGGCGGTAATGCACCTAAAACCCACCCAAATTCTCACGAAACGCAAATGAAAGCATGACACAGAATGGGGTATTCCATAAAAAAGGAAAGTAGACTGTGAACACAGAACCTTCGAAGATAAATGGACAGATCAATTTATGTTTAACCGTCTTTGAAACCAGTTTGTCTCATTGTCTCCAAAACTGTGGTGCTAATAACAAACAATGTTTTTTTATAATAATATCTACAGTATGAGATAAAACACAGTTCTTGAGAGCGAACATATTTGGCGCAGTCCGAAGTGAGGGCGTGTAAAACACCTGAGAGCCCAGTGTTGTGCGCTCAAATCAAAATATTGAGTAGAAGGGAAGTTACAGTATGATCAGTTATATGCTGGATTTAATAATCAACCTTACAAGAAGCATCTAATAAGCTGTTTGCTCAGTGATAAACAAACACATGTACCGATAGATATTAATTATAAAAGCTAAACTGAATATTTTACTGGTAATATTTTCACCGCTGAAATACCAGCGCTAAAGTGGTATACACTAAGTGGATTTCAACACACTGGAGTTATTTTAAGACAAAATTTCATCTTTATCTGATCTACTTTTTCAATTTCTCATCTGTGACTCACTCTCTGATTACCGAACAGGTAAGAGTGTATTTGTCTAATGACAAAAGAAATACAACAGTAAAAAATGTAAAAGAAATTTTATTTCTTTGTATTAAAAAGTTAAAAAGGCAGACAGTTCTGATAATACAGAAAGACAGGCAGACATTTACTGTACGTGGGCTCAAGTCTCAATAGTCACAGTCTACATATTTGGTGCCAAATGTAATTTTCTGGCTAAATCTAGGTATAAGACTATCTACTGTAAGTCTACTTCCATATTATCACATTGTGTCTTGCAGGATGAGGTTTGACCGCATTTCCTTAAGTGTTTTTTTTTTTGTTTTTTTTTGGAACTCCCCAGAATTACCTGTCACTGAACAGGGCAGTCTGTGCTGAAATTTTAATTGCTTTCTCCGCTTGGTGAAAAAGGGAAGGGAATGAGGGAGACAGCGTGCAGCCAAGCATATCAGGTCCCAGTCGCCTAACAAGACAGCCCGACATTGCACTGGTTTGGTGATTCCTAATGAGATGCCCTAAATAGGTTCGAGTGCCATGAGTCAGCCAAAGCTAGACTACTGCCACAAATCTGGATTAGCCGGGTTGTGCCTCATTGCCTGCACACGAGAGATTACTAATGCGCTTTTCAAACATGACAAGGCCACACATACACTACAGCGTAAGGACTGAGAATGTGACAGGTTTATGTAATTATCAAGGAGTGGAGTTCGACTGACAGGCATGGAGAAAAATCCACATTTGCATGTCTTATTTGACCAGGTAACAATCTTTCAGCTTGCTCTTAAATTATTCCAAAATGAATCTTTCCCAGATTAGCCCATTAAATCAGTATTTCATATTGCAAACCTTAAGCCACAGTCAACCTTAATTCTCAAAAAGTATCAAATCAGCATTTAATCCTGCTGCTTAATTCAGAGGTGCATGGAGCTGCTGCAGTGTCGTGTTTCACCCCACCGACCGTCAGCAGAGTGACAGTTGAAGGCTCATGGGAAGGTTTCACAGGTCCTGCCTGAAGAAGGGCAGCATCCGCTCATTGCGCATTCATGTAAAAGTTATTGATTATTCGACTCTTCGTTCTTGTACTAATCAATTCATGTCCAGGACGGTGCATGGGAACACCAAATAGGAGGAAATAAAGTAACAAGACTCTTTGCGTCTTCTTTGGCACCTTTTAAATTCTTGGAGGTTCTGGTTTGCTGAAAGATTTTGCCCATGCCTGGTGCAATTAGGACTGAAATGTATAAGGAGTAGCTTTTAGTTAGTGATGCACATAACATGTAAATACTGTAGTGTATTTATTTTCACTACAAATGTACTGTACATGTATTTTACTGATAGATTCAGCATAGGAAAAATAATTTTTTGACATTTTGTGATAAAGACCCAAATATATTGTATATTCAGATTTTTATGCTAAAGTGAAGCATTACTATTAGTGTCATACAAATCTTTTTTTTGGTCCTCTTAACAGTAATAATCCAGGGACATATTGTACTGCAATTGCTTTTAATACTACAGTATATCAATAGCTCTGATAATGCACAATATCCCCCCTTATGCTGTTTGATTTTTGTACATTTACCTTAAAGGTATTTTATGAATTATTTAAGAGACAGTAATTATTAGTACTTGGTTGAGTTTGATATGTCTATCCATAACTATCCATTGTATTGCATATAATGCGCTGCTCTGACATCCATATGTTAAAAAAGTATTTTTAAAAAAGATTTCTTTGTTGTAAGGACTACACCAGTATAAAGATATTGGCATATAAATATAAACTATATAAATTGGGAGATAATATTTTCCAGTGCTGAAGCAGGTGATTTTCTCTCCAGTGTTGGAGAAGGTCTGGATGTAATGCAGATGTTGATGACGCTTGATAGCAGGGTTGGAGATCAGCATGTGAAAATGCCAGGAGACAGCATGGACTTCAGCTCGAACAACACTTGCAGGAAGTGCAAAGGCCACTGTCACCACAACGAGTCCACAAAGACACTCTCACTGTCACTGCTGCTACATGCAAACACATACAGTACAGAGCAAAGCAGTCATGCTTTAATACATAGAGTTGGAGAAAACTCACACATCATGATTCTTTTGTTATGGCAATTCGTGTATCATCACATTGACTCCAAAAATCATAATTTTAAATATATTTTTAACTTACTGTATATACAGTATGCTTGCATTTGGGCAGCAAGGTGGCGTAGTGGTTAGCACTGTTACCTTGCACCTCCAGGGTCGGGGGTTTGATTTTCCCAGCTTGGGGTTTGTGTGTGGGGTTTGCATGTTTTCCATGGTAGGTTTCCTCCCACAGTACAAAATGGTGATCATGGAACACCATGATTGGTATTCCCAATTTGTCCATGGATTGGCACCATGATTATGTATACCCTGCATCATGCTCTGTCTCTGGAAGAAGAGAAACGAGACACCAAGGCATCATGATACTAATATCATACCAGGTTGTCGTGATTCCCATCGCTATGATATGCCACACAAATCACAGTGCATAAGTGAGCTGAGGAACATGGTGCTGGAGAGACTGATTGCATGGATGGACCTTTGTTTTTCTTTGATTTGTAAGGAGACATTTGCAGGGTAGATCAATATATATTTTTTTGTATTTGAACATTGTATTTTAAAAATAAAACCATGACACCTTGGTTTTAGGGATAAGTATGATGTGTCTAGCGGTGGCAAAATAGTGACCAGGAATTTTCTACCACATGTACAGTAGGGCACACATGGGATGTTTGTATGTTGTTGGAGGTTGATGCTCAGGCCTTGTGCATGCCTTGCTCCTGCCCTGTGCTGTGTGTCTTGCTTCTGTTGCATGGGCTCCTTCGGCAACCTTGAATCATTTTGTCTGGCCTCTGTGTGTCACCATTCAGCAGCTGCCTTTGTTTATATCATGTTTATAGGCCATCATACTTTGCCTGAACCTTCTGCATGATGGTGTGGATATCAGTGATGTCAGCACCTTGAAACTTGCTATTGAATGAGTAGACTTCTGCAGTCAGACCATGTGGAAATGATTAAGCTGCTTGTCGTGCCTGGCGTAGATCCAGGTTCGAGCGATAGGGAAAATAACCACACAGTAGGTCTATAACTGTGAACTGCCTTGAGGTTTTGCTCTGTGACTGTAATACAGTATGTGGCTTCTGGTCTCATGGTGTAATGGGATTAACTCAGAAATCAAATTGTTTTCTTTGTTTTGAAACACCAAGAGATTGCAAAATGATGTGCAGAATGGTTCTCTCTTTATTGGAAATGCTATTAGTAAGCTAATGAATATAAATGAACCTGGAGTCTTATGAGGTAGGTGGCGGGAGAAATCAAGGAAAATGCAGCTAGTTGGAGAGACAAAAGAAGACCCCCTAGAACACTGTATTTTAAATAAGTAGGCATGATTTTCTAAAGTAACCATCAGTTGAGCAGAAATTTTACAAGATTCGCCAGAAAGTATTGGACAGGATGAGTGAAAATTAATTCGACAATAATTCATGGTTATAGGACATGTAGTATCACTGGAGTCATGAGGAAAACAGTCTCTAATTAGACGATAGCACATAGGATTCCACATTTCCCGCGTGATGCCATGAGAGGCAGCACATGTACAGTAATGTAAACAAGGATGGTCGATTGCTTGACTGTTCAAGAGCGAGCTAAGATCGCAGCATGCTATGAAGTGTGGAATTCTATTATTCTTGTGCAGAGATGCAACACTGCATCCGGAGGCAATAAGAAACTGTGCATCAGACTGTGTGTTCCATCCCCGGCCGCTTGAGGAAACTGGTTGACGCCATCGGTGCCTGCGTTGAAATTTTATGATTTTCCTACATATGTAATAAAGTACATGTACAATTTGTTTTAATAAATTTTTATTAGAAATATGAACTTTAACAATTTTTAATTACTTTTTATTCATCCTGTATAAATTACATATATTATATATTATAAATAGCATATGTAATGACAATGTGAGAATCAATCAATTTCATACCCGTTTGCCAAGTCAATTTATTTCAGCTAGATTAAGGAGAGGCCTACAAACTCGTGTGTCTAGATTGGTTCAGGAAAGGCAATAGAAAAGTACTTGCACTCACAAACCACATTAGTTGCCGGACAGGACGATCTGCCAGCAGCAACTCAGCAGCCTGGGTCTAAGCCTATCCCCAATAATTAAACCCTGGGGGAAATCTTCTATACTGCAGCATCATAACAGCTGCTTATTTTAGGATGGCAAGAGCAATATATTCTAGCGTTAGAGCGCATGAGGATGTTGACACATTTTTCCATATAAACACATATTACACATAGACATTATTCATATTTGTACAGTATATTCTAGGTGTAATCTTATATTCTAGTTCCAGACATGACTATAGAGTCATCAAAAAAGCCGCCCTAAAAGTATCCGTCTGGTTTATTACCCAGTGAAAGAGCTTCATTAACCATGCTGGGTGTAATTAACTGTAGCAGAAAAGACGTTATGGAAATGAGAATGTGAGGTTTTATGGTGTATTGGGTGTGTAGGGGGCAGGCCAGTCCAATTGTTTCATACATATCTCATCATTTATTCAGCAGTGCAGCTAGCTTGCTTCTCCCACCTCCATGTTTCTCCTGCGCTAGCCATATCTCATGTCTAATGGCCATCCGGTCGCCTTGCAATGTCACACTGGTCATTTTATTCCCATCAGCAGTGCTGTGATGGCTATCAATTATTGCTGCGCCGTGGTGATATGAGTAATCGGATGCAATACCCAGGTGCGCAATTTAACACATGCACCATGTCATTTAATAATAAAGACAAGCAGATGTGTGGACTGTGCATTATTACAGTATAGACTTTACTAAAACATAATACATTAATATAGATAGTTTTAAAAAATTATGAATCTTCAGATTATTGCAAGTGTTCAGTAGCGTTCATGGAGACTTTAAAATAGGTCCTGAATTCAGGATATTTCATAAATCTAACTTTGATATAAGCAACCTGTAATCAGGAAAGTTTACAGTTCTGATGCTTGCACAATAAAGATGTAAGGTTAGATCAATAACCTGCCACGCTAAGCTTAAATGTAAGTGCTGTGTCTCCGTTTATTGATTCAGTGGCCTCCTTGACCGAGATGTTTATTATCATGTTCAATCTTATCAAGTTAACTGTAATGCCATTAAATAGTTCTATAGACACTGCTTTAGCAGCATGTAAAACAGGACAGCTAAGCAATCTGGTAATGACCTGACACCAGATAAGCATTACTATCAGTGCTGAGATCTTGCTTTGCCTCGTTCTCGTCAAGGGGAAATGGAGCACACCCTTGAGAATATACCACGGTCATGGACCAGAAAGTCACCCGGTTTAAAAGTCTTGTACCCATTTATGACTCAAAAACAAACACTAAAGGAAATACATGAAGACATGATGTTGGCTTTCACTCTGCATTAAGTAAGATGACAGAGACATAGTTTAAGGCATTATGACTTCTGAATTAGTCATTATTGCATTATGTATGTCTGTGGGTGTATTCATATGTTTGGATGACTTTTCAGGACCATGACTTTTCAGGACCATCATACCGCGATTAATTTATATATTATATGTACAATTTCAACAGAAATCTAACGTATGGCTGTTCTGATTTGTGTATCATCATGTATGTAATGAGGAGAGAAATTCAATTTCAAGTTCAGGACAGCTAAGCTGTAATATATATGCAGCATATATATTTCTTTGAAAAATAAAAAAAATATTTTATCCTGTTGTATGCAGTTCAATTAATAATTTGCATTTCTAAAAAATTCAAACCTTTTGTTTAATAGTGTTGCTTTAAAAGAAACCATGATAATGCATAGTGCTCACCAAATTCGACTTGCCTTTTATAAGACTGGGTCTTGGCCTCCCCTGGGTAAGTGTGGAATTTCACACAAATGAGAATTTCCCTGCCTTATTGTTTTTCAGGAAAGAATAATGAATAATCCTTGTGCTTTATATTGAAGAATCTTGGAGTCAATGCAGCCCCCTTGTGTCATAAATCAGTCTAAATATTGGATTTAACAAATTGAAGGTGTGGGTGTGAGTGGAATTTTAAAATAGCTTAGTTCCCTTTTAGTTCCCTTAATTCAGGAGTTAATTCAGTAGTAATATTACTAGCAAATAAGTCACAAGTCCCAGGCTTACAGTATGTTTGAAGAGACACAATCCAGGAAAGTCATATGAACAAACCTCTAGAAGCGTGTGCCAATGTCAGTTAGGTTCATTGAATTAGAGCCAGGAGATGTCCCAGTGCAAGGTGACTAAGGCCAGTCACAGCTATGCTGAAGTCTGATTTAGTCACAGCTGAACTTTTGCAAAAAGGCACAGACTCCTGGGGCCAATGGGACAGCATGATGAAGACAGGCCAGATATGTGTCACAGCTTCTGGGCATTGCTTCTCCATCCTGCCCTTCCTAAAATCCTTCACGTTGACCATGACGCATTCTTCAAGATGTTCTTTAACATGCTTCTGTGTGCTGATTTACTAGGGTGCGAGTATTCAGTTTGTGTATAAAAGTAGGACATGTATAGGAAGACAGGAATGAATGTTCAGCAGTGAAACCCGAGTCAACGCGCTGCAGCTGCAATGAACTTGCAGAGCACAAAGTCATACATGTGTACATGTGGAAATCGATTGCATCACTTTTATACCATGCTGTTAAGAGCAACTTTAAGGATATGTTTTAATAATAATGGTAGACTTTTGTTTGATGTTCTGGTTTACAAGCTGAAGGAAGTAGGATTGATGAATTAAGCATGTGAGAGGTTTGAGATCCATTGGGTTGAACCCTTAAAATGTATTTAGCGCAACTTAGGAAAGAAGGCATAGGAGGTTTTGTACACTATACTACAATACAAGATACTACTATAAAGTATGTTTATTTTAGGGTGTAAATTATTGTGGATGCTATATAAATTATTCAACTAATTGATGGAATAAAAAGAAATAATGATACAAGTTTATATTATTAAATAAATAAAATAAAATCCTTGGACAAGAGAAATGAACAACATAAAGAGTTATAGCAAATACATTGCATAAAAAAATAATAACTAAGTGTTGAAGTGCTATATTACTTTAACTGATATTTATTCAGTGTTTAATCACACTATGTATGTCTTCTTGTGTGTGACTTAAGACTACAATATGAATTCTGCACCTCTCCCAAAAACTAATTTCACTTAACAAATAATAATAAACAATAATACATATTCAAAATAAATACTCCTAATAAAAACAATTAGTAAAATAAATTCCTTAGATAAAGGTCTTTTGATTTAAAAACCCACACTGTGAAGTTAGCTTTTGGGAAGCGTCTAGTTCATGTTAAAACATAAACATTTAGTGTTACTGTAGGTTCTGTTGTGTACAGTATGCAGACCTGGAGATAAATTACCTTAAGTCATTTTAAAGTGCAGCTTAAGTCAGCGAGGGCTTTTCAATTAGCAAATACATTCATCATTGACCTTTGGCTCAATTTCACACATTAATGTCTTTGAATTTATGTTCTCTGAGTGTGTGTGTATATATGTGTATATATGTGTGTATGTATATATATATATATATATATATATATATATATATATATATATATATATATATATATGTTTGTATGTATGTATGTATGTGTATATATATATATATATATATATATATATATATATATATATATATATATATATATATATATATATATATATATATATATACACACCATGTATCTACTAAACATCTATATCTACAATTAAAATAAATTGTGTGCCAGATTAGCACTGAAACACTAGGTGATAGTTGTTGCCTTATTTTGCGTTTGTGTCTTAATCAAGGAAATAGGGATCCCCCTGTTTAACTATGTGATCGTTATGTCCTGTTGTCTTTAACAAATCCTTGTTTTGAAGCAATTTATCAAATGATTTAGTTTCAGGTTAAGCTTTGGCTGTTTCTTGGACAGGCACTGACTGTTAACTCTGGATATCTAGTGTACAGTTACATGTTCCTCTCTGAGCTGTGTCTCTTCCCTGACCTTGAGCGATCAATGCCTTGGTGTGTGGCAGCAGGGGCGGAAGCTCATAAATAAGAATGAAGCATGGCCCCAAGGGTCCTAGAAGAGTGGCAGTGTGAGACTAAGCTCAGACACACAGCCCACCTCCTCACCCACCTGGAGATTAATTACAACCCCAGCCACATTACCATCTGATCCTTTAGCCGCTTTGTTCCCATGCAATTCCCCCAATCTTCTTTTCCTATTTGCTTCTCCATCATTGTTCTCCTTAGAGACATGGGGCATAAAAGTCCATTTTGGCAGAGAAAGAAGGGGAAAATGGGCGGCATGATGGTGTAGTGTTTAGCACTGTCGCCTTGCACCTCCAGGGTCCGGGTTTGGTTCGATACCCGATGAGTGAAGAAGGGGGGAAAATAATACCTCTCCCTTATCCCTTTATAGCACTTCTCAGCATGGGGGTTAGACAAGCAATTGAGTGTAGGAAGGAGTTTCATTTTCACTTAAATAAATTATTTTTTGAATCATTATGTTATTTGTGGTGTGAAAGTATGCCTCCGTTAGACTATTAACGGCCCTGATGGCCATGCTGAATTAATTCCATCATTTGCCATCATTCCCCTTAAGCTAGTAGAATCATTAGATATCGACTGACACAATTGAAGGCAAAAAAAGAAAAAAGAAAAGGCATTAAAGCCGCTGAAGGCTGTGCATTAATATGTAATGACACCTACAGTAATGTCTGTGGAGTATGGTTAGATATCAGTCACCAAGTGTTTTTTTGGAAAACAGACATTTTATAAAGATGTTTCCTGGACTCTCTGTCTCAATGCACACTGCAGAGACGGACGGCAAGGCAGAGGGCTCCTGTAAAACAGCAAGCAGATGGAGCTGTAAAACAAAGAGCAGCCATGTGCAGTGACATGCCAGGTAACCTTGTAATAAAGTGCGAAGAGATGACAGCCAAATGGCAGAACATCCATCTCCCTATTTAATAATGACCAGCAGTGCAGATTGCAGTAGGGAGTGAGACCAGATCAGGGAGTGCTGTACTGTATCCCTAATGCCGTTATCCCCTATTCAGGCCAATACGAATAAGTGCAGAGCTGTGGTTTTGTGGCATACAGAGGGAGAATGTCAGAAACATGACTCGAGGGTCAGAGTAAAACTATTCTGTTTGTCTGCTGTACATTTACATTTCCTTCACTCTTATACAGAAAGCACATAGAGAACAGAGAGGAGGAAACATCATATCACACCACAGCAGCAAGGAAAAAAACACTGGGATATGGAGAGATCTGCAGAAAGGATATATGGTTTCTTTTACCTAGACCTGTGTTCCTCCCAGTGCTATGCCTTATAAACCATCTTCCTTTGTAACTGTGTAAAGTGTGAAGCCTCCAGCTGTGCCAAATGTGCGGGGTTATTTTGGCTGTCCTTCAAAACATAATCACTGGACAAAGAATAATAGGTCTTATCTTTCTTTATCATAGCAAAAATGATCTACTGACAGTTTTGAATACATGTAACGTGAAAATTAAAAAAAGGAAATATCTGACAGACATAAGCTCGAAGCTCTGTGGTTTGCGTCGTTAGATATTCAGAAACATTCCCAAGAGCGAATCATATTGTAGTATCTGTCACAACCTTTAACAGATTTAGTTAGGATTAACTCTTGGAAAAATCAGGAAACGACCTGTCAGAGAGCAAGAACACATTTGAAACCTGCAATTCCATACATCTGACAGTGATGGATTCATTCAAAGGCTGCTGTATATATTTTTTTGTCAGTTTGAAGCTTGAGGTGACTAGTTTGTAAGAGAATTGTGCCATGCTTGAGTGTGTAACTTTGTCTTTCCTGTTGAACAATGTCAAAAAAACAAAAAACAGCAGTCCAAAATATAACTCGCTACAGCAAGTCATTCATTCTGCAGTGCAACAGTCAATGAGTGTCCATTTAATCCTATACATTATAGGTATTTAAGCTGCTAATTCAATTCAATCACTTACTCTTCTAAAGCACCATACAGGAATATTAGTTTAACAGTTACAGTTAAACTTTTGTACTATATGTTTTATGTTATATGTTGTATGGAGTTATTCAGCAGACTTTCTCTTGGTACTTTTCTCTAGGCAGATTTTTGCAGTAAGTACTATATGGTTACAATTACTAATACAGTGTTATGAAAGAAAGCAATGTAAGTCTAAAGAATGTTTGGAGTTTAATACTCCTTAATGCTCAAGCGGCACAGATCCGTGCAACACAGCATAGGTCAGTGATGATTAAATATAAATGTATGTGCTCAGGGAGGCTTCAAACTTCAAACTGTGCATTTGGGTTTTCGGACGTGCCAGGTAGAAAAAAAAGTTATCATTACTGTTATGTGTAAATGTAGAACTCTCAAAATGAGATTATTATTATTATTATTTTTGGTCATAGAAACAACCAAAAAACACACAATCATCTGTATCTGTGCTGTTTCTTTGCTCAGTCAAGTTTGTATAGTTGGTTAAAATTAAATTAAATGAAATTCATCGTATTGCCTTTTTTTGTGCTGGTAAAAAGTATTGTCACTCTATACTGCACAATCATGTGCCTTATTTTACAGTATATATATTTTTATTTATATATATTATCCCCTCCTTGAACCACCACCTTATCGTGGTGGACGGGTTTGCGTGTCCCAATGATCATGGGAGCTATGTTGTCGGGGGTTTAATGCCCCTGGCAGGGTCACCCATGGCAATCTGGTCCTAGGTGAGGGAACAGACAAAGAGTGGTTCAGAAGACCTCTTATGATGAGTAAAACCCTTGGAAAACGTTTTCCCTTGCCCGGACGTGGGTCAACGGAGCCTCCCTCTGGAGCCAGGCCTGGAGGTGGGGCCCGATGGCGAGCGCCTGGTGGTCCGGCCTGCACCCATGCCTGTACATTGGGGTTCACCGCAGTGGACGAGAGGGTGGCCTCCCTCCGCCTTTGGGTGGGGGGACGGATCCTTACTGTTTGCGCTTATGTGCCGAACAGCAGTTTGGAGTACCCGCCCTTTTTGGGGTCTCTGGAGGGGGCGCTAGAGAACGTCCCTCCTGGGGACTCCATCGTTCTGTTGGGGGGGCTTCAATGCTCACGGGGGCAATGACAGTGAGACCTGGAAGGGACCTGATTGGGATGAACGCCCCCCCCCCCCCCCCCGATCTGAACCAGAGCGGTGTTTTGTTATTGGACTTCTGTGCTCGTCACAGATTGTCCATAAGGAACACCATGTTCAGGCATAAGGGTGTCCATATGTGCACCTGGCGCCAGGACACCCTAGGCCGCAGTTCGATGATCGACTTTGTGGTCATGTCGTCGGACTTGCGGCCACATGTCTTGGACACTCGGGTGAAGAGAGGGGCGGAGCTGTCTAATGATCACCACCTGGTGGTTAGTTGGCTTTGTTGGCGGGGTAGGATGCCGGTCAGGCCTGGTAGACCCAAACGTATTGTGAGGGACTGCTGGGAACGTCTGGCAGAGTCCCCTGTCAGGACGAGCTTCAAATCCCACCTCTGGCAAAGCTTCAACCACGTCCTGGGGGAGGTGGGAGACATTGAGTCCAAATGGACTATGTTCCACGCCTCCATTGTCGAGGCGGCCGACCGGAGCTGTGGCCGTAAGGTGGTCGGTGCCTGTCGCGGTGGCAACCCAAGAACCCGTTGGTGGACACGGGCGGTGAGGTATGCCATCAAGCTGAAGAAGAAGTCTTACCGGGCCTTTTTGGCTGGTGGCACTCCGGAGGCAGCTGAAAGGTACCGGCAGGCCAAGCGGAATGCAGCTTCGGTGGTTGCTGATGCAAAAACCCGGGCGTGGGAGGAGTTTGGGGAGGCCATGGAGAATGACTTCCAGACGGCTTCGAAGAAATTCTGGTCCCCCATCCGGCGTCTCAGGAGCAGAAAGCAGTGCACGGTCAACACAGTGTATAGTGGGGATGGTGCGCTGCTGACCTCGACTCGGGACGTTGTGGGTCGGTGGGAGGAGTACTTCGAAGACCTCCTTAATTCCACCAACATGCCTTCCAATGAGAAAGCAGAGTCTGGGGACATAGAGGTGGACTCTTCCATCTCTGAAGCCGAGGTCGCCGAGGTGATCAAAAAGCTTTGTGGTGGCGGGGCTCCAGGGGTGGATGAGATCCGCCCGGAGTTCCTCAAGGCTCTGGATGTTGTAGGGCTGTCATAGTTGACACATCTCTGCAACATTGCATGGACATCGGGGACAGTGCCTCTGGACTGGCAAACCGGGGTGGTGGTCCCCCTCTTCAAGAAGGGGGACCGGCGAGTGTGTTCCAACTACAGAGGGATCATACTCCTCAGCCTCCCCGGGAAGGTCTATTCAGGGGTCATGGAAAGGAGGGTCCGTCGGATAGTCGAACCTCGGAGCTTGGTCCGCATTGCCGGTAGTAAGTCGGACCTGTTTCCGGTGAGAGTAGGACTCCGACAGGGCTGCCCTTTGTCACCGATCCTGTTCATAATTTTTATGGACAGGATTTCTAGGCGCAGCCAGGGCATTGAGGTGGTACAGTTTGGTGGGCTCAGGATTGGGTCACTGCTTTTTGCAGATGACTTTGTTCTGTTGGCCTCATCATCCTGCGACCTACAGCTCTCACTGGATCGGTTCGCAGCCGAGTGTGATGCGGCTGGGATGAGAATCAGCACCTCTAAATCTGAGGCCATGGTCCTCAGCCGGAAAAGGGTGGAGTGCCCTCTCAGGGTTGGGAGTGAGATCCTGCCCCAAGTGGAGGAGTTTAAGTATCTCGGGGTCTTGTTCACGAGTGAGGGTAAAATGGAACGGGAGATCGACAGGCAGATCGGGGCAGCATCTGCAGTGATGCGGGCTCTGTATCGGTCCGTCATGGTGAAGAAGGAGCTGAGCCAAAAGGCAAAGCTTTCAATTTACCGGCCGATCTACGTTCCTACCCTCACCTATGGTCATGTGCTGTGGGAAGTGACCGAAAGAACAAGATCGCAAATACAAGCGGCCGAAATGAGTTTTCTGCACAGGGTGTCTGGGCTCTCCCTTAGAGATAGGGTGAGAAGCTCAGTCATCCGGGAGGGGCTCAGAGTAGAGCCGCTGCTCCTCCGCATCGAGAGGAGCCAGATGAGGTGGCTTGGGCATCTATTTAGGATGCCCCCTGGACGCCTCCCTTGTGAGGTGTTCCGGACACGCCCCACCGGAAAGAGACCCCGGGGAAGACCCAGGACACGCTGGAGGGACTATGTCTCTCGGCTAGCCTGGGAACGCCTTGGCATCCTCCCGGAAGAGCTGGAAGAAGTGGCCAGGGAAAGGGAAGTCTGGGCATCCCTGCTGAAGCTGCTGCCCCCACGACCCGACCTCGGATAAGCGGAAGAAAATGGATGGATGGATGGATGGATGGATGGATGGATATATACATATATATTATACTGTATACACTCACCTAAAGGATTATTAGGAACACCTGTTCAATTTCTCATTAATGAAATTATCTAATCAACCAATCACATGGCAGTTGCTTCAATGCATTTAGGGGTGTGGTCCTGGTCAAGACATCTCCTGAACTCCAAACTTCATATCAGAATGAGAAAGGTGATTTTAAGCAATTTTGAGCCTGGCATGGTAGTTGGTGCCAGACGGGCCGGTCTGAGTATTTCACAATCTGCTCAGTTACTGCGATTTTCACGCACAACCATTTCTATGCAAAAAAAATATCTAACATGCTTTGTGCTTTAAGAGCTATGGACAAGTAAATGTATGTGTGTGAGAGGAAGCTGCAACAAGCTCACTTTAATTCACATTCATACTTTTCAGTGATTCATTCTCCGCAGGTTGGGAACAGGGGAATACAGTAGCTGTGGAGTATAGTGAAGATGGTTGGTTCTTAGTTTTCTGCTTTTTTTTTCCTCGCCGCACTGCAGTGGAAGGTGAATGCGAGCATCATGTTCCATCTGGGCATATTGATCTGGCTAAAGCTGCCGTACCTGAAATAGCACAGAAACACGCACACTGCTGATTAGACACAGAGCTATGACACAGCATACCTCTTTCATGGCCTACGACTGACATTCACATACTGTATATCTAAAGAAGTGAATGAACAGTGGTGCAATTACCGGTGTTTTGTTCTTAACAAAAGACAAAAATAACCTTATAATAATACCCTAACCCTAGAATTTACATTTCTGCCACTGACTTAAGTCTTTGTTCTTCCTCAGGACTGATGTAAAGAAGCTGCTTTTTGGGTGTAGGCTGTGACAGAGCAGTGCTTTTATTAATGAAGTGTTGGATGTTTAAAAAAAAAAAAAAACCCTGAAGTGAGAAAGCCAAGTGGCCATGGTGTTTCCTGCTAGAGCTGAGAAACACGGCCTGGCTTCTGTCTAATCCTGCCCTCCCTCTTTCCGAACCATTCTCTCATTTTCATGTCTCCTAAAACCCCTGGCCTATTTCCCCTGGAAACAATGCAAATCCTATAATCCACATATTATCAGCATGCTATGATTAAATTGGGAGAATGAGCTCTGCTTTAAGGAATAGGCTGTCTGAGCCGGGTAGGAGAGGATAGGGCCAGGTTTTCCGCCCTCTTTTATTTTAGACATTGTGGAATGATTTAAGGGACTAAAGGGCACATCACCAAGAATATTCATGCTGTAGTCGTGCAAATAAATAGATTGTTATATTCTAAATATAAAATGACTGTGTATGTTAACTAGTGTTTTCAGTCAATACCAGTTAACTCATATCTGATCCAAAAATTATTCTGTATAAACCTTAATGCCATGGATATATACCACTAGATTTGCAAATAAATAAAAATAAATAAATAAACAACAATAATAATAATAATAGTAATTGTATCATTTTGCATTCATCATTTTTGACCCTTTGGTTACAGTGGTCTACAGATGTGTGTTTTTTATTTTTGTGATTAAAAATAAAACAGCATTAGATTGTCAGCTCTTCGACCATTCCAAAACCTTGATTCTTTTATTTATCAGCCATTCTGATGTTGATTTATAATTTTTTTTATTGATCCTTTATTTTACCAGGAATGTCCCTTTGAGATACATTATCTCTTCTTCCAGGGAGTCCTGGCCAAGGTGGCAGCAACAAAGTTTAAAAGTTTCAACATATACAGTATACACATAGAACATACAGTACAATGTTAACACATATAAACACACAGACATTCCAAAAATGCAATTACATAAACAAACACAAAAAGACAAGTAGATGGGATGTCAAATGTCAAAAAGAGACAGAGAGTTATGAACAAGAAAAGAGAGGCAAAAATAAAGAATTCTAAATATATTTGTATATGAATTAAAAGATTATGAAAAACTCAGATTGTATTGCTAATACTAAGATATTATAAGATATTATACACCAATTTTGGAATGAACTAAAATGTTTATGCGATATGAAGGTGTGAAATCACGTTTATTAAGTAGATTTCAACTGCACTCTCATAAGCATATTACATTTTTAAATAAGCATCTGTTGAATTTTGAGATGAAGTAATTTTTTTAATGATATAAGGGCATTTTCCATTTAAATTTCAAAATAGCATCCCTGTATCTTCTTTTCCCCTTGGCCAATTGCAATGAAACAAAGTCTACTGTATATTTGACCTCAAGCTCGGCCAAATACAGTACATCTGTGAAAACCCTTTTAAATGTATGCACAAACAGGCATTCATTCATTCATTCATTTTCTATACCGCTTAATCCTGTGTTCTGGGTCGCGGGGGACCTGGAGCCTATCCCAGGAGACTTCGGGCACTAGGCGGGGTACACCCTGGACAGGGTGCCAATCCATCGCAGGGCACACACACATACACACACTCACACACCCAATCACACACTACGGGCAATTTGGGAACGCCAATTAGCCTAACCTGCATGTCTTTGGACTGTGGGAGGAAACCGGAGTACCCGGAGGAAACCCACCAAGCACGGGGAGAACATGCAAACTCCATGCACACAGAGACGGGAATCGAGCCTGGCCGGGGAATCGAACCCAGACCCTGGAGGTGCAAGGCGACAGTGCTAACCACTACACCACCGTGCCACAAACAGGCAAACATCCCAAAAACCATATTGATGTGTTCTATTACTCATCTTATGTCCACCCAAATATCTTTAATGTGCAGTATATGCAAAGTATTTTACAGTATATACTTATATTAATATATACAGTATAAACTGTAAACACACACACACACACACACACACACACACACACACACACACACACACACACACACACACACTGTAAAGGTTCCTGCATGAATGTATTCCTGTTGAAGTGACCAGTGAGTACAATGGTAGGTATAATGTCAAAATTTCCCCCCTTAAAACCATGCTTCCTGACAGTTAATTAATAAAAGTTTACATCAAATTTGTGCCGAAAACAGCATACTCTACTGAAAATGCTTTGATTAATAACATTAACCACTTTCCCTCTTGGTATATTGGTAAATAATCAGAATGTTGTAAGAAGGCTTGCGTATGCTATTTGAATCGATTTAGCATAGTGCAAGAGTAGCATGTTTCCAGGCCCTCACATAGAGTTCTGCGTCATGATGAATGATTTGAAATAAACAGGTGGTAGAGGAGCATAGTGTCAGGGTAACATATTTGAATGTGTGTGGGTGTGTTCTTAAAGTCCAGCCTTCCGACATTCTCCCAGGTGAAGATGTGCATCCAGGAGAAGTTTTGCACATCAGCACATTTTTTTTAATGGAATTACCCTTTTTATGTGAATAATTTCACATCAGGATTGTAAAGTGTGTATTCAGTGCTGTCGCAAAGACTAACGTCTAAAACGTTAGCATCAGCAGGATTACCTCTCACAGCCTACATCCTGTCTGTTAGCCTACACTCAACAAATCAGCACCTCAGCACTCACACTGCTCTAAAGTGGCTAAGAGGTGCTTCTGTAGAAAGAGCAGTTAAGTAGTGTTTAAGCTCATGTCTGCAAATAAACAGAAAGATGTAATGTATCTTACTATATATACAGTATAAATGAGACTATACACTATATTGTCAAACGTATTCACGCAGTACTGTTGGAACAGGAAAGGGCCATCCCTCATAAGCACAAAGTGTGAGCATGAAATTGTTCAAAATGATATGCTGAAGCATTAAGAGTTCCTTTAACTGGAATAAATGGGCCGAGCCCAACTCCTGAGAAACAACTCCACACCAGTTCCAACATGACTGCATACCAGTGCACAAGATAAGGTCCATAAAGACATGGATGAGCAAGCTCAGTGTGGAAGAACACACCTTTGGGATGAATTAGGGCAAAGACTGCAAGCCAGGCCTTCTCGTCCAACATCAATGTCTGACCTCACAAATGTGTTTATGGAAGAAGGGTATAAAATTCCCATAAACACACTCCTAAACCTTGTGGAAAGCCTTCCCAGAAGAGTTGAAGCTGTTATAGTTGCAAAGGGTGGACCAAAATCATATTACACCCTGTGGATTAACAATTGGATGTTACTCAAGTTCATATGCGTGTGAAGGTAGGTGGGCGAATATTTTTGGCAATATAATATATATCAAAATAAATTATTGATTTTCTCTATACATAAAGGCACTATAGAGTAAAATCTACCAAACAGATTTTGCATAATGTGACCATGCAAATTATTTAGTAACTTGTATTAGAAACATAAATAAATAAAGAATCTACTGTACAACACAAAAAGAAATAGTCAAACCTTGGCTTGTGAGCATAATTTGTTCAGAAAGCACTCGTAGATTGAAGCCCTTGTATATCAAACATAATTTTCCCATAAGAAATAATGAAAACTTTGATGATTCATTCCACAACCCAAAAATATTCATAAATAAATAATAATAATAAAAATGTTAAGGTAAAAATTTAACAAATAACACAAATTATTGCAGGGGGCATTGTATAGGAGGGGTGGGGTTATTGTGTCGGACTACTTTTACACACACTTGCTTGCACGCACACACACACTACCAGAATTACTCCTCTAAACAGATTTATCTCCCACACTTCCTTTTAACTTTTTTTTTCATGAAGGCTGGTGTTGCAGTACAGTTACTAAAGAACAGTCAAACACAAAATAAAAAAAAAAAGCTTTATGCGCAAACACACATGGTCATAATGTTATAGTAAACAGTACACGCACAAATGTTGACTATGCGAGTTACGCACATGCACTGAGACTGAGCGTGGGAGATGATTACCCATAATCCCACAGTTCGAGAGATATAAGAATTCAGTTCTCAGAACTCATTGGCTCAGTTGTGATCATGTGACGCTTGGCAGACAAAGCACATACGTACTACAGTACTCGTATATTAAGACCTCGCTCGTTCAACAAGTCAAAGTTTATTAAAAAATTTTGCTCTTCTTGCAAACGCTGACCAAGTTACTTGCAATCCAAGGTTCACTGTATACGCTTACTAAGCACTGTTAGGAAATCTATACTTACTGTATAATGGGTTGGGCCTCCCTTTGCTCTCAAAACAGCTTCAATTATTCATGGCATGGATTCCACAAGATGTTGGAAACATTCTTTAAATGTATTGGTCTACTGTATATTGAAATGAGTGCATCGTGAACTTCTTGCAGATTTTTCAAGTGCATTTTTGTTCAACCACACGCCAAAGATGTTCTATTGGATTCATATCTGGTAACTGGGAAGGTCATGAACTTGTGTACAGTACATGAAACCAGTTTAAGATAACTTTTGATTTATTACATGGTGCATTGTCACGCAGGAAGTAGTCATTAGAAGATGTCAATTGTGGCCATCAAGGGATGCACATGGTCAGCAACAATACTCAAACCACAAGTAAGGTTAGATGTAGGTGATTGATTAGCATTAATGTGTGTAAAAGTGTTACAAAAACCTTTTCCCACAGCATTACACTACCTGTTGGTGCCAAATCCTGTCGGTTCCGAAATCAACATTCATCAGACATTTTTTTTTTCTTTTTTTCATTTCATCAGATTTCATTTCATCAGCCAGTCTGGCCATTCTCTATTGATCTTCTTTAACAAGAAGTTTCTGTCTGCAGAACTGCCACTCCAAGAATGTTTTTTTTTTTTTTTAGAGAAATACTCAAGAGTGGTGTTTCTGGCACCAAGAATCATAACATGGTAAAAGTAACAGTGATCACATTTTTTAATCCATATTCTTGATGATTAGATAGCTGCCATGAATGGACATGTATACATTTTTTTTCCATTAAAGTGCTCAGTAGGTCTGTATGCCTTATTTGTATAACCACAACAATTCAATTAGACAGTATTTATGACAGTGCAGAAATATGTTCTATCTCTGATACAGAGTTTTTCTCAGTTTGCATTGTCTGGGCATATACAATGTTTGATGGTTTTTAAGTTTAAGTACTGTGTTTAATGAGTTTTCAGGACAGATGTATTTATTCCTGTGGGTTTGGGCTGTGATACTTTACTTGCTGTATGTGTGTTTTGTGTTTGGTGGGCAGTTGAAGGTTGGGGGAAGTGATTAACTCTTGCAACTCTTACAGACAGTATGTAGCTCATTAGTGTTCCTCATTACTGTTGAGACACACATTAGTCTTGGGGGTTTTTTTGCTTGCAGGAATGTGCTTTTAATTATTGCAGCCATTATGGAGCCTCATCCTTGAGCAGAGACCTCGCTGTGTAAAGACGCTGATTCCAACGCAGAGGTGTTCAGGATTCTCTCTCAGCACTTTCCCGGGTGTTAGTGCAGCTCAGAATGGATGCAGGAACGCTGAACAACCAGTGCATCAGGGAACCTTCTGCACTGCAGTGTTGGGGTGTATTATACATCAGCTACGTGTCCTGTACCATTCGCCCCAGGGATTGGACTACTTGTCTTCATAGAGAGGAATGCAATAGTCTTGTTTCTTTCTGTCCAACCTCTTTTCTTCATTATCACTGGTGGAAGATTGAACACTGTCCTGCAGGCATGTAGAGGCCAGGCATGTGAAAGAATGAATTGTTGTCAGTGCAAATCAAGGAGAAATCTAACACTGACACATGCTGGAGACCAATACGATAGTGTATATCACCTTGCATCACCGTATTTTAGTTGCTTTCTTCTTTGTTTGTTTCCACCCTGCACCTGCATGGCATTTTCATTAGGAAACTGGTTAGAAAATTTTACTTGGGTAAGTCTTTAACATTCTGAAGTCATACAGTATTCCACAGCCTTCAAACTGTCATTTTAGATAATGATGTTTGAGAGCTGGAGTGCCAGAGGCCAGAACACTACAGCCACCAGTGCTCACTCAAGCATCTCAGCATCATCAATTGATAATCTGTTTATGGGGCTGATTATGGATGATGAAAATGAAAATTGCTCTAGAGTGCCTCTTTGTGTGTGTGTGTGTGTGTGTGTGTGTGTGTGTGTGGGGACATATTTCAATACATATATTCAGGAGTTTCAATGTGGGGAATTAGCAAGAAATTAATTACAGGCATTATGAGGGCATGAATTTCCCCTACAGCAGTAAAGTCCACAGAGACCTGGTCCTGAAACACTTTGTTTTGCTTTTAATTAATTTCACTTTAATTGCCTTACACACAACATTTTCTCTGAACCAATATTACTTCTTTATTTGTAGACTGTTATGTAACTTGCAAAAGTGTGTGGACACTATCAATACATCATGAGCATTTCCCTAAACTGGACATTCATTCATTCATTCATTCATTCATTCATTTTCTGTACCGCTTTATCCTTATATACAGGGTCGCGGGGGCCTGGAGCTTTCCCCAAAGTTGGAAGCATACAAATGCATAGAATGTCTTTGTATGCTATAATATTACAATTTAACTTCACTGGAACAAAAAGGCTCAAGCATCACTGTACATAGAGTGAGGTCCAAGATGTGCTTTGCCAAGAGTGGAGGGGACTGGGAGAACCCAAATGGCCTGCACAAAGCTCTGACCTCAACCCTAGTGGACTCCTTTGAGATGAATTGGAACACTGCATGTACAGTACCCTCAGTCTCCTCTCCCAACATCAGTTCCTTACTAATGCTCTTGTGACTGAATGAGCAAATACCTACAGCTACTGTTTGGTCCAAAATCAAATGGAAGACCTTTCCAAAGGGTAAAGGTCATAATAAAAGCAAAGTGGGACTAAATCTGAAATGTGAGGTTCAACAAGCATATATGGGTGTGACTACTGTATTTCACTATTTTTAGTATAGATTATATTCATGTACAGTTATTTGTGCTTTTCTTGTGGTGTTTCTTCAAATGATTGTTTCTCGTAGTCTGAGACACTTGTGGTGTGATAGAAGGAGCAGAATGTTTTGCCTACGCCATTACACTGAAGCATGTTCCCATTAAGTCTGCAAAAAAAAATAAAAAAGACAACTGGGTGAACGCTGTAAAAACTGTGAGAACTACTTTAACATACTAATAAATCTGTTTGATAATATTGGACATGGTGAGCATGTGATCATGTGTTTGATAGGAAATTAGTGGCAACATGATAGAAACATTGAGAACCTGAAAGGGTCATGGCTAGGAAGTAGTATGAATTTAATAAATGTTTATTTTTCCATTTCGACCCCATTCAGCCATCCTGCATTCATCAATTTTTTTTTTGGACTCCATTGGAACTTCATGGTCTTGGGCGCCCAAGTTACTGTCAATTTTAGTTACCATTTCAGAAAGGTCTGCTTCAAGCAAAGAAACCAATCAAGGACATTGCTGAAATTACTGAGTTTGGGAAGGATAATGCTGCACCACTTAACTTCCCAGAAGAAATGTGGTTTCTAATATTAGTAGTAATAGTATTTCACAAATCCTCTCATAAGATATTTATTTAATAAACAATCATTTAGATTATATTCCCATTTCTTAAATGATTACAGTTATATTCTGGCTGTTTATTTGTGTTGCCCTTTTCATTCCTGAATTTCTCAACCACAGAGCACAGTGGACTTCCAAGGACCTCCAAGATGACATTATTTAATGATACCTGTTTTTAGAGTTAATAAGGTTTAGATTAAACCCATTTTAATCAAAGTGATGACTCAAACCAGCCAAATTACTATAGAAATGTAATAATAAATATAATACTAATGCCCTGATTATAGAGACATTTGCTATGCTTTATGGACTTCTATGAGTCATAGCCACTTGAGAATCATTTAATTATAGTGCGTCTCCCGATTTTAATGTAATAATGTTGCGATAAGGGTTGAACAGCTTTGTATACTAGCAAGCCTCCAGTTCAACTAACAGCGTGAGAAATAAATGCCTTACCAATTAATTTTTATCCAACAGATCAGTTAAATCAAATAACAATAGCTACAATTTGTTCTTGTTGTTGAGAAACAAATGTATATCCCTCTATTCCCTCTCTGATGAACGAGCCACTCACTTTTGATGATGAATTGTTAACAATCTAGAGTAGCTGCCATTTAGTCTTTAGCTGTAGACCTGCCTTGTGTGTCTGCTCTAAAATGCACCAAACTCACGCTTGACCTCGAATTATAAACAGATCAGCCATAACATTAACACCACCAGGTGAATTAAATAACATTAATTACAGTATCAATTATATACATGTAAGCTGGTGACATCAGGGGTTTTGATCTCAAAGAGCAGGCGAAGAGTTCAAGGTCCCCAGATCTTAATGTTATTGAGCATCCATGAGATGTTCTGATCCATGGAGACCCCATCTTACAACACTTAAACCATCTGCTGCTAATGTCCTGGTACCAGTCACCACAGCACACCTTCAGAGGTATTCATGTGCTGCATGTGACTATTCTACTTTTTTTTTTTAATTTAGTTCTTTAATGTACCTACAAACAGGTAGGAAAAATAGAGAAATGGCACACAGAAAGAACCATGCGATAAACCACACAGGTGTTTCCCATAGCCAAAGCAAAAGAAGTCACTAAATAACCCCAACGTCCACACGTCAAAATTTTATACCTACTACAGAATATTAGTAGGCCATTAGCTGAGAATAGAGGAAGGATGTGCTATGACTTTATCAGTGCCTGTGCAGTTGGATTTAATGCAGGTATGAAATTGACTACGGTAATATATACGATTGGGTTTAGCCTGCCATGTTTATGTGTATGAGGGTGACTGCTACTATAAGAAGCAGCTTTCCACACATTTCCACATATGATGAGCACCTTCTGTCAGACACAACAAGATGGGACTGCCATCCCCGGACTCATAGACAGTAGGCTTTAAATCCTACTTCTTCCAGTTATTTTCCTTTCCATCCTCTTATTGATCTTAGATTTTCATCAGGCACAAGGCTGTGAGGAATCCCAAGCAGAATCCCAGTCAGTACATAAATCGCCGCACAAGTCTAGTCGTGGTCATAATTTAGATGTACTTGGCTTCTCGGGGTTCCAGTCTTCCTCCGGTAAAGCATCCTGTTGATCTATAAATCCAGCAGCATGATGTGATGGATGGACTTTAATGGTGTTATAAATGCTGGACTGACCACTTAATCACCTTGTGCACTTTATGCAATCTTCCACCTCATTCCTGTACAAAACACACCTCTATGCTCCATCACCTTAACCCCTTCCTCTGTTAAAATCAAAACAAACAAAAAGCATGAGATATTATAAGAAATGCTAATTGGTTATACAGTATGGACACCTTGTGTATGGCTTAGTGCAGAGATATACTGTATGAACATTAAATGTCTTTTGACACAATTCATTTCGTCTATGCACGTCTTCTGTATGTTCTGTTTTGTTTTAGAGAATAATTAGAGTCGAGTCTGTTGACAGTGCTGACCTACAGTACAGTATGGGCCAACTGTAAGAGTTGCTTACTGAAGAAAATGTCTTTACTCATAGACCATTATGCAGAATGGATGTGCTGAACTGACAGGTATTATGCATACGAAAAATAAAAGTTATTGTCATGTTACCCTGTACAGGGAGCTCACTGATGTGTTAAAGCCATTATCCAGCTCTGTGTAGTATAAACAGACAGTTCAATACTTTATTAGAGGCAGCACATTACCCATCTCCCCGAGAGGCTGGCAGGTATCAGCCCATCACAGATAAGGGCAAAAATACACTCTAAAGCAGCAGTCGTGCATTAAACAATAGCCTTCAGCATTATTTTAGCTTGATTTATTGTTTGAGATTAATCCATATAGACAAATCTGAAATAGAGAATGACATGAGCATTGAGGGGTGAATTAGGGAAATCAACTCTTGGCTTCACTATGAATTCATAATAAGTTTCCAATTAACATCCACCCGTTAGCAATGAAAGACTAATCATCGCCGCAGTATCAGTCAGGAGAAACTGTTGAAAACAATCTAATAACCAACCTTGTTTTTCCACGCAAAAAAATTTTATGTTTTTTTTTTCTCACTAACAAGCTCCTCATGAGCAACCAGATGAAAGAAATACAATCGAAACACATTATCTGTTGCATGTTGAAAGGATTTGTTCTTCAGACAAGGTGATCAGGAACCCTGTGGAAACAAAAACTTGTTAAATTCAAATGATATGCACACATTTGTGTAGTAATTTTGATAATATTCCATTCGCATAAAGATTCTTTACAAGCTACTGTATGTCATGTCAGCAGACTGACTAGTAAAGTCATATCTTTATACTCATAAGACAATAAATTCAGTTTAAATACATTGTCTTTCTTTAAAACGCTCCTTTTGATATAGCTTTAGATTTGCAGTATTTGTGCAGAAAGCTGTTGTCAAGTTTCCGGCACATTTGATCAGTTTAACTGGTGTGACTTTGTGAATACTAAATACCTGCTGCAGTATTGCCTTATTCATACTCTCAGACTGAGTGCTTTCCAATTTAAGATTCAACACATTAAGAGGGTGAGTGCTGAATTAGTGCAGATGAAGTACTTCTGTGTGAGGGCATGATGTTTTCGCAGTTTAAACACAGATGGCTCTAATTTCATGCAGACAAATGTATAATTTGCTGATATACTATAATATCATAACAGGGATGTGTAACTGATTTTGTTGAGTCATAAGCCAATTTTTTTGGATCGAATAATTATCTTTTGATTGCAATGGGTTAATCCAAGTACTGGAGAAACAGATGCGTCTTGAGTCGTCGTTTAAAGATAGTCAAAGTCTCTTCTGTACGGACATCTAGAGAAAGTTCGTTCCACCACCTTGTATAACCCTTGATCTTGGTGATGTATTCATTTGAACCCTGGTTTACAACCATGAATATATTTGCCAAACCATCCTCATATCATTATGCCTTACTATTGTATTTGCAATATGGTCATAAAAATGTGTGCCATTGAGATTTTTCTTTCTGTAGCTGAAGGAGGCTGAATGATTCCTGAAGTCAGCATTATATTTTTATGTAGCTTTGTTTTGTTGTATTTGTTTTCTGTACTGTAGTGTGTGTGCAGGCGTAGGACATTATATATTAGTTGTGTCTCTCTGTGTACAAGCATGAATTGTGTGAGTGAGAATTGGTTGCCTTAGTAGAAGCCTCTCTGTGAGATTTACTGACAGTGTGACAAGTATGCTGATGTGCAAACATGCCTATGATAAATGCACACGTCATTCGGGACCCAAGGGAATCGTCTCTCATCTACAGTATACTGTAGTACGCTGAAATGTCTCAATTTACGCGTCAGGAAGGCTGGACTTGCACTCATGCACATGCTAATCCTACAGTACAGTATTTAGTATTGTTACATGATATTTGATAATCCTAATAAAGATGTTTATTATAACAAGATTTTCGTGCCTTTATTGAAATAAGTCAATATGTTGACCTTTTTGCCAGTTGATATGTGCATTCTGAATGCGCTGTTGTGCATTACATCAACTGGTGCATCAGTTTTCTCTCTCTCTCTTACACCACAGTCCTGAGAGGTCAGCCTGGTTGAAACCTGAGTGTTTTGCTTTATAAATACATTGTGCTGGGGGAACTGCAGAGGTCAGGGGTTTTAAGCATGCTTTTTGCTTTCGCAAGTGACAGGTAATACTCCACTAGGATTCTGGTTCCATCCAACACACCTTTGAATGTAGATGACAGTGCGTTGTGTGGTAGTGTAACACTCAGGTCAGCTTTTTAAAGGCAGGTGCAGTACTCATAGAAAAAGTACCAGAGCATGTCCTACTGTCTCCTCTCCTCCCTTCTTCTCTCTTCTCATTTTTTTTTTCTGGGCTTCAATCCCTAGAGAGCTGAGTGTGGAGAGATAGCAGGACAGGATGTAGACAAAGTGTCTTATCTACCCTCTAAGGACTGTCCTTATCTATCATAAATTAACATTAACCCCATTAGTTGTTGCCCTTGTGGTCTGTGCTCTTTGCTCAGAACTAGATATGGGGTGGAATAATAGTGATGCAAGGGTCATGTATGTTGCAGTTAATAAAGAATCCAAAAGAGCAACTCTGTCTTTGTCCTCATCCTGTCTCCTGCCTTTTCAGCCCAAGCTGTATCATAATGAGAGGGGAAAGAGAGAAGGTCAGCATTCCTCATTAACAGCCAATGAATTCTTAATAAGGGTACCAAGTGGCTCCAGAGTAATGGCTGCATCTTTCACTTGGAATGTGAGGCAGAAATTGCCTGAGTTTGCAAAAAGAAAAAAATATACCTTGTCTAGCATCCTCAGTAGTAATATCATTCACATTTCCCATGCTGATGCTTAGTGCTTTATGTTGCATTTCTATGTGTCTGTGTATGAAACCAGAGACATATATGTTTAGGACTAGGACTAGTACCGATTGGTGATGGAAGAGGGGGGGGGAAGAGTTTATAGACATAGTTAAAAATAAGCTGAACAGCTTTAATGTAATCAGTGATATTATTATTTAAGTTTGGAGCCCATGAACATGTCTGCTTGTCTTTCTGTATGGCAGAACTCTTTGCTTAACTTGTTAATATAAAAATACTTAATCTTACACATTTGTGTCTTGTGTACGTAGTTGTACTTGTTTCGTTGTCAGCCATATACACTCCATTCGGGAATCAGAGTGAATCACATACGAAATTTTTTAAAAGTAGATCGGATAAAGATTAAGTTTTATCTTAAAATGACCCCAGTGAATTAAAATTCACTTATACCACTTCAGTGCTGCTATTTCAGCTGGGAAAATATTAAGTAATCCCAGTAAAAATATTTATTTAAAATTATCTCAATTAATATCTATTGGTGCATGCTTTTGTTTACAAATAGCTTATTTTAATGTTGAATAAATCTGGCACATAACTGTTCATAAAATCGCTTTTACTTAACATTTTGATTTGAGTGCATAACACTGGGCTCTCAGTTCAGGTATTTTACACGCTCTCACCTCTGACTGCTGCAGATAAGCCAGAGTGGCGCTTCACATAACTGCTTATCAGCATTACGGTTTCCTGACATACAGTATGAGACAAACTGGTCTTAAACTTCCTGCAGGAAGAATAAATGTACATTGATCTGTCCATTAATTTTTAAAGGTTCAGCTTTCATAGTCTACTTTCCTGTTCTTTTTTTTGTAAGCCATTATGGTCATTTCTGTGTCTTCCAAATACTCTCTGTATTTATGGTAAACTATCACGTTGATTGGTTCGGGTGGGTGCTACATATAACCACACCCAACTTGAGGGGGAAAAAGCGCTACATTCATCCAAAAAGGCACTGGATGCTGTGACACAATCTGGGACATAACTGCTCATAAGTCTCTTCTATTCAACATTTTGAGTTCACTTATGGTGCAGATTTAACAAATACAGAAGGACTGGAAAAGTTTCATTAATTCTCTCCAGCCAGTTTTGTGTGATTCAGTTGAAAAATCTGGCTGGGCAGACCATACAGACAGACAGACAAGATATTATTGAAAAACTGACTTTAAAATAATGTACAGTTGAACCTTGGATTACAAGCATAATTTGTTCCGAAAGTCGACTTGTATTTCAAAACACTCGTAAACCAAATCAAATTTTCCCATAAGAAATAATGGAAATTCAAATAATGCGTTCCACAGCCCAAAAAAATATAAAGAGTATAAAGTAAAAATAAAAAATTAACCTGCAACTTTAGAAAAAGTAAAAATAAATCCCGACAGATACAGTAAGTGTTTTCCGTTTGTGCGTGCAGGCGCTGTGTATGTGTATGTGAAGCTAAAGTAAGGATCCCCTCCCCCTCTCCCCCTTCTTGTCTTACACACCCTTCCTCCACTCTTTTCACACACACACGTGCACACACAACGGAAACACTGTTTTATCGGAAAGATAAACAAGAAATCTCTCTAATGACACTCGATTGAGTGACACACCAACGGAATCACTGCTATAAAGTAAAAAATCAAACAAATTAACTTGCACATTACCTTTCAAATTATTTGTGACAGAGCAAATGTTTCTGTGTAGAGCAGAGAGAAAGAGTGTGTGTGTGTGTGTGTGTGTGTGTGTGTGTGTGTGTGTGTGTGTGTGTGTGTGTGTGTGTGTATGGCATGGCATGGCATGGTGTCCAATGACGCGCGCACACACAGACACAAAAATCAGGATGATACAGAGAGAGACAATGGATGTTTAACCTCTCAGTACTCCTAAACCAAGACTTGTTCATTTTTCAGGTCAAAATGTATTAAAAATCTTTGCTTGTCTTGTGTAACACTCGCAAACCGCATTACTCACAATCTGAGGTTACACTGTACAGACAAAACAAAAAAAAAATTTAAATATAGATTTAGACTTAATCTCACCAAATACTGTAAATACCATCAGTATCCACATTTGCAATGTACCACATACCTGCAGTTCAATGTGATCAACTCTGTGTGCTTATATGTGCATGAATAGAGATTTTGAGTCAGATAATGACGACACACGACTTAAGATGAGATACTGGATCTGATTCAGTCTGGTTAAGTTCAAGTCAAATTTTTGGAGACAATTTACCAAAAGATCTGTATTACAGGATTTCTCTGGCTTAAATCAGGATCAGAAATGACCGCTGTATACCCAACATCTTTCACATTAAAAAGTTCATGTTATAACTACATTTTGACAGGAAATTGAATCGAGGTGTGAACTTAGAATCAGGAAATTATTATATATCTTTGCATACTTCAGCGTCCGCAAATCAGTGTAGTACATTTACTAACCCCAATATGCCAAAGATCTTTGGACTGAAACAATTATAATCATAATAGTTAGCATTAGCTTTGTATCATGCACTAGTGATTCTGTCCAGGTGAGCAATACTTCTTACAATGATCTACTGGAAGTACAAACATGAGAAACTGTTTCATCTCACCCAAGTCAGATCTTAGAATTTGCAACCCCACAAACAACTTTCTGATTGATAAACTTTCTTGATAATTTATTTATTTATTAACTAATAAATATAATTTTTGCAATTAACAAAATCAGGATTGTTTTAGAAGGTGAATCAGTAGATATTCACCATCCTCAAACCAGTAAAGATTTGAATACATATTATTCTTTAAATCATAAAAAAAACCTAAATTTTACTTAATTTCAATTTGTTTTAATGTAGCATTTTGTTTCAGACTCGTAATCATGTTCCTCTGCTATAATATTGAATTTTATTGGAGTTACCTAACACTGTTTCATATTACATATGATTTTGTTCCCAGAGGATTTTTTTTAATCAAAATCCAAAGATTAGTACTCCATATCCTCTTCATAAATGTCTTACAGACTTTAAAATGGAACTAATCTTTTTATTCATGTTTAAAGAAATATCTACCCCATTAAACCATTTAAGTAAAGTCTGATAGATTTAGTGTTGAAATCACCCTGGAACGCTGGCTCTTGAAACAGCCTTTTCTTCTCATGTTCATTAAGTGCACATTAATAATGTGATCCTGGGATGACTGGAGCCAAAGGCAATGACACTTTCTTAAAAGATGTTGAGAGTTCAGGACGGTTGCTCTGGAGCTGTGCTTATACTAAAGATAAGAAGAATGCTCAAGTCTGTTTTGTTCTTCTTTTTTTTTTTTTTGAGTCCATCAGTGATGATCCATTTTGTGACTGCAACAGCATTGTCTCCAATTATCTACAGTTTAGCTATAGCATTTTACAATTACTCCTTATTACACTGATATCTGAGTCACCAGAAATGCTAACCCTAAAGCAGAGACCAAACACTGAAATGCTCTCATTCACTCTTACTCACTCATTCTTTATACCACTTATAGATGGGATACCTATCCAAGGGGACTCTGGCCATTACACTGAGGAAACACACCAAGCCCAGGGGGAACATGCAAACTCCACGCACAGACCAATAAGGTGGGCTGAAACCCTCGAGGTGCGAGGTTACAGTAAAAACCACTACACCTCCATGCAACCCACTGAAAAGCCAGTACATTGAAAGAACACAGGACGTGAAAGACATGGTGCTCTCTGTAGCAGGACTTTGAATTATGAATTTGCAAATTTGGTGCTAGAATATTTTCTTAGAAATGGTCCCTGTTATATTTAAATTTGAGGGAAGACCTGCTTTGTTGTGCACCTCCATACACACTGACATGCTTGCCGACCAGGACATCATGCCCATGATGGTGTCTGATTGTATTCTTGTGAATTCACAGAAAAGATGGTATTTTAAGATGGCTTTAAGACCAACTGAGTAAACATCCATCACGTACATCAAAGAACTAGAGCTGTTAAACACGATCCGGTGAAATCAGGAGATACAATGAGAGGAAGTACAAGCAACATGGAAATAGAAGTCTGGGAAATTGAACACTGTCTGAGGGAAATGTAAAAAGACACTAACAATTACTCTGTGTTTGCAGTAATCAACAAAATCCTCATGAGACATGATGAGAGGATGTACTGATGTACAGTGAAGTCTAAAGGCTGAGATAGTATATTACTGATGACAAATGTTTACATAAATACATCAGAGTATTTGGTATGCACCCTTTCTTGCTTTAATGACAGTGTACACTCACGCTGGTACATGTACTGTATGGTGCATTTTAGCCTAAATCCATCCATGTGTATCTAAACACATTCTTCAGTAGAAGAGATTAAGCATGAAAAAAATCTGACCTTTTCTACGAAGTAGCTAACATTTTCAACATCACTCATTTACATACATTTAAATAGAAAAACAGACTCTTGGTTATTAAATATTCAATATATTCAGGATTTACTGTTTCAAATTTTTCTAAATTCTAAAACCTTCTGTTTTTTTTTCTAACTTTAATTACCAGATGGAGTTCCTGACTTTTTCGAACCCACTGTACGGCAGTGTCCTAAATCAGCTCTCTAACATAGTTTATTATCAGATCATTTTGATATCAGGTGACAGAACATGATCTGCTGTGCCAGCGTCTGCCCACGAGCTGCTCAGAAGGACAGCGTCATGAGAATTGGCTGAAGACAGCATGATGGGAAATTAAAGGAGAGACTGACATCTCTCAGCGTGTATGCATGTGTGTTTAATCATCTGGTTGATGTATGCTTTTGGACTCGTTCTCCTGCAGTTTGTCTTTTGGTGATTGAGGATGGACATGTGCAGGCAGCCGTACATGCGTGTGTGTGTATGTGTGTGCAATATGTAATATGATTATGACACAACACGGGCAAAGCTAACCAAAATGAATGTAATATGTCTTGGCTTTTCAGCACCACAGCATGCTTTTTCTTTTGCACAGACAATCAATGCTATGCAATCATTTGTTACCCTCTCTTTGTAGTTCAGCAGGTGGAAAGAAAAGTAGCTGAAATGGAAGAAGAGCCTCATTTGTATGCAGGGTTCAGTTCGAGGTGAACATGTTGGCGGTGCCAATATGAAAGGAAGCTTTTGATTGGTCAGATGTGAGGATGGACAGAGCAGGAGAATGATTGATGCCAGGTCCGGAGGATTTAACTTTTCTGGTAAACAGTGTTGGATTAAAGGGTTTATTTGTGCAGGCTGCTGGAAATGAGATCAGAATGGTTTAGGATGATAGCGCCCCATCCTCCTTGTGTAACCTGGGTACATGCTCCAGCACACACTGATTTATTTCTTCCAGAGAGCCATGTGGATGACACTACAGTTCTTTTCTCATATACAGGTATACATCAATAATTGAGGTGTCGGTTTTGAAGTCATGTTCTGTCCTTCAAGGAGAGTGGCCAAAATGGTTACAACACTTTACATCTAGCAATCTATCTATCTATCAATAGTTTAAGATTATCATTTAGGATTTAAAACAATAAAGCATAAATAATATCATTGTTCCTCGTCTGTCCAAACACTCCACACACCAGCAAGCACAATGTACTGATTAGGTACAAAATGTGTCATGCTTCCCGTGGTCTTAAAAGCTGCTCTGTATTTATGACCGACCTGCTGTGTGACTGAGTATCGTCCTTCATCTCGGAGCACATCCTCACTTACACATACAAGCTATCTGACAGTGTGGACAGTGCTGATAAGATGGAGTACACCGCAGAGTTTAGAGGAGCTCAGGGTGTGATGGCGAGATGCTTGCAGGACAGTGATGCTGGACTGGCCTTTGATTCCACTCCTCATTATGCATCCACACTCTCTCATGCTGTCAGCCTCAAAGGCGGCCTGCAGTGCCATAGCAACTGGCCTGAATGAGGAGAGAGGAGGGGGAGCACAGTATGTTGTCTGGCAGTGGAACACAGCTGGACCACGCTCAAATGGGCATCTGACTTATCATGCATTGTTTGACCACATTGTTTAGTCGTGCAGTGTGTTTGTGGATGGAGGATTCTGGGTGTAAAAAATGTGTCCCGTTATATGGAGTCAGGTATTTAGCTGCACAGGTCAGTCTTCTGGTGAAATGCATTAAATTGATAAATAATGTGTCTTTATTGTAATGTACTGTATCTATATTTTTAAAAAATGATACTCATCCAAGCTTTCCAAGCATTTTTTCGCTATAAAACAGCTATAGCTGTTTTGGGCTATCAGGGACATCCTGGTGTCATAATGAGCCTGACGGTTCCCTCTTTCTTATTACAGAATGCTCATTTAAATTTCCTAAAAATAACATATTGTTGTTGTTTTTTTTATGCCGTCCTTGTATTATAAACAAACTTGTTCTGGCCAGATCTCAGCAATGGCACATGACATTTGGTATCAAAACGGTACAAAAAATTCCATGTATCATGTAACTGTGTTGATCATTTCTGGTTCAAGTACAGTGTGTTCTTCTCAGCTCTGGTGCTATAGTGAAGGCTTGGTGGAGAGCAGACAGAAAGCTGCAGTGTGGATGCTGATGAGACTGTGTCCACTTTTTACTATTTGCATTTTTGAAACATGATACGTGACATCACTTCCACTTCCAATTTTCTCTGGCAAAGAATAATAAACAAACACCCTTCATATAGTGTTCACCAATTTTCAATTGGAAATGATCCATAAATCATGAGCTGTAGAGTTAAGTCTACTGAGACTTAGATTCCAGCTTCAATATAATTTAATCTTATTGTCTTTTATGAAAACATGGGTGTGTAATGTGCTGCACATGAATGGCTAAAGAGGAAAGCGATACATGTCTGTGCAAAGTCAGCAAACAGGAAGGTGGAAAAGGTCGATTTTGTGTGTGTGTGTGTGTGTGTGTGTGTGTGTGTGTGTGTGTGTGTGAGTGCACAGGGAATTGCTGTGTAATTGATCATTGTTATGGATTGGCTCATGAATAAAGCAGCTCTTTATTTCTACATGCCTGTTAGAATGGCAGCATGCTACTAGAGCTCAGGAGTTTGTTCTTGAACACGTCTTTGTGCACCTTTGCATGTTCAGTCTTTTCCTGTGCATCTCTTTTTTTTATCTATTTTTGGTCCAGGAATAAAGAATTGAGGTGGTTTAAAGAACTGTTCAGTATAAGAGGCCTACTGAGAAGTTCTTCAAAGCCCTGCTATAATCACACATGCACTGGGAATAAAACATGGAAACCTATTAATATAGTGATGCCTTAAAGCCTGCTCTGTTTACTTACAGTGTGGTTTGGGGAGCCATGGAGCCTTAGTTACTAATCTTTGGAGTTAAATCTGATTCTCAACAAATGATACCTGAAACACAATTTAATGTGAAAAAGCTTTAAATAGTACATTTTACAGATCGCAATGTCAAAACACTGTCTTTTTTTTTTTTAGTTGAGAGTAAAAAAAAAACGTAGCTTTTTGACATTTTAGGTTGGAGTTATCACAGCTGACATTCATCAAGACTCATAGCTTCACCTCCAGTGATCATGTCATTTGGTGAATTATAACTTACAGTAATTACAATCATGTCTTATTCTCAGCGTACAGGTCATGGCTGGATAGGCTGAAGAAAACTGCATTCCTACTCCTTCTGTAAAACTGCATTCTGGGATGGAAATCAAATTATCTAAAGCACTAGCTTACTAATGTAACACTTAACCCATGACCAACAAGAGAAACTATAAATAGCTACTCAAAACACTGCTTGATGCTAGCTATGGAAAATTATGTAAAACTTCTAACAAAAGCATATAAAGACACCAAGAATGCTGAAGCAACTGATTTTATTTGCAAGATTTCTATTGGCCTGGAGACTTTGAGCACCAGGCATTGCAGGGCACACAAACTATGGGCAATTTTGGAACGACAATTAGCCTAATCCGCATGTCTTTGGGATGTGGGAGGAAACCAGAGTATGTGGTGGAAACAAAATCCTTGCACAGACCTGAGGCGGGAAATGAACCCTCGATCATGGTGGTGCAGGGCCACTACTCGACCGTAACGACAGCGGCCGGCATGAGGGGCAGAGCCGCACAAAAATACTCTGCACGGTTCAGAACGAGCAGATCCTTGGCTGCTACCCTGAGGAGTTCTGAACTAGTGATGGGTCGTTCATGGACGATTTGTTCTTTTTCAATTAGTCTTTAATGTGACTCAGAAGGTCGAGCACTAAGCAATGCAAAACCTCTGTAGGTTATATACAGGAAACAGAAATGAGTAGTTACCTTTGAGTCTTTTGGTTCGAATCTTTGTTCTTTTGTCACGTGATACTATGCAGTGCAATAGATTCAAAAGAACGAACGACTCAGACTAGAAGATATGCGAGGTAAGCTACTCATTCTGTTTATTATAATATGTCCTGCATTGTAATATTTACATTACTGGAACTATAGCTAACATTTGTGTATGTAGACGTATTGGGGGTCTGTTTATTAAAAATGTAACATTTTATTTCATTTCTGATCAAAAGAACCAAATGAACTAAATGACTCTCAAAAAAGGTTCGTCCATTTTGATGAACGAGATTCAAAGAACCGAGTCACTAAAATAATTAAAACTTTCCCATCACTAATACTCTGCACTGTGCAGAATGGGCAGATCGGCCGGCTGCTACCCCGTGGAGTTCTGAACAGGCAGAGGCGTAGCCTTTTATACACGCGGTTGCCAGGCAACGCCGCAGCAAGGCAGTCAGCCTGGATATGTCGCACCTGCCGGCGTGTCTATTTAAGGGTCCTGATACCTCCGCACTTAGTGCGATCATTAGGTAGCACCGGTAAGGTATCAGGGCCAAGACAAAGACAAAAAGTCTGTCTTCTTAAGACGCCGGCGAGAGAAAGTGAGACAGAGCGACACGCATCAGTTTAGCGTGCTCTTTCAGGTTAAGTATAAAAAGTGTACACAAAAAACAAACTCTCTCAACTACAGTATACTGTAAATCCTCTGTAAGGGCGAGCCCACCGACACGATAAAAGTTTTTTATTTTTAGTTTCTTAGAGTTCGTAGACGGTGGAGCACTGTTTATTTTGTGCTCTCAGTTTTCTTTTATGTCCTTTTGATGTCATTAATTAATAACTCCACACTTTCTCCAAACAGAAAGGTTTCCTCCTAGGCTCTTAGAAACATTTTTTACATCTCGTGGTGTGGCCCTCCATTACTGCACCGCATAACACTCGACCATGATGTTGTGATACACAACAGGAGATTTTTCCAGCATATGACTGACTGAACTGAAATGTCTGTCAGTAATTTTATTTCTCCATCAATGCAACATTAATGTCAGTTATTTTTAAATGTTGTACAAATATGAGTATAGATATTTACATATTCTTTGAGCTTCAAATCTGTGCTTATTTTCTATTTTTATTTATTTTTTGTAGTCTATAGTTCAAGCGTTATGGATTCAGGTTGTGGTGAATCTGGTTTAACTCCATACTAATCAGAACAGAGATTAACCACAGCAAAAGCTTTGATTCTATTTTTAGCTCGGCTGAGAATGAAGCCTGACTGTAAAGTAACCTCGCTTAAGCCACCAGACCAAGTGGGACACGTCCTTATTTTAAGTCCCCCACCCCAAAAAGCACAACCATGTATATGTATACTGTTATATTTTCTTTAATTATGCAATGTATGAATGTTGCTGATGTGTGTAAATGTACAGTATGATTTGAATATTCAGTTTATATGAATGTCAATATGTTTATATCTACATGGTGTCCATTTTATTCTGCCATTTTGTCCTGGATATCAGTGGCTCTTATATAGTCACTGGTCATCCCAAGGTCACACTGGTGATACAGGAGAGAATTAGGTCATTGTAACATGTTATTCTTATGAAAAACATTAACAAAGTTCATTCCGTGTCACATAACCATAAAATATTAAAGAAGCAATGCTCACTTATGTAAGCTGGGTGTACTTATTTATGTCAGGAGAGAACATGCTGTCATGCTTTCTTGGTGATCTGACACTTTCATTCATCCACTTATGGATTAATGTTTGGTTACTGCACCCTTGATTTATATGTCTTTACAGTTTAAACATACAGTAAGAGCCGAATTGCAAGACAGAAGCTGTATCAGTGCCTCACTTCATTAGAAGTAACTGCATGTCATTCTGCCACAGTGGTCATCTACATGCAAATGATGCAGACAGTCTGAGACTGACAGATGTGGCTAAGGGCATATGAAGCTCAGTGTGGTCCTGGCACTTGTGCAATAAGGAGGGAACTTCAAAGTGTATCAATCTCAGCTTTGAGACAAGAGCTACACTCCCTTTTCTCATCACTGATCAACACCAAGGACGCAATCAAACGTTTAGCTGAGGGATTTTACTGGGCCACCTGGAAACTCATCCCACACTTTTCTATGCATTTGGATATCCTTTACCATGCAGATGATTCCAAATCCCCCCCCCCACCGCCATACCACTTGAATGCCTTTGACTCCTTTTGGACCGTTCTGTCCTGTCTCAGCAAAGACTGTGCTACAGAGAGTCCTCAGATAGCAGATGACTTTCAGCCAGATTCATCATTTAAATCAGCCAGTATTTGCAATAACATTATGCATTGTTTTTCTGACACAATACAGTATGGTCTCTGTTTTTCAAGGCTGAATAATGGGAATTGTAGTGCTGGAGGTCAGAGTCGGATGAGGTGTCCATCATTCAACTGTAGTATAGGGGCCATATGAAGTGTTAATTGAGGGGCAAAATTGTGCTATTTGCCTTTAGGGTCACAAGAATCATACTTTGGTTAACAAACTATTCTCTAGGCTTTCAGGATAATATACTGTAATAACAACTGTTTACTGAGTCAAACAAGGTTTGGTTTTATACTGCAAATATTTGACCCAAAAAGCACAGAGATTTTTGTGACTTGAAAACACTTTCTGTATTTGGTTACATACTGTATATGAAAACTGGAAAATTAAACTGTGAACACAGGGCAGCCACTAAAACTGCTTATGTGCTTACTACAAAATTAATTTGTGTATGGCATGCAGCATTTATTTTGAACAAGTTGGGTTTTTTTATTTTTTTTTATTTTTATAGAACTTTATTAATCCCAGAGGGAAATTGCTCAATTTTCACATATCCCAATTAGGAAACTGGGGTCAGAGTGCAGGGTCAGCCAGCTTATGGAGCAGCGCCCCTGGAGCAGATAGGGTTAAGGGCCTTGCTCAAGGGCTCAACAGTGGCAACTTGGCGATGCTGGGGTTCGAACCCCCGACCTTCCGATCAGTAACCCAGTAACCCACAGCCTTAACCGACTGAGCCACCACTCCCCCTGTTTGGAGATTAACTGTTTGTTTATTAACTCAACCAGATGTGTGATTGCTGTGTTCTCATCTGCCTAAGTGAAGAAGATTCACAGTATAGAATTCGGCATTGAATACTGTATGTGTGTGTATGTGTGATGGATGGATGGATGGATGTACAAGCATATTAAAGCTAGGTTAAAATTAAAACTCACAATAAGAAAAGGGTAAAATAATAATAATTATAGTAATAATAGAAAATAACACAAGGTCGGAGTTGGTAAGTAAATGCTTTTATTCTGACAAAACTATCCAGAGCTAGCTGTAATGTTCTTACATACACAGTTGACTCAGTTTTGATCTGTGTTTATCACGTTGAACATTTATAGCGTCAATTAGAGTGGTGGCTAGTGGTCGTAAACAATGGTGATGTGACTGGTTAATGGATGGATAAACCACTGGAAGAATTATGTGTGTCAGCAGTGGTGGGGCTAAGACAAAGCTCTATCCATCAAAGCATCTATCCTGCTCACCGAAGCTTCAATAATTGGGCTGGAATAAATGGGACATGTTTTTCAAACGAGAAAAATGAGCAATCCTAGCCAAAACAGGGAAATAGAAATCCAATACTCAGACACAAACATGAAGAATGGCTTCTTTCTCTGTACATTTCACCCTGGGCAATGACACTAGCACATGACACTTTTTTGTTTCACACAACATGTTCGAAAACCCCAGTGGACTCCTTGCATCAAATTTGAATTGTAATTATTTAGCCTAAATAAAAGATGCTAATGGTTTAATCAATGAAAATAAATTGTACAGCATTGGTTTATTGTGTTTGTATCAGATAACAATTAGGCCTCTAACGATTAGACTTTACTGGTTTAGATGAATGTTGGATTATTCTGGAGTTGGTGATTTATGTGTGTGTGATACCTCATGCTCTGCATCGCTCTGCATTCCACACCGGCACTGACAACTTTAGTGAGGGCTTTTCCCTTGTGTTTGATGCAAAGCTGGTGTTTGGAGGAGGCAGTGATAGAAAGCTCTACTGCAGTTACAGATACACAGGACTGGTGAGAAAGGAGGAGGAGTGTAACAGGGCGGTCCTGCAGCACAAAACTGGAGCAATGAGATGAGTGTGGAAAAATGAGACCCTGCAGATAATAAAGTAAGCCAGCTGGAGACACCACGGCATTATACTGTATACAGGGGAAGTATGCTGTGTTAGTAAATCCATTCTCCTCCCTCTTTTGTTTACTTTTTGCCTCTATACCTCCCCCCACTTACGCATTAGTTTTACCCATGTACATGATAAACCCTTTACTTTGTAAGATCTTGCTCCTCTCCTCACACTACTCTCTGCGGTGTGAGTGGCAGCCAGACTCCCACTGAAGACACGCTGATGAGAGCTGAGGTGGAGTCTCTCCACAGGAGTGTGTGCCGCAGTCATTTCAGGTACATCCAGAACTCTGCGGCAGAATCCACTGCATACAGTATGGAAGCTGCTGCCACGCCCCTCTGCATCCTTACTTACTCTTTTTATGATTCATAAATACTTTTTCTGTGCCATGCCTCATGACTCATTTATTCAAATATAAACGCTGTCCAAAATACATATTAATGAGTCAATCCATTTAAAAAGCTGCTAGAAATGTGACCATTTATATCGGCTGTTAAATCTAATTAATTTCTGCTGTCTGTTTTGTCTGTATATCAAAAATTCATGTCCACCACAGTGACCCTGTTTGCCATGCTGAGGAAAGAAGAACAGGAAACATTTTTTGGGCTAGTTTGTATGTTTTTGAGATGTAGTTGGGATGGAAAAGTATCTTATAACAGGTAAACATATATAATTCTAAAATAGTTAAAAACAGTTTAAAAGGATTTTCTGGTGTGTAGGACAGGGTTATCCAAAAATTTCAGTAGGCTTTAGCATAAATAATAATAATAACAACAACAACAACAATAATAATAATAATAATAATAACCTCTTGATTTAATTAATGCCATTCTGCCCCAATATCCATAATATTACTAATTAAGTTCAATATAAATTCATAACAGTATTTGTTTCTTTGTTTTTTTAAATGTTTTTTACATTGAAGCAATTCTATCTATCTATCTATCTATCTATCTATCTATCTATCTATCTATCTATCTATCTATCTATCTATCTATCTATCTTCAGCAATATCACATGAACACTGTTACTTCTACACACTCTGTAATCAGGTGCTATGTGCATTTCACATTAATTTACAGTAATTGCTATATGTTAAAAGATGAATGATTGAGTTTAGATATTTTTTAGCAGTATTATTTGCATTTATAATAAGGTACCAATTATTTACAGAAGCTACACACTTTGGGCCAAGACTGGTATCATTACCATTTATCTACATATTTAAAAGCTTTCATTGCCAATTCCATGGATTTTGAGCAGCTGTCCAGGAGACAGCTACAGGCTTCTCAGCATGACACATAATATAAACTGTGGGATTTTTTTCTTCTTCCTCTTCCTCTTCCATTTCTTTGTGTACTTTTTTGCATTTGTTTTGCTGCATTTATATTTTGCTAGACTATGAAACAAGGCGGAATTTAGGGATTATGTCAGAATTTCGCTTTGTGTCATTCCACTGGGCAGACAGCCTGCAATAGATTAATACTAGGGATTGTGCAGTGATCTGTGCATGTTTAATTTCCCTGAAGATATGCTTCCCCTCTGAGACAGACCTACAGTACGCAGACAGAATTATTCATGAAGTCCATTTAATTGAATATCTGCTGATCCTGTTTGCAAGTGATATATTTTTTTTATGGTTCATGAAAATTCACGAGACGTGCCATACTGATGTGTTAATTACAAAATTCTTCACAAAATTTTTTACTATAATAATTTTTTTTTGCTCTTTAATTGCCATAGGCAGAACGAGCTTGAAAAAGCAGTCTTAAATTAAGTTCAGTGAGGCTTGTGCTGCGCCGCATACCAAGTGTGGCATTAGGGATGGATGATTGTAGTGGATATGTCCTCACATGGCTTTATAGGTATTATTCAGTCCATGAAGCAAGCACAAGTTCATTGTCATGCCTGTTAGAAATTCATCCCTCAGCCAAATCTCATTTCCATATATTGGAAACATTTTAGTTGGAAGAAGAGGTGAGCAGAAATAAATTAAATAAAATGAGAAAAAAAGTCAGCTAAAGCCCTGTAGCATGTGAATAAGAAATTAATGAATGGTCATTTGTGGTAATTTTATGCAGAAGCACATTAAAACAGCTCAAAAAAATATTTCTGTAATGTTGGTGGAGTCAATAGTTCAGCTCATGGAAAAGCTTCTATTTTAAACTCCAGGGCTGCAGTTAAATGCACATAAATGTTGTCTTACCTAAAAGATGTTGGTTATAAAGACATTTTTATTCTATTTTGTATATTCAGCTACTAGAACAGTTAAAATTACTGCTTGATTATTGTTTCTGATTCTTTTCCAATTATAAAATGGTTAACCACAGTAAAACTTTTCACCAAAGGGGGAAAAAACGTTCCTCATTATCAGGGCATCTGTTTCCCCATCACATTACAGCTGTGGCATTGTGCCACGGTCAGAGTCTACTGCCTGCTAATGTTTTCTTGAGTACACATTGGCATGTTTATTTGCAGTCTAGCAGTCTGATTCTGGCTCTGCGCTTCCTGTTCACCTGAGAGACAAAAACTGTGTACTAATGTTACTGCAGGACGATGGAGGAGAAGGACATGGTTCACAGCTGAGCTTTCTTTTGATAAAGATAAAAGTAATCGGAGAGGCATGAAGGAGGGTGCGATAAAATGTGCTGAAAAGGACATGTATCAATTGTCCTTGTCTCCACTGATGTCTTTCTGGCTGCCAGTGCAACTCTGTCAGAGCAGTCGGATGATTGTTTTTTTTTTTTCTTTCTGATTTTAATAATTTAAAAAATCGCATGAATACAAATCAGCTTGCATGAGACAAAAGATTCTGTTTGAGGTATAAACCTCAAATCTTATCATTAATCATCTTATCATGAACAATCTACTATGATAATCTGTAGTTCATAAAATCAAATCCTGTAGTATAAAAAGTTGTTTTTAGTCTTTCAGCTGCTACCATCTAGGATTCGCCACAGCAGACCATTTGATGGACCATTTGACCATTTTTATGCCGGATTCCCTTCCTGATGCAACCCTTCCATTGTATCCGAACTTGGGACCGACACTACATCCAATAGCTGGGATTTGAACCTGGACCTTCTGTATGTCAGATGAGAGAACTACCACTGAGACACCAACACCTAGCTCATAAAATCCCATGTTAATTATAATTATTAAAACTTTGCCCCATAATGATACAACTACTGTAGCTGGTAGGGAGTTGTCACTCACTCACTCATCTTCTATATCACTTTATCTTGTATTTAGAGCCTATCCCAGGCTTAGGGCACGAGCCAGGGTAGACCCTCAACAGGGTGCCAATCCATCGCAGGGCACACACACATACACCCATTCACACACTACGGGCAATTTTGGGAACGCCAATTAGCCTAACCTGCATATCTTTGGACTGTGGAATGAAACCGGAGTACCCGGAGGAAGCACACAGACGGGAATCGAACCCGGACCCCGGAGGTGCAAGGCGACAGTGCGAACCACGACACCACCAGGGAGTTGATTAGCCAGTGAAGAACTAACAATATAACCTATTCGTGAAACTATTTATTCCTCTCAGATATTTTAATTAAGTAGGTTTTACGACTGGCGATCACTGTTTAAGAGGTATGTGCAGCTCTTCAGTACTACAGAGTTTCACATCCTGTCATAAAAAATGGCTGTAAATGAAAAGATAACTACTCTTTCATTATTTTATAGCACTGTACTGTAAATGCCTGGGCAGTTGGAACAATGCACTGGCTTACGGTAAAATACTAAAAACTGCAGTGTATAATAGGATGCGTAATACAAGTAAGAGGTAAATGCTTATTTTGTGTCAGTATGTGAAAATTTGTATTTATTGCTGTATTTATTTTAGTCACTATTTTATATGATCATTAAAATTTTGATTTAATGAAGTTGTATTTTAGTTCAAATTAATTCAGTGCTTGAGCTGGATGAAGTGGTAGTTTCATGGTTAATATAGTTTTATTTTCGTCTCTGCCTGAATTGTTTATAACACATCTCTAAGACGGAGCAATGGCAGGTGAAGAGAATTTGTGGTGAAGTAAATCTGTAGTGGAGGCATTAGGGTTTTCACTTTGCATCTTATGATGCAGTGGAAAGCTGACAGTGATTAGTCAGCTCTATGGCAGGACTTCTCAAAGCTCTTGTGCTGTGTGGACAAGGAGACTGAGACAGCTGGAGACAGACCCCATTTCAAGAAAAGAGCAGGTCTCATGGGTCAACATCAATCAAGGTAGAAAGTTTTCTCAGTGCGCCGGAGCCATGATCACACTGCCTGCTTCATGTCTGAAACGCTTTCCTCCCAGGAACTCCTTTCACGGCCCAAACATTGGGAAAATACTATGGAGCGAAGTCAGGACTGTAAAGGGAGGCTGTAGAAATAACTTTTATTTCTGTGTTCCAATGTGTGCTTAAAGCCTTCCACAAATGTCAATCAGTTTTATGCCCTCATACATTGATTTATGCCACAAGACATTTTATCGTAAGTCTTGGTCTGGACTGAACATGGCTCAGAGTTTGTAGGTGAATATTGGAATCAGTTATTTGTAGGAGATAATGCTCGTCTACTCATGTGCTCTTAATAATCATGTATCAGTGAATTAACTTTACATTCTCAGTCTGTGATCATAAAAGAACATGATATGCGGACATTAATGTCCAACCAACTTTTACTATATACCTAAAAATCCATATGGTATAATTTTTTTTGTTTGTTTAGATTATTTATTAACATGTCTTTGTAGGCTTGTTTCAAGAAGTTTTCAGACTATTCTTGTAATTTTTAGATCTTCTTAATAATGCTTTTAAAACCTTTTTTTGTCTGTCTTTTTTATGCTTTGGGAAGTTTTGTTCCATGTAAAATCATTTTTGGGACTTGAAGACATCCAGTACTTTAACAGGATTATATATACAGTAAATAAAGACATAAACTTTTCAAATCTTGGGATGCCTGAAGCTGTTTCCGCTTCTTTCTTATTGCTATTTTTTACGATCTCAACAGACCCTTCTTCCTTCCTCTATCATCTGGTATATCTGCGTAATTTCATTTAACATTGTGTTTATCTGTTTTTTATTATTAAAGTCTGCAGTGAGTAAGACAGAGAGAGAGAGAGAGAGAGAGAGAGAGAGAGAGAGAGAGAGAGAAATGATGCGGAATAGTTGCAGCTCCAGCCCCTGCTTCAATGCTGCAGTCTACTACAAATGTGTAACATTTCTGTTTCCCTAGAGGAATGCTAGACAGGCCAGAATAAATCTTTGTGTGCAAGAAAAAACATAATTAAAAAGAGTAGCCTGGCTGAGGCAATCAGAGAATAGCTTGTGTTCGTGTATAGCACAAGTGCTGAGCTGGAGAAGAATATGGTGGTCTTATAGAGGAAAGACAATTGATCTTCTGCACAAATGATTTCCTCATAAATTGTTTAGAAGCTGTGTGATGGAGATGGGTGGATTGATGGTGGGATGAACTGCATTTCAAAATGGAATCCAATACATAGGAAGTGTTGACTCTTCCCTCTGAGATCCTGGCTTCACACTCAAATACTGTATCAAATACTTCTCGCAGGGTGCAATAAACCTTACAGCATTATTATTTTCCCCCATCCCCCATCCTGGGATGCAGAGACTGTGGCAGACATATGGTTATGGTGACACAGCTGCATCTGGGTTCAAAGGACCCCAATTCTTGGCCCTGTCCATTGGTGCCTGGCATTGATTGACACTGTGTCCATGTCCTTGGAGATTAATTACACAGACAGGGCAGGTTGTAAGCGTATTTCACAGGAAGCAGGGGCAGCCCATATCCAATAATGACCTGGCAGGTCATCACGCTGCTGATAAGTAGGGGTATTGTTGAAGTATGACTTGGGTAATCTGAAAGATCATCCCAATCTCACTTCACATCTACACACATACTGTACAGTACAGTACATCTACCCTCTTACCCACCGACCTCCTGTGATGATGCAGAGGAGCCCCACTTCACTTCAAAAGTCTGTCACTTTCCATCATATGATATATGTGACTCAGATTAAGTCTTACTAGTGGCACATTTCCATATGTGGACATTTCCATACATCACCTTTTATCCAGTGAATTTGTCTATGTGTTACTGTTTCATGCTGTCTTTTGATTTTGCAGCAATAGTGTTGATAAAATCATTAGTTGCCAAAATATCTTTCTAAATCACATCACCAGTTGCACTGTCTTTACATCTCACTAGTATAACTAATTGGACTACTAGTTAGTTACTGCATTTGGTTAAATGGGTAACTAGCTGAATAAGGAAGCCTTTTAGATAGATTTCTATTAGTAATAACAACATTATTTATCTGTCTGTCTGTCTGTCTGTCTCTCTCTCTCTCTCTATATATATATATATATATATGTGTGTGTGTGTGTGTGTGTGTGTGTGTGTGTGTGTGTGTGTGTGTGTGTGTGTGTGTGTGTGTGTGTGTGTATGATTTTTGAATTCAGTTTAATATCTGAATATCATCAAAACACATCATGCATAAAGAATATAAAATTATGTATAGTATGTAAAGAATCCTTTAAGCCTGCCACAAAAGCTTCACAGGGTGTATTCCAGAAAATAATGATAGAGTACCATTTCCTATCCACTGGGATGGAATCATTAATCATGTATTTTTTTTTTTTACATTAACATGTATTTATTACTAAGGTGCATGATGTGTTTTGATGCTTTACTCAAAAAGGTTTTGTATTATATAAGGGTATATTTTTTATATCCACATTTCCAGGTAAATATAAATATTAAATGTACAAAGACTAATGATATGACAGGAGGAAGGTATGGTTAGAAGCATTTTATCTTTGAGACTGTATTGCAGTCACCCTAACAGATCTGCTTCTCTATATAAATACACAAGCACAGACCTGAGTGAGAATATGTTAGATCAAAAACCTGAGCCCCATCTGGGAGGTGCGATTCAATCTGTTAGCTAGTGAACCTCTCAAGAACCAAGCAATTTACACTATGCTGCTGTGCATAAATTAAAAGCGACAAAGACAAAGACTTGCAGTCCTCTTCTTCAAGAGCGGCATAAAAACAAGCATCGTATTTGGATATTTTTTTCAAATAGCAAACCTTTTTAAGGGAGACTTTCAGTTGTGCAGATGACAAGAAATGGATATCATAAGTCCAGTCCATTGTTTGCTGCTATACTGCTTCCCTTCTGTCTGTGTCTGGTGTTGATTATACTGCAACCTCTCTGAGTGTCAGTGCTGTGCTGGTGGATAATTAAATCTCCTTGGTGTGCACCACTTCCCCTCCACCCCCTTGTTCTGCTGGCTAGGCCGTAATCCTGTCGGACAGGGAGCACCTTTGTTGCTGATTAAGGTTTGTCGTCCAGCGATTTTTATTGGCTACCCAATGGTGCGTAGCATATACATTTATCAAGAACAATTGGCTACCAAGTCAAGCGTGTCCACCCCACCTGCTAACTGGAATAACACAGAGAGATCAGAATGAGGTGGGAATACGACTGGTACATGCAAGCTAAATATTATAGATGATATCAAAGGAAGTAATTGAATTAAATGCATTTTGTCAGGCTCTGGAGCTCAAGCGATCTAACTGGGGGCTGTCTGCTTGACATTAGTTTCAGTTTAATGTCTTAATAACATAGTTCTGTGTAACTAGATCTCTCAATTATACAATGTTGTGTTCACATATAAACATATCTATCCAGATTGGATTTCAGTGCTAGGTAGTTGCAAAGCTCTTTATCTTTATACTTTTAAAGTGCTGT